>LR812521.1:58055416-59255416 GCA_903798195.1 Danio kyathit | reverse complement strand
GTTTAGTGTTGATATTCAATAGTTAATCATAGATAGTAGATATTGTGTCTTTACTTTAATTATTTTAAAATCAAGTATTGCACCCTTAATTCAAAAAACTCTCACTTGTAATATGTGAGCATATTTACTATAAAAAAAACTTGTCAGCAAACTATGCAAAAACATAAAATAAATAAATAAAATAATCATTCATTAATCGTAATCGAGTTAAAATGTTCAATTAATCGAGATTTAGATTTTAGGCCAAATCGCCCAGCCCTATAGCTTATGCTTATAAAATACCCCGGACAGCTTGAAGAACACAAATAATTCAAATATTGCCATAAAGTGTTTGTTATTTTGTCTAAATAATTTATCCATTTATCCATTTTTATTATCTTCATCCTCTTTGCTGTCCTACAGTAATAGCTAACCATAGCTAACGTCTTTTCTTCAGAAACATATCTGTGGACATATGCACAAGGGCGCCCTCTAGCAGCCAGTATGAATGAAGCAGAAATAGCATTTCAATGTATGCTCGAGATCCCGAAATTCTGCCCACTGTCCTAGAAAGTTAATTTCTAGCAAGTTTTCAGAATGTCTGCTTGTTTATTTTACATGATCTCGAAAATCTTGATTAGCTGATATTTTTGGCTGAACTTTGCAGGATGGTGAGCATCCAAGACCTTTTTTTTTTACATATAAATTAATAATTAAATCAAATTAAATTAAATTTATGTTATTTTTTTTGTCTCTCAGTGGATATGATTTATCACCAATAATACTGTTATCGCAATAAATACAATTGTATTACATTTTGTAATAACATTTAAGTCCCTATCACCCATTTCTATAATGATTTCTAGAATGAATCTACACAAAGCTCCTGGCTCCCATGTTGCTGACCTTGTCGGGCATCACTAGGGACCTGATGGCACCTTCAACCAGGGACATACCAGCCTCAGCTTCTAAGCACTCGAAGACAAAAAAAAAAACAAGCATCTCCAAACAAATGTGTCTCTTCCACAAATGAATGAGAGCAGACAGCTGTCAGGAGCAATCCATATCCATCCTCAGTTAAGCAAAGCTAATTAGTTCCACAACTGGGTTTCCCGTCCCACTCAGAGACGTGCAGTCTGACAGAGCTCCCTATACAGGACTGGGATCAGTGACTCATTTGTCAGCCCATTTTATGGCAAAATTTGTGCGCGCAAACGAAATGGTGTCTTTTGACTTGTGCACGAGTGTGTGTTTGCGCATATGTGTGTGTTTGCAGTTTAGTGGAGGGTGATTATACAAGTGTGAAGGTGCCTCGTTCTAAATTGGTTGCCTCTAAAATAGAAAAGATTGCAGTGTTTAACAGATGCAATCACCAATCAAGGCTGGCACAAACACACACACACACACACCTACACACTCATTTACATGAGCACACCCACCTACACATGAGTGCGCAACATCACGCTCGAAGAATCAATTCCTTCTCAGACAAATAACAGAATAAAGAGTGCGTATACCCCGGTCGATATTGTACCTTCAAAGCATTAGAGTTCATCACCATGTCGAGCTCTGCATAGCCGCGCGACCCTCTGTTTAAGCTGAAACTACATTAATTCAGACGATCAATATAAGCAATCTTTGGGAGAAATCAAGCTGCTGTGAAAACAAGAATCCATGGGAAAAGAAGGATGACTCATTTTAACAAAAAAAAAAAAAAAAATGTGGAGTTACTTAAATGCCAACTGTTTTATTTTGCACCTGGGTGCCAGCCGAGACCATGACTGGGTGGAGAAAAAAAAAAAAAAAAACATTAAGACATTGCAAATCCACTAAAAAGCGTATGTGTTTGTTCTAATTACAAGATTGTATCTTTTATTCAGTTGAATCCGATCTGGATATAGCTTTAAAATCCTCTAAAACTGTAATTCATTGGATCAAGTGCCAAGACTGGTTTAGCACACCAACCCACTGCCACCAATTTCATGAAAGGAAAAAATAAATGTTGTAGGTCACACTGACCTGCACTAGATTCAATGTTAAATCACTAAAATAAACTGCATAGCACATACAAATCACATCAGTTAAAGAGAAAATAGTTAGAAGTATCATTCATTCTCAAATATATAAATAAATATGGAGTGGCATGACAGCTCAGTGGTTAGTACTGTCACCTCACAGAAAGAAGGTCGCTTGTTCGAGTCCTGGCTGGGCCAATATGATATAATATATTTAAATTCAAATGAGTTATTGCACATAATTGTGTATATATATATATATATATATATATATATATATATATATATATATATATATATATATATATATATATATATATATATATGCTCTCTTGATTTTCCTGTTTATTAAAATTGTATTTCATATTTTTTTCCCAACATATTAATTTGGGTGTACAAATGCTTGGGGTTTTTTTATTATTAGTATTAATTTATTCATTCATTAATTCATTTTCCTTCAGCTTAGCTTATTTATCAGGAGTCTCCACAGGAGAATGAACCACCAACTATTATTTTTATATTATTAACTTTTATTTAAGAAGGTTACTGGTTCGAGCCTCGGCCAGATCAGTTGGCGTTTCTGTGTGGAGTTTGCATGTTCTCCCTCCATTCGTGTGGGTTTCCTCTGGGTGCTCCGGTTTCCCCGACAGTCCAAAGACATGCGGTACAGGTGAATTGGGTGGGCTAAATTGTCCATAGTGTATGAGTGTGAATGGTTGTTTCCCAGAGAGGGGTTGCAGCTGGAAGGGCATCCGCTGCGTAAAACATATGCTGGATAAGTTGGCGGTTCATTCCGCTGTGGCTACCCCAGATTAATAAAGGGACTAAGCCGAAAAGAAAATTAATGAATTAATTAATTCCTTAATTGTTTATTTTTTCCTTCCTTTTCTGCAAAGATTGCCAGATGTTCTCAATATATAGTAAAATATCTGATATTCCGATTCTTAAATATGTGTAAGAACATATACTGTGCTGTTAAAACTAGAGACCTGCACTCCTGGAGGATTACAGCAGGACCCGGGGGACCCAACGCACTGAGTGCATCACAGGATGAGATTTGATGGATGAATGCGGGTGCGGGCAGTAAAGTCGTGATATATGTGGGGGTTGCGAGATTCAAATATCTTAAAATGTATTTACTAAAAACAAATATTCTGTTATTTATCTAGTTAATCTAGTTTATTTGTATTTCTTTAGCTAAATAAAAATGTCTATTTTTTAAAATTGAGAAATAAGGAAAACTTTTGTAAATCTATTTTCAATGTTTAGACAAATGGAACATTCTAAAACACTATTAGGCCAAATACTTTTCTGCATGACTTGTAAATTCAACATTTATTATTATTTTGTTTCATTGCAAAATGATTAGCCTAACTGTTCTCCTCATTTATGTCATCATTACAATTAATTAAACTCAATTAAAACAAAACATATTTATTTTTGTCTCTTTTTTTGATTTATATTTAAAAGAGGTAAGCAAGTGAAACAAATAACAGAGTAGCAAAAAGAAACAGTGAAAATAAAACTACATATATGCTTCAATGTGAAATAAAATGTTAAACAAGTTATTTGTTTTTAAACATTAATAAATTGTGATTTATGATTTATGTGTCTTGCACATCTTTTTTCTGGCTCAGTGTGAGCCACCATGGAAAAGCAGTTTATTCACACCAGTGTGATCTTGGACTCCAGCCTAAACTGATCACACAAGTGTAATTGAACATGTCAGAGGGTTAAATTTCAGCTGATTGTCAGCAGCCATAGCTCCAGTCATCAGTGTCACTTGATTCTTTAAAAAATGATTCAAAAAAATAAAGATTTAGTTCACTTTCGATATATAAATTCATTTAAATCCTCATTCATTCATTTTCCTTTGGCTTAGTCCCTAATTTATCAGGGGTCGCCAAAGCAGAATGAAAGTCCAATTATTCCAGCATTTTTTACACAGCGGATGCCCTTCCAGCTGCAAACCAGTACTGGGAAACACCCATACACACACTCATACCCTACAGCAAATTTAGTTCCTCCAATTCACTTATAGCACATATCTTTGGACTGTGAGGGACACTAGAGTACCTGGAGAAAACCCACGGGAACATAGAGATAACATTCAAACTTCACACAGAAATGCCAACTGGCCTAGCCGAGACTCAAATCAGCTGCCTTCTTGCTGTGAAGCGACAGTGCTTACCATTGAGCCACCATGTCGCCTATTAATTTAAATAATTATTTTAAATATTATAATCTGCTTAATTATATTCTGAGTTTAATAGCATAATTCTAGAAGAAAACATTCTCAAACACAACTAAAACAAACCTGTGTCTATGGCTGCACACAAGTCTTACCTCTGGCGGATCGTTAAATACTGTGGTCTGCATCAGCTATAATGAGGTCAACAGCATCTATAACATCTGATGGCCTATCGGTCTGGAGTTTGAGCACTAGTGTTGACACTGGATTGCGACAGCATGTAAACTGCATGGATATTAGCCCTGTGTGTGTGGACTGTTGGGTATTGCTATTGTGGTGTGGATTTTGCATAGGTCAGCAGGTACTTTGCTGAGGGGCAACAACTGCACTTTGATTGGACAATGCGCTCATTATGGGATGTGCTGCCATTAAGACATGCTACTTGGTCTGTTCACAATGTGTGATAATGTGTGTGTATGTTGTGTTTACACATACAGTAAGCAGAATGTCTATTAACAATAACATCACTGCACAATATATTCTTACAGGATGGGTAATGCCGAGATTATAAACACCACAGTTCAGAACACATGTGATGTGTGGAGTGAGTTGTAATTTCAACCATAATATGCTGAAAGTTATCATTTGTGTGTGGTTTTAAAGGGGTATTTCACCCTAAACTGAAAATTCTGCCATTACTAGTTCAATTTTATTGCTTGTTCAAACTTGTTCAAGAGTGTTTTGAGAAAACAAAAGAAGATATTTTGGTGTATGCTGGTTTTCTGGCACCCAATGACTTCCATAGTTGTTTGTTTTTCCAACTATGGAAGTCAATGGGTGCCAGCCCTTTTCAAAATATCTTCTTCTGTGTTCAACAGTAGAAAGAAAGAAACTCATAAATGATTAAAACCACATGAGGGAGAGTAAATGATGAGGTCTTTTATATTTTTGGGTGAACTATGCCTATATTTTTTTGTGCAGCTTTAACATGTAAGATTATTTGTATTGAATTATTCATATGATGAATACAGTGTTTTTTTACATGTGATTATTCAGTTCCTGAATACTGTTAGACTTCCAATATTTCTTTAAAAATGTTGCTTCTTTGTATGTATCTAAACTGTAGACATTTTGTCTGTCTTTTGTAAGTAATTGTAACTTACACTCACCGGCCACTTTATTAGGTACACTCTGTCCAACTGCTCGTTAACGCAAATTTATATTCAGCCAATCACATGGCAGCAACTCAATGCATGTAGACATGGTCAAGACGATCTGCTGCAGTTCAAACTGAGCATCAGAATGGAGAAGAAAGATGATTTAGGAGACTTTGAACATGGCATGGTTGTTGGTGCCAGATGGGCTGGTCTGAGTATTTCAGAAACTGCTGATCTACTGGGATTTTCACGCACAACCATCTCTAGGATTTAGAGAATGGCCTGAAAAAGAGAAAATATCTAGTAAGCTGCAGTTTTGTGGGGTCAGTGGAGAATGGCCAGACTCTCAGGTTCGAGCTGAGAGAAAGGCAACAGTAACTCAAATAACCACTCGTTACAACCGAGGTATGCAGAAGAGCATCTCTGTACACACAACACGTCCAGCCTTGAGGTGGATGGGTTACAGCAGTAGAAGACCACACCGGGTGCCACTCCTGTCAGCTAAGAACTGGAAACAGAGGCTACAATTTTCACAGGCTCACCAAAATTGGACAATAGAAGATTGGAAAAATGTTGCCTGATCTGATGAGTCTCGATTTATGCTGCAACATTGGGATGGTAGGGTCAGAATTTGGTGTCAACAACAAGAAAGCATCAACGATTCAGGCTGGTGGTGGTGCAATGGTCTGGGGGATATTTTCTTGGCACACTTTGGGCCCATTGGTGTCAATTGAAGATCATTCAGCACTACAGCCTACCTGAGTATTGTTGCTGACCATGTCCATCCCTTTATGACCACAGTGTACCCAGTGAACCTATCTTCTGATGGTTACTTCCAGCAGGATAACACGCCATGTCATAAAGCGCAAATCATTTCAGACTTGTTTCTTAAACATGACTATGAGTTCTCTGTAGTCAAATGACCTCCACAGTCACCAGAACTCCAATAGAGCACCTTTGGGATGTGGTGGAACGGGAGATTCACATCATGGATGTGCAGCCAACAAATCTGCAGCAGCTGTGTGATGCTATCATGTCAATATGGAGCAAAATCTTTGAGGAATGTTTCTTGTTGAAGGATTAAGGCAGTTCTGAAGGCAAAAGGGGGTCCAACTCTGTACTAGTAAGGTGTACCTAATAAAGTGGCTGGTGAGTGTTCATCAATTAACTGACTTAAAAAAAAAAGAATTAAGTTAACACCTAATTAATTTACTAAAATGGGTTAAAGTAACATACAAAAACATATGTTAAATTATGTATTGTTTACACTGTTTTACAGTGTATGCTGTATTTGTTTAGTACATTTTATTCATATGCACTCATTCCACTACAAGCATCCTAATCAATCTAAAATTCTGAATTATTTTTAAATAGAGTTATTCAAGTAATCTGGTGAAATCACAATATTTATATAGTCAGAATTAGCCCCCCTTTGAATTTGATTTCTTTTTTAAATATTTCCTAAATTATGTTTTACAGAGTAAGGAAATTTTCACAGTATGTCTGATAATATTTTTTCTTCTGGAGAAAGTCTTATTTGTTTTATTTCGGCTAGAATAAAAGCAGTTTTAAATTTTTTAAAAACCATTTTAAGGACAAAATTATTAGCCCCTTTAAACTATATATTTTTTCGATAGTCTACAGAACAAACCATCATTATACAATAACTTGCCTAATTACCCTAACCTGCCTAGTTAATCTAATTAATCTAGTTAAGCCTTTAAATGTCACTTTAAGCTGTATAGAAGTGCCTTGAAAAATATCTAGTAAAATATTATTTACTGTCATAATGGCAAAGATAAAATAAATCAGTTATTAAAAATTACTTATTAAAACTATTATGATTAGAAATGTGCTGAAAAAATCTCTCCGTTAAACAGAAATTGGGGGAAAAAATAAACAGAAATGATAGATTTCAACTATATATATATATATATATATATATATATATATATATATATATATATATATATATATATATATACATATTTAGTCTCAGTATCGTGCAAGTTACATTAAAGATCAAAAACGATAACATATTGCTAGAAATGCTTTTAAGATTGCGTGTTTATGAATATACCGCCTTGTTTGTTCCAATTCTGCTTGTGTTAAAAGTAATGTCAGCGTCGTAGTTTGACACTCACAGTGAACCACATAATCTGCTGCCATTAGCCGCCCAGCTGCTTCAGCCATTGCATGTGCATTTCCACTGTCACTCCGCTGTGCGCTGAACATTATTTTTTTGCTCTATTTATGATGAATATACAGTAGTAGACAGATGCGACAGAAGCGCAGGCACATTTGTTTTGCTGTAAAGTGATGTGCGCTAGTGGGGATGTTACACAGTTTTCAATCATATTCACTTCAGTGTTGTGTTCAGCTCAGATGCTCTTAGCACTCCCTTACAGGCATTGGGATACCATTGTATGCCGCTGATGGAAATGCCACATACAGAATAATCTACAGTATATTTGAGGAGTGGAGAAATCAGCATCATTTATAATCCAGAAATTGCAGTCTGTACTGTAGGTATAGCTTTTTAAAATGTTTCCAGGCAACTATTTGCCATAGTAATAGTGATTACTTGTTGCTATTTTGGTCTCACTTTCAAATACTACTATATAATTGTGATTATTACAGTGCATTTCTGTTAGATGGTTGTGGTGTGTAAAGCAACAATTACTGTCAAAATGCTAGCAAACTATAGAAAGGTGGTTTTGTACCTATACATAGTGCTACAAGAAGAGTGAATGTAATGGAAAGTCAAGTTTTATAAGTGAATGTTGAAGATCTAACACTAGATTAAGTAACGTCAATGGATTATTCACACAAAATGAAGCTTTGCTGTTTATTTACTCACATCCAGGCCATTCAAAATGATGTTTATATGTTACTTCAGCTAAAACTGTGATCTTCTGTGATTCATTAAAGGCGATTCAACATTTACCACCACTTTAAGTGTGAAAAAAAACAAATGTAATCAACGGTTGTTGGATTAAAGATACTAATGTTGCGAACAATGTTAAGTTGCTTGCAGAGTATCAACAGGAGCCAATTATGTTTTCCATGTAAGTTTTTTTTTTTTTTCACTCACAAAGTCCCGGTAACCAACAGCTTGCACTCTATGAATTACCAAGCAGCACCGTTTCAGCTAAAATATTCATTAAAAATCGTCTAAAAAAATGGACCATTTGAACATTCCTAGACAACATTATAAGAAACCTTTATTAGGATATTAATATAATGTGCATGGGCAGAATGTTCTAATAACATTTTAAATAATATCTCAAGAACATTAATATAACATAATTTTAAAATGTTAAGTAAATATTTGACATAATGTTATTATAACCAAAAAAATTATGTTAAGACATTGTCTAAAAACTGGGTGATTTGAGCATTCTAAGACTACATTACAGGAAAACATTATTAGAACATCAACACAATGTCTAATGAACAATTTAATAATGTTTTAAATAATATTTCAAGAACATTATTATAACATGGTACTGATTATTATGAAATTGTTTTGAATAAAGTTATTATAACACAAAATGTTAACAAATTGTCTAAAAAACTGGATGGTTTCAACATTCCAAGACAGAGTTATGAGAAAATGTTATTAGAACCTTAATACAATGTGGATGGAATGTTCTAATAAAGTTTTAAGAACATTAATATAACATAATACTGATCATTATGAAATTGTTTTGAATAACTGTATTATAACTGAAAGAAATTACCTTAATACATTGTCTAAAAAAAAACTGAACAGTTTGAACGCTCCGGGACAACGTGATAGGAAAACATTATTAGAACATTAATACAATGTTGAAGGAATGTTCAAATAATGTTTTAAATAATATTAAAAGAACATTCATTTAACATAATACTAAAGCATTGTGAAATTGTTTTGAATAAAGTTATTATAACAAAAAAATGTTAATAAATTGTCTAAAACACTGGACAATTTGAACATTCCAAGACAATGTTTTAAGAAAACATTATCAGAACATTATTGCGATGTGGACGAATAATATTTTAGGATAGGATGTTCTAATAACATTTTAAATAATATGCCAAGAACATTAATATAGCATAATACTGAAATGTTGTGAAATTGTTTTGAATAATGTTAATATAACAAAAAAAGATCATGTTAACACATTGCCTAAAGCAGTGTTTCTCAACCACGTTTCTGGTTGACCACCAGCACTGCTCATTTTTCATGTCTCCTTAATCAAACACACCTGATTCAGATCACCAGAAAGACCTGTAATGGGTGTGACAGACAAAGAACACATCTAAAACATGTAGTTTGGTGTTTCTCCAGAAAACGTGGTTGAGAAACACTGGTATAAAGAACTGAACATTTTAAATATTCTAGGCAAAAACATAATGTTTTTTAACTTCATGAATTGATTTTTTTTATTTTTAAATGAGCTAAAACAACACAATTCTTGATATATTTTAGGACAACTTAATTGTTGTATGTTCAATCCACTTAATCGTTAATAGTTAACCTAATTGTTTTGTGTTGGGACAACATGAATGAATAGTGTGGAGCCCTGCATTTTTTACAGTGTGGGAATGTTTTAACAACCTAAATTTGTAAGCTGGGTCATAGCGATTCGAACAAAACAAGTTAATTGCTATTTCATTTCCCAACGCCTGTATATTATGTTTATATTCTGAGTTATTCAGTTATTCTGTTTACATCTACATCCTCGCTCACAAGCCAAAGCGTCTTGTTTCCCCTAGACACTTCTCTGTGACTGATTCTGTGCCGTTTGAATTAAAAAATGTTGAATAAAGACTTTGAATCTTCTTTGTGCTTTCAGATTGCGAGCTGTGACTGATGGCCCACAGGGGGATCTTCACTCAGGACACGTTCCTGCGATCCATATGTGCTATATATTTTTTTAATTGTTTATGTTTGTAAACAAGCACCAGATGGATATCTCATTCTGTTTTCATCATGCCGCAACATTAATGTTCCTTTTAAAACCCAATGCCACATTAAACATACTGAGATGATAGTGATAGTCCTTTATAATTCAATTAACCAATCAGATTAAGTTGTTTATTGGAAACGTATAAGAGTTCAATGTCAGTGTGTTTCTAATCCAATTATTATTTCTTCTTTTTTTTAGAGCAAAAGCAATAATAGTAATTATACACGTTTACCATGATTTATAGTAGACAATACTAAATAAAATATACACTGTCAGTGATAATAAAGGGATAGTTCACCCAAAACTGAACAGTCTGTCATCGTTTACTCACCCTTCACTTGTCGCAAATCTGTTTGAGTTTCTTTATTCTGTTAAACACAAAGGGCCCTATCATACACACGGCGCAATAAGGCGCAAGACATTTATGGAGCGATTTGTTGCTATTTTCAGATCAGCGCAATAGTAATTTTCACGTTTTCCACCACGTTGTTTAACAAGCAAATTCATTTGTGCCATTTTGTGGGCTCATGGGTGTGCTGGTCTAAAAAGGAGGTGTGTTTAGGCGCATTGTTGGCATGTTGATATTTTGAGGAGCTGAAATAGACCGAGCTTTTTTCAGTTTATTCATAACAATTTGCATTGGTATAATAGTATTATTGGTAGTAGTATTACTTATTATATTCATATTTATATTTGTTTTAATTAAAATAAGTTTATATTTGTCCACCTGTCGAGTTTTGGAGATGTATGCATCACCATATAATGCAATAGGTTTTTTGACCACACTTCGTTATTATTGTTCATTTATTCATTTGCTGTAAATTAGAACTGAATTCAGATATAGTTTTGAAACAAATATTTGCACTTAACAAACAAAATTAAATATGTAGGATAATTGATATCTTTAGTGGAGTGAGTTTCCACCGTTTCCTTACTCCACGAAAGTAAAGGAGTAAAGAGTAAAAGTAAAGCGAAAGTAAAGAGGCTGAATGGAAGAGGCTCATTCTTTATCTGCACTGCAGATGGTCTGTTTAACTGTCTTCTCGCTGTTAAGCATTCAGTTTTTTCACTTACAAAGTCTGCCATGTAAATATCAAATGTGACATGGCGCGATGTAACTGACTATTAAAGGGAAAGGGAGATGAGACTCCCATACCCAGAACTCATTAAGAGAATAAGCACAACTCTGTTAGACCATGAGCCGGAGCGCAGACTGTATTTTCCCACCCTTAGAATAGCAAGACTTTGCACCTAAATCGTTAAAGTAGAACAAGATATAATAAAAAATGCTGGAAAACCTGTAACCATTGACTTGTGTGGTATTTGTTTATTCTACTATGGAATGTTATAGGTTTCTAATATTCTTTTGTGTTCAGATTAAGATTAAAAAGAAACTCAAAGATTTGAAACCACTTGACTTGGTGAGAAAATAATGAACACATTTTCATATTTGGGTGAACTTTTCTTTTTAAGATCAATAATTGTTTGATCACATGAAAGACCACATGACATGAAGGATCACATTGAAATATCCATAATTGTGATTTACTGTATAGTCTTTTTTCACTCTATGAAAATAATCAAGAGAGTATTTGAAAAGTTTTTTTTTTCTGTATTTAAGATTAATAGTTATCTGTTTTTGATAAAACAGTTGCCAATTAGAGCAAAATCACAACTGCTCAAAATAATAAAAAAAAAAAAAAATTGTTTACAATTATTATGGATAACACAATACCAGTTTTAACTTAAACACTGCGAAAAAAAAAATGCAAAAAAGGTTTTCTGCCTAGTTTCAAAGTCCAAATATCAAAAAGTTTCTTAAATTAAAAAGCATTTTCTAGACAAGCAAAAAAATAACAAATAAAAATAAGCCAAAAGTCATTTCTTAAAACAAGTGAAAACAAAATAATCTTGTTTTTCATTTTGACCTAAGGTTAGTTTGCTTGTTTTAAGGAAAAAAAATCACTTAATTTTGACATTATTTTCTAAAACAAGTGAATAGTTCATGCTTGCTAGTTCTGCTTTATTTTTGCAGTGCAGAGTTAATCTAAAACGCTTTTTATTTTGACATATTTTCCTTTTCTGAAAACTTTAAAAAAAAAACTCTGATTGACAGTGTTTTAAATTTAGAAATAATTCTACCAGACCTTGAACAGAAACGATAGAATACACAAGTGGTGTCACTTTGAATGGGGAAAAGTGTAATGGTCAATATGGCAAATGAAGCCCCACCTTCTAATACAAGAGCGATTAGCGATCGCTATAGATTGACGATACTCCAAAGGAAGGGGCTGCGACCAGATATGAATTTCTGCAAATTTTGTGTGATTCAAACATTTAGAAATGAAACTAAACAGACAGTTGTTGCTAAGTTTTATTGTTGTTTCCTAATATGAAATGTAATCGTAAGCTTGGCAAGTAATATTGGAAAATTTGATGTTTTCCCATTCAAACAGAATGCTCGAGAGGTGTTTCAAAGATGGCCACAGAGAAAACTGAATTTCCTTAAAGAGTCTCTGCCTTTAAAAAAAACATTATGAATACAAATGCAATACTCAAACTTATACAGTAATTCCAGAAACAAAAAAACAAGCATTTTTGTTATCCCCCCTATAGCACATTTAATCACATAATGTCTAGTTTTTGGACTGGTTGAGCTCACACATACAGATTATGCAGGTAACACACTTCAGATTATGGATCATCAACAAGTACACAGATCCCTAATAAAGCTGAAACATCATTTGAGGCTGTTTATTTGTAGGCCAATTAGCTATTGACATCATGTCAGTATGGAGGAACTGAGCCGGTATGGTACCAGAGCCAAATGCTAGTATCGAGCCAATCCTTCCTTAATGAGTCCATCTTAAAGAGTGTGTGCCTATAAAATCTAAAGCCCACTTTTTGCTCTTCCTCTCACTCTTTTGGCTGTGAATTATTCTCCTTCTTCTCTTTTTTTTTTCTTCTGGCAATGTTTTGACAGTGCCTCTTGCTTTTGTTTTTCTTTTTTATTCCACACTGCCCTTCCACTTCTCTTTCCAAGGGCTCCCTCTTTCCCTTCTCTCTCTCTCTCTCTTCGCAAACAGGCAAACAAACAGCTGCCTTTAGTCCCTGGCTGGTTAGCAGTGGTGCCTCCTCCCTTGACTCTCAATACTCCAAGACAAACACACACGCACACACACATCTATATGTACACCCACACTCTAAGATTTCATGTTTTATGGGGACTTCCCATAGATTGAGTTATTTTTATAATGAACAGACTGTATATTCTGTCCTCGTGACCATATAACTTTACAGAAAAGATTCTGCTGTTTTAAAAGACTTAATTCTAGATGATGTATGAGCTGTTTTCCTCACAGAGACCAAATAATAATAATAATAATAATATTTTTACAAATAAAATCCGCACAACGTCAAATATTACTATTATTATTATACAATGTCCACACAATGTTATAAATTACAGACACTCACACACTATTATAATAATAATAATGGGTATTTCATTTAAATTCAAGCTAAATATATTAAAAAAACCATGTTATGTATTTTTTGTTTTTGGTTTCATTTCATATTTTTCCCTAACATATAAATGTGGGTGTAATTTTGGTTATCGTAAGTTATTTTATTAGATTGTCTCCAGATTTGGCTTTATTACTGACTAATCTAATGTATATGCACAAATATTATATAGTAAAGCATCCTATAGAAAATATTAATTTAAATTTGTGAGGGGTGTACTCATATATACAGAGCATTGTATACAATATATATGGTTTACAAAGACTCCCTATAGATGTAAGGTATTTTATAGTGTACTGTAGTTACATGTCCTTAAAAACACCCCTACCCTTAATTTATACACAGGAAAACCTGTGGGAAGTTTTGAATGATCCTGTTAAGTATGATTTTTATTTGTTTTGAATTACGAGGACACATGTTTGTGCTCATAAACCAGCTTAATAGAGTACAACTAGAACATACGCATGTGATTATACAATTGTGTGTCCTTGTAAACCACATAAACACACACACACACACACATACATGAGCCTATCTGAATTCTGCTGGCAGAGCATGCTACAAATGAGCAGGCATGACAGAACAGCACACTTATCATGTCTATTGATCCGCATTGATCAGGCCAGGTCTGTCACAGCATGACTTTGAGCTGAACTACGTGTAGTTACATATATGGGCTGTATGATTGAGTGTGACCCTCAACACTTTATTCAGGTTTTCCGAATAGTGGTATATCAAGTCAGAAACCAACACACGTCGCCAATGGATTTAGCTTTAACGATATCATGGTAACATCTTACTATAAGGTTAATAAAATGTAAACTTGAATTAACATATTAACTATTCTAAAGCTTGTTTTATTTTCAGAATACAAATTTTAGTAATGTTGAACAGTTTTTGTAAATTTAATCCATTAATTAATTGAATCCATTACTATTTTGCCAGGACACTTTTGTAAAAGATTTTTAATCTCAATGTGCTTTTCCTGGTGAAATAAAGGTTATAATAATCTATTGATAAGATTAAATGTTGAATCTGTTAATATTCATGGTGCAGATTGTTTGTAATTGCTATATATATATATATATATATATATATATATATATATATATATATATATATATATATATATATATATATATATATATATATATATATATATATATATATATATATATATATATATATATACACACACACACACAACAGTTCTGTTGTATAAATGCTGATAGCAGTGCAACATTCTGCAATATTAGAACTCCTACAGCCTCCTCACCCTTCTGTATTACTCTGCCTACATAGAGTGACAGCAGATCAATAGACTCACTACAGTTTGACAAATATTGCAGCTGCTGGACAATATAATGTACTTTTGAGGCTTTTTTAGGTGAGAATGTAGTTGTTAAGACAGCAAGTAAGCAGTTTATTTATAAGGATAGTGCCTATTTTAAATATGTATAATTTCGGAGATTGGCGGCCATCATCCTGTTATACTGAGCAGAGCAAAGACGGTTGCACCACAAGATGGCAACAGAGACGGCATAATAAGTCCATAGGGGAGAAAAACTCATCGGTTTCTTTTCATATTTCATACTACAGCTGATCAAATCATTATAAAACAGGTTAGTGACATTCTAAATCAATATATCTCTTTTGTATGTTGTAGTGCTGTATTTATACCTTAGTAATCTGCTAGTGGGGCAATGCAGTGGCGCAGTAGGTAGTGCTGTCACCTTACGGCAAGAAGGCTGGTTCGAGCCTCAGCTGGGTCAGTTGGCGTTTCTGTGTGGAGTTTGCATGTTCTCCCTGCGTTCGTGTGGGTTTCCTCTGGGTGCTCCGGTTTCCCCCACAGTCCAAAGACATGTGGTACAGGTGAGTTGGGTAGGCTAAATTGTCCATGGTGTATGGATGTTTCCCAGAGATGGGTTGCAGGTGCATCCGCTGCTTAAAACATGTGCTGGATAAGTTGGTGGTTCATTCCGCTGTGGCGACCCCAGATTAATAAAGCGACTAAGCCGAAAAGAAAATGAATGAATGAATAAATTATCTGCTAGTGTTGCTTTGCTTTGGCTTTTTTGGGTTAATTATTGTGATCTTCCTAGTGCAACAGAGAAATACTGGGAAATCTCTGTAGACTGCTGGCATTTCATGCTGTTCAGCCTTATAATCTTAAATTGTGAGAAAAATAACCTCTTTTGTCATCACTTTAGATACTTTGAACTGTTGTATAAACGCAATATCACACTCGTTGCAGTGAGATATGGCTGTATATCGTCACTGGTGGGACATTTAGGCACTCGGCCTGTGGCTTTGTCTATTGGTACTTAAAAAAAAAAAGATCAATATTAAATATTAATATACAATTAATTTTGCGAGACTTTTTCAACTTTTTTCAAACTGCTTTACATAAAAAATAAATAAATAAACATAAACAGAATGATCATAACTCTTGATTAAGAAGTAAAAGATGGAATAAAAAGACATTTAAATAAACTGTGTACTTTTAATTGTTTATACATCATCATCTTCTTTATTATTATAATTACAATCATTTGCTATCTATTATTACTTATAATCATCATCACATCATAATTATTATTACACTGTAAAATGTCATTAGTTACTTCACTTAAAAAAGTAAGTAAACCTGTTGTAAATTGGAAGTGTCATCATTTTTTTTAATTAGCTAATTCAAGGCTACACGTTTACTCACTTTTTTTTTTTTTTAGGTAACATCAACTAATCACTTTAAAAACAACAGGTTTACTCACTTTTATTTAAGTAAAGTCAACAAATCTAATACCATATGCCTAAAATTAGGTTAGAGAGAAATATGAAAATATTAATAATGATTATTATTATTATTTACTTGTTAACTGGACTTAAAATTGTTGTTCTGTGCTGACCCTATCAAACTTGCAACCAACCAGCTGAAAACCGCCCAATCTAAACACTTTTAAAATAATAACCCAGCTTCAGCTGACTGCCGCAGACATTTTTTCAGCAACATCTCCCCCAAATATAGCAGGTTAGAAACACACACAGCATAAACGTCTATCAGGGAGTTCTGTTGAGCGTCTGTGAGCTATTATTATTATTAGCTATTATATTCACCACTGTCTCCGGTTTCCTCCACCACCTGCGCGGCTCGGTTCAGCTTGACTTCCCTCTCCAGGCCGGGGGAGCAAAACTGACAGGATTGAGTAGAAAGATGCATGACTGACATTTCGCATCCCGTCGAGCCACTTCCTCCATTCCGTTTTCAAGGAATTTCACTCAAGCCAAATCACCGTGGAATTTGACAAATTTGTATTAGGCCTGCGCACAAGTGGATTAGTCTACAGTACTGCTCGCATGCACATTATATACGCCGCTCTTTCATAACTTCCCACACACACACAAAAAATATATACGCAAAATGATGAGCTATAGTTGGTTGTTGAGCCGGCGGCAGATGGCAACACTCTTTTATGCGATGATCAGTGAAACGATTCTGGTGTTCCCTTTAGCTGTTAAATCTGCATCAAACAGTGTCCTAGCTGAAAGAAAAAAAAAACACAGCAGGAGCAGCCTAGCGTCTTGTTAAATATGTTGGATAACCAGAGCCATTTTGGACTGCTCCTCTGCACCAGCAAAAAGGCGCTTTTAATTGGGGAATGTCTTGGCCTGGATGGATTGTGATATTAAGCAATCACACAGTTCTATTGTGTTTTGGCGACAGAAGTGGGTGTGAAAAGCTGGCAGAGCCACTTTTGACAGCATTACCCCCAAGTAAATTGCCCCCGTATCTCAGCGCGCCATTGATTGGGCTCTATTTTAGCCTTTCACAGCTGTAAACCGAGGCAAATACCCCCCCTCTTGCAGAGTCGATAGACATGATCCAAAGACAGCAGCCAAACAATCCGCTATATCTGTCCAGACGGACCCATTCGGCTAATTTAACATGCACTCAATTTATGAAAAAGAGCTTTCATTGATTTTTCCATTCATATGCACTTGTTGATCAAGACATTCCATTGTGCTCCATGATCACGCCGTCGGTTCCCGATCAGCGGCGTACGGAGGTGTGACGAGGGAGAGTGGTGCGCACTCCTCCATCCCTGGATCCAGATGTAGATTTTTTTTTTCGAGACTCACACAAAGGCCTTGATGCCTGGCGCCTGCGGTTACAGCCTGCTGCATTCATCCACACATTCAGAACAGCACTTCAGCACACAAAGGCCGAGACTCAGGCGCAGTCTCGATAGGGACGCCCAGTTCCTGCTGCTTTTGTGCCTTTTCACAACAACTGGGACAGTTGCGACAGCATCCTCACAAACTCTTTTCTATATTTCGCTCTGTCTCCCCCAGTGGGTCGCTAAAAAACCATTCATTCAGTAATGAGCAGTCTTATAATGCAATGACTGTCAACACATAATGAGCTAAGAGAAGAAAGACCAAGTCTGTAGTGGATAAACAGACATATGAAATATTTGCAAACATTTTTTTTGCATCAGCAATTTTGGTGCCAGATTTTGCCATTCTATCATTAAATGCTATCATTGGTGAACAAAAAACAATTAAAATTGTTGGTCACACTTTATTTTGATGGTCCGTTTTTTTTTATTTAAGTTGCATTGCATCTGAATACCAACTAACTCCCAATAGATTATAAGTAGACTTTTAGGTTGGGGTTAGGGTTGGTTTAGGGTTAGTTTAAGGTAACATGTACTTGCAAAGTTTCTTATAGTCAGTTAAATGTCTATTGAAGGAGCAGTATCAGCAGATATTAAGCAGACAGTCTACTAATACTCAAATGGACCATCAAAATAAACTGTTACCAAATAATTTTAAAGAACATTCATGCGAATGATAGAAATATATTGTATGTGATACAGTATATGTTGAGGTGACACTATTAGTGTAACTTATTAATAGCATTAATAATTGTTATGTTAATTTTGTGAAATAAAAAAATGTAATATGCACTAGGGTAGTAATAATTAGAAAAAAAGAGAATTATGTTTCATTTGAAAGTTTACCGAAGTAATTTTCTCAGAATAAAAGACGCTTTTTGTATCATATGTTAGAATTTATCTTATTCGTTCATGAGCAAAACATAATGAATGTCACATATTATTGTCACAATTAATAGAAGACAACATACACAAATGGTAGCAAATGATAGCAAATCTATATGTCATTCAGTATACTAGGGCAGCACGAATATCTAATATCTAAAACATATCTACCAAATATCTTAAAAATATGTTTTCATATCTGTTTTTATCTGTTTTCAACTTGAGAAGAAATCAGTCAAAATTAAGAGTTTTTCCTTAAAACAAATGAAATTATCTGCCAGCGGGGTAAGCAAAATAATCTTGTTTCACTTTGAAATGCAGAAATTTGGACTGGAAACAAGACAAAAATGTAAGTAAGATTTTTTTTTTGGCATACATGAATATTTAATATATATATTTACAGTACAGTACAGTATACAGTAAGTAAAAAAAATTCTGTGGCTCATGAACAACTATAATTCAGATTTTATATCTTGCAATGTGACTATTGCATGTGTGCATATTGCCATCTCAATGCTGAAATCACATATTGTGCAGCCCTATAATATACAAAAAAAAATATTCTGAACAAGAATCATTTTATGGCATATTAAGACACTTTTCTTTTAGAATAATGCAGCTTCATATTATTAATTTTCATTTTAAATCTTTGTACTTTGCTTCAAAACTCTATTTGTCAAGAATTTCTAAATCATTTAAAATATTCTTATATGATCAGTTAAATAAATATAATATTACATTTTATTTTAAGTCACATTGATTACTAAGTATGTACATGTAAATTAATAATTTTGGAATTGGAATTATTAAAAATAAAAAAGCATTAAGTTAATCTCTCTTATATGTAATTTGCAAACATAGGAAAGCGAGTGCATGTTTTTACCAAAACTAATATTGGATTTTAATTTAAATGCGTGTTTGTGTAAAACAATATAATTTTCACAAAGAAATTATGGGGTTGTTCTCTAAATAAGTTGTTACTCCACCTGTTTAGAGCATCATTATGGGCGTTTTACGTTATAACTATCGTGGTTCAAGCGACGGATCTGCGACAGAGAAACTACGGGTTTTGGGAAACACTCGTCACTACATCGTTCTTTTGCCAAACAATGCATCGCACTATGATAGTTCAGCCGCGAGTTACGTCGTTGTTTGGGAAGCGCACCCCAGGAGGGTTGCAGGAGATTGGTCTGAAATACGGGAGACTCCCAGGAAAAACGGGAGTGTTGGCAGGTATGCTATTGACCCATCCCTTACACCTTAACCCACTAAACCTGTCCCTAACCCTACCCACACCCCAGCCTAATGGCCCCATCTTCTGCAATACAATATAAGCATAATAAATACATTAATTGTACTTATTTTTTGTTTCTTTAGTATGTGACTTAAAATAAAGCAAAACCAATAATTGTTTATGGCGAATGCCTATGTAACCCATACTTTTTACATTTAAGTTATTTGAAACATTAAAGTAGACAACCTTTCTTGCATTAAATATGATTTTTAGGTAAAGCATCGCTTTCACCAATGTCTTTTAGCCATGTGTAAATAATACAAGTCCTTTTATCACTATTTAAAACTGTAATACACAAATATAAAAATCTAAATATAATAATGGTTCAAATATTTATGACTCCAATCTAATAATCTACTTCTTCAAAGATGAAATGCTGCAGAATCCATATGGACCTCAGAGGGCACTCCCTCTGAATGGGCCTTACAGGAAGCTACAAGCAGCAAAAAAAAAAAAAGAAATCTTTTATTGTTGGATGATTGACAGCATAACAATACCCAAACCCTGTGGGGACCCCGGAGAGCAAGAGATACAGAGAAACAGACAGAGGAATAAGAGAAGAGAACAGGCGGAGACAAGGGTCTGAATCTGTTAGAAAAGAAGTGAAATAAAAAACAGTCACAGGAAACGCAAAGGCCTCGTGCACTCGTGAGACGCTGGCGCACTGAACAAGAGAAAATGAAAATTATATGTCCTCTCAGCAGCTGGCCTGGACCATCTGCACACACCTTTGCTTAATGCAGCTAAGTGCACTTGAGGAGGACAGAAAAACTGAGAGACTGCACGATTCAAAGGAGCGGTAAATGCCGTGAA
The DNA here is from genome assembly GCA_903798195.1 of Danio kyathit. Lineage (NCBI taxonomy): Eukaryota > Metazoa > Chordata > Actinopteri > Cypriniformes > Danionidae > Danio > Danio kyathit. Next base: position 59,234,427 of record LR812521.1, on the reverse strand, counting down.
CAAGCTCGCTCTGTAACTTTCAATCCAGAAGGTCAAACCAGGACAATCTGCAAGTCCCACCATTTTTGTTTGTTTAAACAGAAAGCAAAGAGAATGAAAGGGAAATGTCAAACTGTTTTCACTGAAAAACACCCTGAACAGGGTTCACCGCTGAATAAACATCACCCAAACCTGTGGCTGATGTTACTGTCAGACACTCAGAAAATGGTTTTCACTGCTTGTTCAAACTACTTATTTAAAATAAGCTGAAACAACACAAATCTTGAGGTTTTTCGGAGGACAACTTAATTGCTTTATGTTCAATCCACGTAAATTTGTAAGAAAAACAATTCAGTTAACTTAATCAATTTGTGTTAGGACAACATACTGTAAAGGAATTGTGTGAACACAGCATTTGTTTTTACAGTGGATGCACATTTTAAAATAATGTAAAATATTGTGATGCAGACTTCCGATTAAGAGATGTATTAAATGTTCTAAAACTTTCGACAGATATTTGTCCATGATGTTTCAATATATTGGTTACGAATTATAAAAATGCATAATAACTTGACATTAAAAAAAATAAAAAATAATAATATATCTATCTATCTATATATATATATATATATATATATATATATATATATATATATATATATATATATATATATATATATATATATATATATATATATATATATATATATATATATATATCTTGTTAAATATTTGACCCTGGACCACAAAGCCAGTAATAAGTGTTATTATTTCATACATACTGTATATATTGAGCTTCATGAAAGCTAAAGTGTAAGCTTTTTGTTGATGTATTGGTTGTTAGAATAGGAAAATATTTGATTATAATACAAGTATTTTAAAATCTGAAATCTGAGGGTTTAAAAAAAATTGAAATATTGTGAAAATCATCTTTATTTCAGTAATATTAATAATATTAATAATATCTTTATTTCACTAATATTGTGAAAATCATCTTCATCTTTTTTAATTGTTCAAATTAAATGCTTTGTACATTGTTTTGATTTATTTACACTAAGCAATTGAAGATATATATATATTCATGGAACATATTTACTTTGAATTAAAAATTAAAAATTTAAATTTTTGGTGTAAAAGGAGTTCACTTGAGATTAATTTTAATAAAACCAAGGAGATGATAATTAGCAGAAATAAACTAGTTCTTAGTCAAGGGTTGAAACCTCTGGTCATTGAGGGACATGAAATAGAGACAGTTGGATGTTTTAAATATTTAGGAACATTTATTGATTGTGGATTGACATTTGCTGCAAATGCACAGTGCATTTTTAAAAAAGCAATGCAGAGATTATATCTCATTAGGAGGTTACAACAATTTGGTGTGAGTCAAGATGTTCTGGAAATGGTATACAAGAACTTGGTTGAAAGTGTTGTGAGCTTTAACATGATTGCATGGTATGGACTGTTGTCAATTAAGGAAAAGCAAAAACTGTGTCGAGTAGTAAAAATCGGCAGTGCAATTGTAGGTAAAGCACAAAGACAACCAAATGAAATCTATTCAATGAGAATTAAACAGAAAGCACACATCATTATTGAAGATTGTTCCCATCCCTTAAATATACAATTTCAGCTCTTGCCATCAAAAAGATGTTTTAGGCAACCTCAAGTAAAGAAAAATGTGTATCAAATGTCCTTTGTACCGACTGCCATTAGACTTTTAAATACTAGGTTCTAAGTATGTAAAGGGTTTTAAATAGAGTTTTTATTGCAATATATGTGATGACATTGAATGTATTTGTGTTGTCTGTTTTTTCTGTGATGTAATGTGAACGTTGATGTGGTTGTGAGGTGAGGCCAAAGATAAATTTCCACTTGTGGACAATAAAGAAAGAAAGAAAGAAAGAAAGAAAGAAAGAAAGAAAGAAAGAAAGAAAGAAAGAAAGAAAGAAAGAAAGAAAGAAAGAAAGAAAGAAAGAAAGAAAGAAAAAGAAAGAATTTGTGTTTTTTTTTTTGCCATGAAAGAAAAAAAGGATCTACAATTTTGAGCCATAAAATGTATTTTTAGCAAAAAGCATACTGTAAAATTGACAGAGTGAAATTTTACTTCTAAGCATACCAAGAAAAATCTTTTTTTATGTATTTTCTATGCCCAGTAACAAGTAGTTTAGCAATTCACTTTGTGTTTCACTTGTGACAATTCACTCTGTTCCCATCCTTTTCAGAAAAAAAAAAATAAAAATAGCTGGAAGCTTGACCATCACAGCCGTTGTTTCAAGGAACATCAAAATGGGCTAACAAATCATGCATCTGACAATAACGTTGCTATGACTGAATCACTATGTGGATCCATATGTCAAATCCAGACCATTGCAGTGAAAGCTCTGCCAAAATAAAGATGACACAGATGCGGCCAATCTATCAAATCCTTTTCATCATACACAAGAAATGCTACTTTGGCAAAAGCAAAAGAGAAACGAGTCAAATAAATTTCTCCAATGACTACTGCCACAATATAAAAATGGGAGCTATCATTAATATTGTGCTAATGCTTGCCTATAATTCATCTGCTCGGAGCTTAGAATAATTGTTCTGACACTCGGACAGAGACACATAAATCCTTCGCTCTGTTTCGAGAGCGTGTTTTTGGCAGGGAACCAGTCCTAAAGCAGAGCACTGGCATTTTATACCTAAACCAACATCAAGAAGCTTCTGCTGGCAGTGAGGCGTGACGTTTAAAATGGAACCTGCTGCTTTGAGGAGATTCAACTTTGGTCCAGTCGTGTCCATTTAACTTAAATGTCACCCAGCCGTTCACTTTTCATACCATCAGGAGGCAATATGTTTTACTGCACAGACTAGACTGCTCTTTAATATTTTAGTGCCCTGGAGAGGCTTGTGATTCACCTTAATGTGTGTAAATATAGTGACATTAATGCTGGAGTTCACACAGGCCTGTATATACAATCAAGACATGCAAAGGTCGAGGGTTGGATTATTTTTCTACTATATATAATTGGATGTTTTCTGCAGGCCTGCATTATATAATGAGATATTAATGATATAAAGGAATATGTATTTGTATTACGTTTTTAAAATGTGGTGATCAGATAAGCTTTCTCAATCTCTCTATATATAGCCTAACAAGGCAAGCATTACACCCATTCAGATTTGAGGAATAAAACTGCTTAACGGACTTAGCATGCGCCTGTGTTGGTGAATGGTGCAGTGTCGCGCTGAAATGCGTCCTGTATGTTCAAACATTTTCCAAATGCGTTTCTCTTTCAAAGCAAGAAGTATATCTGCTTTACAAAAGTGCGTTCTACATAGCTTCTCTTGAAACCCCATTTGTTATTAATGAACTTTAAATGTTGGTATGCAGTTGAAACAAAGTGTCAGACCTGACAGTTTATTATGGGATATAACGGACCCGCGCGTATCCAGCGTTTATTTGTCTCTGACGCATCCCAAGCGCGCGTGGTCCGTAAGCATAAGATATCAATAAAACAGCAATAAATAAATCTCGTTACACGCCAGAGGTGACAGAGATGTCCGTGCTTTCCGCAGCACGTCCCAGAATCATATAAACCTCAGGTTCATACCTTACTGCGTTTCCTCCTGTTCTTCAGTCAATCTCATTCATTCATTCTTCAGTCCTTCTGCTGTTTATCTGTCGTTTTCCCCTTCTTCGTGCGGATGCATGCAGATTAAAAACGAATGGAGCAGTCCAGAGAATTAGCGGAGGGAGAAAATTCGTGATAAAGACGTACAAAACGACGAAAAACAATCCGACATGTTAAGTCAATACGCTCGCGTTATCAAAACCATAACAAAACACCAACTCGCATTATGATGCGAAGCTCGATGCACGACTCACTGATAATGATAACAACAATAAGTCCACGAAAGAGCGAGTAAAATATCGTCCGCAGTCCCGTTTTCAGCACTGACAATAAGGCGAAACGTCTCCCCAAATCCAAGAAGGAAAACACTGCCGCGCAGAAATGTCAGGACTGGAAAGCCAGTAGGTGTTCATATCGGATTCCTTGTCGTATTTAACGCGTGCATTGGAGCAAAAAATGAAAGGTTGTGCTGTCGACCCATGTGTCCTCCCGCCTCGAAACCAGCAGTCTCTCTGACTCCCTCCGTCTGAAGAAACGCGCGTCGATATAGCTCCCTCACAGCGCACTGACTTCTTATCTGAATCCCATCTAAATTAATAAACCATATCCAGGTTTATTAATTCGCACCCTGCGTGACCGTGCGCTAAATGACTATGTATTATTGATCAGTCTCGATGACTGATTCATTGACTGAAGGAGCTGCTAAATAATTAAGGACTTGCTTATATTTGCAGCTTATATTTAAACTAATACTGCAGCAGTTATTCATGTGCAGGTATCCGGATTGCTCCGACTAATGCCTTGAAGTCTGCTGTCCAGCATGGTGGGGTGATATTGTGGGATTATTCGGATGGTGTTCAGCGTGGGACGCCTCTCAGTTGAGCTTTCACTGTTTAGGAGTGTATTAAAGGGGGCGTGGTTTTAACGAGGGGAGGGGTTATTGTCAAATGAATTTAAAATAAAGGGGCGGCGCTTGCGGAGAGGGAGTTGTTTATGATAATTATAGGCTAATCCTGACGTGCAGAAAAAAAAAAATGTTTTCCACTTATTTTTGTAACCCAATTTCATATCCCATAGACATTTAACACTATTGTAAATGCTATCCCAAAATAATTAATACATCTAACATCTAAGAGTAATTTCATACATAAATAAAACAACTCAAGAACCCTCCTTATTATTAGAAGATATTAGTATATGATAAGATAACAAACTTATTCTTCAAATTTTCCAACAACACAACAAAAATCCAATTGCTCCAAGAGGGACATCATAGTCAGTGTCAGTGTTAATACAAGATAATGTTTGGAAAAGAACATGGCTTCTCCCTCCCATATAAATATGTAATCCCAAACAAACAGAGGAAATGTATTTAGAAATTCTACAGAAATTATATACCCGGTCAATGGCTTTATCCCAAAATGTTCACTCAAAAAATTAGTTTTGCTGCTTGTTTGAACTACTTATTTAAAAAGAGTAGAAACAACACAATTCTTAAGGTTTATTTTGACAACTTAATTGGTTTATGTTTAATGCACTTAAATTTGTTAACTTAATTGATTTGTGTTGAGATAATATGAAGGAATTGTGTGAAACCCTGCTTTTTTCGCAGGGTACCGATATTATGGATACTTGTTCTTTCTGTCAGGAAAGTGAGGAAACTTTGACTCACATATTTTTTACATGTAAAATCTCACAAAATCTCCTTGGATTTTAATAATTATTTATCCTCCTATGGCTTAGTGGCCACAAACGTGGACAGCACATTTTAGCTCAAAATACTTTGAATGTTTTATATTTTGTTACAGACATACAGTGTCATCCTGCAACTGTTTTGCAGCATATGAAATGTCCCAAACCCTATTTTTAACTGTCCAAAATGGGAAAAAAAAATATTGTTTTTACTCTCTGATAGTCACATATATGGACATCATTTTTCTCTAAAAGTACATCATATCAAAAGATGATACTTCTCAAAAGAGAAATAAAAAATGCATGTAAAAACACATTGGGCCTTTATTGTCACAATCAATGACACAACCCTTACATTTTAAATATATTATTTGTTATTATGCTAACCTAAAAAAAAATAAGAATGAAGACTATATATATATATATATATATATACATACAGTTAAAGTCAGAATTATTAGCCCCTCTGAATTATTACCCCCCTGTTTATATTTTCCCCAATTTCTGTTTAACGAAGAAAAGATTTTTTTTTTTAAACATTCCTAAACATAATAGTTTTAATAACTCATTTCTAATAACTGATTTATTTTATTTTTGCCATGATGACAGTAAATAATATTTGACTAGATATTTTTCGAGACATTTCTATACAGCTTCAAGTGACATTTAAAGGCTTAACTAGGGTAATTAAGTTAACTAGGCATGTTAAGGTGATTAGGCAAGTTATTGTATAACGATGGTTTGTTCTGTAGACTATCGAGAAAAAAAAATAGCTTAAAGGGGCTAATAGTTTTGTCCTTAAAATGGTGTTTAAAAAATAAAAAAAAAAAAACTGCTTTTATTCTAGCCAAAATAAAACAAATAAGAATTTCTCCAGAAGAAAAAATATTATCAGACATACTGTGAAAATGTCCTTGCTCTGTTAATCATCATTTGGGAAAAATTAAAAAAAGAAAAAAAATTCAAAGGGGGGCTAATAATTCTGACTTCAAGTATATATATATATATATATATATATATATATATATATATATATATATATATATATATATATATATATATATATATATATATATATATATATATATATAATTTTTTTCAAAATTAATACAATTAATTAATAAATAAAAGCAGTCTTTAATTTTTTTAAAACAATTTTAAGGTCAAAATTATTAGCCCCTTTAAGCTATTTTTCTTTTTCGACAGTACAGATCATCATTACAATGACTTGCCTAATTACTCTAACATGCCTAGTTAACCTAATTAACCTAGTTAAGCCCTTAAATGTCACTTTAAGCTGTATAGAAGTGTCTTGAAAAATATCTAGGAAAATATAATTTACTGTCATCATGGCAAAGATAAAATAAATCAGTTATTAGAAATGAGTTATTAAAACTATTATGTTTAGAAATGTGTTGCAAATCTCTCCGTTAAACAGAAATTGGGGGAAAAAAATAAACAGGGGGTTAATAATTCAAGAGGGCTAATAATTCTGACTTCAACTGTATATATATCTTAAATCGTCTCCCTCATTTGCTGATTTCTTAATTGAAATCGATTCTTTGCTTAAAGCTATACGTTTAACAACAACAACAACAAAAATATGTAAGTTAATAGAAATTTATGCTAATGATATGGTTTAGGTTAATCTTTGTTGCTTTCTGTGATTTTTTTTTTATTTTGTACTTCCCCTTTCTTTATTTATTTATTTTCTATCTCTCATTTGTTAACAGCACATTCAGCATGCAACCCTAGATGGAGCTGCCAAATATCATGTGTTTTTGCGACCATGTGCTGCAGTTAGCTCCAAATTTTAGTTTTTAAGTGCAGTAAGTCAATTATTGCAGCGGTTCTTTTTTTTTTAATATTACAAGTTGTGTTTCTCTTTTCATGTGTTCCAGTAATAATCAATCTACAGGTTATTTAGTGCACTAACACATCCTTAAGTTTGCAATCTCTGAGTTTTTCTGTTTAAAAGTACATCAAGTTTAAATGGCAAGAGCTCCTATGGTGACGAAAGTAACACTGTTATTTATATCTCACTGCTAATAGCCATGTCTTATTTTTAACCTCTTATATATATATATATAATATAAGAAGTTAAAGTTTTGACTAATATATTTTATATGATTAATGCATATTGCCAATAATAATAAAAAAAATGTAAAAAATTGTAGAATATTTTAACATTTTTGCATGGTTTGCTTTTTCAAACATTTGCAAAAATAAAGGACAAAATATGTTTGCAGTGAACATTAACAAGGTCATAGTGATTTATTTTTAAAATAAACAAGATTAAGCTAGTAAATCTAGCAAATATTGCTGTGTTACGTTTGACCCTTCCATGTGTTACTTTTGTCCCTGCTGATGGGATCAAAAGTAACAATGTGCAACTTTTGTTTAAAGTGAAGTTATATTGGAGTTGTTCTACACTGATACAAAATAACATTTGATTTTAATAGAGCACTGTTGTGAGTTAGTAACCACAGCAAAAAAATATATTTCTGCTAAAACATTATCTTTTAAAATTATTATTTTTTTATTAAATGTTACTTTCATTTTCCAGAGAGGGGTTGTAGCTGGAAGGGCATCCGCTGCGTAAAACATGTGCTGGATATGTTGGCGGTTCATTCCGCTGTGGCGACCCTGGATTAATAAAGGGACTAAGCCGAAAAGAAAATGAATGAATGATCGTCCCCACTCTCCCCTACTTGTTGTTTCTATCATTTTGTAATTGTATGTACTTGTATTCCAGTCTACAAATTACTTCCTGATTTATATTGTACATTTCTTCAATTCTAAATAAAAAGTTTTCATAAATTTGTTTTTAAAAAATCAATTAATCCAGAACATCATTTTTTTATGACTTAAGAGGTTAGTTCACCCAAAAAATAAAAATGCTGTCATCATTTACTCACCCTTCACTGTTTTTAAAAACCTATTTCATTTTCTGTTGAGCACAAATAATTATACTTTGAAGTATGCAGCTTGCTGACATCCATTGACTTCCATAGTATTGTTTCCCCTAATATAGAAGTTGGTGGGGTGGTGGAAAGAAACTCATAAAGGTTTAAAACCACCATAGGGTGGGTGAACTATCCCTTTACACTTACAATACGCAATACAATACAATACAAAACAATACATTACAAAACAATACAATACAATATGCTAATATCTATTAAAAGGATAGTTCATCTAAAAATAAAAATGTAATTATTTTTTTATGTTTAACTTCAGGCCATTCTACATGTTAAAATATAATTTATAACTTATATACAGTTGAAGTCAGAATTATTAGCCCCCCTGTTTTTTTCCCCATTTCTGTTTAAAGGAAAGCAGATTTCTTCAACAATTTGTAAACATAATAGTTTTAATAACTCGTCTCTAATAACTGATTTATTTTATCTTTGCCATGATGACAGTAAATAATATTTGACTAGATATTTTTCAAGACACTTCTATACAGCTTAAAGTGACATTTAAAGGCTTAACTAGGTTAATTAGGTTAACTAGGCAGGTTAGAGTAATTAGAAATTATTGTATGACGATGTTTGTTCTGTAGACTGTTGAAAAAAATATAGCTTAAAGGGGCTAATAATTTTGACCTTAAAATGAGTTTTAAAAAAATTAAAAACTGCTTTTATTTTAGCTGAAATAAAACAGATAAGACTTTCTCCAGAAGAAAAATTATATTATCAGACATCCTGTGAAAATGTCTTTGCTCTTATAAACATCATTTAGGAAATATTTAAAAAAGAAAAAAAAATAATAAAATAATAGTTCTGACTTCAACTTTATAATAACTTTTTATACAGTTATACAATTAACTTTTTTATATATATATTATATGCTATATACTTTATCCACAAAAAAACTTAAATCTTCTCCCTCATTTGCTCATTCCTTAATTAAAAATTGATTTTTGCTTGAAGCTATATGTTTATCTATTACAACAAAAAGTTAATAGAAAGTTATGAAAATATCATGCTTTCAGTAAGTTAATCTTTGTTGTTTCTGTGATTTTTATTTAATTTTGCACTTCCCCTTTCTGTATTTTTTCTTTTCTTTCTCTCATTTGTTACATATTGTTCTTATCATTCTGTAATTTACTTGTATTCTAGTCTCTTACAAATTACTTCATCATTTATATTGTACATTTTTTCTTTATAATTATTTCTTTTCATAAAAAAAAAAAAAAAATGTAACCAAAAAAAAAAAAAAAAATTAATTAAAGAGTTAGTTCGCCCAAAAATAAAAATGCTGTCACTATTTACTCACCTTTCACTGTTTAAAAAAAAAAATCTTGCTGGCACATATTGACTTCCATAGTCATTTTTTCCCTCTAATATGGAAGTTGGTGGGATGGTGGAAAGAAATTTATAAAGGTTTAAAACCACATTAGAAAGAGAAAATAATGAGGAAATGTTCTTTTTTTTTTGGGTGGGGGGGGGGGGGGTGAACTATCCCTTTAATTTTACAAAAGAATATATGCTAATATCTATTAAAAGGATAGTTTATTTAAAAAAAAATGTAAATTTGTTTTTATGTTTACTTCAGGTCATTCTACATGTAGGTGATTTTTTTGTTTTTGTTTTCATCAGTAGGACATTAAAGATTTTTAGCTGAAATGGTGGTTCTGGATAATTCATGCATTGTAAAAAAATATTTATAAATGAACAATTAGTCAAGACAGCATATGTATTTAGCTCATTGTAACTTATTAAACTAAGTTAATCATGTTCTAACTTAATTTAATAAGTTACACGCTGTTTAAGTCAGTTTAACATAATACTGTATAAGCTCAATGGACTCATACCGTTAATTTGATTCAGCTTAAAACTTTAATCGTCGGCATTTTTTTTACAGAGTGAAACACAATTTGATGAATGCTGTAACTCTGAAAGTCAATTGTAATAAACAAAGAAACATACAGTGTAAATAAAAGCAAAACTATCTATTGTTTGTAAAACTAACCACTATTACCTTTAATCCACAGCCTGGAAGTGTTGACCTTCCTGCTGCATAATCACACTTGAGCACAAACTCAAACGTGAGCTGAAGATCACTTCACTTCACTTCACTTCTTAAGACATCAATGCATCACCATGAGTATTTATATTGCCTTGCCCATTGAGTTGTGTTTTATAAATCATCAAGGACAACATCATCTAGAAATATTATTTAATCATCAACGGAATTGTTAAAAAGGTCTTCAATGTAATGAGTAAATTAACAGGAAATTTTCATTTGTGGGTGAACTATGCCTTTAAGAAAACGTGCTTGATATATAATTGCCTTTGTGGCCTTGCTTGTAATAATTCATTATTATTATCACTATCATACTCATAATGCAATAATAAAACCTAATGTATATTGCATATTAGTATTGATGTATTATAATTAATTATGCATGTAACACTGATAATGCCACATTATCTATTTTAAAATCAATTTTTAATCAAGATTTATAGTCTAATAATTATTTAGAGATGGAATGTGATCAGTGTGAACGTATGATTAAATCTATTTTACCAATTAATCCTCACACACACATACAGTATGAGTTATATATGGCTATATACCAATTACAGTTGGCCTATGCCAGTGTCCTCTGTGACAGCCCGTTTCGTTAAGATTCAGCGTTGACCTTAAGGGATTTGGTTATTGCTCTATTTGAAGGGCAGTCATGATCACATTAACTGTCAAATCAAAGGAAACTGGCTCAAAGTCAACAGTATAGCCTACATTTTTCTTTCATTACCAAATGACTTTTTTTTTTTTTCGTTACTTCTGGCCAGACCATTTTCACTGGCAAGAGAGTAGTAATATGTGCAGGGAGTTTAGGTTTTTATGCTTCAGCAAATATATAATTCTAAATATTTCACATTTAAAAAAGCTGAACTATTTTAACTATGCAAATATTCAATGGAAAAATTAACATTTCGTCTGACTTAAAGGCACAGTTCACCTCAAAATGAAAATCGAATTATCATTTACTCTCCCTCAAGTGTCTTTCAACCTGTTTGAGTGTCTTAAAGAAGATGTTTTGAATACATTTCTATTGACTTCCATGGTATTAAAAAGGGAGTCAATGGCTCTCACACTGTAAAAAGTAATTTGAGTTTACTTAATTGAATTATGCAAACTTGTTGCCTTAATTCAGTTAAGTAATCGTAACTTTATTTCATTAGTACTATATCGTAATGTAGAAAATTAATTCTTCCTCATATTGAGTCACGTTTACTTAGTTCAGTTAAATCATCTTAACTTTATATCAAGTATTATTGACTAATGTAGAACAGTAATTCTTACTTATACTGAGTCACATTTACTTAGGTCAAATAAGTCATCTCAACTTTATATCAAGCATTATTTACTAACATAGTAAAAGTAATTCTTGTTCATAGTGCGAGCCCGTTCAACAGGCAATATAAGTGATCGCCTGGAGCCCAGCGTTTCTTAGAGGGCGCCACGAACGCTGCTTTTGCATAATCACTGCAGGCACAAGACGTCAACATGATGTCAAATTAACGTTGTACCCCAATGTCATAGTGACGTTGGATTTTGTTTGGAAAAGAAAATTGGGTTGTCGTCAGAACCCAACGTCAGGCCGACGTCAATGTCCAACGTCCAACCTAAAATCAACCTAAAAAAACAACCAAATATCAACGTCTAATCATGTTACACCTTGACATTGTGTGGACGTTACCACTATGACATCTATCAGACGTTGAATTTTGGTCACTTTCCAACACAACCTAAAATTAATCAAATATCAATGTAATTTGACGTCGTTATACATTAAAATAATGTTGTCCTTAGACGCTGGCTAGACATTGAATTTTGGTCACATGTAGTGATGACCTAAATCCAACCTAATATTAACGTTTTATGATGTTGTGTGCCTGCTGGGATTACTACGAACGTGAGTTCGTACGTATAAACCATGATCAATGCAATTTGAGCAATGCACGAAGGCTTTTCACTCACCATAGCACACGTGCTGCTTATTATGTGACAACAAAAGTGATTTGAAGGCAAATTAAAATGCGATACAGATCACAACGATGGTTAGAAAAAAATTTCCTTCACATTTCATTAAAATAATAGCTCTCTATAATTCATACATGACAAATAGCTAAAAACAATATTAAATACACAACAACCATATGAATAAAAGCAGAAAATATTAAAAACATACCCTGCAGCATCACACTCTATTTTGCATAACACTGCCCACGATTGGCTATTGGGTGGACTAGAATGATGTAACATATTCCTACGCAGAATCCACATATCTTTCCAAATTGCTCACGTTTGACATAAACCCCCAAAAAAGTGTCTTAAAGTATTAAGTAATATAACGCCACAAGTGTCATTGCTATTTTTAATCGATCTTAATCTAATTTTTATTTAAAATGATTTACAATCCCATTCAAATGGCGCCACGCATCTGTGCATGTGCAGATCTTACTCCACCTGCTGAACAAAGTCCGGTACTGCATGGCTCCAACCTTTAGTCAAACTTATGCCGAGTTCAGACTGCATGATTTTCAAAGTTCACAGATGTTTTCACACTGCATGACTATCTGGGCTAGTGTTTTGTTGCTGCTTTGTTTACACTGCAAGATGGATCGGCGACAGGGGGTTTCACACTGCATGACTTTACAATAGGAAGAATCACCGACAACTTTGTCCAAACTATGTCTCACAACCAAAAACACATAGGGCCCTATTTTAACGATCTATTCGCAAAGTCCAAAGCGCACGACGCAAAAGCATTAAGGGCGTGTCAGAATCCACTTTTGCTATTTAAAGGACGGAAAATTCCGCTTGGCACCACAGCACATGGTCTAACAGGGTTGAGCTTATTCTCTTAAAGAGTTATAGGTGTGTTTTGAGAATAAACCAATCAGAGTCTCATCTCCCATTCCCTTTAAGAGTCCATAGCGCATTTGTTATTTACATAGCAGACTTTGTTAGTGAAATAACTGAGCGCTTTACTAGCGAGAAAACAGTTAAACAGACCATCTGCGGCGTGAGAATGAGAATGAGCCTCTTCATTCTTTACTTTCACTTTCACTCTCGTGGATAAGGAAACGTGTTGTACGCACAGACATCCATTAGCCTATACATAATTAATTTTGTTTGTTAAGCACAAAGATTTGTTTCAAAACTATTTCTAAATTCAGTTCTAATTTCTAGCAACCGAATAAATGAACAATAATATTAGTTATATCCAAATACACATGCTATGCCCCATATGGTCTAAAAGCTGACAGGTGGGCAAATCTAAGCTTGTTTTTAATAAAACAAATATAAATATGCATATAATAAATAATACTGCTAATAATAATAACATTATACAAAAGCAATTAGTCATGAATAAACTGAAAAAAGCCCCCGAGATGAAGAAGGCATGAAGACAGTAGTTTTCATATTTATGTAGGCTAGAAAGTAATACTTTTTGTAACATTTTAATCCTTTAATTCTTTTTCATTTGTAAAGATATTTGCATATTGCTCTACATCCTGTGTATATTAATCAATGTTTAAGTAAGGCGCACAACTAACGTGCTCTGCGCTGGACTTTAGACCTGCTCTTATCTGGTCTATTAAACAGTCTATTCTAGTTTCTCAAAATAGCAACACGCCAGCAATGCGCCTCAACACACCTCCTTTTATAGACCAGAATGCCTATGAGCGCACATATGAGCGCAAATGCATTTGCTATTTAAACAGCGTGGTGCAAAACGTCAAAATGACTCTTGCGTCGAGCTAAAACTAGCAAACAACAATTGCGTCACGCCTTGCGCTGCACTGCGCCAGGTGTATGATAGGGCCCATAGTATATATTTTGTTATTAACTACATACTGAGAAAGAAGCCTTTAATTTGGTAGAAAATGTACATATTTGCTCACCTGGATTTGAAGGGAATTTGCATTTTCTCCTCAACTTTATTCTTTTTTGACCCAGTTGTGATATTGCTCAGATGACACGTCAAACAGACACGGGTGCTCCTGCCAAATTTCCAGATACCCACACTAGATGGCATCAGTGATATATATATACATGACTCATTACACATATATTAGTATATATCATTTATGAATATTGAATATGTGAATGATCATCTAAGCTGAGTGAATGGGGGGAGAAGGACCTTAGTCAGGGAGGTGATCAATAACCCAATAGGATAGAGGGAAAGATGAATGCAGCGATGTACAGAGACATCCTGAATGAAAACTTGCTTCAGAGTGCTCTTGACTTCAGACTGGGGCAACGGTTCATCTTCCAGCAGGACAATGACCCAAAGCATACTGCCAAAATATCAATAGAGTGGCTTCACAACAACTCAGTGAATGTCCTTGAGTGGCCCAGCCAGAGCCCAGACCTAAATCTCTGGAGAGATCTGAAAAAGGCTGTACGTTGTTGCTTCCCATCCAACCTGATAGAGCTTGAGAGGTACTAAAAAGAGGAATGGGCAAAATTTCTCAAAAACAGGTGTGCCAAGCTTGTGGCATCATAGTGAAAATGACTTGAGGCTGTAATTGCTGCCAAAGTTGCATCAACACAAAGTCAAAGTATTGAGAAAAGGCTGTGAATACTGTGATTTTTCAGGTTTTAATTTTTTTATAAATTTGCAACAATTTAAAAAAAATATTTTTTTCACATTGACATTATGGGGTATTGTGTGTAGAATATTGTAACATGAAAAATTGTGTAAAAAGTTAAGCGCTATAATACTTTCCAGATGCACTGTATACAGGTTATTCTGAACCAAGAATTACTACTACTATGACTAGTACTACTACTACTACTACTACTACTAATAATAATAATAATAATAATAATAATAATAATAATAATATTGATAATAATAGTAATAATGAGTATGCGACTAAAGGGTGAAGTGCTGACTATTTGCATTTAAGAACTGATTACTAAAAAAGTGAGTAAACCCATTATAACTTGAAAGAGTTAAGTTAACGTAACTGAATTTTTATAATTATGCACTTAGTTCAGTTACTTAATAATTTTTAAGAAAACCGGTTTACTCAATTTTAGTTAGTTAGTTAGTTAGTTAGTTAGTTAGTTAGTTAGTTAGTTAGTTAGTTAGTTAGTTAGTTTAAAGCTTTATTAATCCCCTTGGGGCAATTCACTTGGACATGGTGGTGCTTCACATAACAAGAATAACACACTTAACACAATAAACACCAAGACATAACATCAGTACACAAACAAAAAACTGAAAAGAAAAGAAAAAAAAAAATACTAAGAATGATAATAATAATTTATAAGGGAAAAATAAGAATAAAATAATAACAAAATAATATTAATAATATTAATAATAATAATAATAATTCTTTCATTCATTCATTTTCTTTTTGGCTTAGTCCCTTTATTAATCTGGGGTCGCCATAGTTGAATGAACCGCCAACTTATCCGGCATATGTTTTTGCGCAGCGGATGCCTTTCCAGCTGCAACCCATCACTGGGAAACACCCATACACTCTCATTCACACACATGCACTACGGACAATTTTAGCTTACCCAATTTACCTGTACCACATGTCTTTGGACCCACGCAAACCCGGGGAGAACATGCAAACTCCACACAGAAACACCAATTGACCCAGCCGAAGCTCGAACCAGCGACCTTCTTGCTGTGAGGCAACAGCACTACCTACTACGCCACCGCGTCACCCCCAATATTAATAATAATAATAATAATAATCCATCGATCAACTACATTTATTACGTAACCGAATAGCTTTCAGGCACAACAGTAAATTTATAATGATGTGTGGAACATCATATTGTCCTTAGATGTCAGGGCATCCACTTAAAATATGTTTGTGCTATCTCCTATTAATTTATGTGCCATCCTCAACAACTGCTGTTCATAATAGGATGGAAGACTTTGCAGGGGAACTCCCAATATTTTTAAGCACGAATTAACAATGTCTTTTGTAAGAAAAGTCAGCAAATTGCTTTAAAAATAACAGGTTTACTCAAGTAAATTCAACTTGTTGCTTTTTACAGTGTGTGTGTGTGTGTGTGTGTGTGTGTGTGTGTGTGTGTGTGTGTGTCCTCATAATCCAGCGTTCCCATAGAGATAAATTGGGAAAACCAATGGATATGAAGTAAATTTACAGCAATTGGTAAAAACAAGTCAAATACTGTGATTTGTCCAATCATAGCCTTGCGATTTCGGCTGTGAAAGGTGATGCTTCAGACTGCTGCCCGGTAACAACCTAAATTGGTACGTTTACTAGATGAAAATACAAAGTATATATCTCACAAGGATAAAATGCGGGGCTGATCATAGCTTGGTGGTCATATAAACACACACACAAACAGATACGCGTCTTACAACTACTAAAAAGTATTAATTTAAATTGATGGTGTGACTTGTTTGCAATGAAAAAATGGTGTAGAAACAATAAAAAAATCAAGTAAATCATAAGAAATTGAATTAACCATGTAGTTTTGAAGTAGAATATATATTCATTCATTCATTCATTCATTTTCTTTTCAGCTTAGTCCCTTTATCAGTCTGGGGTTGCCACAGCGGAATGAACCGCCAACTTATCCAGCACATGTTTTACGCAGCGAATGCCCTTCCAGCCGCAACCCATCGCTGGGAAACATCTACACACTCATTCACACTCATACATACACTACGGACAATTTAGCCTACCCAATTCACCTGTACCTCATGTCTTTGGACTGAGGGGAAACCGGAGCACCCGGAGGAAACCCACGCGAACGCGGGGAGAACATGCAAACTCCACACAGAAACGCCAACTGACCCAGTGACCTTCTTGCTGTGAGGCGAGAACACTTACCTACTGTATTTATTTATTATATTTACTTTCTATTTCATTAAAGGTTTAATTTAAACCTTAGTGATGGTTTGCAGCTGGAAGGGCATCCGCTGCGTAAAACAAATGCTGGATAAGTTGGTGGTTCATTCCGCAGTGGCAACCGCAAATTAATAAAGGGACTAAGCCGAAAAGAAAATGAATGAATGAATGATTCAAACCTGCAAAAGACCATTGTTTTTTACAGTGTGTGCAAAATTTGCTCTTTACTTTATGTATTTATTTTATTTTATTTTTAATTTTTTTATTTTATTTTTTTTTTTTGGTCTGTTTTTATTATTTGTTTGGGGAAATGAAGTAATCTAACTGAATATAAAATAAATTAGAAATAAATAGAAATGTATTATCATGATATAATCACATGACATTGGTAAATGGCTGAAATGAACAATAAAAGGTTTGGTTAATTTAACGTCTTATTTTTAAATTAGATGATAGCAAAGACAATCTGGGTCAAGGACAAGACATCCCATTCCATTCCCAGTGCGCATAGCATTAGATTTACAAAAGGGATTTTATATACATAGAAAGACCATGCAATATACTATCTATTTTAATGTGTCATATATATTTTTAAAAATAAACCCAGTGAAAACAAATCATCAAAAAAAATTAAATAATGTTCAGTTGTCACTCTTGAGTAACATTTATATTTACGTAAAAAATTAAACATTCTGACCCTATTATCTATAAATATTCAGTTTTCATGTCTAATTTTATAATATTTTAAATTATTATAAATGTGCTGAAAAAATGGTAGTACCTAGTGGTTTAAAGGATAATTAACCATGTTTTAAATAAATATTAATAAATATAAATATTCTAAAATGTATTATCTAATCTTCTAATAATCTTCAAATTGTATTAAGTCTTTGACTGATTCATCAACTGATTGTTGTTCTACATAAGCCTTACATCTTTATGATGTATAAATAAATGAATAAATAAATAAATAGCATTCTAAATAATAAAGTGCATAAATACACCGTAAAACCCAACAGTCAACTTTATCAAATGAAATGAGTGTAGTTCACTAAAAATTGACTAAAAGTTAATTCTACTCATTTGAAAAGAGTTTTGAACTCAGTGTTGAAGGTAATGAGTTAATTAAATGCCTCATTACTTCAATTTTTTTAAGTCAAATGGTTTGTAGCAATCGGTTTCCACAAACGGTTTGAGTTGCCTTAACATATTGGGTTTTACAGTACTCAGTTGGTTTGAGTTCTCTTCATTTATTGGGTTTTAGTGTGCTCGAATTGCTTCCTTTACTCAAATGGATTAAGTTCACAGTACTCATTAGGATTAGTTTTTGAACTTAAAAGGTTTGTTGCAATCGGTTTCTTCAAATGGTTTGAGTTACCTTAACTTTTTGGGTTTTAGGCTATAGATATAGCATTTACTCAGAAAATAATTAATGAAAACTATATTCATTCATTCATCCGTTCGTTCATTTAGCCCAAACTTAATTCCCACTTTAAAAAAGACTATAATATTAGATGTGTTTGTGTTTAGTAGCAGTCATATGATGGTCAGCATTAGACACAAATTCAATATCCATACATTTAAAGAATCATTCATATCAATTCTTGTCTATATAAGTTCAATGCTCATGCTCTAAAGAAATGCTTTTTCATTTCTTTTTTTTTAAGTTCTAACTTTAGCAAGCATCACCTGCAAATTACAAATTTGCACATGCCTTCATCTTTAGTCAGTAAACTAGAAGATAATCTCAAGCTAAAAAGGTCACTGAAACACCTGAATAGATCCCAATTTTCAACCATTCTTATTTTTGTGCCTCAGTAAAAAAGCAATAACTGCCAATTGCCAAAAAAAAAAAGCTCATGTTTTTTTATTTGCATGAATGCAAAGATTTTATTAGATTCAGCATATTTATTTAGATGAGCTACATCCTGCCCATGACAAAAGCTCATTTCTATGCGGGGGTAAAAGGTAACACTTTATAATAAGGTTCCATTAGATACTAGTTAATGTATATACTAATATGAACAAATAATGAACAATACATCTATTGAAGTATTTATTTATATTTGTTAATGTTAGTTAAAAAAAAAGTTGTTCATAGTTAGTTCATCTTAACTCACAGTGCATTAAAGGGCACCTATTTTTATCAATTTTTCAAGATTTAAATTTTTTGTCTCCAGAATGTGTCTGTAAAATTTCAGCTCAAAAGACCCATCACATTATTTGTTATACCTTTCAGACGTCTGTAATTTTCTGCTCTGAACACATTGTAGCTGTTTTGTGGCCTGTTCCTTTAATGCAAATGAGCTAGTTCTCCCTGCTCACTATTTACATGTGCCTGTCACAGTGTATCTCCATTTCCTGTTGCATCAGATAAACAGCACAGTGACAGACATGATATATAAACGTTGATTTAAATAGTTTATTAATCATTTACTCATTCTAAATGATCTTAAAATCACCATCTACTCTTAAATACAAATGGTAAGTAAATATGTAATATTTAATTTATTAATAAAAAAATCATGTAATCAAATTATGAAAAGTACAATCATTAAGAACAATATTACAGTAGTAAGTGTGCTTGTAAGTCAAGAATAGATCAGTTGTAGCTGCAATTATAAACTGCTATAACGTCTATTAATGTAGAGTTAATGCTTAACAAATAATGAAATACTTATATGCTAATACTTAATAAATTATACATAGTGTGTAGTTATTATAAAGTGTTACCAAGACTTTATATATTACCTTATAAACTATTACAGCGCAGAACAACAATTTTGATCCATGTTTTGTGGCAGTAACCATGTAATAAGCAAAATAAAGTAAATCCAGCTGGTTGTTTTCACCAAATAAAGCCCTTTGATTTTATAAAACAACTCTCCATTTTGAGTCAAGCTGCAGATAAGCCTGTCAGGAACTATTTTGTGATAACAACCACCTGGTTGTACTTTATCCCTTACTTAACAAGCATGAATTCTCATTTTAATAATGCATTAATAAATGATTAATAAATTAATTATTAATTAATTCATTTTCTTCGAACCAGCGACCTTCTTGCTGTGAGGTGACATCGCTGCCCACTGCGCCACCACACTCTGCCCTGATTAATAAATGATGGACAATTGTTTATTATTAGTTTGTTAATAAATAAACACTGTAAAAAAATCTGTAAAATTTACGGTAAAACAAAATGCAGCTATACGTGAACGGTAGGAACGTAAAAGAAATGTTTACATTTTACAGTAAATTACCGCATTTGCAATAAACATTGTTTATCAATATTATATATAACTTAAAACTCTAATGATGAGAAAAAATAAATAAATAAATAGAACCAGGGTGACGCAGTGGCGCAGTAGGTAGTGCTGTCGCCTCACAGCAAGAAGGTCACTGGTTCGAGCCTCGGCTGGGTCAGTTGGCATTTCTGTGTGGAGTTTGCATGTTCTCCCTGCGTTCACGTGGGTTTCCTCCGGGTGCTCCAGTTTCCCGCACAGTCCAAAGACATGAAGTACAGGTGAATTGGGTAGGCTAAATTGTCCGAAGTGAATGAGTGTGAATGAGTGTGTGTGTGGATGTTTCCCAGAGATGGGTTGTGGCTGGAAGGGCATCCGCTGCGTTAAAACTTGCTGAATAAGTTGGCGGTTCATTTCACTGTAACGACCCCAGATTAATAAAGGGACTAAGAAAAAAGGAAAATGAATGAATAAATAGAACCATGAAGAAAAATGAAGTGTCATGCAGAGAATTCTGAGAAAGTAAATGTACAGTTGTTTACCGTGACAAGGAAACGTACTGTTAACCAGGTTACAGATTTTTACAGTTTAAGTCACAGACTTTTTTTGTTTGTTACAGTTCATTAACTAACATAAACTAATAAAACCTTATTGTAAAGAATGACCAAACATGTAGATTCTTCCAGAAGAAGACCCTAGCAAAGATAGCTTCCTTAAGCACTACTACTACTACACCACTTTAATTCCTCATATTCCATCAGCGATTATCAATGTCCTTCATCTGACAGGTAGATCTTCATAAATAGCAGCACCTCAAAATCTATCCGCGGCTCACTCGCTCCTGCTTTCTCTCTGTCGATCTGTTTCTCTTTCTCTTTTGCAATATGAAATAGTCCATTATCTGCTCTCAGGGCTAATTGGTGTATTAACGCCATGCTGTGGGTGACAGAGGGAGCAAGGGAGACGTTGAATGAATATGGATGAGAGCGAGTCAGTGCGTTCGTGTGCACGCGAGAGAAACACTGGGGGAGGGAGTTGCGCAGAAAGAGTGAAAATGGGAGGCCAAGGTAAATCTTTTCAGCTACACAAGTGGTTGAGAGGTGGATGGTGAAATGATGAGTGCTGGTGGGGAGGGGAGAAAAACGTCCAGTAATGGCTGTGTGTGTGTGTGCTTTTTTTTCCAGGCGGCCTTCTCTCTATCCTTCTCTATTCCTCTCTCACCGACATTGCCCATCAGCCCAATTATCCACTTTCCGTGGCGCCAGTGCCAGCATATGGAAATGCAAATTGCAGAGAGAAATGTTTTCCTTTTTTCAAAGGCAGTAGAAGGTAAGTAGCTCTTGAGGATGGGGGGAGACAGAGGAAGCGTTTGCGTTGGTGGGAAGTACGTATCTTGATGCTGCTCGTCACCTCCACATGTATTCCCAAGAGCTGCTTAAAGGAACACTTCACTCTTTGTTGTTTTCAAAATTGGTTCATTTTAAAACTCCACTAGAGTTAAACAGGTGAGATTTACCATTTGTGAATCCTGTCAGCCAATTTCTATGTCTGGCAGGAGCATTTAGCTTAGCTTAGCATAAATCATTGAATGGGATTAGACCATTAGCAAATCTTTTTTTGTTTTCAAAGTTGGTTAATGTCAAAACTCCCCTATTAAACAGGTGAGATTTACCATTTGTGAATCATGTCAGGGCGTCACGGTGGCGCAGTGGGTAGCACGATCGCCTCACAGCAAGAAGGCCACTGGTTCGAGTCTCGGCTGTGTCCGTAGGCATTTCTGTGTGGAGTTTGCATGTTCTCCCCGTGTTGGCATGGGTGTCCTCCGGGTGCTCCGGTTCCCCCCAGAAGTCCAAAGACATGCGGTATAGGTGAATTGGGTAAGCTAAATTGTCTGTAGTTTATGTGTGTAAATGAGTGTATATGGATGTTTCCCAGTGATGGGTTGCAGCTGGAAGGGCATCCGCTGCGTAAAACATATGCTGGGGGTAAGTTGGCGGTTCATTCCGCTGTGGCGACCCTAGATTAATAAAAGGGACTAAGCCGAAAAGAAAATGAATGAATGAATGAATCATGTCAGACAATCTCTGGGTCTGGCTGGAGCTTTTAGCTTAGCTTAGCATAAATAATTGAACGGGATTAGACCATTATCAAAAAAACTAAAAAATTAAAATGACCAAACAGTTTCAATAGTTTTCCTACCTAACGCTTGACTCTTCTGTAAGAAAAGTTAAAAGTTGCTATTTTCTGGGTCAATGTTGCTAGGAACTACAGTTAGGTCCATAAATATTTGGACATTGACACAATTCTAACATTTTTGGCTCTATACGTAAGTGGCGTAAGTGGGTGGGTGGGTCAATCGATAAAATTGGTTTGGTTTAGGGAAGGAGGAGGGTGGGTCAGTCGATTGGTCGGCCGGCCAGTCAGTCATTCATTCGGTCATTTGGTCAGACAGACAGTCAGAGAGACAGTTGACAGCGGCCTCTGGTGGGTTTACGCCAGAACAGCGGGCGTGAATGGCACTCGCGAGAGAAATTTGAGATATGAAAAGGGCACACAGCCGACTCTCAAACAAACACTGCAAAAATATGTACCTCCCAGGACGTATTCCGCAATCCCCAGAAACGTCCACAGAACTACGTTTTTAGAATGAGCCTGGGTTAGAATTCTTCAACTTTACGCAAACGAAGAGCGACTTTCTTGAGCGACAGCCAATATAAGCACCAGTAGAGCTCACGTGATCCTCTCTCAGCTTGCTCAGAGGCCGGTTGTATTCTGCGTGCTAGTCCTACACAGACCTGAGTTCATAGTAGGTCACCACCAAGAGCGACAGGCAGCTACAAAGTCACTGCTAGTGTGAATGAGGCATAAAGCAGGTTGGGACTCCCCACTCCAAACAAATATCAAAAGGAAAGTATAAAGGAGAACACAACAATAAAGCCGTCAGAAACTGTGGTGGTGTGAAGGAATGAGCGAGAACCAGAAGTCCACTTCTGTTTGTTTTAAAAGCCCGACGTCACCAAATCAACCAATAGAAAATTGAAAAGGGAAAAAGACAAACAAGATCAATTGAAAGTAATAATTACAGGCAGGAGTGAACGCCACACGTAACATACCATATTATGCAGTATACCTGAAAATTTAGCAACCATGGAGAAATTTGTGAGAGAACTTTTCAAGCAATTTTCAGGCACTGCGTGATATCATTAAACCTGCTGTAGCCATTGTATGGCAGCAAAGTTCCTTGACTATTATGCTAAAATGAGAGTATAATTCCTAGCCAAACTGGGAACTCTCTGTCTAAAGCCAGGACATAACTACAAAAGACTCATGCTTTAAATAGCAAAATAATCAAAACTTTAAAGTCATTTTTGAAAATAAGGTTAATGGTCTAATACAATTCAATGATCAATGCTAAGCTAAGCTAAAAGTTCTCCTGTTAGACTCATAGATAGGCTGAATGGTTTCAAAAATGGTAGAACTCAGGTGTTCAACTATAGTGTAGTAGTAAAATGAGCACATTTTCCAAAAAAAGAAAAACGTGGAGTGTTCCTTTAAATGTAAATCTTCTTTTTTTTTGGTGTAAGTGGATGCATCCAAACATACTCTCAGGTAATTTTCTCCCTCTCTCTCTCTCTCTCTCTCTCTCTCTCTCTCTCTCTCTCTCTCTCTCTCTCTCTCTCTCTCTCTCGAACTTCTAGCATCTCTCCAGTCGTGCAAAAGCCTCCCGGCTGTCGAGTTAGCCTGCAGCTTCTAGCACTTTAGGTTAACAGATCAAAGGTCCATTTCCGTTCCCTCGTGCGCAGCAGCGAGACATGTGGCGTATGATTATTCCGATAAGCTGCTGATATCCTCCAGGGTGGAAAGGATCAAATCAGAGGCTTTGTTGTGTTCATTATGCACACTCTCTCCAGTCACCTCTCTCCACGGCTCCTCCGGAGAGCGCAGCAAAAGGCGACTCCTCGAATCCGCCGCATGCTCAATTATTTTCAATTATACCCATTGGCCTCCCTTGTATCTTTTCCCGTAACTTAATTGTGATCTGAAATGACTTGTTGATTGACAGCAGAAGGCAATTGGAGGCGGGAGAGACGGCGGCCCCTCTGGTAATTATCACAGATTGGTGTCAAGCACACATATTCCACAACTCCCTCTCCATCCGACAACAGCCTTCTGCGTCAGCGCAATCACTCAGATGGGAGCGAGGATGTCACAGACGGCGATGCAGTAGTCATATTTAAGACAGGAAAAACTCACATATGGTTTGTTAACCCTAGTGGTGCAAGATATACGGCGTTTCCCTGCAATTTCACGCTGAACTGTCTTTGACGACTAGACGACCTTGGTTGTTATGAGTCTTTGCGAATTACATAAAGAGCAGTAAAGAGCAGCTCCATGAAGACATTTAATCCGGGGTCACGAGGGGGGCTATTTTCTGAGGTGATGTACAGTGCTTACTCATCTTTCCCAGCTTCATCCACTAGAGAAAGCAGAGCCGTGTCTTGATCGTTTAGAGGTCTTATATGTCTATAAAGACAGAGTGCTGTACTTTAGTTTTTGAGCAGATCTTCAGTGGACTCAATTCAGGACCAAGGACAGCTCAGCATTCGCAGTAACTTATTTCAGCACTGTGGACAGCGAACTTAAGGCTGACAGGTTGGATTTATAGGCTTGTTTTTAGCAATGCATATATAATTGAGTAAATACTCTGTGGTCATTACCTTGATCATACCCTCGTTCATATTTATTTCTTGTTTATGAATAGACGAATATATCAAAACTCGGTCTACACCGGATGTGGTGCAATGTGAGAGACATATCTCCAGCAGTAAATTCTGTTCTGTTTCTGATGCACCTCAGGTAACAAAAATAGCATGTGGAATCTATACTCTAACAATAAATAAATGCAATAAATGGCCATGTGAATATATAAAATGTTACAATAAAATATTCACTTATAAACAATACTTTATTTTTTATGAACCAAACAGTTATTTGTTATTCTTTACTTTTGTTATTTAAAGTAGCTGAAGAAATACAATACTCAGCATAAATAAGTTCACTTTGACATAACTACTTCCTACAGGATGCTTTACTGTAATATAGTTGTGCATATACATTAAATTAGTCAGTTCCAAAGACAAAATTGATTAACCAATTTTACAAAAACAATGAAGAGCACAGTCCAAAAATGACTACACAGACATTAAATGAAGTATATTTATTCAAATAGGGTTAATGCTGAAAATTATCATATTATGTGAGCTTATAATAATGTTTTCATTAATATTGGAATATAAATAGATACAGTTGATTATTAGTCCCTGATTATTTTTTCCCCAATTTCTGCTTAACGGAGAGAAGGGTTTTTTCAACACATTTCTAAACATAATAGTTTTAATAACTCATTTCTAATAACTGGTATATTTTATCTTTGCCATGATGACAGTAAATAATATTTGACTAGATATTTTTCAAGACACTTCTATACAGCTTAAAGTGACATTTAAAGGCTTAATTAGGTTAATTAGGTTATCTAGGCAGGTAAGAGTAATTAGACAAGTTATTGTATAAGGATAGTTTGTTCTGTAGACTATCAAAAAAAAAAATAGCTTAAAGGGGCTAATAATTTTGACCCTAAAATGATTTTTAAAAATTAAAACTGCTTTTATTCTAGCCAAAATAAAACAAATAAGACTTTCTCCAGAAGGAAAAAAAATATTATCAGAAAAACTGTGAAAATGTCCTTGCTCTGTGAAGCATAATTTGGGAAATATAAAAATCAATAAATAAATAAAAAAAATAATAAAACAAATAAATAAATACATACATAAATAAATAAATCAATTAAAGGGGTGTTTCTAATTCCAACTTCAACTGTATATATATACATCTTACTGAAATATTTTATAGTTATTTAAATTTGGCATCAAATGTTATTCCTTTAAAATTTTAAACAACTTTTAATTTCTCAAAAAATGAGTAAACACATGTAACAGTGCATGCCTTTTCACTTATTCAAAAAAAGTTGCAGATTAGCTACAATGTGGTTTCAGTTTAAAAATATTGTGTAACATTTAATTGTAGAGTATTCTTGTAACACAAGTTCCACTATTCATTCATTCATTAATTTTCTTGTCGGCTTTGTCCCTTGCGGGGTCGCCACAGCGGAATGAACCGCCAACTTATCCAGCACGATTTTACGCAGCGGATGCCCTTCCAGCCGCAACCCATCTCTGGGAACTTCCACACACACATTCACACTCATACACTATGGACAATTTAGCTTACCCAATTCACCTGTACTGCATGTCTTTGGACTGTGGGGGAAACCGGAGCACCCGGAGGAAACCCACGCGAACCCAGGGAGAACATGCAAACTCCACACAGAAACGCCAACTGACCCAGCCCAGCCGAGGTTCGAACCTGCGACCCAGCGACGTTCTTGCTGTGAGGCAACAGCACTACCTACTGGGCCACTGGGTTGCCAAGTTCCACTATAGTAATTTTAATTACTTATGCATAATTACATGTAAGTTACTAAAAAAAAAAAAACATTCACATAAAACAATAGGGAAATTGAAAAGCCAAACTGAAATCTAATTAATGGCTGATTCCCTTTTTATTTGGTTAAACTTACTAATCAGTTATAATGTCACACATCTCATTTTTGACCAACTGTTTATGTTCAATTAAGACATAACTAGCTATTCTTTCATTAATGCAGATGTTATTAATAATTTTAGCATGTTCAAACATAATATGCTATTAAAGAGAACTGAATTGAGAATCAAATTCTGTCAGGCAATCTGTCTATGACTAAAACATTAACACCTTCCTTCGTGGATATTGAGCTTGAAAACCTTTTGACATCAGGCACATCCCCATTCTCAGTCAAGTTATTGAAATAAACAAACAAACAAACAAACAAACAAACAAATAAACAATAATAATGATAATGATAAAAATAATAATAATAATGAAAAACACCTGACACAAATACTTTTGAAAATCTACACACAACAATTGAATATACTAAAGAGCCCCTATTATGGGTTTTTGAGAATCATGGATCTCGGATCATAGATAAGTTTCTTCCTCCATTTCACAAGTGTGTCACTGTTTTATTTATGGTTAAGAATAGAGCAATATGCTGGTGTTTAACTGCTCACACACATACCTGCCAACATATGTCCCTGAAAATCCAGGAGACCAGGGGGTTAGTTTCGATGTGAGGTGTCTGAATAACCTTCAGGGCTGGAGCAAGCTGAACTGGCGCTCTAGGTCTAGGCGAATGGCGATCATGCCGCCCTCAACCCGAAAGTTAAAAAGAAAGGCTGCGTCCAAAACCGCCTACTACTCAGTAAGTACTGCATTTGAATTTAAACGTACTACTCGGCTGTTAGAAAAGTACGTTCTATACAGAATGAATGTGAGGGGATGCCGCCCTCACTATTCTGCCACCCTAGGCAGCCGCCTACAGTAGGTCGCCTCTATGGACGCGCCGGCAAAGATAACACTGTTGAGAACCGGGTACTGTGTACTGTGGTGTTAGTAACTACTATGAAGCCTGTTTCGGGCGAACTGCGATTGGATCCTATATTAATGTTGGCGACCTGGGGATTTCACAGACCGTACCAAAAAGCAGATGACCGGGGGGTGGGGTGGTTGAAATTGCGGGAGTTTTCCAGGATAAATAACAAAATTGGTGGGTGGCTGGAGATGGGTCTGAAATACGGGAGACTCCCGGAAAAAAACAGGAGTGTTGGCAGGTATGCTCACACATGCACTATGCACTCTGACTACTTCAATATTGTTGATAAGCCATGCTGAGCATTTCACTGTCTCGCGCTGAACACTGTCGACCAATCGCAACAGGCTGTCATCGGTCCAATCAGCGCAGATTAGCTTCGTCCTGAGGAGGGGTTTGGGGACAAATGAATCACTGAACGATTCTTATGTGAGTTGCTGGGGTATTTAGGTAAAAATAAATGCATTTTATAAGACAATGAAAGTGTTTTTTAACCTTGCATCCATATAAGTCCATATAAGTCCATATGGTGTATAATAGGGGCTCTTTAAAAACTTTTGGAAATTGTTTCAGTTTTAATATTATACATTTACATACATTAATAAAAAAACGAGTATATTTTACAGTATGTGTACTTTACAATAAAAAAAAAGTATATTAATATGTATTGTAAGCCTAGTCTATTTTTAAGCAGGCCTGCCATTGGCACAATGTTGCGTCAGATGTGCAGTCGTGCTCAATGTATTGCCTTTTTCCCATGCCACATTGCATACATAGTGTATGAGTTACTGTCCCCAACCAATCTTCATCATCATTATATTTTAAGGGGAGGCCAAAATGCTCCCAAACTTGCAATTTATTTTGTGATGCTATTTAAGTTGTGGTTCTCATCTACTAGACCAGGGATTGTCAACTTTGGTTGTAGAGGGTCATTATTCTGCAGATTTTTGCTCTGACCCTAATCAATCACACTTGATCAATGTCTTCAAGTTCACTGGAAATCTACAGGCAGGTGTATTTGATTAGGATTGGAGCTGAACTCTGTTTAACAGTTATATATCTTGGTATATACAGTAAATAACTGTAAATTGACTTTGCCAGAATTCCTAGCATGACACTTCGCTGTTAATGATTTTGGTTGATATTAATATGGTTCTTTTTAGATTTTCCCCCCATCAGTTATGTACATTAGTGTTTTATGTTACATATAATGTTAATAAATACAGTTTATTCCATTACTTAAATGCTATGTCTGTTATGATGGTGTTTCATAGATGTGTGAAGGATACTAAGCACCTTCTATATTAGTAAGCTTCCTTTTTTGTGGTGTGGAAAAAAAAAATTAATAAAAAATAATCTAGTTCCAAATTAACAATAATATATTAAATTATACAATATATCTAAAAAGTTATATTCTTTGGCTTCGATCGAATTTAATTCTAAACTCTAGCAGGCGAAGTGTTGGAGACATTTAACCAATTGTCTTTTTACACTTCCTTGCCAACGGGCAGGATTTCAGTGACTGTGCCTTTGTCTTTGTGGATCCATTCAGGCTGAAGAAACTCTTTTGCTGATTAGATTTGGGCGGGTGAAACTATCTACCTCATTTACATGCTCTCCACCTCCACCTTAATACTGCTTCCCCTAAAACATATATAATAGACAGGACAGACTCTGCTCAAATTAGACTCTTGCAGTTTCTTGTAGACTTCTTTGAAAATGCAGTTTGACTGCAGAACAACCAGCATGTTCACAATAAAGTTTTCTGCCTGAAATGGATGCTTCTGAAATGTCCTACAATTTGGTGTTGTGACCTGAATAGAGAGTGAAATGTATTGAGTGAAAGAAAAGATTAAAGTTTGAAACTACAAGCGTAACGAATATCAGACTTCACTAAAGACAGAATATTTTTTTTTGTTTGACTGCAGAACAACCAACACATTCTCAATAAAGAATTCTACTTGAAATTGATGCTTCTGAAATGTCCTACAATTTGGTGCCATGACCCGGATAGAGACTGAAATGTACTGAGTGAATGAAAAGACTGATACTACAAGCTCAATGAATATCAGACTTCACTCCAGACTGAATCTTTTTTTTTGTTTGACTGCAGAACAACCAACACATTATCAATAAAGATTTATGTTTGTAATTGATGCTTCTGAAATGTCTTGCAAGTTGGTGCCGTGACCGGGATAGAGACTGACATGTACTGAGTGAATGGAAAGATTGAAGTTTGAAACTACAAGCTTAACGAATATCAGACTTCACTCCAGACTGAATCTTTTTTTTTTTGTTTGACTGCAAAACAACCAACATGTTCTCAATAAAGAATTCTGCCTGAAACACCTCCTGGTTTGGGTTCTGAAATGTCTTGCAGTGGTAAAAAGTATGATTTTGATATGAACATTGGTTCTGTAACAGCCAGGCCAGGTTCTCCCCGATCACAGTCACCCCAATCACCCTCACCTGAGTTTTGATTAGCCCCGCCCCTGCATGTCATCCCCAGCTATTCACTCCAGCACCATATAACCCAGCACTTCAGTTCACCCAGTGTCTAGCCTCGTCGGTTGACAGAAGGACTTAAGCAGCGGTCACACTGGATTTTTCTCACCATAGACTTCCATTCATACGCACGCGAATGCATCAGACTGGAAACGCAAGGTTGTGTGAAATCGAATCACTTGACTGCGTGAGACCAATCAAGGATCAAAACATGACCTCTCTGGGCAGAAATTTTAAACATGGACCGATTGCTCGTTTTTTAAAAATGTCTAATCATCTTGTTTAATCCCGCCCCTTTTTGCAGCGCCGTACGACAGAATTCACACACAAACTCTAATGTGACTGCGGCTCTCACGGTCAGTGGTATCTAGCTTATTCAGAACATTACTAAACTGTCCGGTTTTCCTGTTATCTCCAGTGTTCCTTATCACTCTCCTAGTGTGATTCCCTCCTGGTCTTGTCTGGAGTCTGTTTCCTGCTCCTCCCGTTGAACCTGGGTCCATCCATCCTCCCGTCCCTCCATATCATCCTCTGGTCCCTCCATATCATCCAATCCACTACTCCACTTCCAAGCTGCAATAGGCTCTTGTTTGGTCATTATATCTTCATCTGCCACCGCTTTCAATAAACTCTACATTTACTCACAGTTCCTCCTTCTGTGACAGGTTCATTAGTGAATTTCTCATTGACATATGCTTATGGTTGTCTTTTGTTTTCAAAATTGAAATACAGGCAGTGTAACTAGTGTTAAACATTGCAAATGATTCACAAGTTAAACAAAAAGTGCAAATCACTTTTTTTTTTAAAGTGCAAGTCATGTGTCTTGCGATTTATTGGTTGTGGTCTGTTTAACCACTAGTCTATACACTTTCTGCATGACAGTTTTAGTTTTTATGTAAACAGTAAGTACAGCAGTGCACACCTGAAACAAAATGCTGGGATCTATGCAATTCCTTAATTTTGTGCCAACACAAATCGATTAAGTAAACTTGATTTTACTAAATTAATTCGATTGAACGTAAAACAATTAAGATTAAGCAATTAATTGTTTTGATTCAGCTCATTTTAAATATCTAGTTTGAACAAGCAGCATTTTTTTGAGTGAAGCTGAATATTGTCAAGTCTGTGTGAAACGGAAGTTCCTGGATACTTTTTTTTTAGTATGTATTCCCAAAGGACTCTTGATTATTGATCAAGAAGCAGAGTTCTAATTTTGTGACAGAGCAAACTAACAGTTGGAGGGGCGTGGCTAAGCATATCCCGCCCATGCTGTCAAACTGACATCATCAGAGAAGGACTGCCATTTCAGAACAGAAGCAAAAGATTAGTATTTGATTGAAGATCAGCAGTGATAGCTAAATAGCCAAATTTGGGGCATGGCAAGTTTGAGTGAAGCTTTCTCAATCCACTCTATTCTTTCCAACTTTATTTTCCACTTACTATACTGTATCACAAAAAAACAAAAAAAAGAATCTTTAGCTTACCCAATTCACCTGAACCGCATGTCTTTGGACTTGTGGGGGAAACCGGAGCATAGGAGGAAACCCACGCGAACCCGGGGAGAACATGCAAACTTCCCACATAAATGCCAGCTGACCCAGCTGAGGCTCGAACCAACGATCTTCTTGCTGTCAGGTGACAGCACTAGCTACTGCGCCACCGCGTTGCCCCACTAGCAAAATACACATTCATTCATTCATTTTCTTGTCGGCTTTGTCCCTTGCGGGGTCGCCACAGTGGAATGAACCACCAACTTATCCAGCACGATTTTACGCAGCGGATGCCCTTCCAGCCGCAACCCATCTCTGGGAACTTCCACACACACACACATTCACACTCATACACTACGGACAATTTAGCTTACCCAATTCACCTGTACTGCATGTCTTTGGACTGTGGGGGAAACCGGAGCACCCGGAGGAAACCCACGCGAACGCAGGGAGAACATGCAAACTCCACACAGAAACGCCAACTGACCCAGCCCAGCCGAGGTTCGAACCTGCGACCCAGCGACGTTCTTGCTGTGAGGCAACAGCACTACCTACTGCGCCACTGCGTTGCCGCAAAATACACATTGTATTTATTATTATTTTTTAATTCAGTGTAATGATTTGATTCAATTAAAGCTCAATCTATGCTAATATTTAGCTGAATGCTTTATAAGATGTGTTGCGGAAATGACTGTGCACAAAAACTGCACGACTGAGGTAAACCCATGCTTTATAGTTTCCCCTCAGCTTTTCAATCCAGCAGTTTCAAAACCATGGACAGCAACTAAACGTTCTTGCCCATACATGACACCACTGCTTGCTCTTGTCCTCATGCACACCATGACTTGGTAAGTGAGTGAATGCTGGAATGTAAGTGTCCGGTATTAGGAGATTAGAAACAGCAAAAACAAATAAAAATAAAATAAGCAAATAGAGACCCAGTGGAGACAACGATGTGGGTGGTCTCAATGGGCTAAAAAAGCAGGAAAGCATGTAAAATATAATATAAGGAGGGAGTGAGAACTCACAGTCCAGCTGGCTCCATGTCTCCACTAACACACATCCAATTATAAAGTCTAGCAGCAGCTTAACTGGCTGCCACGAGCTGGTGAGGAGCCAGTGTTGTATGCAATCATCAGTCCGTAGGGTCACTCCGATTCGCCTGACAACACTCACACCCTGCCACTGAGCTGCCTAAATGAGCAGCGGCAACAGAAAACCCCTCTAATGTCATTAAGGGCGTAATGAGTTTTAATTGGGAGGAGATCTTAACTTGGAGCCCTAATTGCATCTGATTAAAGACAATATTAGTTTTACTGCTGGTAAATTGGTTGGGGAGGAGAACCGAGACGATCTTTTAGTGGGATCAATGTGGTCCTTCTGGAAATATTGTTTGAAAGACAAGAATTGAAGTAGACACTGAAGCCAGATAGTGGGATGAGAAACAAAGGTGGCTTCCAAAAGTCTGCAATCTCTCACATATCAAGGCGGTTCTTTTACACTCAGTATTATACTGTCTATTCATTTGCCCCTAAGCTAAGCTAGGAAATCTTTTGGTTTATTTGTCTTTGCACTGTGATGAAAAGCAACACTTTTCAGTAACACTTGATAGGGTGTTCACAAGACTGTCATGACACCTTTAAAATAATGACGTTATGAACAGTAAATATTTTATGCATGCTTATGACAATTGTAATTGAGTGTCATTAGGCAAGGCAAGGCAAGGCAAGTTTATTTACAGTATATAGCACATTTCATACAGAGTGGCAATTCAAAGTGCTTTACATAAACAAGAATAAAAAGACAAGTATAAGAAAATAAAAAAAGCAAATAGTAAGAATGATTAAAGACAGATAAAAACAAATAAAAATGTGTTAAAACAGGTTATAAAAGATTAAAAAAAGAAAAGAACAATAGTGCGATCTGTCGGACGTAGCACAGTGCTCATTCAGTAAAGGCACAGCTAAACATATGTGCTTTCAGTCTGGATTTGAATGTGCCTAATGTTGGAGCACATCTGATCATTTCTGGAAGCTGATTCCAGCAGCGGGTCGCGTAGTAGCTGAAAGCCGATTCCCCCTGCTTTGACTGAACTCTTGGAATTTCTAGTTTATATGATCCTATAGATCTGAGTGATCTGTTAGGTTTGTATTCAGTGAGCATATCTGTAATGTATTGAGGTCCTAGGCCATTTAGTGATTTATAGACAAGTAATAATACTTTAAAATCTATTCTGAATGTAACTGGGAGCCAGTGTAAAGACCTGAGGACAGGTGTGATGGGCTCTGATTTCTTGCTTCTGGTCAGAATCCTGGCCGCAGTGTTCTGGATGAGCTGCAACTGTCTGACTGTCTTTTTGGGAAGGCCCGTGAGGAGGCCGTTACAGTAATCCACTCTGCTGCTGATGAAAGCATGAACAAATTTCTCTAAGTCTTCACTGGAAACAAAGCATCTGATTCTTGCAATGTTTTTGAGATGGTAGTATGCTGATTTACTAACTGTTTTGACATGACTACTGAAACTCAGATCTGACTCCAGAGTCACACCAAGATTCTTGACCTTATTTTTTGTGATTTGACCTTTAGAGCCAAGGAACGCATTCACCTTGAGAACCTCATCTCTGTTCCCAAACACAATGACTTCAGTTTTCTCTTTGCTTAACTGCAGAAAGTTTTGGCACATCCAATTGTTCATTTCATCAATGCATTGGCAGAGGGTGTCAATGGGGCTGTAGTCATTAGGCAGTAAGGCTAAGTAGATCTGAGTGTCATCAGCATAGCTGTGGTAGGAGATTTGGTTCTTTCTCATTATTTGGCTCAGAGGGAGCATATAAAAGTTGAACAGGAGAGGTGCCAGAATTGAGCCTTGTGGGACTCCACATGTCATGGGTGTCCACCTTGACCTATGATCACCTATACTGACATAGTAAACTCTCCCTTCAAGGTAAGATCTGAACCATTTGAGGACCGTCCCAGACAGCCCAACCCAATTTTCCAGCCTATCCAGAAATATGCTGTGATCGATAGTGTCAAATGCAGCACTAAGATCGAGCAATACCAGCACTGTTAGTTTACCTGAATCTGTATTTAGCCGGATATCATTGATTATCTTTATAAGAGCGCTCTCTGTACTGTGATGTGCTCTGAAACCAGATTGAAAATTGTGTAAACACCCCTTGGAGTTTAAGATTGTGTTAACCTGGTTGAAAACAACTTTTTCAATGATTTTTCCAATGAAAGGGAGATTTGAGATTGGTCTGTAACTGCTCAATAGTGTGTTATCCAGTTGCTCTTTTTCAAGAGGGGTTTAACAACTGCAGTTTTAAGTGAGTTTGGAAAGGTCCCTGAGAGAAGTAAAGCATTTACCACTTTTAGAAGATCCATTTCTAAACAGTTAAACACCGTTTTGAAGAATGATGTGGGGAGCGTGTCAAGACTGCAGGTTGATGTTTTCATAATTTGCACAATCTCTTCTAAGATTTTACTATTAATTGCCATGAAATCAGACATAATATCTGATTTCTTAAGTTGTGGTTGAGCTTGTCTTACGTCGACACAACTTGGCTGATTGGATGAGCTGATTGCCTTTCTGATATTATTGATTTTATCAGTAAAGAAATGAGCGAACTCATTATATTTACTTTCCGAGAGTAGTTCACTGGGAATCCTACTGGTGGGGGGTTTGTGAGTCTCTCTACCGTTGCAAAGAGTGTACGCGCATTATTTAAGTTGCTGTTTGTAAGGGTTGGAAAGTAAGTCTGCCTAGCGGTTTTTAGTTCCACATTAAAATCATGAAGACTGTCTTTATAGATATTATAGTATTTTTAGCTCAATAGTGTCATTTAAATGTAGTTGAGCTCAATAAAACTATTAATGACACTAACATTAATGACACTAATAAAATACCTCATG
The DNA here is from genome assembly GCA_903798195.1 of Danio kyathit. NCBI lineage: Eukaryota > Metazoa > Chordata > Actinopteri > Cypriniformes > Danionidae > Danio > Danio kyathit. Next base: position 59,198,593 of record LR812521.1, on the reverse strand, counting down.
ATAATCATGTTTATGACAGATATATGACATGTTGTTTTGATATTATTATTTTATCATGACAAAAACAGATTATGATGTCAAGTTGTCATAACAAAGACATCCAACCCTGGCTCATTCTGAAAACATACCGCTATATACATTTATGGAGTTTGCAAAATACGTCTCAGGAGCTACATTTTTTTTGTGCAGTTTTTGGTTACACGAATCCACCAGAGGCTGCTGTGTGCGCTTTTTCAGATCTCATGCCTGCTGTTCTCGTGTAAATCCACCGGAGGCCACTGTCAACTGCCTGCCTGACTGACTGAATGACTGACTGACCGATCGACTGACCCACCCTCCTCCTTTCTTAAACCCAACCAATAGTGTTTTCAGAAACACCAATTGACCCGGCCACCCACTTCCCTAAACCCAACCGACAGTTTTCAAAGCAATTCAGAAAAAGAAAAGTCCTCGGCTGAATTTTACCACGTTTTCAGATTTTACCACATTCTCACTCTGTTATTTACTTGTTTATTTTATTTGTTGGCTTTTGTTTTTGTCTCACCTGCATTCTGAAACCGTTCTTTGCCAGACTGAAACCCCGTCGTCGTGGCCAACTCCTCTCTGTGTCTCAAGTCCGCCAACGTACATGGTGAGCTAACTGAACAAACTGGTCACAGTGGGAAAGCCATAAGGAATGGTATCATACCGCCCCGTAGCGTTCTTTTTAAAAAAACGAAATGCAGCCATACGTACTATAATCTCCAGAAATGTATACGTTTTCAGAATGAGCCTGTGTTGAAGACATCTCAAACAATGCCATTTAGTCATAAACACAGGTGGAGCTGGGGTGGAGAAGGGTCTCTGAAAAATGCATTGCACATGCTAGATTAAAACAACAATGAGCATTTAAAATTCTGAGGAGCAAGCTCATTGGCTGCCGAGGAGACAGTAACCAATCCAATCTCCTGTGCCATGTAGTTAAAGACAAAGGAGCAGATTAGGTTTTATGACAGAACTTTGTATTCCTTTTCATCTTTGTATAAGTATTGTAAGAGCAACATTTTCACTAGCATTTTACTGAAACGGGTGTTCTTAACACTGTCATGACACTGTTAAAATCACAACATGACCCATGTCATGAATATGAAGGAGATTGTATGCATGCTTATAACCAGTGTTGGGTAAGTTACTTTAAAAAGTAATAGATTACAAATTACTGATTGCTACTGGAAAACTGTAATCTGATTACATATTACTTTAATTTGAAGTTACTTTTAAAACATAAAATATAACTACAAAAAATAGAAAATTAACTGCAGCTCTTTCAGTAATTTAATATTCACTGAAAAACATTAGAATGGGTTGATCACAGCAGCTTGACATATTAAAAAGACTTACAGAGTTTAACTTAAAATTCTCTCATCATTCACTTTTTCCAAACTTGTTTGTCTTTTTTTTTTTTTTTCAAAAGAAGACATTTCGAAGAAAAATGGATACCTGTAATCATTGACACCCATAGTATGACAAAGCACTGCAATGATTGGGTCTTCTGTGCTTGTCTGAGGTAATTAGTATACCAAAATGTGTATATTCTATACGAAGCATTAAGCTGAACGGTCAATTCTTGTTGCGTGACTCACTGTATTCAACTGGTGCACCAGGAAAATGCAAATATTGAAATTAAGGAACTTGCTCGTGCAAAAGACGCAATATGTTAATGGCCCCATAAGCAGCTACGCCTTTCTTCACATTCTAAAGATACCTTCACTCCTGTACCATGCACAAGAATTAAATTTAGCCTGTTTAGGCTGAGTTGAGCCTTGGTGACATGAGTTGTCATAGAATGCTTTCTATTCAAGTGCTTGAAGGAGTTTCTGGCCGAGTTAAAAGCAGTCGAAAGTTCTTAAGATACTGGACATAGATTGCATTTCACAGCATTATTTTAGTTTTTACACTCAATGAAATCAAAGTAATGTCTGTATTAACACTTGAAGAAGAAACCACTCTCGTCAGCAACGATTTCCACTCACTTTCTCCAGCAATTTAAACGTGAATAAAACGTGATTTAAAAGAGGTATTTCTTTCTTCTAAAACCTATATTTGTAACACAAGTAACACAATTACACTGACTTTAGTAACTGTAATCAAATTGCACTAATTTAAACTGTAATTCATTACATTACTGCGTTCCCCAAAAATGTAATTAGAATACATTACTTAAGTCTACTTATAACAACTGTCGTTGTGTGTCATTAGCTCAGTTATGTCATTTTAAAGTTCACACAAAATCAAAACACACCATATTGATTTTGTTAGCTCACATGGCTAGTTTTGTTGTGAACAGTTTATCTGTGCATGTTATGTTTGCCCTTGTAATCTAAAATTACAATCTGAAAATGCACTTCCTGTTTGTTTTCATTTAAATTCTCAGATTATATGTGTGCATACCTGTGTGCAAATCTATGCCATTTTGTAGTATAGTGTAGGTAGTGCATTCACACTGAAATTCTAAAAATAATAAGTGCACTTTAAATACCCGAATGATGCACTTATTAAAATGAAGCACTTATTAAAATGAAAGGTGTGTCCCAAATTGCATACTTATGCACTATTGTATGCTATTTTGTAGTATAAGTAGTGCAAGTAGTGCGTGCACACTGAAAACTCTAAAAGTAATAAGCGCACTTTAATTACTCGGATGATGCATCATTCAACTGGTAAAATGAAGTGTGAAACGTTATACACTTTAGGCACTTGACGACCGCAACTTTTCGGGTGCACATGTTGGATAACTTTATTTATTTTGAATGGTGAAAGCAAAATTCACGAGAGTGATTATAGCACCTCCCGATGGTGAATGCGGTTATACTCATGGCAGGTATTATTTGGTACTTTGGTCATTTTTTTTACTGATTTGGCAAACGTCATCAGGGAAATGGTTTGAATTTCCTCTTAGTAAAAAAACCATTAGTGTTCCATTTGGGACAAGACTACATACATATACTATACTGTTGAGTGTGTAAGTGCGTAAGTACATAGTGTATATAATGTGCCATTTGGGACGCAGCTGAAGTGTTGGACACTGCACGCACTCAATGGCCGCTGCTTTACTCATGTAGCGGAAGGAGCAGAGCTTTCGGGTACTGATGTTGGATTACTTTGGCTGTTTCTCAATTCTATAAGGCTGCGTTCACACCAGAAGCTGAAGAAGCGTCAAGCGCGAGTGATTTACATGTTAAGTCAATGCAAACAAGCGAATAGGCATCCTGCGGCGCGATACACGCGAATGGCACGGCGCGAATGACGCAAATTGCACGAATGGCGCGATACGCGCGAATGTCGTGGGCGCGAATTGAGCGTTTTGCGCGTTTGACGCGATTAACGCGCTAATCGCGCGAATCGCTCGAGTTCAAAAATCTGAACTTCTGAGGACATTTGCGCCACGTTAACCAATCAGGAGCTTGCTCTTGTGGGGGCATGATTGTGACGTAGCACCTGCTGTTGGTGTCCTGGGGGAAATCCTCCAGCCGACACCGACAACAGTTCATCAAACTGGGCTTGGCTCAGTCAGAAGCACCGCTGAAAGCCCCAGTCATCCAGGTAGAGTTTCTGGAGGAGTTTATAAGCTCACAGAGCTGGGTGCATCTCTAAAAGTATCTAGTGGACTCAGACACTGCTCCAAACGTATCGACGCAGATTTACAGCCTTCATAAAGCACATAAACGCAGTTATTTTATCAATAAAATCCATGTTAGCCATTTAGCTGGAAGCCTCCGTCATCCAGGTTAAGTTTCTGGAGGAGTTTATGAGCTCACAGAGCTGGGTGCACCTCTGAAAGTATCTAGTGGACTCAGACACTGCTCCAAACGTATCGACGCTGTTTTACAGCCTTCATAAAGCACTAAACACAGTTATTTTCTAAAAAAAATCCATGTTAGCCATTTAGCAATGAAGCTACAGTCACTTGGACTTGGACATGGACTTGTGTTGTTGTGGAGACGTTCTTGCCTAGTTACCTCGGAAAAACGAACTCAGGAGACTGCGAGAACAGAGAACGCCTGCTTTGAGAGATGACATGCTGTGTTCTTCCTGATGGTCACATGACCTTCACACGTTTTTAACAGGAAATTATTTAAATATTACAGCATTCATACAAAGATTTAATGTTTTCCTCTTTCCACAATATATACTATGCACAAAGACTTTACAAATATACGTTGCACAACACAAATAAAACAAATTTTCATATGAATTTCAGCAAATAAGCACCCTTAATGTGTTTATGCCTTTATAAAGATTTTTATGGGGATATTTACATTTTGACCGTCTCATTTAGGGAATCTCCTGAGACAATCTCTGAACTTTAATAATAAATTGATATAAAATGCTGCGCTTCCCACCCCCTTTATATAACCTCAATGACTTATGGGACTTCTCAAGCGAATTTTGCTCTCAAGTCTGCATCGATGCGTCCTCAATACCAAGAACACATCCAGGAACTTTCACGCCTTCGGTCTTGAGTTTTGGAAACGGAATTTTGGCAGTTGATGATGACGTTACTCAAGAACACGAGGACGCAAGAACGCATATTGGGAGACAGCCTATATTTCGCCTAGCCTTTACTTTGATTCTCCTACAAGAGTGATTATACCGCCTCCCGATGGTGAATGCGGTTATACATCATGGCAGGTACTATTTGGTACTTTGGTCATTTATTTCACTAATTTGGCAACTGTCAAATGTCATCTGGGAAATGGTTTGAATATCCGCTTAGTAAAAAAAAACGTTAGTGCTCCATTGATGACGGCACTACATTCATATACTATGCTGTTGAGTGTGTAAGTGCATAAGTACATAGTGTGAAAGTGTATAGTGTGGCATTTGGGACGCAGCCTATGTCTGTCTGAGATATTGGGCGTAGTTAAGATAATTAACCACGCCCCTCCAACTATCAAATTTGACAGCAGGTTTCAAACAGAAATGGCCAGGAGGAGGTGTCTGTTAGGTTGTAATAATTCTCCTCAAATTCTTTTCCCAGTCTTTCTGAATGAAACGCCTACTTTACTACATTCAATCTGCGCGCAGTGGACAAAACAAACCACATCCACGGTTTTCTCATTCAATCTGCGCGCAGTGGACAAAACAAACCACATCCACGGTTTTCTCATTCAATCTGCGCGCAGTGGACAAAACAAACCACATCCACGGTTTTCTCATTTAAAATTTAAACTGCATCACAATACAAAAAAAAAAAAAAATGGCCACAGCTTCCGGTTCATGCAGACTTTAAATGCATAACAGAGTATCTATTTGCAAGCCATGTGTCTTCATTTGAAATAATGAACTTGTGTGCACAATATGCGTGCTTTTAAACACAAAATTGCTTGCATGTTAGGGTCAAAAAGTTATACCTTTTTTTATATATTTAAAGATACGTTTCAATGCAACTATATTTCGTTAATTTTGTCAATAAAGTGACTGACTGACTGAATAAATAAATAAATAAAAGTTAAAACAGCAGACCTAAGTGATGGCCTTAAATGCATCCCCACTCTAATATCCATTCAGTCCAACAATGGCCTACTTTGCTTCATCATGTCAAACACTCTAGCTATTAACTCTGCCTGCGAGAGAAGCGACCTGTGGAATGGATGGAGCATGATGGGGATAATCACAGGCCGGATTTAGCGCTGTCTCTCAAACATTTGTCCGCTGTCGGGGTCAACTACAACAAAGCAGATTCCAATCTGCTCCGTACTCGAACAACACATCCAGACTTCATAACTCACCTTGTGACAGCTGCGGTTGAGATTAGCCAACACTTATACACACGAGCGCTGACAGATCCTCATAATCCCTGTGCCTTCGATGTGCTCGAGCACATTTGTGCTGAATTGCTGTGGATCAGTGATAATTGGAAGTTAGGCATCGGAGACCAAGATAAATTACGCCAACGCCAGACAATATTTCCTCTGATTTGTTGAAATGATGTGCTTTCCTAATTGCCATCCTCACCTGACCAATTGCAAGATTTCTTTTATTTTCCCGAACAACCTCTTCTGGCCAGAATATGAGGGTCTAATGAGCTCCGGGTGTTCCCCGAAGCCTTCGAAAGTACCTTGCTACATGTTTCACTAATACACCAATTAGTCATAAGCTACAATTAGTGAAGAAGCGAGACCCCCAAAGCACATGTCCATAAGCGGTAAACGCTCTAATCTCGCAGCTCTATGGCCATCATCGCTTCTTTACTTCACTCATACACTCCCACCTGCGAGGTGCATATTAAAGCTTGTGCTAGCTCGTGTAAGAATGTGTCTACGTCTGCAGGAAGGTGTCTGTATTTAAGTGAGCTGGGACTGGATGATCGGACCAGATGAGTAGGGTGTATCAAGAGACATGAAAAGTCGAAGAAGCAGAAATGGGTTATAAAGTTACGAGCTAAAACACACTCAAAGTGCAAATCCAGCATGACCCACATATCTGATTTCCCCACTTCTTTTTCTGCTAAAGGAAAATGAGTGATGTTTGTAAACAGGGGTCCGCCATTGCTTACAATGAAAATTTGCTGGCGTGTAAATCTGTGTGGGGCATAACTCTTTTGCCATTCAAATTTGTGTATTGGTGACACAGTGACTTAGTGGTTAGCACAACAAGAAGGTCACTGGTTCGAGCCCTGGCTTGGTCAGTTGGCGTTTCTGTATGGAGTTTGGATGTTCTCCTTGTGTTTGCTAGGATTTCCTCCAGATTCTCCGGTTTCCCCCACAGTCCAAAGACATACGGCATAGGTGTATTGGAAGAACTTAATGGGGTATATGGCCATAAGGCACACAACGTCAATATGATGTAGGTATTTGGTTATATTTTGGTTGCGACATGAGGGAGCAAAATCCAATGTCAGTTTAACGTCAAATGACATCATAATAATGTCCATACAACGTCAGTATAACATCAGTAGACGTTGATCTTTGGTTGATTTTACGTTGTGGAATTAACTAACCAAAGTCCAACGTCATCTTAACGTCATAATATGACGTCCATACAAAGTCAATGTGTAACATCAGTAGACAGTGACCTTCGGTTGGTTTAAATTTGTGGCATTAACTAACCAAAATCCAACATCATACTAATGTCATAATGTGACGTCCATACAACATCAGTATAACATCAGTAGATGTTGATCTTTGATTGATTTTACGTTGTGGAATTAACCAACCAAAGTCCAACTTCATCTTAATGTCATAATGTGACGTTCAAACAACATCAAAGTGTAACATCAGTAGACGGTGATCTTTGGTTGGTTTAAATTTGTGGCATTAACTAACCAAAATCCAACATCATACTAACGTCATAATGTGACGTCCATACAACGTCAAAGTGTAACATCAGTAGACATTAATCTTTGGTTGGTTTTAGGTTGTGGAATTAACCAACCATAGTCCAACGTCATCTTAACATCATAATGTGACGTCCATAAAACGTCAAAGTTTAACATCAGTAGATGGTGATCATTGGTTGGTTTAAATTTGTGGCATTAACTAACCAAAATCCAACACCATACTAACGTCATAATGTGACGTCCATACAACGTCAAAGTGTAACATCAGTAGACATTGATCTTTGGTTGGTTTTAAATTAGTCTGCTTGATGTTAGACATTAACGTCCGTCTGACGTTGGGTTCTGACGTCAAACCGATTTTCATTTCCAACCAAAATGCAACATCCTGTCGATGTTGGGGTTCAACGTCAATCTGATGTCATGTTGAGGTTCTGTGCCTGCAGGGTGCACACAGACTTTTAGTTTCAGTCGGCCAGCCCCAAGGCCTCTGGTTAATTGTCATCCCATACAAAATCACAGCATTTAAGATTTGATTTCTTTAAAAAACAGCGATCTTTAATGCCTGGCTGAGATACGATATAAAGTGGGTATCAGACCAAACAAGAAGCACTGCATTAAATTATATTTTTCTATGCCATGTCCTTAAAATATGGAAATTAATTTGCTCTCAATGGAATTTCTGCACTAGCCTGCTGCTGATGATGGCACCTGCATTTAAACTGCCTTTTGTCTCTTTTTATGCTTTAACAACCAAATGGATGCTTAAGTCTATTTAACTGATTATATTTGAACTAAATCACAACATCGATGCTGTAAAAGGAACCTTATGAAATTGAAAATAGCCACATGAAGCTTTCACCGGTAGTTCATTTCTGAAAAACGTTAGCTGTGCGTATAGCCTATTGGCCGTAGTGTGTGAGTGTGAATGCGAGAGTGCATGTGTTTCCCATTGCTGGGTTGCAGATGGAAGGGAATCCGCTGCGTAAAACATATGGTGGGTAAGTTGACGGTTCATTTCGCTGTGGCGACCCCAGATAAATAAAGGGACTAAGCTGAAAAAAATAAATGAATGAATGAATGAATGAATTATGTATTGTGTAGCAGAACAAATGCATTGTGATGTGTGTATGAATGTGTGCAAAAGCACTTTGATGCATTTTCAAGGCTATTACATCAGCACAGTTGTTCTCAATTGATTTTGAACTTAGACTTTACACAATGGCAACAATCAAAACCTGAAATATATTAAAAACACATGTGTCCAACAATGCACAAAACTGCTAAGTGTGCTTTCATTGTAACCGGTTCCACTGTGAACAAAATTCCATAAAACGACAGCTTGGTGAGAATAAAAGGCTTCTTTGAAAAAGAAAGTTTAAAATCTTGTCAACCCCATATTAGAGGTAAATCATGTTCATTCACATGAATGGAGGTGGTTTGCAAAGTGTGTCATGTGCTGCAATGTGAAATGTGTTTTTAAATGGGAATTATAATGCTGACGACTTTAAGACAAAGAACAAGGGCAAGGAAGTGTCATAGCCCTGCAACAAAATGTTGGCATGTAAGCATTCTTTTCCATTTCTCTTTTATTCTTTGAAAGGCACATATGTTACTCCTTTTTAAAGATTTAATATAAGCCTTTTGTGTCTACAGAATGTATCTGTGAAGTTTCATCTCAAAACACCTATCACATTATTTATTATACCTTTCAGAATATTGGAATGTTCTGCTTTTAACACTACAGTATGTAGCTGTTGTTGTGGTCTTTGCCATTAATGCTAGTTCTCCCTGCCCACTGTTCCCATGTGCCTGTCAGATTGTGCCTCAAACTCTGACTGCGTCAGATAAACAGACATGAAGGAAGCAGATCTTACGTCACGTTTGTGAGAAATACTTTACTGTAGATGATTATTTGATGTATTTGTTGTGGAGTTAATTCAAGTCTTACTGCAATGGTGAGTCACAACAATGTAGTTGCAGAGTTCACACACACACAGACACACACACAACATGGATGTAATTTTGCACTGTTTTTGCACGGCAAATGTGACAGGATACACGTTGATATACACTGCTGTATGGATATCCATTATGCTAATGTACAAAATAAACCTGATGTAACGTCCACAAACCGGGACTGAAGCATCTTCTTTCATAATTTTAAAATCGCTGTAATTCATTATAAAAACGTTTTAAACCTGTAAAACTCATTCTTGATCACATTTGATGATAATTGATGATCACAGCGAGCTGAACAGATATTTTATTCCTAATTTGAATTTGGATCCTGTTTTAACATCGGGACATTTTAAAAAAGAGACGTGCGGTAAGGGGAGGCAGGTGAGGCAGTGCATCATCCTCACCTGCCATCATGGGATGTATACTAATGATAAAATAAATATTTGTCCACCGATCTGTGCTATAAATGCAATTTCTGTATGATTCAAAAGACTTCAATCGTTTTTATGATCAAAATCGCTGTACTATTTTGCATATCTTCTTTTCAATTACAGCATAGGAAGCAGGGTGAGGCAGCCCGAGCTGAGCCTCTCGTCAGATTGTGCAATCCCTTGCAAACTGTCTTGAGCCCGCCCCTTTTGCTCACTCAGTGTATGCTACCAATGTAATGTTTTTTATATGTTGTAAACAGTTTTATTTTATGTCCTCACTTTCCATATGATAGGTAATGTATTTCACGTATGTCTATCACTTAGTGTTAGAATCTGACATAAAGTAGCACTGAAAAGACAATGAGTTGAGGCAGGCAATAGCTCTGCCGCCCTGAAGAGAGCGCGCGTGAGCTCATGTTATTCTTGTTCCTGTTATTCTTGTTACTCCTTCTACGCCCGCTTACAGTCATTCTACGTCCGCTTTGAAGCCCAGGACAGCGCACACACACAGCGCGCTCCCGCGGCCGATACAGAAACCGCCAGCACACTCTCTGTTTCTGTAGCGGATGTAACGAGATCTTTCCGTCGCGTGAACATCCGAAAAGCTACGGGCCCAGATGGCATCCCTGGACGTGTACTTAAAGCATGCGCACACCAGCTAGCGGGGGTTTTCACGGACATCTTTAACCTCTCGCTCTCTCGGTCTGTGGTTCCTAAATGCTGTAATACACCTACTATTGTGCCAATACCGAAATCAGCTAAAGCCACATGCTTGAATGACTGCGTCCGGTTGCACTGACACCCATCTTCAGCAAGTGCTTTGAGAAGCTGATTAAAAACCACATCTGCTCTGTACTGCCCGCTAACACTGACCCTCTGCAATTTGCATACAGAAACAACCGCTCCACTGATGATGCAATTGCTTTCACCTTGCACACTGCTCTGTCTCACCTGGAAAACAAAAACACATATGTGAGAATGCTGTTTGTGGACTACAGCTCAGCATTCAACACCATAGTGCCTGCCAAGCTGGTGGTGAAGCTCCAGGCTCTAGGCCTACACAGCTCTCTGTGCAACTGGATCCTGGACTTCCTGTCAAGCAGACGCCAGGTGGTCAGAATGAACAACATCACCTCATCCACACTGATCCTCAATACTGGTGCTCCACAGGGCTGTGTTCTCAGCCCACTCCTGTACTCCCTGTACACACATGACTGAACATCCAAACACAGCTCCAATGTCATCGTTAAATTTGCTGATGACACAACGGTGGTGGGCCTAATCACCGATAATGATGAGACGGCCTACAGAGAGGAGGTGCACGCTCTGACGCAGTGGTGTCAGGAAAACCACCTCTCACTCAACATCAGCAAAACCAAGGAGCTGGTGGTGGATTTCAGGAGAGAGAAGAAAGAACACACTCCCATCACCATCAACGGGACACCAGTGGAGAGAGTCAGCACTTTCAAGTTTCTTGGAGTACACATCGCTGAGGATCTGACATAGACTGCCCACACAGACGCAGTGCTGAGGAAGGCACAACAATGCCTCTTCTTCCTCATGCGTCTCAGGAGGTTTGGAATGAGCCCCCACATCCTCCGCTTGTTCTACACCTGCTCTGTGGAGAGCATCCTCACTGGCTGCATCACCACCTGGTACGGAAACAGCACCGGCAGCAATCGCAAAGGTCTACATAGGATTGTGCGAACTGCTGGACGCGTAGTAGGAGGTGAGCTTCCCTCCCTCCAGGACATCTATACCAGGAGGTGCATGAGGAACGCCAAGAGAATCATCAGCGACTCCAGCCACCCAAGCCATAGACTTTTCGGTCCCACTTTATATTGTGTCGCTTATACCTGTGAACTTGCATGGTAATTAGATGTGTAAGTATTATGTAACTACAGTGTATGTACACACTGGTACTGAGTATTTACTTGTGTATACTGGTGTAATTACACTCATGTAACAACCAACTGAATAGTATGTGTAAGTACAAATGTGTAACAGGACATTGGTAACAACACTAGGAAAGTACACATCTGTAACAAGAATTATGTAAGTGCATTGTGTAACAACAATATGTACTTGCAGATGTTTTCCCACTTCCACACCTGTTTGCAGATCATGTACTTGTGAACACTGTATGGCAGAACTAATGCTGCATTAGAAGGTTTCACCTTGTGATACAAGTGTACTTGCATGGTAAATCCACAGGATCCACTCAATATAAAGTGTAAAATGGTCACAAATTACTGTTCATACATTCATTCATTTTCTTTTCGGCTTAGATGGGTTGCAGCTGGAAGGGCATTCACTGTGTAAAACATATGCTGGATAAGTTGGCGGTTCATTCCGCTGTGGCAACCCCGGATTAATAAAGGGACTAGGCCGAAACGAAAATGAATTTTATTTTAAACTTTATATTGTGGACCGTTCCTGCGGAGTTACCATGTAACTACACTGTTATTAAAGTGTTGCATAGAAGATATTTCTACAAGTTACACAGTAATTTGTGACCATTTTACACTTTATATTAAGTGGACAGTTCCTGATGAGTTACCATGTAAGTACACTGGTATCACAAGGTGAAACCTTCTAATGCAGCATTAGTTCTGCCATACAGTGTTCACAAGTACATGATCTGCAAACAGGTGTGGAAGTGGGAAAACATCTGCAAGTACATATTGTTGTTACACAATGCACTTACATAATTCTTGTTACAGATGTGTACTTTCCTACTGTTGTTACCAATGTCCTGTTACACATTTGTACTTACACATACTATTCAGTGGGTTGTTACATGAGTGTAGTTACACCAGTAATACAAAAGTAAATACTATGTAAACGTGTGTACATACACTGTAATTACATACTACTTACACATCTAATTACCATGTAAGTTCACAGATATAAGCGACACAATATAAAGTGGGACCGACTTTTCTCTCTGCTAACCTCAGGCAGACGGTACCGCAGCATCTGGTCACGCACCTGCCGACTGAAGGAAAGTTTCTTTCCTCAGACTATCAGGCTGATGAACACTTAACACACCCCACACAAACTCTTCCATACCCCGCACTGCACACCATCAAGATGTAGCATGCACTGCACTTTAACAAATCCATACTTAAAACAATACTGCCTACTACTATGTGTACACCTATCCATAGTACGTATCGCTGTCAACATTGCCAATTTTACATTGTCTTGTTTATTTGTGAGTATGTTGTTGTATATTGCACTGTCTGTATTTTGCACTGTTGTTGTATTTGCACTGTCTGTATTTTAACTGTCTGTATTTTGCACTGTCGTTGTATTTGCACTGTCTGTATTTTGCACTGTCTGGAGCCAGCACCTAAGCTTTTCACTCATCATAGCACACGTGCTGCTGATGATGTGACAATAAAAGTGATTTGATTTGATTTCTTATTTAGTGGTTGCTCTTCTTCTACGCAGTATAGTATAATATTTTAAGTATTTAAATATTTTAATTTTTAAATATTTACTTAAAGTCGCAAGTACTGTTTTTCTATATTTAACCATAGTTTACTATATTGCTATACAACTTTTGGTAACAAACATTCAAGTGTCTAGTTTCAAACAAGACCACATTTGTGAAAATAGACCTCAGGGTTCAAAGGCTACATACATTTTTGGGCATGGCATTTTTTGTTCAAAAATAGGGGCGCTGGTTATGAGGTTAATATTTAAAATTATCCTTAAATATTTAAGTATTTAAATATTCTCAACATTTTGAATATTGTAATAGTTTTACTCAGTATAGTCTGTTATTTTAAGTCTTGCTCTGACTGATTGCAACAATCGGGGATATTAGTTCAAAAATTTCTCCGAATTGGACAATCAAAACGTGAATAAATAATGGACGGCCAATGCCGGAGCTTAAGGACTTGCTTCAAAACACGGGACAGTGTGTGTGTGTGTGTGTGTGTGAATGAGAGAGAGAGAGAGAGAGAGAGAGAGAGAGAGAGAGAGAGAGAGAGAGAGAGAGAGAGAGAGAGCAAGCAAGCAAGCAAGAGAGTGTGCGCATGATGCTGTTTGTGTGTTTGTGTGTATTTGTGTGTGTATGTGTGTGTGTGTGAATGAGACAGCGCATCCGCCATGGTGCTGTGTGAGTCGCTTGTTAAAGTTGTTTGTAGCATGCAGCTGGGTGTTTTTTTGGGAGGCATATTTAATCGCTATACATTTTACATTGTTGGCCCAATATGTACCTGCCATGTGTATATAAAGAATGCTGATGTGATCTATATGAAACACAATCTGTAGTTGGCAAATATATAAGGTGGAGATGTTTGTAAATCTGACTTTTGACTTTGAAAGAATCAGTGCCTCACCAGCCACAAACTTTCACCACACGTCACTGCTGTGGACACACAGTACTGTCCAAACAGCTTACAAACGATGATTTTCATCATAGGTGCCCTTTAAATTCCTTTTTGTCTGCTTTTTTTCCTTTCCATGTGCATGTTTTTCTTTCCCACGGAAAACTTAGATTGCAAGCTTCATGCTGTCATCCATTTTTGACAGAAATAACTAAAGCCGTCAGTATGAAATCCTGTGTCACATGTGGCATTATGTCTTGTACCCTTTCTTGCGAGTGTTTTTAAAATATTTTGGTTGTGAAACGCAGTTTGTATACCAGACAAAATTGTCACTGATTGAAATGCTGTGCAGTTGCACACAATGAAAACAGAATAGTACATTTGTATAGTGTGAGAGGAACAGCGAATGGACAGCTCTGAAGATGGTACATTGTGTGCTATATCCAGATCCTTGTAAACAAACGTGTGCGTGTGTGAGCTGACATTCACACAATTCGCCATGAAGATATTTGAGAGAAGTTCTCACCTTCTTCATCAACCGCTGAGTATCTTGAACTCGAGGTTAATTGCTACTAATTAAGTAAAATATTACAGTCAATTAAGCAGAGTGAGAGACAACGTGTCTCTGTGCTTCAGTATCTTGCTTCCCTCCATTCATTTATTCATACTCAGTGTAGCTCCCTCTTCCTCTCTCTCTCTGTCTTTTTTTGTTCTTGTTTTATCCCTCCCCTGCTAATGGACACCCCCCATGTCTGGCTAATCAAAAATCAATTAAAAACACCTCGACGCCAAGTCTCGAGAGCTACCCTGACTGAGGGAAGGATAGAAGCTCTTCCCGCTCTCTCTCACTCTCCCTCTCTCTGTCTCTCCTCCTCTGGTCTCCTCCACTCCCAGGCTCCGCCCTCCTGTCTACTGGAAGTTGGGAACATGATTTACGAGAAGCGAGGACGTAATTTATATATTTTTTTTTTCCTCGTGCATCCTCTCATTTATTTATTAGATTTCTCTTCCTGTCTCTGGTGGAGAGGAGGATGGGATTAGCGGAGAGTGGTTGAGGGGCCAGACCAGCTGACTGGCAGGCCTGCAGACATGGAGCAGATCTGTCCCTGCCTTAATATCATTAGCACTACTGCTGCTGTCCCCGAGTGGACGCTGAGCATACACACACACACGCACACATGCAGACAGACGAAAACATTAAAACTATTAAAATGGTCTGCTCGCCAATATAAATCTGCTGAACTTTGTGTGCGTGAGTGCTAGTGCATAGAGGAGGGAATGTGGGTTCATTTTTTTTCTGTGGGTGTGGCTGAAAGCAGCTGAGACCAGGATTAATTAATACATTAATTACAAATTATATTACCTTGAGGGTCATTTAATTACTAAATGTACATGTATAGTAAATTACTAAATGTAAACGTATGAAATATATACAGTATGTATATATCAGAACATCAGTGATTGGGCTAATGATGCAGGTATGTCATTCTTTAAATACCTCAACATTGGGGATGTTTACACGACAATGATTTTCAGCTAAAAACAGACAACTTATGTGTTTTGCCTGCTTGTTTGAGAGGGGTCTGGCTGCAGACTGGGTGCAGATGCAAGCTGAGCTGCATGCAATGCTTTTAATGCGCACACCTAACTCCGCCCCTAACCCTGCCCTTCACAGTGATGTCACTAGCTCCATTGAGTGCATTGTGTCTGAAATTGCATGTCTGACACCTGTTTCACCCCTCTTTGATTTTTTTTTCTCTTTTTTAAATATTTTCCAAACGATGTTAAACAGAGCAAGGAAATTTATTTCTGGAAAAAGTTTTATTTCTTTTATTTCGGCTAGAATAAAAGCAGTTTTAAATTTTTTAAACACCATTTTAAGGTCAAAATTATTAGCCCCTTTAAGCTAGATTTTTTTTTGATAGTCTACAGAACAAACCATCGTTATACAATAACTTGCCTAATTACCCTAACCTCCCTAGTTAACCTAATTAACCTAGTTAAGCCTTTAAATGTCTCTTTAAGCTGTATAGAAGTGTCTTGAAAAATATCTAGTAAAATGATATTTAATGTCATTATGGTAAAGATAAAATAAATCAGTAATTAAAAATGAGTTATTAAAACTATTATGTGTTGAAAAAATTGGGCAAAAAAATAAACGGGCTAATAATTCAGGGGGGCTAATAATTATATATATATATATATATATATATATATATATATATATATATATATATATATATATATATATATATATATATATATATAATATAAGAATAATAATATTAATAATTCCATAAATTTGTATAGCACTTTTCTAGACACATTTAAAGTGCCTTACACATTTGGGGAAATCTCCTCATCCACCTGGATTACACGACGGCAGCCATATTGCCCCAGACCGCACAGCCCACACGAGCTGATTGGTGGGGAGGAGACAGAGTGATGAAGCTAATTATGATATGGGGATGATTAGGATGACCACAGAGAGTCAGGACCTCGGTTTAACGTCTCATCCGCAAAATAATGATATTTATACATGATCAAACTATTGTGCAACTGCGCCAAAACTTTCGCAGCACTGTTGCTTCAGCTACGCTCACGCTCCATGCTGACGTGCTGCTTCTGCGTGCAGTATGAAAGCTCTAATCTGTTAACATGGATGCAGAAAAAACACGTGCTGCTCACGCTCTACTCGCGCTTGCGGTGTGAAACAGGCTTGAGACTGCATGTCTCAGCTTGCATATGCAAATCTGCAGTCAGATACTATTGGTTTGTTTACACAACAAAGGCATTTTTGCGATTGAAAAATGCATAAATGAGGTTTCAAACTGGACGTTTTTGAAAATACAGTCATTGCCATGTACATGTAAACACCCAAAACACCCATGTAAACATATTTAGAGGTGTAGATTAATGGAAAGGGTAAAAACCAGACAACAATAGCAGAGTATGTAGCAACATAGGCTCATCTTGAAAACGTAGCCCAATATACGTTTCTTGAGATCGCTAGTTATGTAGCCAGAAGTACGTATAAATGTATTTTATTTTAAAATGAACGGGGCGGTATGGCGTCGTACCTTTTTGCTCTTACCAGCTGACCGCTTACCTCCATGTGGACGGCTTTCCTGCTGCTAACAGTTTGTCCAGTTAGCTCACCATGTACTTCGATAAACATAAAATGCAGAGAGGAGTTGACCACGATGACAGGGTTTGAGTCTGGTGAGGAACAGTTCCAAAAGGTGCTCTTCAGAAATGTATGTAGAGGTACGTTTTCAGAATGAGCATGGGTTGGTACGTAGTGTTGATGTTGCAACACTTCATCCCCAATATGGGGATATATTTACATTACAACTAACAGAAGAGACACGTGGCAAGTTCTGCATAAATATCAGTACTGAGCTGTTGACAGCATATTGTCACTTCCCTACAGGTAGTGTTTACTAACAAGGTGACAGTGACAAATACTGGCCTGGCATATGCATACGCAATAATACAACGTATACACAAATTTGTATACATGGATCATTTTGAGTGTTATTCTGTAAACATGAAACATTTTTAAAATGCAAAAGAAAACATCATTGTGCATCATTGTCATGTAAATTATGAGGTAAATGAACTGTGGACATAATTATAAAAATTAAGTCAACTTAACAGTTCCAAGTTTCCATGGGTTTACTCAGTTAAAGTTAAAGCTATTAAAGCAAAGTAAATAACTAATTACTTTTTACAGAGCAGAGCACACTCAGAAAATTATTTTTTTTTTTTTCAAACTACTCATTTAAAATTAGCCAATCCAACGTAATTCTTGATTATTTCAGGGACAACGTAATTGTTTTATGTTAAGTCCACTTAAAGTTAACTTAATTCCTTCATGTTGTCCCAATTGCGTTTGGGAACAGAGATGAGGTTCTCAAGGTGAATGCGTACCTTGGCTCTAAAGGTCAAACAACAAAAAATAAGGTCAAGAATCTTGGTGTGACTGTGGAGTCAGATCTGAGTTTCAATAGTCATGTTAAAGCAGTTAGTAAATCAGCATACTATCATCTCAAAAACATTGCAAGAATCAGATGCTTTGTTTCCAGTGAAGACTTAGAGAAACTTGTTCATGCTTTCATCAGCAGCAGGGTGGATTACTGTAACGGCCTCCTCACGGGCCTTCCCAAAAAGACAGTCAGACAGTTGCAGCTCATCCAGAACACTGCGGCCAGGATTCTGACCAGAACCAGGAAATCAGAGCCCATCACACCTGTCCTCAGGTCTTTACACTGGCTCCCTGTTACATTCAGAATAGATTTTAAAGTATTACTACTTGTCTATAAATCAGTAAATGGCCTAGGACCTCAATACATTACAGATATGCTCACTGAATACAAACCTAGAAGAACACTCAGATCTCTAGGATCTTTTAAACTAGAAATTCCAAGAGTTCAGTCAAAGCAGGGTGAATCGGCTTTCAGCTACTATGCCCCTCGCTGCTGGAATCAACTCCCAGAAAAGATCAGATGTGCTCCAACATTAGGCACATTCAAATCCAGACTGAAAACACATCTGTTTAGCTGTGCCTTTACTTAATGAAGCACTGTGCTACATCCGACAAATCGCACTATTATGTTTTTCTCTTCTTTTTCATTCTTTTACAACCTGTTTCTGTTTTTATCTGTTTTTTTATTGTTTTTATTTTTTCTTTCACTTGTCTTTTTTATTCCTGTTTATGTAAAGCACTTTGAATTGTCACTGTGTATGAAATGTGCTATATAAATAAACTTGCCTTGCCTTGCAATACAAATTGATTGTGTGTGCACATTGAATATGGATTATGAAAATGGCCACATTTTGTTCCCTTCTTTGAAAGCCAAATGTTGTTGCCATTCTTACGTAAACCTTCAAATCAAAAAAAAATTGTGTAATGGTATGTGACTGTTGCATGTGCTTCATTATAATATGAAGACACTGTTCTCTAAACAGCTTCTCTTCAAGTGATCTGAGAAGTGAAAATTTGGGATTTGATTGTGTACAAAAACAGACAAAAAGACATATGATATGTAATAATGTCCCTCTCAGTTTGTACTATCCTAAAACACAGATACATATGTTTTAAAGGTGTCAAATGGTGGAGAATGCAGCTGTGTGTACACTTGTAGAAAACCATGTTCAGAATTAGAAAAGACACGGTGCAGTGTGGTGCTTCACGTTCACTGTTTTATTCATAGCATATCAGAACACAAAATGCAGGATATACAGATTACAAATTTTAATCAGTGCCACCACAGAGAGGCATACGTTTTTTTTTTATGTATATTTTGTTAGTTTGACAGACATGTTGTGAAATGTGCTGCATTTGTTTATAATAAGGCAACAAACACTTGTAGACTGCTGAATATAAGTGTTCAACGCACATTTATGCATTTATGCGTCATATCACTCTTACTGTGATTGTTCTTGAGTAAAAGGACACTAATACACTTTATAAAACTCACCTCTTTATGCAGAGGTTGATATTAAGGTCACATTTTATTTTGATTGTCTGTTTGTTGAATTTAAGTTACATTGTATCTACATGCCAACTAATTCTTATTAGATTATAAGTAGACTGTTAGGTTGGGTTAGGGTTAGTGTAAGTTGACATGTACTTGAAAAGTTTCTTATAGTCAGATTATTGTCTGTTGAGGGAGCAGTATCAACACATTAAGCAGACAGTCTACTAATACTCAAATGGACCATCAAAATAAAGTGTTACTGATATGAATAAATGCCTGTGTTTTCATATACGTTAAAGGAACACTAACTTCTTGGGATTAGGATAATTCACCTATAGTAAAATAGCCACTTACTGTGTAGGCATCAAAGAACAATTAAATCAATGCACTCAGTTGCACCTTTAAATGAGCATAAACAGTTAGGAATCGAATGCTTGTCATTATAGATCTGTGCATTCAGTCTTGAAGTGACACCTTTGTTATTTAATTTAACAAACAACAAATAACAGAATTACAAGAAAATAAGAGATTTATTCTCCGCTTTTCACTGAACAATTACATAAACATTTATAAGAGTAAATTAATATATAATTTACACTGTGAATACAAAAGTGCAATAGATTTGATTACTTAATTTATTATCATTCTAAATTGTCTAACTTAATAAAAAAAATTAAATTTAATTTATTCTATCATTAATAATTTATGTTTTTATTACTGTATTACTGTTCAACTTACAGTTATTTGTTGACAATGAAACTGCTTACACATTAGGGTTGAGGTCAATTTTATGATGATTTTATTACAGGACCCCCTCTCAGTGTACATTATGTTCCCTAGAGATCTAGCATTGGCTCTGCAGATGGCACTGGAAATATCTAGAGCACAGTGGCCATGCACATTCCAGAGTTATACACTGTGGAAAAATTATATGAACAATAAGTCATAACAGCATATGTTTTTAGTTCATTGTAACTTATAAAATTAAGTTAGAACATGATTAACTTAGTTTAATAAGTTATGCAAGTCAGTTTAACATAATATAAGTTCAATGGAGGGTGATGCGGTGGCGCAGTAGGTAGTGCTGTCCCCTCACAGCAAGAAGGTCGCTGGTTCGAGCCTCGGCTGGGTCTGTTGGCATTTCTGTGTGGAGTTTGCATGTTCTCCCCGCATTCGCGTGGGTTTCCTCCGGGTGCTTCGGTTTCCCCCACAAGTCCAAAGACATGCGGTACAGGTGAACTGGGTAAGCTAAAATTGTCCGTAGTGTATATGTGTTAATGAGTGTATGGGTGTTTCCCAGTGATGGGTTGCAGCTGGAAGGGCATCCTCTGCGTAAAACATTTGCTGGATAAGTTGGTGGTTCATTCCTCTGTGGCAACCCCAGATTAATAAAGGGACTAAGCCGAAAATAAAAATTAATGTATGAATGAAGTTCAATGGACTCATAAGGTCATTTTGATTCAGGATAAAAATCTGAGGTAACCAGGATTTTTAAGATTGTAGGAAACTCCAAAAACATACCTATACACACGATTTGCTGCAGTTTCCAGATGAAATCAATACTAGAGGCAATAAACACCAACAATATGCAATGTAAATTATGACTATGGGGAGGATTATTAATTAAGGATGCCTCACTTCCACAGAGCTCTTTGCATAATGCTTATGTAGCCTGTAATATAAAGACACCCATGCTACAGTGCATTATTAGTAAACTAATGTTGGGTTCACACCAAACATGGAATTACATATTTGCATAAATAAGTTACATACAAAATCAATGTAAACGCATGAATTATGTGACACAAAATATGCAGAAGATGTGGATTTTGCCTGAAGCCTATCTTCCACACAATTTCAAATAATTCAAAGCAGGTTTTCATGTGAATGTGAGGCAAGAAACATCTTAAACTGGGTAAACTAGAGCAAGTGATGCAGTGCTCCACATTTGGTGCAAACCCAGCACAATTTCTTTGCTGTTTATATATCCAATAGTATCTTTAAAGGAAAAGGAAAGTCTTGACATCTGGCCAAGTAAGATGACCCAGGCGATAATCAGGTTTGTTCAATGGATTCACCTCAGCCATGGTGTTGAAGGTTATGAGAGCATTGGTTATTCACTCCCAACATCTAAAATCCCCGTCGGTGTCAGAACTCGAACCTTCAATGTTTGGGACACAAGTCCAACAGTCCAGGGGTGTCCAAACTCTGTCCTGGAGGGCCGGTGTCCTGTAGATTTTAGCCCCAACGTGCCTCAACACACCTGCAAAGATGTTTCTAGAAAGCCTTATAAAGCCGCGGTCACACTAGAGTTTGAGCTTGCGAAATTCTGTCGCACGGCGCTGCGAAAAGGGGTGGGATTAGACAAGATGATTAGGCAATAAAAAAAGCGAGCGATTGCTCCATGTTTTAAATTTCTGTTCAGAGAGGTCATGTTTTGATCCTGGATTGGTCTCACGCAGTCAAGTGATGCGATTTCGCCTGTCAGCGTTCACCAAGGTTGAACTTTGCACCGCAGCGAAATGCGAAACTCGAAGCATGACCCTGCGTTTCCGGTCTGACGCATTCGCGTGCGTATGAATGGAAGTCTATGGGGAGGAAAGTCCAGTGTGACCGCGGCTTAAGAGCTTGATTAGCTGGCCTAGTTGTGTCTGATTGGGGTTGGAACTAAACTTTGCAGGAGTTTGGGCACCCCTGGTGTAACTATTAGGCAACAGCTGCCCCCAATATATCATAGTAAACTTGCTTGGTAGCTTACCTGGTAATTATCATTAGCAAGCCCTTTTTAATTACAGTTTTTATCTAAGTCTAAAAGTGATTTGATTAAGTATATGCTTTTTGTATTGTTTATTTGTAACCTTTTAACCATTTATCACCACACACACTGTACACTAGGTCTCCACTGCTGTGAAACATGATTCAGACTGATAAAATGTTTCCACGGTCACAATCTGTTCCAGCAAACCTGCATGCTATTTCAGTGGCACTCACTGTACAGCTGATATGACAGTGCATGTTTATCAATGTTAGATGATGCTGATACCAGTATTTAGAGAGCACAACTCCAAAATTGTACCCATACATTCAATTTAAAGCACTTTTCAGATGAAAAGAACACTAGAGATAATCTAAGAACACAAATCTTTGTGTCTTTTCAAGCAAATTACAATAATGTGGCAGTTAAATTGTTATTGAAGACTGATTTCTACTCAGTTTCTTAGGCAAGGCAATTGTATCATTATCATATCAAATACTTTTGGCAATAAGTAAATGCTAATCAAGCTCTTATAAGGCTTTCTAGAAACATCTTTGCAGGTGTGTTGAGGCACGTTGGGGCTAAAATCTACAGGACACCGGCCCTCTAGGACAGAGTTTGAACACCCCTGGACTGTTGGACTTGTGTCCCAAACATTGAAAGTTCGAGTTCTGACACCGACGGGGATTTTAGATGTTGCAATATTTGTACTGCAATATTTGTAAAGAAATCCATTTCAACATTTGCATCACATGTCTGTCTTCATATCTGTGGCTTTTTTCATAAAGTATACTTGCTTGGAAGTCTATCTGGTACACCATTGTCCTGTGAAACACAGTTCTTTAACACTATCAGTTAGGTTTAGGGAATGATTTACAGTTTTTCTTGATTGCTTTGATGCAGCCGTCAACTGAAACTAATAGAAACTCTAATAGATAGTTTCTGTTTGGTTACCATAGCTAAAACAATGGATTTTGGACTGCTTGAATACAGTTTTTCTTGATTGCTTTGATGCAGCCGTCAACTGAAACTCCACATTTTCAAAACAGTTAACACACAGGCCTAAACAGCAGCACTCATGGTCAAAATGACACATTTTGCTTGCAAAATGCACATACCGTGTCAAAACATTTAAAATATGCAAGTAAAGGTAATTTTACCTTCAAACAACACAACTTGCAAACAAGTATATGAGCTCTTTTAATCAATCGCTACACAATGGACAACAAAATACAGAACTCTGTGTGAATCAGTGCACCATTGCTTGCAATTGTAACCTATTGCCAATGCCATTTGTTGTCTTTCTATTTGGGCTGTCAAATTTGCCTTTTTGCAAAGAATTGGATCCAGAATAAGAAATGCTTTGATTAAATTTATATTGAATTCATGACATTTTTTCAAACTGTGGCTGAAAACTGAAATACTGTTAAAAAAACAAAACAGACAAAAATAACAAAATACTGTAAATGTTAGAGAAAACACATGTAAACCAAATATAGTCAAATCTATCAGAGTAGAAGACATAGCCGCTATTGACCTTCTTCATCCATGCTGGCAAAGAACACAGACCGGCCAACTTATTTTATAAGGTTTGCAGACTGATTGCTAATTGAAGATTTGTGTAAAGGAGTGTCAAACCAGTGCTTCAGTGATTTCATACTAATCTTGATAGTTTCTAATAGTTAGGAATAGATGGTTTCTGTTTGGTAATCATAGCTAAAACAATAAAGTTTGGACTGCTTTAATAACATCTGTGTTAACTGTTTGGCAAAATGTTGGGGAAAATGTGTCAACCCAATGAGAATGGGTTTACACATTTGCTAGACATGTCTTCTGCTCTGCTGGAATAGTGATTATGAAAAGGGAGTGGATCCTAGTTTTTTTTTTTTTTGTCCAGGTCAAAGCAAACAAGAAAAACTGTAACATCCGTGTTAACTGTTTTGAAAAATGTTGGGGAAAACGTGTCAATCCAATGAGAAAGAGTTTGCACATTTGCGAGACATGTCTTCTGCTCTGATGGGATAGTGATGAGGAAAATGGAGTGAATCCTAGTTTCTTTAACCAGGTCAAAGCAAACAAGAAAAACTGTATATAAGATAGACAAAGTTTTGACAGCATAGTTGTCTGTAAATTAAACCTTAAAAAAAACACATATTGGTTATAGTTTAATGATAATAATATCTAAATATATGGCAATTTATATTGGAATATGTAGCCTATAATCTGTGAATAAAATTCTAACAACACATATGCAAATGACAGTTTTTCTTAACTTAACATTCTCAGACATTCTCTAAACTATGAGTGCAAATCTCAAAACTGTTTGCTGGAACTTCAGAACTTTAATCCATGTCTGCAAAATATAGCTACTCTCCCAAAACATTTGATTCATGCTTCAAAACCTAGTTATCATATCAGTAATTTGGCCAAGGCCACCAAAATATAAAGTGTATTTGTCAACATGTGAGCCACATGGCTCAAAATGATTAATTGTTTTTTTTTTCCACAATGACAATCAACCATGGAAATTAAGGTTTTAAAAAAAATCTGATATTTGTTGAGAAGAGTGAATAGTACATAGAGAAAATACATAAATAAAGATTGGTAACACTTTATTTTGATGGTCCATTTGAGTATTAGTAGACTGTCTACTTAATATCTGTTGATATTGACATTTAACAGTCCTTCAACAGACATTAAACTGACTATAAGAAACTTTGCAAGTACATGTCAATTTACACTAACCCCAACCCTAACCCCAACCTAACAGTCTACTTATAATCTAATGAGAATTAATTGACATGTAGATGCAATGTAACTTATATTCAACAAACGGACCATCGAAATAAAGTGTGACCTAAAGATTTGTATTTATACAGTACATTTATTTGTGTACAAATGTATTACATGTAAAGTGCAATCTTGCTTGTTCAATTACTGTATTATAGTTCATATGTCTTATGTTACAACAAATACAAAATAAAATACTACAAAATATCATCCATGAAAACATCAGGTGTTCCAATTGCTCTTCCATAAACATGTTACTGCAGTTCAGAATTGCAGAATTGTGAATGTAGCAATTGTGCAGTGGGCAATCAATCAATCAATCAATCAATCAATCAATCTATCTATCTATCTATCTATCTATCTATCTATCTATCTATCTATCTATCTATCTATCTATCTATCTATCTATCTATCTATCTATGCTACCAAACTTGATTGGTTAAATAGTAATACAATTTAGCAGACATTTCAATGTCAATTAAAACATTTATGGTGTAAACATGTGCGCATACAGATGTTTGGTAATTGAATAAACAGTTTTAAGTGTGATGGCTTACACAATGATAAATGATTGAGAAGTTGTGAAGAGTTTGACAGTTTACAGTTTTTCTCAGTGGCTTTGGTGCATTTCTCACAACACTATTTACATTTGCACAACAGTTAATGCATTTCTCAAAACAATTAGTACAAACTGCAAAACCAGGTGGATAACCTGCAAAAGCGCGTCACTTGCTCAAAATGGAAAGCTCATTCCTCAAAAGCAAGTATTGATGTCAATGAAAGTGTCAGTGTCATCAAGGTGAAAAGTCCTGCCACCATTGTTTATGAACAAGATAGTCAAATGGCTTTGTCATGTTTTCATTATGACAGTTTACTCTGTACATTTATTCCAATGCAAAAAAAGTCACGATTGTGGTGACACTTCCTGAAAATGCTCAAGACAGCACTATATACTATTTGCAAAGCCATTTGAAAACTACAGTAAAGTTAGACATCACTGCATTTAGGGAGGTATCTGAGTACAAGACACTGAACATGTATGTTTCACATTTTTACTGCATTTGCTCTTTACAATTCTAATTTATTCACAGCATTGTGCAAAAAAATAAAATAAAATAAGTATGCCCTTATTTACAACAAACATAAACTCCCTTTGGGTAGAGCGGTGCACAACTGTAAACAATATTGCAGTACATATTGGAACTGAACCTACAACATACACAGGTCTGTAAATCATTCATGAAATGTTCAATTTAGAAGACATTTTCAGGAAAAAAGAATTAAATAAAATTAGCTTGACAGATTTTGACAACTAGTTCAACATTTTTGTATGTAATGACTCAAGTAATGAAATGAGGACTATTAGTTTTATATGGAATGACTATTCAGCATTCACAAGTTTAGTTAATTTTGACTGACATGACATAAGCAAATGATAATGTTACAAACAGCAGAGAGTTGTATGAAAGCAACTGATGCATGTCCAAACGCATTTGCAATTTGTTAGAAGGAATGAGAAACTGCTACTATGATGTGCACAAATGACTAATTGTTTTGAGAAATGCATTAACTGTTGTGCAAATGTAAATAGTGTTGTGAGAAATGCACCAAAGCGACTGAGAAAAACTGTAAATGAGAATCGACTCATCGGTTTTGATCAACAAGCCATATGCAATTAGTTTTTGTCCAAACTGCAGACAATTTTACTTACTGTTTGCACACATGTCCAAATCATCTGCAATGTGCCTAAATCAATAAGAGATGCCACTCTGAAGTGAACAATAAGCTAATTGTTCAGAGATCTAAACATAATGTTTTGAAAAATAAACATTTCAATTTGAGCCAAAGCAATTGTGAAAAATGGGATTTGTGCATATATTAAATTCACCTTACAAGTAATAACTGCATGCTTGTTCATTTCTGCGCTGACTGAATTGATGCAGAAAAACAATTACATAAAAATATTAACAAACGAATGAATGAAGAAATTAATATAACAAATAAATGAATGAATGAAGAATTTATTGACTGGATGAATGAATAAAGGATTTAACAAATGAATGAATGAATGTATGAATGAATGAAGGGTTCAATGAAAGAACGAACAAACCAATGAATGAATACATAGTCCTATTAAACACATTATGCATTTTAAAATTACACAGGAAAAACAACCAACCCAAATCGTGACAACAAAAGATAAACATTAAAAATATCCAGATAAGAGAGCAGTTATTAAAAAGTTTGATACTTATCAGACTTTTTTTAATAACTGCTTTCTTATCTGGATATGTTGTTATTACCATAATTTGTCCTTGTTTTGATTAGCTTTTTTCAAAGAAATATGCTGAACCGGTTCATTAAGCAAGCCAATAAATATTAGCAGTCACTCTGTGGCTGATTCTATTTTATTATCATTTTCTTTCATATAAAATGCTAAATAAAAAAGTTCTGACTCTAAAATCTCATTGTTTGCAGCACGTTTGAAGCGGTTTCGACATGACTGATGATATACTCGCATCTGTGTTTGTGACATATGAAGGAAAGGCAATGATTATCTATCATGTACTGCACTAACATGACACATGCACACACACACACACTTATCCGCTTGAGAAAGCAAGGACAACAACACACATGAGCACATGTGAATTCAGGCAGAAAACAGGCTTCAGTTCAGGTGTGAATGGAGTCTATTCCAGCGGTAGAGAAGGAGAAAACAGGTTCATCATTGTCATCTGTCTTTAAGGATAAATCTGAGGTACTGTGCTCCATCATTCTACACTCATTTGCACTTCCTTTCCACCAAACAAGGTGTTACTGATCCATGCAGCCCGGGCGACTAGGACAGCATGTAACCTCTCAATACACGGCCCCATCCTTCCATCAACATTGAGCACAGAGTGCCCAGCATGCTCAAATTACACCGGCCCTGCACCGGGAGAGATAGAAATCGGAGAAAAACACAGGACATGATAGAAGAGGGATGAAAATACGAGAAACGAGGGTCAGCTGAGGTTTGAAGCTTTTCAGTAATGGGCCATAGGGTCACCACCGAGTACAGGAGTGTGCATTTATTTCCAAAGACACTTTAACTTGGTACAAAGTAGTTTATCATTGTCGGATTTAACTGGAATTACTGGAAATATACAATTGAACTGGAATACAGGATTATTTTGCACATTGTTGATTTTTTATAGAATGGTTTAACACTGTAAAGGCTTTTAAAACTGTTTCTTATCAGCGAGATATGCATCTATACCAACCTGATTATGATTCAATCAATCAGTCAATAATTAAACACACGCTAGATCAACATTGGATTATAACTAAGAAATAATGTAATATTTCATGGTAGTACAGCAGTGTTTTACAAATCAAAACCCTTTTTTTTTCGGAAAACAAAATTCACTATGCCATCCAACATGAATAAAATAGGTGATGCATATAGCTTTAAAACCATACTGTAGTACAATACTTGAATGAATCTGCTGTGGGACAGTAATCCCAATTTTGCTCTAATACAACAACTATAGTATTATACACATATTATCTAATATTGTACTATTTTTTTTTTACAACTGAGGTATGTTATACTACAATACACCAAAGTTACTTTAGTGTACAATATCTATTAGTTTATCAGTTCATTTTAGTTAGTACTACAGTATAGCAGTCATTAACAATGAGTTAAACCAATAATCAGATTTTAATATGATTAAGACAATACTCTGATTAAAAGTCTACCATATAAACTTCAAGAGTTCGCACTTAAATATAGTTTGACAATTGTTAGCAGGTTTGGCATGGTGTCCCGGGAGAGAACCCTAAGCTCGGAGATGATTGAGCCCAGGGCTCCCGCCTGGTCGATAGAGCATGTGAGGGGAGTACGAGATCAGGTGGTTCTCGAGAGCTCCCCATGGTAATGGAAGAAAGGGGGAGAAGGGGTGGATGGGGGGTTTCTTCGGAAAATGAAGACAAGGGAGTAGTTTTTAACTAGGCTACTTATATTGAGTTTGGATTATTCTGATTGGCTAATTAATGAAAGTAAATGAGAGACCAGCTGCAGTCAATCATATCACGTGCTCCTCTCGAAATTAAGCCGCGGTCACACTAGAGTTTGAGCTTGCGAAATTCTGTCGTACGGGGCTGCAAAAAGGGGCGGGATTAAACAAGATGATTAGACATTTTAAAAAAGTGAGCGATTGCTCCATGTTTTAAATTTCTGTTCAGAGAGGTCATGTTTTGATCCTGGATTGGTCTCACGCAGTGAAGTGATGCGATTTCGCAGGTCAGAGTTCACCAAGCTTGAACTTTGCACCGCAGCAACCTGCGAAACTCGACGCATGACCCTGCGTTTCCGGTCTGACGCATGCATTTGAATGGAAGTCTATGGGAAGAAAAGTCCAGTGTGACCGCGGCTTTAGTTTGTAAAACTTCACAAAGTGATTTTCAATTACTTTAAAGGAAGGAAACAGTTGACAGCCAATTATTGGGCTAACATGCAGGGGCATAATATATCCCACCCTACTTGGAAAACAATGCAGGAATGTTGGGAAAATTAGTTTAAGTTTAGTTTAGGAGTTTAATCTGACTAAAATCATAATTGAACTAAACAGAAATCAAATAAAGACATGTGGAGTATGCCTAATTTTTGTAGCTCAAACATGCTTGGGAGCAGGCTTATTTCATATAAACAGGATTAGATTAGCTCATTTCAAGCAAAGGTAATACTGAAAGTATGTACCGAATCCTGATATCTTCTTACAGTAGTAACCTATAGATTATGTACACTTAGGAAAAAAGTTAAATAGTTTAAAAAAAAGTTTATATATACACACATTTATAATAATTAATAATATTGAATATTTTTTTTATATTTATGTTTATATACAGTACATGAATGATAGAAAATGTATATAAATAAAACTTAGTAAATAAAAGTACAAATATGGGGTGGCTCTCCCCAAGGGGATCAAAGAGAACATATTTATTAATATGGATTTTTAAATACAAATGCGTGCTATTTAAAAGTACAGACCCAGCTTTAGTGCAGTTTCTGTAAGATAATAGACATGCACAAATTTCAACAGTTTTTTGTTTGTTTTTTTCTAAAGAAATAATAATTTATGCAGTCATGCACATGTTTTGACAGCTAATATGCCGATGATTTGATGCTTTGCAAAAGTTGCAGACACTTTTACTGATATCAAAATACTTTTTTGATGCAAAATTATTTTAAATTCCTTACACCGATTAAGAAACTAAAATAGACCTAGGCTACTATAGTAAAGAACATCCGATCTAAAGTGCAAAACTAAATAAATAGCTAAATACTCTTGACACATGAAAGTGTAACGCCTGCAGCGCACAACAAAGGTGAAAAGTTATTGCGTATTATATTTAACAAACAGTTTACTACGAATTTTATATAATTTTGCTCACATGAATAATTGAATATTAATCAGATGATGTCATTACGCAGCAGTGTCGTAAGCCAATCGTTGCATTGCTGATCATGATTTCAGGGATCGATAGATCTCTCCTTCACAACACACGCAGCAATCTCAGATCAGTACACTCAGACATTTTAATGTGATTTGCGAACTTGTTTGAAGAACCAAATTAGCCAGAGATCAGTTATCAAGATTAAAAGATCTAGGATTTGTCA
The DNA here is from genome assembly GCA_903798195.1 of Danio kyathit. NCBI lineage: Eukaryota > Metazoa > Chordata > Actinopteri > Cypriniformes > Danionidae > Danio > Danio kyathit. The sequence continues at coordinate 59,167,843 of LR812521.1, read as the reverse complement.
AATCATCTTACATCATTTAAGCGAGGTACGAAGAACGGACCCCAGGCTTGTAGATCACTGGGAATCATTAACTTTCATTCAGGACAACAAATCTGTCACCATATGGACTACAAATCCTGTCATGCACCACACATTCACACCTGTTCAAGTTTTCAGCTGATTCAGCTGAACACACACAGCTGAAGCGGTTCAGAACTGATTAAATGGACTTTAAAAGCAGCACTCACATACACCAGTGAGTCTTTTAAACTGTTTTTGTGACATTACGTTTCCCTTGCCTTGCGGTGTTTGACCCTTGCTTTGTTTTGTTTGTTTACGTTGCGTGTACTGATCGCACTCCTGTTATTTGACCACGACTCTGCATTCCCTGTATACATCTGTTTGTCCCGGTGTTGACCGTTGCCTGCCTGACCAGTCTCATAGTAAACGTCAGCATCCCTCACCTAACAATTTTAGTCACATTATCGAAGTGCAGTAAAGACATGTAAACAGTGCAATCAAACTATTACTATCATGTAGGACTTTATGCTGCTTTTTGCAACAGGATATTCCATACACACATGACTGTTTGAAACTATTCTCTGCACCTATCGAGTCAGTGAAAGAGCGCAGACACACATGCGCGCACACACACACGCACACACACACACACACACACACACACACACACACACACACACAGTGAAATGTGGAGGGTTTTTTTTTTCAATTGGTATCAAATTCTTTTAAAACACCTTTACTTCATACTCTCATCCAATTGACCTACCTTAGTTGTTGCAGGGGCATAAATGAAATGTTCCTGAATAAAAGTGAAACAAACTGCAGTTTAAGTCGACAAATTACAAATGAAACACCCGAAATTTTATAAAACTTTGGAGGAAAGGTGGATAGCGTGGTGACACAATGACGTTAATCAATCTATGCCCATAACATGTAAAACAGGATCATGAACAGAACAACTCATGTAAACTCCTTAGACATATTATTGGCTTATTCAAATTAAGCCAACTAATTTGATTAATTAGGTCTATGTAAATGTAGTCAATGAGTTAATCATACTATAATGTATACTGTTTAATCCACTTTACAATAGTATGGTTAAAAAAAAAACACTGTAGTTTGACTTTAAAGTTATAATTAGCGGGGCGACACAGTGGTACAGTGGGTAGCGGTCACGGCCACACAAGGAAGACAATGGAGGGTAAAACTTTCAAGTATTTATTCAAGCGTGACAGCAACAACTGATGGTGAAGCAAAGTTCTATATGGGAAGTCCAGTTCTTCGATAACACCACACACACACATTAAAGACACTTCCCTTGAACAGGCTGTTTGTATCCACAGGAGAAAGGGGAACATCCACGGAAGAGCACAAGAGAGCCGATAAGGAAGACCATCTGACATTGATTCCAGCCGGTGAGGGACTGGAGGAGGTGAGACTTTATAGAGAGTGCATGATTGGGGTACCAGGTGCGGGCTGTTAGTATTCAGGTGATGGTTCACGCGAGTGGTGTGTGGTGGCTGGTGATTGGCTGAAGTGGTTGGGACTTCGGGAACAAGCCGAGGGTGTGACAGTTGCTGGTTTAATCCCCGGCTGGGCCAGTTGGCATTTCTGTGTGGAGTTTGTATGCCCTCCCCATGTTGGTGTGGGTTTCTTCTGGGTGCTCCGGTTTCCCCCACAATCCAAAGACACGTGCTACTGTATAGGTGAATTGAATAAGCTAAATTGGCCGTAGTGTATGTGTGTAAATGAGTGTGTATGGATGTTTCCCAGTACTGGGTTGTGGCTTGAAGGGCATCCGCTGTGTAATAACATATGCTGGATAAGTTAGCGGTTCATTTCGCTAGGGCAACCCCTAATTAATAAAGGCACTAAGCCAAAAATAAAATCAATAAATGAATGAGTTATAATTAGGGTTTGTCAGATAATTAAGAAATTAACATCAATAACTGGAGGTATTTGAAAGTGTTTTATCATTTTGATAAGTGATTTTTTATAATATATTGGAAGTATTGTACACTATGTTTTGAGAATATACAGTATACATGAACTATGTTAAAAAAGCCTAAAACAGTGACCCTGTACATCTACTGCATATTTATGGTATGCCCTTACAAATTAAAGTTCAAGAGTTCTATATCATTCACTATACATAGAACAGCAAAATCTCTCAATCTTTTCTTCAGACCCTCATGTCTCTTTCCAGGATTTCCACACAGATTCTTTAAAAAGTCCACTTCTAATCACTGTGACAGATGTTTCTAAAAAATGTTATCAAAATTATGTAAATCACTTAATCTCTCAATTGCCACAGATTCAAATCTTAAAGCTGTCAGTTTTAGAAAACGAGCTAGTTATCTTTATAAACCACACATTTAAAGTTTAAAAAAGGCTTCTTGTATTTAATCAGTCTTTCCTTGAAAAATGTTGAGTGTGGAGTGATTCAGTTAGCAAAGGGGTTCCAGTGGTGGTACTAATCAAATATTTTCTTAACAAGAATGAGATATAAACCTGAACGCTTAAAGGAGCAGTATGTAAGTTTGACACCCAGTGGTTGAACTAGGTATTGCACTCCTGGATCATAATAAAAGTACGCTGGGATGCCAGATTGTGTACAGGAGCGAGTGATTTAAACTGTGTTCTAAATAAAAGCAACGACACGCGATAGAGGGAATATTTTCCATATTAAAAGGAGCTTTTGTCCTAACCAACACCTCGAATTGATATATTAGAAATGGCTTCTATTTCTCACAGCTGAACAACAGAAACCTATGACAGCTAGATCACCTCAGGTAAGCCTTGTGTGCTTTATTCTGTGCTAAATGCTAACAATGCGAGTTTGAATGCATTTTACATGGCATTTGTTGCCATATACTGAAAGCAGAAAGTTCACCTCAGATCTTGAAAATACAATAAACCGTCTTAAATTAAACTTTCGAACTAAACACATATGAGTGATTCAGCATCTACATTGATGTTAAAGTGGGTTAACATGTATTAAATAGATTCTAAACCGTTTCGTGAGCGAGTGCATATTCTGTGCTTCTGAAAGGCTGTATTTACATTTCTGCCGTGTTTCGTCTGGTGCAAACAGCCAAATAGCTGGTCACTGCCTCTCTCGTCACAGCGTGTTGTTAGGACACGCGGTTACAATGTAACCTGCTCACCTAATGTTTACGTTCGTAATATTATGTAATTTGCTAATTAATAACCTCATGTGGAACTGCATCTGTCTCCCATACTGTTCTTTTTGGTCACGGACGCATGCTTTCAGAGTCTTTCTGAATGAATGAATGAAATACGCTGTTTTCCAACAAGGCAACCCAGGGTGCTGAATTATAATTGGCTAAACTGGCATCGTGCATATGAAATTTATCTAAACAAAGACAGCGTTCCGGCACGGAAAACCCATTTTCAAAGCAGAATATCTGACTTCAGCATTGTTTTTCAGTTAAACAAGTATGTTCACTTGGGATGTTTCTTAAATATCTGCACACATATTATGGTATTTTTATGCTTTAGAAGAGTCAAAAACTTACATACAGCACCTTTAACCCAAAAAATAAGTGTGCATGTCTGTGTGTGTGTGTGTGTGTGTGTGTGTGTGTGTGTGTGTGTGTGTGTGTGTGTGTGTGTGTGTGTGTTTGTATGACTTGTATTCCTCACATTGTGGACCAGATGTCCCCACAAGTATAGCGATACCATTAAAATGTGTATTTTGGGGACATTTCTTTCAGGGTCCCTATAAGGCAGGGGGGTCCAAACTCAGTCCTGGAGGGCCGGTGTCCTGGAGAGTTTAGCTCCAACCCTAATCAAACAAACCTGAACCAGGCAATCAAGCTCTTACTAGATATACTAGAAACTTCCTAGCAGGTGCGTTGAAGCAAGTTGGAGCTAAACTCAGCAGGACACCGGCCCTCCAGGACCGAGTTTGGACACCCCTGCTATAAGGTAAACGGAGCATAAATCACAAATACATAACTGTTATGAAAATATAAAAATGCAGATTGTTTCCTGCGAGAGGGGTACGGTTGGGGTAGGCAAAAATAATATATAGTATGTGCAATTTAAAAATCATAATGTCTATGGTAAGTGTTACGGTCATTAGCTGGAGTACCCACCAGACTCACGAGAGCCCTCCAACTATATGAACACAAAACCAGCCATTCACCTGGACTACACTTCCCATAATGTTTTGCATCTCACAGCTGAAACCATTTACTAATCTGACACACACACAGCTGATCATTGATACTGATTACATGCACTGTATAGATACCACCCTCACACACTTTCATAGTTGTTGTGGGTAGAACAAGACTTTGAAAAATGTTGAAACAGTTGAATAAAATTTGTTGAGGCTTCAAAACGTTTCTCTACAGTTACGCTTAGTGACCATTTTAGTTTTTGCACTGAAACAACTTTAGCAAAGAAACAGTTGTGCAAATTGAGGAATTACACCCCACCTTGCATAGTCAAGACATCAAGTGATTTAGCGGAATGCTTATAGTTACTGCCTGTGACGCAAATATACTGGGTTCCAATCCAGGGTGAAGCAACTATACAGTAGTAAGTTAAAATTAGTTCTTATTGCTCTGTCCTTGTAATGTTTTTTCTTAAAATTGGCCTGACATCCAAATGAACTCTTTGTGAATAAATATGTATCGTTTTGGTCATTAAAATTTTCATTAAAAAAATATATTAAGTCACAATTTCAGAATTTTTGTACAAGCAGAGATTCATGACACCTGCAGTGCAGTTGAACTATGTCCATAGACAGTCCACTAAGGTAGGTGCATTTGTGGTTTTGTTTCTGACCCTGTCCACAAACACAGATTCGCCAGGTCTCGGAATGCTTGTAAAATGACCGATCATTTGAATCGCTTTAGTCACGTGATCTGGGTGTTTTGAAATGCATAGGAGCAGTGTTTAGTAAAATTTGCATTGGTATTGCATCAACCATCCTTACCTGATTGTGGGATATTGTTTTGTTTTATAACTTCACCTATGTTTCTTGTTTCCTTGTTTTGATTCTTAGACTGTTTCTTATTTTATGACTGTTTGCCTCCTGCCCTGACCTTTGCTTGTTTATTGGATTTACCCTTTTTGTCAGAATCAGAATCAGAAAGAGCTTTATTGCCAGGTATGTTCACACATACGAGGAATTTGTTTTCGTGACAGAGCTTCTACAGTGCAACAGAATTACAGACAGGACTAAAAAACAGACAATAAATATATTTTAAAAAGTAGTGAATGCAAATATACAAATTGACAAGTGTTTGTACAGCTATATTACTATATACAACATAATATGTGCAGCTGTTATGTGCAAATTGGCATGTAAAGTGTGTTGTTAAATAAGTGTATGCGTGTCTAAAAAAAAAAGTGTATAACAGGTAGTGATGTTGGTTCCACAATTATTATCAAGTGTTCATGAGATGGATTGCCTGAGGGAAGAAACTGTTTCTGTGTCGGGCTGTTCTGGTGCGCTGTGCTCTGTAACGTCGACCAGAAGGTAAAAGTTCAAACAGGCAGTGTGCTGGGTGTGAGCAGTCCAGAGTGATTTTGGCAGCCCTTCTGCTCGCTCTGGATAAGTACAGTTCTTGGAGAGTAGGGAGGGATGTACCAATGATTCGCTCAGCAGTCTGAACTATTCGACGTAGCCTTCGGAGGTCGGATTTGGTAGCTGAGCTAAACCAGACAGTTATGGATGTGCAGAAGACTGATTCAATGATGGAGGTCTAGAACTGTTTCAGCAGCTCCTTTGGGAGGTTGAACTTCCTCAGCTGACGAAGAAAGTACAGCCTCTGTTGAGCTTTTTTGACAATGGAGTCAATGTGAGTGTCCCACTTCAGGTCCTGAGAGATGGTGGTGCCTAGGAACCTGAATGACTTCACTGCTGCCACAATGCTGTCCATAATGCTCAGTGGGGGGAGAGCAGGGGGGTTTTCTCCTGAAGTCCACTATCATCTCCACTGTTTTGAGCGTGTTCAGCTCCAGGTTGTTGTGACTGCACCAGACAGCCAACTCCTTAACCTCCTGTCTGTAAGCAGACTCGTCACCGTCCTGAATGAGGCCGATAAATGTGGTGTCGTCTGCAAACTTTAGGAGCTTGACAGAGGAGTCTTTCGAAGTGCAGTCTTTCGTGTACAGGGAGAAGAGCTTTTGTATTAACTTTTGCATTGTTGTTTGCACCTGTCTTGACCTCTGCCTGCCTGGCCATTCTTTATAATAAAGTTGCAAGTGGAACTTCACCTCCATTGCGACATCCTCATCATTACAACAAGTGTGTGTGTCTGTTTGGTCATGGTATTCAAACATTAGCACAACCATTCGTCCCCTCAGTATAGCAATACCAGTAATTTTTGACATTGAAGAGACATTTTTTGTCCCCATGAGAAAAAACAGCTCGCAAACTCCATATGATTTTTTATTGGAAACCTAAAAATGCTTAAAGAATTTTAGTGTTGTCACAAATTGAAAAAAAAAAAAAAAAAATAATTCAAACTGTTTCTCATTGGCAATTGATGTTTAATAGTTGTCACACAAAGCCAAACTTGCAATAGATTACCAAAAATAGTACCTGCCATGGGTACAACCCTAGTCACTATTAGTAATTGTCTCCAGAGCAAACTTTTGCATGCACAGTCAATTTATTATATTAAAAAAATAAATAAAGTAATCCAAGCTCAATACCAATAGCTCTTTTGCTTCCGATACTTCAGCAAAGCTGCGAGCATTGAGTGCATGAAGTGTTCAACGTTACAATCTTCTTTTTATCTGTTAAATAAGTAGATCATCCATGCATTTAAAGTGCACTTTTCTTTTTAGAATCTTCAATGTGAATGCAGTACTTACACTATTTATACATTCAAAATGGTGTAGAATAGAGAATAAATATGTGATTTGGAACGCACCATATGTTCAGGGTCACAGTTAAGTGATAAAAGGTACAGACTGTACACTATATAACTGTTAAATCTAAGTGTGTGTGTGTATGTGTGTGTGTCAGTAGAGACAGAGCAGCAGGTTTTTAAATCATGCACATATATCGCAAATGCATGGAGGCTGAAACACTTGAAGAAGTGAGTCACGAATGAGAATGGACTTTGATGGACAGAAGGAGACAACGCAGGCTGGCTTTTGATGGATGGAGACACGGCTAGTAAATATACACGGACCCAACCCCTCCCCATCATCCCTGCTGCCTCAGCACCAGCCAAACCCTGCACCTCCTCTCCTCCGCACAAGAAAGGTTAAGTCATGACAATATTGCCCCAGATCATGAAAATATTAGCAATACTTCTTTCCCCGCCACCCAGGGCAAACCCATCCATCTTCCCACCAGAGACGCCAAAGAAAGAAAAGGAGCTTAAGAAGCAGAGGAGAAGCGTGCTAGACTTCTTTTCCGAGAGATCTGTTTGTAAAAATCCAGGAAATCTCTGTCCTGTGGAGATTGCAAGAGACAGGGAAAGAGGATTGAGAGGAGCTCCGCTGTGGAAGCAGTAGCGTTAGGGTCGGGTGGCACATTACACATGGAGGAGCTGTTGGCCCGCTGTGTCCATTTTCCATATCTGTGCTTGACGGAGGGGAAAACTGCGCTTGCTTGAAGTAAATCCCAAGCAATCCGCATTCAATTACATTAGCCTAAAACATCATTTTAGAAAACAGCGTGCGCTAAAACTATTACATTTTGTCCCACCACAAACAGCGCTTCCAAAGTCTAAGCCAAAATCTCTTCTCGGGTGCATGTCAGGTCACACAATTATACACAACACCCAAACTCTTTCATTTTTCCACTGCAAACTCTGCCTCAACAAAAGTGCTCACAAATAAAAAAATATTTGAGAACTGAGAAGACATGTCACTTAGCTAGAAATGTGTTTCTGTTTGTTTAATTGGGATCTCAATAATCAGATTCAGTGTTGCCAACTATTTTCAATGAAAAGGCGCTAAGCTCTGCCCAAAAAAGTCGTAACGTCGTAAAGTCGTTACGTCATCCATAAATTTGCATATTACATCATCGCGTCCAATCATTTCTGTTTGTTTAATAGTCTATGGTTAATAAAGGGGTATTTATATTTGCACAATGCTTTACGTATGCATGTCAATTTAACTAAATGTATTGCTTATTGAATACAGTATATCTGTGTAGATGTGTAGTGAATTTGCAGTAATCTCTCAGACATAATAAACTCAGACAAGTTCTGAAACTGTCAGTAAAATCTCTCTGATCGTAAACTAGAATAGAATAAACGGTCAAATTAAATTGTTAAATATAAAACAAAGGAGAAACAGATACTAGGGAAATACCTCATGCTTGCAGTGCTAAATCATTTGCTGTCTGTATGCAGAGGGGTGATGTGCTCATAGGCCCCGTTTACACTAATATGTTTTACTTTTTAAACGCATACGTTTTGTTACGGTTATGCCTTCCATCCACACTACCCAGGAGTTTTCGAGGCTTGAAAATGGAGCTTTTTAAAAACGCTGAAGAGGCCATTTTCATTTTCAAACGCTGCTGCTCCGTGTTAGTGTGAATTAATTGGGGCTTTTTCCTCAATATTAGGCTAGTGCACAAAGTTCAGTCTTGCATCTTTTCCTTGTAAGTTCAGACTCTGCAAGTTTGATATGGAAACAAACTCTCGAGGATACGTCTGGCAAATCTTCAAATGGACTTTATAGTGTCATTCACATCATTCAGGCTACGTTGTTTCACTATCTTAACAATAAAATAATAACATGATATAAGGAACTGCATAATTTCATTTTGATGTTAACAACTTAACAGAAACCAAAGATGTTAAGGCATTGTGTAGCTACATATTTATATGATCGTCATCTTCACTGTATGCATGTTTATAACAAAACGGAGCTTCCTTTAAATAACTGCCTCTTTTCATTTTCTTCAAGAAATATGAAACATACCCCGTCTTCTTTCACTAAACACCATGTTAATAATCAATAATGGCCATTATAAATGCAGAATTGTGTTAAATTATAATATGTTAATAGGCTACAATACAGGCAACCAATCAGTCCAATAATCAGCAGAATCAGTGCGCTACCTAAGAACAAGTAATAGATTCAAAAGACCAAAGAGTCATTAAATAGAGACAAGAGGAATTAAATATCACGTTTAACAACTATAGTGAGATGAAATCCAGCAGAAGATCCGGTCACACTTTATTTCGATGGTCCGTTTGTTGACTTTAAGTTACATTGCATCTACATGTCAATTAATTCTCATTAGATTATAAGTAGACTGTAAGGTTGGGGTTAGGGTTGGGGTTAGTGTAAGTTGACATGTACTTGAAAAGTTTCTTATAATCAGTTAAATGTCTGTTGAAGGACTGTAAATGTCAGTATCAACAGATATTAAGTAGACAGTCTACTAATACTCAAATGGACCATCAAAATAAAGTGTTACCGAAGATCCTTGGTAAACTGTCCAATGTGTGCAGCTCTCATCTGGGGAGGTGTGCTCAAAGCACCCGCTGACTGCCTGGGGCATACGCTGCAGCGCATGCCAGAGTGTATGCAGACATCCCAAGTCTCCCGGAAGATGCCCACAAACGAATGATAATCTCCTGGAAATCGTGCATCTCCCTCCCGGTTCTCAAATACCTTGCGCACCCCTCTTCACTGCATCCCTCCTCGCTCTCCACACACAAAATTTGTCGCTAAGGGGGTCTGATAAGTCGCTTAATATAGCAACAATGTCGCTTAGTTGGCAACACTGATCAGAATCTTGGAAGTTTCTTTATATATTGGATACATGTTGAGTGTAGAGGACATATCTTATATATACATATCCCCATTACTAAAAGATGTGAAACTTTTGTTTCATGAATCCAATTTTGACCCTTATTCTTATCTGACTTTAATTTTTAATAATCAGTAGTGGAAAGAATACTGAAAAATCATACTTAAGGAATAGTACCATTACTTGCCTAAAAATGTAGTGCAAGTAGAGTAAAAGTATCTGTTGTAAATATTACTCAACGTATGAGTAAAAAGTAAACCTTTCAAAAGTACTCAAGAGTAGGGAGTATAAAGCTGCGTTCACACTAGAGTTTGCGTGCGAAATTCTGTTGTACGACGCTGCAAAAAGGGACAGGATTAAACAAGATGATTAGACATTTAAAAAAAGCGAGCGATTGGTCCATGATTTAAATTTGTCCAGAAAGGTCATGTTTTGATCCTCGATTGGTCTCATGCAATCATGTGATGCGATTTCGCAGGTCAGAGTTCACCAAGCTTGAACTTTGCACCGCAGCGACCTGCAAAACTTGACGCATGACCTTGCGTTTCCGGTCTGATGCATTCGCGCACATATGAATGAAAGTCTATGGGGAGAAAAGTCCAGTGTGACCACAGCTTTACACTGTAAAAAGCTGATGCATTTACATGTAATTTGTGCATGTGTGTATTGTCACGGTCACACAAGGAAGCCAAGAAGGGATATCTTTTATGGGTATTTAATCAATACAAGTGTAGACGCAGAGAGACGAAGCAGGTAAGTGGTATAGTAGAGTGAGAGCGATCTCACACACAGTTCACAAGGTAAACATCAGATCTTCAGTCAATTACCAGAATAGCTTAGACATTTCCCTTAGTTGTTGCATATGCATCCACAGGTTAAGAGAGAAGTCCACGGAAGAAGGCGAGTAGGAGAGAAGGAGAAGGTGAGGTGAACCATCCAACTTCGATTCCAGCCAAAGAGTGGATGCGGGAGGTGAGTTTACATGGTGTGCGGTGATTGTGGGTGCAGGTGATCAGTACTCTGGTGATTGTTCACGGGTGTGGTGAGAGGTGGATGGAGAGGGAGAATGGTAATTGGAGGAGCAGGAACGAACCTGGGATGTGACATGTATGCGTTCTGTAGTGCGTTTAGTTGTTGCCCAGCAGACAACAAAATAAGACGTTAATATTAGATTAGATTTAGGTCATGACGTCAGGTGATCAAAATTCAATGTCTAGTCAGCGTCTAAAGACATCTCCAGGAACAGGGTTGAGCACCCTTGGCATAAAACTTCAAAAAAGAAATCTAAAAAAATTGTCAAATCCTACCAACCCAGGCTCATTATTGATACGTACCCCTATATACATTTCTGGAGATCACAAAATACGTCTTAGGAGGTGCAATTTTTTGTTTCTGAAATTCCCCAGAGGCAGCTGTGCATGCTTTTTTAGATCTCAAATTTTTTTCATGAGTTTTAATTGCGGTCACACTTTATTTTGATGGTCCGTTTGTTGAATGTAAGTTACATTGCAACTAATTATCATTAGATTATAAGTAGACTGTTAGGTTGGGGTTAGGGTTGGGATTGGGGTTAGGGTTAGTGTAAGTTGACATGTAATTGCAAAGTTTCTTATAGTCAGTTAAATGTCTGTTGAAGGACTGTTAAATGTCAGTGTCAACAGATATTAAGCAGACAGTCTACTAATGCTCAAATGGACCATCAAAATAAAGTGTTACCTTAATTGCTTTTGCTGTTCTCACCGTCAACTGTCAATCCCCCCACCCAACCTCTTCCCTAAACCCAACGGATAGGGTTTTTAAAAGCAATCATAAAAAAAACCCTTGCGGCCGCCTGAGTTTTACCCTATTTTCAGATTTTACCATGTTCTCACCCTGATGTTTACATGTTTTATTGTTTGCCTTTTGTTTTTGTCTTACCTGCTTTCTTGAACCATTCTTCATCGGACTCAAACCCTGTCGTCGTGGTCAACTCCTCTCTGTGTCTGAAGTCTGTCAACATACATGGCGAGCTACTAGGCAAACTGGTAACTGCAGAAAATCCAACCACACAAAGGTAAGTGGTCAGCTGGTAACGCAAAAACAGAAGCTGTTGGCGGTGTCATACCACCATATAGCATTCCTTTTAAAGCTGAAATGCAGCCATACGTAGCTGTGGCTACATAATTTGCGCTCTCAAGAAATGATTACAGGGGTACGTTTTCACAATAATTCTGTGTTGCATCATACCTGGAAATGTAGACACACAGGCATCATGTGGGAAGATTCATCTGATTACAGATGCTTCTTTGAGTGTTTCGCCAAGTGTCTTTAAATACCCAATTTACAGTAAAAAAAATCATAAATTCAAAATAATAAAAGCTTCACAAAGACTTTTGTCTGGAGATTTTAACCCTATGAGCCAAATACCACCTGAGGAAGAAGACAAGACTTGACAAAGATCTTATCAAGGACAGTCTCTCCCATGAATAGGACAGACTTTTCTCAAGTCTGAGATCATCATTTTTGATCTGTGCTATTGATATAAAACTGAGATCACATTTACACTCGGCATAGAAAATTGACCATATCACCATAGAAAATTGAAAGCTGGTAATCCTTGAGTCACTTTTCAATGACCCAGGCCATATAACTGAGAGGGCAAGAAGGCCTGAAGATAGGTAAATGATCAGCTGTCCAGATGGCATTCTCAAGATCCTCTCCTGAAGATTAGAAGGTTTATTGTTTTGTTGCATGACAGTTCTCATTGTCTGATCTTATGGAATTTCATAGCAGTACTCATAGTTTAATATTATGAACAAACTTAAGCATCCTTACACTAGGATAAAAATCTGTGGTCTTTGATAATTGGTTTGACATGTTCACTGACAGCTGCTTAAAGGCCATCCTGATTCAATTTCCCTTAAATGAAGTTCTAGTAGAGTCAGATTTCAGACACTGTACTGACTTCTAAATTTACTTTTACTTGTACTTCAATTGCAGACAATACAACAAACATTATTTAATGTGTAACTCATGATTTTTATTGTTTTTATTATTATTATTATTTAAATGAACACATTACAAATTGCAACACATTTCAAAAAAAGTTGGAACAGTAAAGAGTTTCACTTTGTAATGTTGCCATTCCTTTTCACAACATGTAAAAGATGTAGTGCGACTGAAGACACCAAGCAATTAAGTGTTTCAGGTGTAATTTTGTCCCATTTAACCTGCAAACAAGTCTTAAGGTAGGCAACGGTACAAGGTCTTCGTTGTCTCATTTTGCATTTCAAAATGCACCACACATTCTCTATTGGAGACAGATCGGGACTGCAGGAAGGCCAGTCAAGTACCTGTATCCTCTTCCTCGGCATCCAGGAGTTTGTAATGTTTATAGATCATGGTTTTGCATTGTCTTGTTAAAAAATCCATGGGCGTCCCTGAAATAATAAGGCAGCATATTGTGCTCCAAAATTTCAATGTACTTTTCAGCATTAATGGCTTCATCACAGAAGTGCAATTTACCTTTGCCAAGGGCACTGACACAACCCCAAACAATGACAGACCCTGTGCTTTTGGACTTGTTGCTGGTAACAGTATGGATGATTCTTTTTTTTTTCTTTGGTCCTGAGCACATTGCATCCATTTCTCCAAAAAAAAAAAAAAAAGTTGACGGCACTTCTGGACACTGTTAACATAGAGCTTCCTTTTGGCACATTATAGTTTTCACTGGTGTTTGTTGACTGCGTATGATGTAACTACGTATTGTGGTACTTGAAGAAGGTCTGCCAAAGTAGTCCTGAGCCCATGTGGGGATATCACTTATAGAGGAATAACGATTCTTGATGCAGTGCCCCTGAGGGATCGGAGATCACATTTTTGTTGTGCACTGTTGAAGGTGAAATATTGAAATGTCTTCCCATCTTTCTTTGAGAAACATATCTTTTAAACATTTAAATAATTTTCTCACATATTTGTTGGCAAACTGGTGATCCTCGACTAATCTTTGCTCCTAAAGGACTAGAGCTTTCTTGGATGCTGCTTTTGTACCAAATCATAATTACTGTATAATCACCTCTTAACATCACCCGTTTCGAATCACATCATTATTTAGGCAATTTACCTGATTACTAGCCCTAACTTGCTCCTGTCCCAACTTTTTTGGAATGTGTTGAGGTCTGCATGACAGAAAATTATGTATATTTACAAATGAAATGAAGGTGACTAGACATGACATATTTTGTGTTCATATTGTCTACAATGAAATACAAGTCAAAGTACATTTGGAATCGCTACTTTCTTATCATTTGCATTGTCCATACTGTCCCAACTCTTTCTGGTTGTAGTTAAAAAAATAAATAAATAAAAATATTGTAAATAGTATGAACGAATAATCAATAAATGCTCAGCTCCAGGGAGTTTCATCACCTGAAATTAGATTAATATACCTAACATTTTGACACAATGTGACAAAAAACTGGGAACTCTTATTTTCATTTTCAGGCCTTTATGAAATATAATTAATTTAGGGTATGTCTAAAGCCAATATTTGGTCACAGTCATCTGTTATTTTTTCCAGAGCAAAAGTTTTTTAGTTTTATATATTACGCTAAATGAAAATGTCATTATTCTTTTGACTGATTTGCTTAGCATTATATTATTGTTTGTTAAATGTTGTTGTTCAAAAATGACATTTGATATAAAATTGCAGGTAAATAAGTTAATTAATCAATCAATATTTTTATAATAATGTATTAATTTAAATTATAGTGTATTGTTTTGGTGTTCATACCCCCCACCCCCCACCCCCATTTTGTCATTGACCTATATGCAGTATACATTTATTTTAAGACATAACAATTACTACTTTAAAAATGTCATTCTTTTAACACACTCTTTTCCTTCATACCATGGTAGTTGTATCATCCAGATATTTTTAACTTTATACAGAAAAGTGCTCAAGGCTAAATTTTCGACATCCTCTGTAAATTTTCTGTATGAATAGACGATATCTGCAAGTTGCGTAAATGTCCTTTAGATCTCAGAGTCGAAAACTGCTGGTACAAAAATGACTTAAAGCAATGTCATTATCAAAAGCTAAATTAAAAACATAAATGAAACTACTCATGAGCCAGATAATGATACATGTTTGCAGGACATCGAACAGTTTTAACTAGATGTGGCTGAATATGAAGCAAACTGACAACTTCAAAAACCGGTCAAGGTTTTCTGAGGTAAAACATTCCTCTTTCACAATCTTTGGATGACTTTGCCTCAGGAAACGACTTCTGTCACAAATCTACTGCCATAATCACAATCCATCATCCACTATTTTAAATCACTGTTTTCAAATAAACCATTTCCCCAGAAAGGAGCCCACTGCAAGGTGAGTTGGCCTTTTAAAATCAGGCAGTGTGCACTTCTGACTGATAATTCCCTTATTTTCCTAAAATGAAATAAGCAAAATATCACTACCCATCAATTCATCAAGAAATATTTTTCCATCATGAGCATGTCTTTGTCCCTCCTCGCTTATTTTGTGTCCTAGTTGTATAGAGGACTTTTAGTCTCTCTCTCTCACACAATTTCTCTCTCTGTTTACCTTGTCTAATCGCTCAAGCCGCAAAATAAGCCTCTGAAAATGTGAGTTTCTGGCACAATGAACATGGACATATAGTGTTTACCTGGAATGTTTTGTGTGTGTGTGTTTTTTGAGAACACAATTGCATATAATGTATTAAGAGGTTTCCTGTTAGGGGTTGGATTAGGTGTAGGGTTGAACCCTTTGGAATGTCCCCACAATTTACAAAAACTTCATCAAACTTCTATCAAAATCTGTTTAATGGCATAGGTATGACAGGTATTACAAGTAGATGGTGATATGTGAGCACATTACTGATGTCCTCATTTCCTAAAAGGCTTATAAGTTACACAGAATACGTTTTTTTCAGAAGGTAAAACTACACAAAGTTTCCAGTGATGGTTGGGTTCAGGGGTATGGAGAGGTTAGAAAATACAGTTTGTACAGTAGAAAAACAATAGGAACCTATGTAATGTCCCCACAATTCATAAAAACAAATGTGTGTGTGTGTGTGTATGTGTGTGTGTTCAAGAATACTGTAAGGACATATTTTAGGTGTCTCTTTCCAACTAAAGGTCAGCAGATTTTGTTGAATAGTTCACTTTATTTGAATGTGTCTCTGAGAAAGAGAAATCTCGAGTCTAAAAAGTCTTTATTTTCCACTCAAGTGAAAATTAGTTTTTCCCAAAGGTGATACCATATCTTGTAAAAAAAAAAAAAACAGCAAAAGTATTCAAATAGAGACATCGACATTCTTGAGTTAGTTTATTGTTCTGCCTTTGAGCAGAGATAAGAAGAGCAAAATACAGCACAGTAACGTGAAATACAGAGTTGAAATTATATAAAAAGCATGTCTGTGTCCACCCCATCAAAACTTGAGGTTTTGCTATAAAAACATGTCTTGATAAAAGGTTTCAACTTTAAATCTTTAAGTCTTATAGTTTCTCTACACTTTAACCATCTGAGGCTGATTACCCAATGCATATGTCACACAATGTTACTAGGTTACAGGGTTATTATAAGGATTTATAGCAGGGGTAGAGAACCTATGGCTTGGGAGCCACATGTGGCTCTTTGACCAAAAATATGTGGCTCTCCAGCTGTTTCTTTTCAATAATATTTTAAAGATTTAAAAATTATAACTGTTACTAGAGATCAGTTTCTTATTGAAAATACAATTACAATTCCCTTTATATTTTATTTTCTACAACAGAACTCAGTTTGGCTCTTTGCTGAAAAAAGGTTCCCGACCCCTGATTTATAGTAACCCTCATTACAGATATATTTTGTCAAACAGACACTATGTGAGCCCCTATTACCTCTCATGTAATACAAAACTGACTATTGATCAGCGGCAAGTGAAATTTGCACGCCACACTTAGGATATCTGCATACGCAAGGAGTCAGAATAACATTTCAGCAAGTACTACATCCAACTGGTTGGCAAAGGCTTATCTGATACAGCCAGAAACTCAGTCCAAAACTGGGTATACCTAGGAATAATAGAATTGTGTGAATGGACATGTGTGTATAGATCTTTTTGCAAGTCTTTTAAAACCAAGAAGAGATTCCAAAAAAAAAAAAGATGCAGCAGCATGTGATTGCGCCTCTCAGGAACCATAAAATGATGTTGCGTTTTCAAGTGGACCTCCCATCCAACAAATCATTTCTGACACCAGTGGAAGTCACATAGACTTACATAGAAGCCACCAGACATTTCTTCAGGACTTTCTGAAGTCATACAGTAAAAGCACTGGCATATATATACAGTATATATCTTCGTGGTTACTAACATTGGGAGGAACACCAGGTAGCAAATTGTGTCACTTCAGAGCATACATCCACCTGATAGAGGGGGCTTTTGCTTGAGTTCTGTCTCTCTTACAGCAGGAGATGAATTCCTCTTTGGCCCAAACAGGGTAAATGACCAAGGAATGAAACTTGAACTTAGCACAACTATCAGAACTTGTTATCCATCATTGCAACCTTGCAAAAGGTTTGTGCAAGGAGGAGCACTGGCAGACACATGTGTACTCTAAGCACCTTGTCCATCTGTGCACCAGTGCATCTGTGTCGGAAGGGGGCTTCAGTCAGGGGGTACCAGGGTGTGCAGTGAATTGCTGTGAATAGAAGTATCTCTTACCTTAGATTGCTCAGCTTCAATGCCTTCTGTTGTGGGTTCTTGACAGATTGATGACATGTAGGTGGTATTACCTTCGGTAATACTTTATTTTGATGGTATTTGACAGCAGACATTCAACTGACTATAGGACACTTTGCAAGTAGATGTTAACCTAACCCCAACCCTAACCCCAATCTAACAGTCTATTTATAATCTAATGAGAATTAGTTGGCATGTAAATGCAGTGTAACTTAAATTCAACAAACGAACCATCTAAATAAAGTGAGACCTGTGCAAAACATTGGCAAATATCAGGTGGAGCTTGGTTACAAGGTTATTAAAAGTTTAATTGTAACCCTCATTCCCTAAAGACTTAAGGTTAGGGTTAGGGCAGAGACATTGGGCAGACACTAGGGGTTACTAATGGGATCCCTTATCACCTTTCATATAAAAAAAAAACTGGCTTTGATCAGTGGCAAATTAAATTTGGATGTCACACCTATTATATCTGGCTATGTAAGTGGGTGTAGAAAGTACTACATCCAACATGTTGGCCAAGAATTACCTGATACAACTAGAAACTCAGATAAAGATTGGCTATACCTAGGGACAATTATATTTTTTGAAGGTTGAAGTCTCTCACCTTGGATCACCTCTCATGACAGCTTTAAAGACTTATGTATTGGTTATTGCAGTCTGCTGACATGTAGGCAGAATCACCTTTTTGTGAGTGGATGACCACTATGCAGGTCTGGTTGCTGGCCCAGATGATTGTGGGGAAGCTGCAGCCTTCTCAGTGACAATTACTTCAAGTGGTCGCATTTTTGTTTGTGGGGACAAATGTGCCACAAGTCCACCTCAGCAATTTCCAACTACTCTGCTTTGTCCCATCATTGATGATGGTGAGAGGAGTGAAGTCTGCTACCTTGAAGGAGCTGAAAATGGTGCTCAAATCTGGAAAAAGGGGAGGAGTATATTCCAGCCCAATGCTGGAAGGCCTAGGCAGGCACAGTAGCCATTCTGGTGTCTGCTTTGGAATGCACATCAAATTCAAGCATGGATTCAACCACTTCACAACCCTCAATGAGAAATTAAGTTCACCCTCAGGTTATCATCCTAACTCTCTGGAAACTTGACAGGAGCATCCAAGCTCGCTGGGACATGAAAGGACAATAGGGACTAACTCTGTGGAAACTCACCTGTGTTGCTCCCCATGCTGAGCTTTCCACCAAGAACTAATGCTTGGAGATAGAAGAACCAGGCCACCCAGAAGATCCTTAGCCTTTTAGGAAAGTATGAGATATGAGATTTCAAGTTCACCATTGATATGGTCTCACAATGATGGCATTTACTGTTTACATACAGTACATTGGTTGAGGATGAACTTGCAAATGTACTGCACCCAAAAGGACATGAACTAAACAGGCATTTGAAAAAGACATTGATCAACCATGGAGTATTTAGATAAAAATGTATGATCTTTTAGTAAGCCACTGAACCAGCTGCAGGATGCGACCTGAAAACAGGTCATGACAGAAACAGGAAAAAGAAAGCTGTCATGTTAAGACATTGACAATAAAAGTTTTTCAAGATCAAGTAAATGCCTTTTCAAAAGTATGTACATGCATTCAAGAGTTTTGTTTGAAGAACTTTAGTGGAAAGAATAACAGAGACATCTATTTTGCTTTTTTTATTACTTTTTATGTCATACAATGAAGTCAAGACCTTGCCTGCCTGAGAAAGTGAAGCAGAGATACCACAAATTATTGTGTGGACAGAACAAAAACATGACAGACATGTTCAAAATACAAATTACACTAGTCAGTTTCATGGAAAACTTTATCTTGATAAAAAATCATCTCACAACGTGAATATAGTAGCAGACAATGTGCACAATTTATGTAAGAGATGCATACAAATTGTACAGGGGGGCTAATAATTCTGACTTCAACTGTATATATATATATATATATATATATATATATATATATATATATATATATATATATATATATATATATTGAACAAAAATAATAAAATTATATTTCTAATAGTGCTGTAAATGTAATTAAATTCTTAACTCATAAAATTATATATAACAAATAAATTAAAGAAGTACTGCATACACAATAAATTCTGCTGGGATTGTAATTAATTGAGATTTAATTAGTGTATTTTACTGCAGGCCCAGTTTCTGATTAAACTTTCAAACATATTAAAGTATAAAATATGCATACTAATTTATGATACCATACAACTTATGATGCATACAACCCCCTTTCAGCTGGTTGTCAGGTTTGTTATGGTGTTCAGGCATAGTGCTAGGTGTTTTGCTGGTTTAGGCTAGTTTATGTGGCTCTTTACTTGACACTTCCCAGCAGGCACACTACATCATAAGACGTTAATATTAGGTTAGATTTGGGTTGTGCAGTCAGGTAACCCAAATTTAATGTTTAGCCAGTGTCTAAAGACAACATTATTTTGATGTTCAATAATGATGTCAAATGACGTTG
The DNA here is from genome assembly GCA_903798195.1 of Danio kyathit. Taxonomy (NCBI): domain Eukaryota; kingdom Metazoa; phylum Chordata; class Actinopteri; order Cypriniformes; family Danionidae; genus Danio; species Danio kyathit. Next base: position 59,147,882 of record LR812521.1, on the reverse strand, counting down.
ATATTTGGTTGATTTTTTTAATGTTACAGCATTATTCCAAAATGGATTAAATTAATTTATTTCCTCAAAATTCTACACACAATCCCCCGTAATGACAATGTGAAAAAGGATTTATTTAAAATGTTGCAAATTTAAAAAAAAAAAAAAAAAAAAAAAACTAAAAAAATCACATCTACATAAGTAGCTATTCACAGCTTTTGTCCAATACTTTGTTGGTGCACTTTTGGCAGCAATTACAGCGTCAAGTCTTTTTGAATGTGATGCCACAAACCTGGCACACCTGTCTTTGGGAATTTTTGCCCATTCCTCTTTGCAGTTCCTCTCTAACTGGATGGGAAGCGACAGCCATTTTCAGATCTCTCCACAGATGTTCAATAGGATTTAGGTCTGGGCTCTGGCTGGGCCACTCAAGGACATTCACCGAGTTATTGTGAAGCCACTCCAGTGATGTTTTGGCCGTGTGCTTTGGGTCATTGTCCTGCTGAAAGATGAACCGTTGCCACAGTCTGAGGTCAAGAGCATTCTGAAGCAGGTTTTCATTCAGAATGTCTCTGTACATTGCTGCATTCATCTTTCCCTCTATCCTGACTCATCTTCCAGAGCCTGCTGCTGAAAAACATCCCCACAGCATGATGCTGCCACCACCATGCTTCACTGTAGGGATGGTATTAGCCTGGTGATAAGCGGTGCCTGGTTTTCTCCAAATGTAACACCTGGCATTCACTCCAAATCAGACCATAGACTACCGTCTGGCCACTCTACCATACAGGCCTGATTGGTGGATTGCTGCACAGATGGTTGTCCTTCTGTAAGGTTCTCCTCTCTCCTCAGAAGAACGCTGGAGCAAAGAAAGAGTGACCATCGGGTTATTGATCACCAGTGGTGGAAAGAGTACTGAAAAATCATACTCAAGAAAAAGTACCATTACTTGCCTAAAAATGTAGTGCAGGTAGAGTAAAAGTATCTGTTGTAAATATTACTTAAAGTACTCAAGAGTAGTGAGTAGTATGCTGTCAAAAGCTGATGTGTTTACATGTAATTTGTGCAGCTGTGTGTAAATGTAGCATTCTGTAGTGCATTTAGTTATTGTCCAAAAGACACACAACATCATGAGACGTTAATATTAGGTTAGATTTAAGTTGTAATGTCAGGTGACCAAAATTAAGTATCAAGCCAGCATCTAAGGACAACGTTATTTTAATGTCCAATAATGACGTTGATATTTGGTTAATTTTAGGTGATTAGAAAGTGACCAAAATCCAGTGTCGAGTCAACATCTTAAACCAAAGTCATATATGACGCCAAATACTGACAATTGTTCATCAGGTATGGCAACCGAAATCCAATGTCTGATAGATGTCATAGGGGTAACGTTCACACAATGTCAAGCTGTAACATCATTAGACGTTAATGTTTGGTTGGTTTTAGGTTGGACATTGGATATTGATGTTGGCCTGACGTTGAGTTCTGACGTCAACTCGATTTTCATTTACAAACAAAATGCAAAGTCCCCATGACGTTAGGGTCCAACATCAACCAGACGTCATTTTGACGTCCTGTGCCTGCTGGATGTTTAAGGCCATTTCGGTCATCTTCTCATCAGTGACATGCATCTAAACAGTCTCTGGGTCAATGCGTGTAAAGATTTTGAACATCTTCATGGACACTTTTAATACTTCCAAACAGTTTGCTGCAATTATAAAGTGCACAGGTCTTGAGGGAGTTCATTATGATGAGATTTACCTTCTGTGTGTGATTTGATTGGACAGGAATCACAGGACTGATTTTTCTAATCCCCATAGACAAGAAAAATAAAGTAGTTACTGCAGATTGAAGGAACGTAGTGGAGTAAAAGTACAGATACAGCACTAAAAATGTACTCACAAGAAAGTAAAAGTACACATTTTTAAAACTACTCAGTAAATTACAATTCCTGAGAAAAACTACTCAATTACAGTAATTTGAGTATTTGTAATTAGTTACTTTACACCACTGTTGATCACCTCCCTGACTAAGGCCCTTTCCCCAGGCCCCAGCTTAGATGGCCGGCCAGCTCTAGGAAGTGTCCTGGTGGTTCCAAACATCTTCCACTTACTGATGATGGAGAACACTGTGCTCATTGAAACTTTCAGAGCAGCAGAAATTGTTCTGTAACCATCTCCAGCCTTGTGCCTCAAGAAGATAATGTCTCAGAGGTCTACCGACAGTTCCTTTGTCTTCATGCTTGGTTTGTGCTTTGACATGCACTGCCAACCCTGGGACCTTATATAGACAGGTGTATGCCTTTTCAAATCATGTCTAATCAACTGAATTTACCACAGGTCAACTACAATTAAGCTGCTGAAACATCTCAAGAATCAGTGCAAACAGAATGTACCTGAGGTCAATTTAGAGCTTCACGGCAATGGCTGTGAATACTCGTGTACAGTACATGTGATTTTTCAGGTTTTTTTATTTTAATAATTTTTCCAACAATTTAAAAAAATATATTTTTCCACATTGTCATTATGGGGTATTGTGTGTAGAATTGAGGAAATAAATGGATTTATTTAACATTTTGGAATAAGGCTGTAACAAAAAAATGTGGAAAAAGTGAAGCGCTATGAATACTATCTGGATGCACTGTATTCTGCATAACATCTCATTATGTGTATCAAAGGAAAGAAAAACTAGAACATACAGTATAAATAAAAATGGTTCAAAACTGTAATATTGGGGTGAAACATCCCTGTAAGGTTAAACCGATGACATTGTGAGGACTTGCATTGTGAGTTTGAAAATCCCCATGATGTACCAGATTGCATTTCAAAGCCTTTGGCTTAATGAAAACCGCAGCTACTGGTGGTAAAGTTTGATTACAGTATTGTAAGGGCTCTTGGCACAAGTAGCATTTTGCTGATTGCGTTGCTGATACAAATGTACGGCTTTCAAGGAAATGTTTTTCACCTCACTAAATTTATGAAAGCATTTAAAGCAGTATATAAGAAAAAAATGAAAAAAAAAATCTAGATGGCTTTGTCCTGTTTGTACATGCACGGAGGCAGAAGTATAGTGCTTTCAATCCTGCACAAAATACAGTGAAACCCATCAGCTCTTTTATTAGCACAGCAGGTTCGTTAGCTCGTACAAAAGCGGTGATGAAAGACGCTTATTAGAGACTGGGAATATTTTATTCGAGTGGTGTGACCGCTGCCATACCTGTACTTTCAAACAGCGCGATAAAGAATGAAAGTGAGTGGCTGTTGCACACATACCAGCAGTGCAGACCTATACACGCACATCCAGAAGAATTCATCTCTCAGCAGTTCCTGTTGCCCTCCAGCGAGTGAGTCCTGCTGCAGACATTGATCAAAATGACTTGTAGCATGTAGAAGTTCAAAATCTACCTCCTTTATGTCCCTTTGCTACCGACAACCTGCCTCATCCACTCAAGCAGGACAAAGAACAAGAAGCTCACGCAGCTGCGCAAAGCAGTCTGTGCAAAAAAGGAGCAGCTCAGTCCTAATGCAGATTTGTTTCCATCCTTCAAAATACTTTGAAATCAATAAATCCTTTAAAGTAGCCGATTGTCTTCAGAAGCATTTTTTGTTGTGCTAGTTGAAAGTATTTTCACATTCCATTAGTAATGATTATAGTAAATGAAGTAAATGTATATGTATTTTTCAGCCTGATCTCACAAGGAAACGTAAGTATTTTACGTTTTGTCAGTATTTTGTGAATTTGTACGAGTTAAGTCATATGAAAATGTAAGATTTTAAAAAGGAGGCGTGGCACCCAACCCCGCCCCTAAACCCAACCGTCATTGGGTGATGAGTAAATCGTACTAAATTGTACGAATTAGCCACTAAATCAAAAAGTTACAAATTGTGTTGACGAGTTACGTGAGATTGTGTTGGAATTTTTATATTCTGGGTAAGGCATAAGACTAAAAACTGTTCATCCAATTAAAAATTGTCAGGCCAATAATTCCCATAATTCTGATAAGTACCCTGCTGAAAAATCCAGCTTAAATCAGCCTAAGCTGGGTGGCTGGTTTTAGCTGGTCGACCAGCCTGGTTTTAGAGGGGTTTTGGCCATTTCCAGGCTGGTTTCCAGCCATTTCCAGCCTGGTCTTAGCTGGTCAGGCTGGAAAATGACTAGCTTAAACCAGCTAAAACCAGCTTGACCAGCCTGGTTTAAGCTGGACATAGCTGGTTTTGGCTGGTCAAGCTGGTTTTAGCTGGTTAACTCCCAGCCTGACCAGCTAAGACCAGGCTGGAAATGGCTGGAAACCAGCCTGGAAATGGCCAAAACCCCTCTAAAACCAGGCTGGTCAACCAGCTAAAACCAGCCAACCAGCTTAGGCTGGTTTAAGCTGGATTTTTCAGCAGGGTAGCTCAAAATTTGTCAACAAATGAAGAGCTCAGATGCAAAAACCTCTAAATCTAGTCAGAAATGTTCTTCTAAAATAAGCATTTTTATCAGGCTCCAGTCTAGGTTCAGTAATTTCACTTTTATGGCAAAGAATAAGTTCTTTTTATGGTCTTCAAAGTAAAATAACTCAACATAAACAAAGCAGGCTGACAATAATGCTTATTTTTGATGGAAATTTCTGACGGCACTTAGAGGTTTTTGCATCTGAACTCTTCAAATGTAGATTTGTACAACTGCACATCTCTGTTTATGCAGATCTGCCATTAGCGCGCACGCGAATTGGCGCCGCACGTTCATGCGGTAAAAACAAATGCTGAATCAAAACTTTTTAAAATCCTGAATCACTATTGTAGTTACTTTTGCACGATGGAGGAGGAATGACACCATGGCTGAAGTATTGCTTTTAGACAGGTAATGTCATGTTTTAAAACTATTTTAGTCACACAAAGCTTATATAGCTTATTGTTATTGTGTTGTGTTACAAATGGGTTATATGCACAGCCACTGAAATCTTCCTGGGAAAGATTGATGTGACTATTTTCAGTTTTATAAGGGACCTTTTACAGCATTGATAATGTAGATTTTTATTTAGTTTAACAACTATTCCCCCTAATTTCTTTACTGAGGTGAAGTTGTTTTTTATTCACATTGGTTTATTTTTGAACAATGACAACCTGTGACGCGTTCCTTATATTGTTTACCATGCTACTTTGAATATTCACTCTGAAATAGCATGTAAGTATGGCTTAGTAATAAGTCTAATTCCTGCATGCCGCCGGCCAACCACTAAGCATACAGTAGTTGCTTTAGGACAGCATGTGAGAGAGTGACACCAGCAATGTCACGGTTGTGGATCTGTCTGTTCCTCTTGTGTGTGTGTTGTGTTTCTTCACCGCGTGGCTGTCTGTGTTTACATGTCGTCAGCTGGGCGGTCATGTGCACTGCTGTTGCTCAGCACCGCTGTTAATCAGCACACCACAGGTGCAGCGCATTACTGCACCTATATCTGTTCATCGTTTGTATTTCATGTTGTCAGTTCGTTGTTTGTTCATGTCTGTGTCCTGTTAGGCTCTCCTCGTTGAGATCGTTGGTGGTGAGTGTCTGTAGAGGCTTTTTGCTTTTTGGACTTGTCTTCATCTCTTGGTTACTACCTGAATTATTACCGCTGTTGAGCGTTGTTGATACCTATGAGAGATTCACCATTGATCTATTTCGCATTGCTGATAATTGTGAACTCAATACCAGCTGTTTACCCTGTGATTCCTGTTTTAATGAAAAGCTTTATATTCACTTGCTATTGGGTCTTTTTTGAGTTGTGACAAGCAATCCTTGCATGCATGAAATATTGCACATTATGGCAAGTTTTGTTTGCTAACTACATAACTGAAAATGTGCTAGATATGACAGTTTTTATATTTTGTTCAGAATTGTATTATTATAAAGTACTATACATTTTTTCTAACTGGCGAATGACATGATTTATTTGGTTTCTGTCATCTTTAATAAACGCGTTCATGATTTCAGGAGGTGTGGCTTTGAATGGCAGAGGAGGGATTGTGTTTCAAACATATTATGCAAACCGGTTAGCATTTTAGCAGATCACCGACTGCACCTTAACTGCAAATACAGTTAAAGACAAAAGTATCCACCGTCCTGTGAAACTGTAGTTTGTTTTAAAATATATCCAATAATTAACAGAGCACAGATTTTTTTTACTGTATTTTCTATTATATATTTTTTTTTATTATTAATGACTGCAGTGGGCAACCCAGTGGCGCAGTAGGTAGTGCTGTTGCCTCACAGCAAGAACGTCGCTGAGTCGCAGGTTCGAACCTCGGCTGGGCTGGGTCAGTTGGCGTTTCTGTGTGGAGTTTGCATGTTCTCCCTGGGTTCGCGTGGGTTTCCTCCGGGTGCTCCGGTTTCCCCCACAGTCCAAAGACATGCAGTACAGGTGAATTGGGTAAGCTAAATTGTCCATAGTGTATGAGTGTGAATGTGTGTGTGGAAGTTCCCAGAGATGGGTTGCGGCTGGAAGGGCATCCGCTGCGTAAAATCGTGCTGGATAAGTTGGCGGTTCATTCCGCTGTGGCGACCCCGCAAGGGACAAAGCCGACAAGAAAATGAATGAATGAATGAATAATGACTGCAGTAACACTCTACAGTAAGTGGAAAAGGAATGATGTACTAATGTGTAAACTAAACGTTACTTTATTATGAACTAATGATGAGTTAAGGCATGCTAATCATAAGCTAACTTTCACTTCATAAGTTGAATAATGGCTTCTTTAATTACTTAATCAGTTCATGTTTGTTAATTAGGGTATTAAATAGTTAATGTATGTAACTAACATGGGTTCATCTTTGATTTTTGAAAACACTGGCTGTTTCTCAATTCCAAGAAGGCAGAGAACGAACTTGCTTTCTTGTGGAGACCGGTCTTGCCAGGTGTCCTCGGAAGAACGAACTCGGGAGACCGCAAGGGCAGAGAACGTGTCCTGTGAGAAATGAGATGCTGCCTTCACGCTTTTAAAATGGAAAATTATTTAAACATTACAGCATTCATACAACAATTTATTGTTTTTCCCCTTTTCAAAATATATACTATGCATAAAAACATTATAAATAGGTTGCACAATATAAATAAAACAGATTTTATGATGAATTTCAGCAAACAAACACCCTTAATGTGTTTATTTCTTTATTAAGATGTCCATGGTAATGGTTATATTCACAGTTTCATTTATGGAAACTTCAGAGATATCACTTATTTGCCTCAGGACTTTAATAATAAACCTATATAAAATGCTGCGTTTCCCACCTCCAGTCGCAATGACTTCTGGGACTTCTTGAGCGAGATCGGTGCTTAAGTTTGCATCGGTGCATCCTCGATATCAAGAACACAATAGGGAAGTTTCACGCGTCCCCTGTTCTTGCGGTCTTGAGTATTGGAACTGAACTTTGGCAGCTGATGATGACGTTACACGAGGACGCAAGACCGCTGAAGAACGCATATTGAGAAACGGCCACTATTTTGTTGGGTTTAGGGAAGGAGGAGGGTGGAACAGTCAGTAAGTCAGTTGACAGCGGCCTCTGTTGGAGTTATATGAGATGAGCAGGCACAAACGGCACTCGCGAGAAAAATTTGACATCTCAAAAGGTGTACACAGCGGCCTCTAATGTATTTGCGAAAACAAAAACTGCAAAAAAAAAAAAAAAAAGCGTACCTCCTGGGGCATATTTGACGCTCTCCAGAAATGTATATAGGGGTACATTGTTATAATGAATATGGGATGCTTTAAACAGTTATGCATGTCCATCTAGTGCATGTTTACATTGAAAGGGGTCGACATCTAATAATAGACATGTAAACATAGACTATAGCAAGGCTAAATTCAGGCTGTCAGTGAAAAAACTCATACTGTAGATGTCTAACAGCAATCCAAAAATAGACTTATCATTGATTTGACTGACTTCACATGTGTAGTCATTAATTCCTGTAAATACGTGGACTAGTTTTAGTGTAGTTTTTTGGTGACTCTTAGATATCACTTATATTTTTACTGACAGGCCAAATTTAGCCTTGTTATAGCAGGATGTTTATACATCTATTTGTTGTATATTGGACTTATTTTAGACACACACAATGGTTTTTGGAAATTTAGAAAGTGCTCAAAGAAAAAAAGTTGCTGGAACACAAAAAACGTAAAGTAACTGGAGAACCAGTACACAGTTTAACTGAAGGACACACAAGGCACTCAAAAAGAACAATCACAAAACATAGGGGAAAAAAACAAGGTAACACTTTATTTTGATGGTCCATTTGAGTATTAGTAGACTGTCTGCTTAATATCTGTTGATACTGCTCCTTCAACAGACATTTAACTGACTACATGAAACTTTGCAAGTACATGTCAAATTGCACTAACCCTAACCGTAACCCCAACCTAACAGTCTGCTTATAATCTAATGAGAATTAGTTGGCATGACCATCAATATAAATGTGACCAAAAAAAAAAAAAAAACGTGGATCATCCAGGTAATGACAGACATATAAACATTCAAAACAAGCCATACAAAACAAGCACAAGAAGATGTTTGATAAAAGAAATTGAGATATGAGGGGTTGAAAGTTTGTAGGCTGTTTACGCCATAAAACAATAAATACAATAGACTAAATGAATGCCTAGATTAATAAAATAAACATCTGTTATCCTTGATATAATCATAAAAATTGTTTCAAAAACCGACATTTATATATCATTTATTTGTTTAAGGTTAGTATTATTTTATGATCTCCACTTGTTCAAAACCTATTTGAGTTTCTTCTTGTCAGAGCCCTTCCTTGTTTGTAATTTCTGTGTTGTCTATCTGTCTATGTTTATCTTGTGTCTGAGTACATGGCTCAACCTGTGTTTGTAGTCGCCATGTGCTCCTCTGTTCCTCCCTCCTTGTTTCCAGCTACCACGCCCCCTTGTTTAGCCCTCATCTAGTTCTCGTTAGTCTCAGTGTTTACACCTGGTCCTCATGTTCTTTCCTCCCTTCATATTGCGCTCTCTTGCCTCATGTTTTTGTCTGTTCATTGTTACATGTTGTTGAATGACTGTGCTGCTTCTTGCTCTGTTACCGTGTATGAGTTTGTTCCGTCTTTCTGCTTTAATTAACGTTTGTATATGTTTGTCTTTTTCATTAGGCTTCCTGTGCTTTCCCCATCTGTCTCATCCTTTATCACAATTGCTTGTTTAAGTTATTCTATTTATCTTAATAGCAGCATTAAGTGTTTTTAGTTCCTTTTTTTATTGGATGTTTCTATTTTTATTTCAGTAAGTTGAATCCAAATTAATTTCTCATTGCTTTATTTTTCCTTCATTTTATTTTAGTTTGTGTTCAAGTTCCCCGTCTGCGTCTGTCTGTCTGAAAGCACTTACCTCTGAGTCCCTGGCTGCTATTGGTGAGATGACAACTCCCCAGCATATCTGGTCAGCAGTGCTTCTTTCAAGGCCTTCGCCACCTCCTGTCTGGTCTGACCATCCCAGCTAAGTCTTCTGGAATTGTGGCTTCTGACTGTGCCATCCAGAATACTCCAGCACTACCCTGTTCATCACAGTTGAACTGTTTCCAATAACCTCTACTTGTGGTTCTCAACTCCAGTCCTCGAGCCCCCTTCCATCCTTCAATCCTTCCATAAGCACTGACACTTTTGTTAGAAACAAAAGAGAAATTTACTGAAGGAAAAAAAATAATAAATTATATTTATTTATATATATATATATATATATATATATATATATATATATATATATATATATATATATATATAGCGCAATTGACTTAAGTATGTTTTTATTCCTACGATGGATGTCAATGGCTGTTTAATTCCCAACATCCTTAAGCTATTCTTCAATGTCTTATTTTGTGTTCAACGGTACATGCTATAATGGTGTAAATGTTGAGAAAATGTTTCTTTTTGGATGAACTATCCCTTTAATGAATTTTACTATTGGACTAAAGAATTATATACTATATACCATTGGGCAAGCTACTAGAAAATGTAGTGAGCAAAGCTGTTAACTACTCTACTTAAAATGTAGCTACACTAAAAGCCATAGCACGATGCATCGTTTGGTAAAAGAACGATGTTGTAACCAGTGTTTCCCAAAACCCTTAGTTTCTCTGTTGCAGATTCATTGTTTGAACCACTTTAGTTATAACGTCAAATGCCCGTAATGATGCTCTAAACAGGGTGGTAACAACTTCTTTAGAGAAGAACCCTATAATTTCCTTGTGCAAATTATATTGTTTTACACGCACATGCATTTAAAAAAAAAAATCCAATATTAATTTTGGGAAAACATACTTAATAAATAACCTAAATTAAAAGCATAAGCATATGCTATGTTTTTTTTTGTTTTGTTGTTTTCACAAGCTTTGAAGATGTAACATAAATTCCGCTTTTAAATAATAGGTCACCTATAGCCTTCATCATGAGCCACGGCTGTTCAAAATGACATCAATGTTTGCAAAGGGAGCGCAATTGTAAACTTGAAGATCGCTTAAACTGAACCGTAAAAATACTTTGAAAGCAAATTACACCTAAGAGTGATGATGTTAATGCTTTTTTATTTTTATTTTTTTTAATAATTCCAAGTTTAAATGTTAGAATGTTCTAAATGAATAGGGCATAGGGGGGATAACTGAGAATATAACACAACCAGGAACTGTGTTTCTAACTAAAGCTCTAGAGGTGTAGTCGCGAGCATACAAGTTTGCGATGCAGTTTGCGAATATTCGTTGGAATGATGGAATTGGGAAACGCCAAATCATCAAACTATGTTTGTAACGACGTAACTTCCAACTTTAGTTGGCTAACCATGGTTTTCAGAAACGCACCCAGAGCGAAAGGTAGCAGTAACACACCAAAAAGTTTGTTGTTGACCAACGTAAAACAGGAACAAGAAATTGACATTCTCGTCACCACATGGATTTACTTTCATCACAGAGACATCGGCCTCATAGCTCTGTGAATGTTGGTGCCATCACTTATTGATTCGCGATCGGTAAATGTAGCTTGTGTGGATGCTACTGCGCTACTTGACTAAAAAATAGCTTCACTACTGAAAAGCTATTTGATTTAGAAAGTAGCAACGATACGGACACGCAACTGAGAAATGTAGTTACTACTTGTAGTGACGCTATTGCCCAACACTGCTATATACATTTTACAAGAATTTTGTAAAGTGATAGCCACTGATTAATAGTGTGAGAAAAAAAAATCATATGGAAGTCAATGGCTTCTAGTATCCAATATTCAGTTCATCTTTATTTCTGTAGTGCTTTTACAATGTAGATTGTGTCAAATCAGCTTAACATAGATGAAGTTCTAGTAAATAACAGTCAACATTCTAATAAACATTTTTCAGAATGATTATTGTGTGTGTGTGTGTGTGTGTGTGTGTTCAGCAGAGAGAAGAAAAATTAATAAACAAACAATCTCCACTTAAGTGTAAGTAAATAATGATAAAAGTTTCATTTTAAGGGAAAATGCACCTTTAACTAACCCCCGACCCCCCCCCCCCCCCCCCCAAAAAAAAAAAAAAACAAAAAAAAAAACACCTCAGATATGTCAAATACTAGTAGTATGTGAAATGACTTCTAACTACTCTAGAACTAAATTGAGTGATCACAAAACATTTATCCCGTTTACACTTGTGCTCATATGGCCGAGACAGCTCTTCATATCAGATTTAAATATTTAGATGTCTACTCTGCTGCACGCGCAACCTCTGCCACATGAAGAAAAACACATTCGTTTTTGAAACCTTTTTTCTTGAACTACAGTACAGGGAGAGTAAGAAAAGCAAAGCTCCATTGTTAATGCCACAAAAACACGGAGAAAAAGCTGGAGAGATAATTACAGCATATTGAATAGGAACTCAAGCCAACAAGGTCAGCAATACAATAATTATAGTTGTAACGGCACACATATGTGTGAAGGTGGCTGATAGGAGAGCTGGACTGTAATTGCTTGTCAGGTTCCGAGTTTAGGCATCATGTTTACAGTCATGTTGAGATTACCTGAGCTGTGTCTAATGAGAAAAAGGTTGACATTCTTTCATCCAAGGTGAGTTGAGCTACCGCTAAGGTGTGTGTACATAACAGAAATCAAATCTTACACTCCCAACTCATAACATTATAATGGTCAGGGCCTTTTGGTGTCACTTTTTGATGGTCAGTGTGGGTAGGGATGCACAATCAATCAAAATGCAATCGCAATCATGATTGTCATGCACATCTGGTCAGGAAAGCACATCAGTAGTAAACCATCAATGAACAGGAGCGAACCTACAAAACTCCTATCTATCTATCTATCTATCTATCTATCTATCTATCTATCTATCTATCTATCTATCTATCTATCTATCTATCTATCTATCTATCTATCTATCTATCTATGGGGTGGTAACGCTAAAAGCAACCATCCTCACTGAATGTTTTTTGTGTAGTCATTGAATGCTACAATTCAACAACTTTGTGGATTAGTTGTAACTAGCCACTACCTCAAGTTGTAAGCCACTACCTCAAGAAACAGTAAGAAAATTGTATGTATTGTAAGTACAATCAATAGTCACATGTGTATTTTTTAACTCCTAATACAACAACCTTTGTAAAGTAGGATAGTATTTCAGTTTTTTATGTTTTGTGATGATCTTCAACATCACGGAATGTCATTTTTGCCACTAGAGGGTGCAAATTCACAACAAACAAAGGTATATTTTGATGATGATGTGACAATGTGGGGTAACACTTTATTTTGATGGTCCATTTGATTATTAGTAGACTGTCTGCTTAATATCTGTTGATACTGACATTTAACAGTCCTTCAACAGACATTTAACTGACTATAAGAAACTTTGCAAGTACATGTCAACTTACCCTAACCCCAACCCAACAGTCTACTTATAATCTAATGATAATTAGTTGCAATGTAACTTAAATTCAACAAACGGACCATCAAAATAAAGTGTGACCCAATGTGGAATCATGGGAGTCATGTCTGTTACATCTTCCACTTGCGATCATGCGGGGAAGAAGCAGTGCTATAATACTAAATAGACTTTAAGGTTATTTTATAATGCTTGTCTGTGCAGTCTAATAAAACACACAGCATATTAAAATAAGGTAAAGTACTTTGAAATGTGAATTTTTTTGTTCATCGTGTGATGTAATTGCAGCTTAAACATGAAGATAGGGCGGGACCAAAATAACTCTTCCACATTTTAATGAAAAAAAGAGACTAGAGTGTTTCGTTTTTTAATCACAGCCCAGCGAGAGTGGTTGAGCTGAAACACATCAAATGAAAATGCAAATGAGAAGCCTCTCGAAGGGGGAGGAACATGCGAGAACCCGGTCAGTTCTTGTCACATGACTTGCAGTGTGCTCATGGCATTCTGAAAAGCTGAGATGTTTTCAACTACTGCATTGTAGGTGCACCTGGAAGATGCGATCGCATCACTCCCAATATGCACACACAAGCCACGCATCTCTATTGGAAATAACAAAGGCCCAATCCCAATACTATTTTTGTACACCAACTTGAAACGTAGTATAAAAGGGAAGGGCTTTAAAATTTACTCCTAAGAATGTGTAGACACCACTATAGCACCTGCACACGTCATCATATATCATTGAGATCTGTTGCTTCATATGAGATCAGACGATCACGACTGCTGTAGTTATTCCAGTTGTGTTATTTTTTGGTAATCACTGAAGGCATATATGTTATCATACAATCTAATGTGGCAATAAGATCGTAACTGTACTGTGCATTTACACAGTGGCCATATTCATCTATGTAAACACATAAAAACAACATTAATGTTATAGCAGACAATGTAAAAGCTGATTCCCAGGGTATTCGAGTGTCATCAAGTGACAGAATGTTGTGGGACTGCTATACAGGAGTTAGGAATGAGGGATTATAGAGCTTTATTTTATTTTTTTTTTTTTTAATCATGATGGTTGAACACAAACGCCATTATACATGTATTACAGCATTTGCTTGTTTGTTGAAAAATTTGTAATAATGACAAAAAAATACTAATTTGTGCATCTCCAGACTTCCATGTGCAGCCATGCTGCCATTGTAGCTGGTGTATTCAGGGAAATTCTCTTACCCCTTGGTTGCGAGTGTGGTCCTGAAAAATCTCTGTTTGAAGGGGTATCTAGCCCTTCCCCTTAGCCCTACGCCTTCAAGCTAAAGAGAATTGGGATACCCCACCCCTTCACGTGATGAGGGGTAGGGGGAAGGGGAAGGGCTAAGGAGGATTGGGTTGCGAGCGGCAAAGACACAATATGTGAACAGTCCCTAAGGCCAACCTCATTTCTCCAGCAGTTGATCTTCATACACAGACATGCTGGATCCACCTGATTTATTGACAAATGGGTTGCGGATCCATTACTTGGATTCTTTACTGGGCCTTTTACCCTTTTACAAAAAAAAAAATTTCCAGAGACGTCTGCTACTTACTTATTTTGCTAGCTTCTGGGTTAAATTTTGACACTTGCGAGTGACCGAGATGTAAGCAAGAGAATACGGTTATTTATCAAAATAAAAGATTTTTCAAAATAAAAGATCGTTCAGACTCAGATTATAAATAAAATGAATATAATGTGCAGCCGAAACCACTGCTATAGAGCATGTGACTGGTCAAAAAAACTGAACTATGAAGTGATGTGCAAAAAAAGTTTAATCTATTTAGATGAAAGTGACACACTGCAAGCTTTGGAAGTTTATATCTTTTAAAATGCTAATTTTGTCACTGTTTTGGAGCACAATAGTTTATAGATATCATTAAGACTAACATATGAATATTACAAATAAATAAATAAAAATCACTAGGACTTTAAAGTGTCTGGTGTTCTCTGTTTTCTATCAAATCAAACTGGAAATTGAGGATGTGTGCTGTCTATGTCCATGGCCACACAACCCATGTCACTACATAAAATAGCTTATTTATCTGAATTTGAGCATTCTTTGAAACATTTGGGATACTGTAAGTACATGAGTCAGCAAAATATAACACTGGTCGATTGGTTTTTGGATATTTTAAGGAAAAAAATGTTGTATTGTGCCTTTTACTATAGGTTTTACAATGTCGGCAAAATTATTACCCAATGTGTCATTTAATGGAGAACAAAAAATAATGCTAAAGTGGTACTCTGAAACTCATAAGGTTTCACCAAGGAGTTCTAACCAAACATCAATAAGCAATGAGTTAGGCAAGAGAATGTGTTACCCAAACATATTAAACCGCAAATGGTATGTAGTGCAGTCCGTCAAGAAGAAATCATCTTTTGTTTGCGTCGCTTTGCATATTCAGCCTCCATCCAGCCCACATAGATGTTAATGTACACCCACACAAACACATTTGTGCTAACAGGGCATGCTTATTTTCCTGCACCCTCTTGTTCTCAATGGATTTCTCACTTCCTAAAACCCACACACTTCAAATACACACCGGCTCACACACACACACACACATGCAGTACATACAGCGGCTTTGTAGGCAAGAAGCTCTGGGTGCAACATCAGCTGAAATTGAATCCAGAGGCTAGATCTGGTTGTATCTCTCACACACATATGCTCTGATCCCAGTTCTGCAGAGTTTTCTTCTCTGGCCTGGTCAGAGGCTTTAGGGACAAAATCCTACCAGCATGCACTTTGTCTAATGGAGGGTAAAAGGGCCCTGGCCAAAGCAGCGTATCACTGAACTGCTGACTTTAGTTGGCCTCGGAGAACTCTGAGAAACATCATCCACACTGTAGAAAGATGCTTTCAGAACTTGCTTATACGCATTTGTGTATGTGTGTTTGACTTGTTTCGTGAGATCTTCTTACTGATCTCTCATTCATATTCATGAAGTTATATTTTATGTTTGGTTCGACGATAGACAGTGGTCGGGGCGGTTCAAAGGTCAGTGGATATTTCATCTGTGCAGACCATTACAATATGATTTTCTGAGGGGAAAAAATGTTTTTTTTTTTTTTTTTGCGAAGTTCATGACATTGTATCTTAATAAAAAAAAAAAAAAGAGCACCACAAGATGTCATGACTTGTGTTGCAATGTATCTAAATACATTGGAAGTTCTGGAACTATATTTAATGTGCAAAACTCACTGCTTAAGTAAAATTATAAATGTACTTATATCAATTGCATTATGCTCTTGCAGATATTAACTTTAATATTAAAGGGCACCTATGGTGAAAAATCTACTTTTCAAGCTGTTATAGTGTATAGACCGTCATATTGGGGTGATATAAACACACCCAGTCCTTTTTTTTCAATTTAACAACATAAAAACGGTAGACCAATTGGAGCGGTTTTGAGACCGACTGCAACTTGACGTAGGAGTGCGGTCCCCCCGCCCACCGAATTGATTGACAGGTGCGCATTACCATATCCTCAGTTTGTTGCTTCACATCCGCCATTTTCAGAGTTTAAGTCAAAGCGATGTCACCAAAGGAACACCCTTGCTCTATTTTTGGATGTAAGGCTCATTGGGCTCAACACAAGAGCCTTTATCGTCTTCCTGCGAATGAGCAACAGAGATTTAACATTTAGCAGCCATTTGCGCTGAACATGCAGTGAATGCAACGTATCCAGATACGGGGCATTAAAAACAGCTGATCCACCGAGTCTTTCAGTACTCTCTCCGAAAACACTCGATTGATCTCGGCTGGCAGATCAACATTCACCACATGATCGCTTTCATCGGCGCCATTGTTTGTAACTTTAGGTGGGTTTGCATACATGAGAACTTTTCATTTTGTCTTCCTTAAACGTCAGCCGTTTGCATTTCCCGCGGTCACAGAAGCGCCCTGTCATCTCAACTAGGTGCGGCCGGAAAGCATGAGCACGTTGCCTCACATGCGCGACCCTCGAACTTGCCTTAGTTATAGCCTCAGTCAAAGTTAATTCAGTGTGCATGGTTATTAGTCTCGGTGTGCAGAAACACTGTGTTGAGAAGCCTTTACGATTAATTAACCATGACGAATTAAAGCGCGGTTAATAGTGAAACCAGTTAATCATTGCATCCCTGTATGGATGACGCATGCATCGTTACATAGCGGCTGTAAAACTATACAAAGGCACAAATGATTTTGTAACTACACCTCTGACACATTCTGGCACATTAGGGATATTGATTCCTCAACAGTAGTCTCTGCTTGGTCTGTGTCTGAGTCGTACATGTACGGCTGAATGCTGGTACTCTCACTCATGTTACTTCTCTCTGTCTGCCTGTCTGTTGCCATACACAAAGCGGGGAGCTTTTGGCTCCACCCCCTTGTTAAGTTGGGCGGGAAGTTGAAACTAATTTTCATGTGAAGCAACACGCCCCTAAAACAACGACCTGTGTACACGCCCCCAAAATGACACTTTTTAACACAATATAATAAAAAATCTGAATTTTGTTTTGAACTGAACCTAAACTGGCACACTCAGAATAATTATAATAGTAATAATAAATCTTAAAAAGGGGTAAAATAGGTGACCTTTAATGGCCACCTAAATGTATGTTCAGAGAGCACATTTTCATGGCAAATAAGTACACTTAACGGACACATTTCTACTTAAAATAAATATTTAAGTCGGTACAAATAGCACGGTCCTGGTTTGCAGACCCAATTCCATCCATCACTTTCTACAACTTTGCTTTTATGTTTAGTTACTTCTCTGCTTTAACGAAGCAAAAAAAGTGTCAATATAGTGCTTGGTCCCACCTTGGTCATGAATGTGCCCTATACTAACATTTGGGAGAAGGAATTGTTAAATAAAGCCATTATTTTTATTTTATGTGGGCACAAAAAATTCTTATAGCTTAATCACACTGTTTGAATCACTGAAGCCACATGGTCTGTGTAGCGATGGGGCAGGGTAGAGAGCCGTAGGAACAGAACAAGGCTGGCGCTTGATTGATGATGAGAAGCACCTGCGTTGCACACCGGACTCGAGTCACAAGGAGGGGCTCTGGACTATAAAGGGAGGAGAGATGGGGATGCAGAGAGAGGACCAGGCCTGGACAAGTTTGTTTTACTTTTTCTTTCAGTTTGTTTTATTTTTCCTTCTCCGCCTCCTTCTTCCCGATGGCCAAGTGGTCAATTACCTTTTTTACAGTGGTGCCGAAACCCGAGGAGGAAGGCGGAACATGCTGCCATAAAGTCCTCACCGCTGAGGGAGGGGAGCACTGCTTTCGAATCGGACTGAGCAGACTCTGCCGCCGGAGATGAGGCCAGCACTGGAGACAGAGACGGAACATGCCGCTGTCCACCGCAACCTGGAGGGGCAGCTACCGTCTGTGAGATGAAGTCGCCGTCTCGTTCGACCAACATAGAGACCTGCTACTATCGACCATGATGGGGAGGAATAAAAAACGCGAGGCTTACCACCATAGAAAGTGTCCAAGGAAGTCGCTGCAATCTGCCAAAGAGAGACATAACCTGCTACCGACCGACATGATGGGGAGGAGCAGAGAGCGAAAGGGATGGGGGGTTCACTGCCGAGGGCCCGTTATCCAGAGGAGCCGTCGCCTACCAGCCGGGAATGGGGCAGAGCAGGAAACCGTCCAGCAGTGAGTGCTGTAGTCAGGCACCGTGAACAAGGGTATCTCAGCTGGTTGAGGACCAAAGGGCAGCGTGTTTGGAAAACTGTCTTTGTCTTTGCTCCCCACTCTCAATCTCTTCTGTTTCTCAGTTTTTTTTTTCCATTTCCTTTTCTCTCAGCCCGTCTGTTTTAAAGGTCTCACAGGTTGTGACACCACCCTACAGGTGGCCATCTAACTTTATTACAGTCTGTTTTGAAGATGTTATTTTTGGTACTTTTCAGGACTTTCACAGAGACAGGAACCTTACTGTCTAAGGAAGATGAGGTAGATCTCAGATTTCCCCTAAAATATTACTAATATATATATATATATATATATATATATATATATATATATATATATATATATATATATATATATATATATATATATATATTATTTATTTATTTTTTTTTTTGGATGAACTAACACTTCAAGCTCTCAGCCCTGCTTTTAACCAGAGGTATGAGAATATTTCTTATTTTCATATCCTCGGTTTGATCATCTGGGCTACTTGTTGTGGTGTTTGTATTGTCTGTGTCCTTCCCTAGCACGTTTTGTTTTTGTTTTGATCACCCGCCACATGCCTTCTGTTTACTTTCCACTTCCCCGCCCATCCTCCCATTTACGTTCTATTACTCTATTAAGCTAAATGTCACTCACCTGTTCTCCTTGATTTCTCTCTCTATTTATTCCTTCCCTTATCGTTGTCCCGTGTCAGATTGTTGTTTCGCCTTAGTGTGTGCTCAACGATCTCCCGGTCCTGTTCAGTCTGCTTCACTCTCCTGTTGAGTCTGACTCCCAGTCGGTATCCTTAATTTTGCTTTTCTCCGCTACCAGCCCTGTTCCTGTTTAGTTTCAGTTCGGCTGCTCGCCTGCTTCTCCTCTCCGCTTCAGCGAGCCGCATTCCAGTGCTGCATCCGAAACCGCATACTTCCATACTTTACAGTACGCTAAAATCAGTATGCGAGCCGAGTAGTATGTCCGAATTCATAGAATTCGAAAATCAGTATGCGAGAAGTACCCGGATGACTTACTACTTCCGGCGAGATTCTGAAGTGCGCATCCCATGCACGCTGCGCTAACACATGATGCCCCGCAAGAGAATTCATTAATGGAAGTGAAGCGACCCAACTGACACAGGTAGGTCACGTGACCATGACAAAATGGCGGATGTAGTATGTCCGAATTCCATTCATACTTCTTCCATTCATACTGTATAGAACGTACTTTTCTAACGGCCGAGTAGTACGTTTAAATTCAAATGCAGTACCTACTGAGTAGTAGGCGGTTTCGGACGCAGCCCAGCTCTCTCCTTCCCCGGAGCGCTCACTCTACCTCGCGGGTGTTGTGGCCCAGGAGACCCCGTTCCGCGATATCGCCCCCTGCCGGGTGCTTTTTTATTACACCCCATAAGAGAAGACTTTCCCCTCTACGGAGAAGTTTCTGTTGCTTGGCTTTTGGATTTTTGAACACTTATTTCACTCTAACCTTTGCCCTTTTCTATTTTTATTTTACTAACTTTAGTTTTCTAAGACTGTTCCTTCTACGGAGAGTTTGGGTTGCTGAAGTTTTTCCTCTGGAGTTTTTTTATTTTTTTCCCTACTGATGGTCCACAAGTTTCTTTCCTCTTTAGAGCAGTTTTTGTTGAACATTTTTTGGGAAAGAAAAGGATTTTTTTTTATTTTTCTCTGAGACTGCCCTTTACTATAGTGCTAATAAATTTCGAAGGACCTGCAATTGTGTCTGTTCTGTTTTCCTTGTCCAGACCCTGACACTTATATAAGAATATAAAAATAGTCATATTAATATTTGTAATTGTGGTTATGAAACCTTGTTTTGTAGCAGGATTTGCGCTGATTTAGCTGTTTTGTTTCATGGTGCCAAATGTGCAGTGTGAAGTGGTTTATGCCTATAGATGATTAACACCCATCAGCCAGTTTAATTCCTCATACTCACAAGCTTTGGACAGTCACCAAACCACTGTAAGTTGCATATAAGAAGGCATTTCAGCATTTGAGGAGAAAACTGTCAAAACGTGATGGAAAAAAATGTGAGCTGGAGTGACTCATAGTTTGAAAAGCCCATTCAGGATAAACTTTATTGTACAATCAGCAATTTATGATAAGAAGGAATGTAAAGCTAGAGTCTGTAAAAAAATGGCTGATTTTGTCGAATCAATGACACTTACACTGCAAATATGGAAATGGGCACTTAACCCAAGGATTATTAATTTAGGCTATATGACAATGATGTACTCAAAAATGTTCTCTTTTACATAAAAAAAAAAAAAATCTTGTAAACAGTATATGGCAAGGATTTCAAAACACCCCAGCAGGCACAGGATATCAACATGGCATCAGATTGACGTTGTACCTTAATGCCTTGGAATGTTGCATTTTGTTTGGAAATTAAAATCGTGTTGATGTCAGAACCCAACATCAGGCCATCATCAGTGTCCAACATCTAATGATGTTACAGCTTGACGTTACCAATATGATGTCTATCAGACATTGGATTTTGGTTGCCATACCTAATGAATAAATTTCAGTATTTGACATCAATATGACGTTGGTTTAAGATGTCGGCTTGACGATTTTGGTCACTTTCCAACACAACCTAAAATCACCAAAATATCAACATCATTTCACATTGTTATTGGACATCAAAATAGCGTTGTCCTTGGACGCTGGAGACCTACATCTAATCTAATTTTAACATCTTATGATGTTGTGTGTCTGCTGGGAGTTTATTTATGCCAGGCTAGTACTTAGCACTGTTACCTTGTTAGTAACCCGCACCTGTAGAGTGACAATGTGCCATCAGCTGTTCAGTGCTGATGTGTAGGATTTGCAATGTGTGCAAGATGTGTCTCCACTTTTGGTTATAATATTGGTGAAGTAAATCCGAACTTTACTGATGTAGCATTACTCTTGAGCAGAAACAGCACCATCCAGCCTGATATCATGAGGAAACATAACTATTTCACCCTTTGTCAGTTTAGTGGCTAATTCGTACGAATTTGTATGAGTTGAGTAGTAAGAAAATTTTAAAAAGGAGGCATGGCATCCAACCACGCCCCTAAAGCGTCATTGGGGGATGAGCAAATCATACTAAATTGTACAAATGAGATCGTACGAAGTCATACAAATAAGCCGCTGAATCAAAAAATTACGAATTGCCATAATATGGTGTTGACACTACCATGTGCTTCTTATATTTATTTGTTTATTTTTATGATGAGTGAAATTAAAACAAGATGTTCAATGGACCATTCAATTATTTGGAAAAAAAAAATACACTTTAGAGGTGGTGATACATTAATTATTTTCTAATAAATAAATTGATGTGAGTCAATTTTACTGGTTAAAGTACATCCCCACACCTAAAGGCACTGTTCAGATGTTGTATTTCAGACATTTTTCAGATTTTTGTTCTCAGAGAGCTCATTTGTCTTATACTTGTTTCTTACAAATCTCATCCAAAGCATTCTGATTTCTGAGATTGTTTATCTGAAAATAATTGCAGACCTTAAGGCCCGTTCACACCAAGCATGATAACCATAAATACAAAGGTTACAATAAATAGTATTCTATCCATACTGACAAATCATATCGACCTGTTTATTTTAAGTTGCTTTTGGCTTGGAATTATCCCCTTGTAACCAGCAGATGTCCTCAGGGGCGCTATTCGCACATCTGACCAGTGAATCCAGCTCGTGTATAATCAATCTAATCTAGAATTTAGCGATTGCTAACAAAAACAACACAAACTATTATCAAAGGAGGCAACACAAAGATGCCAACACAAGCACAAGATATCTGCATGTATTAGTATACTTCAGTTGGCTACCTTCCTTGCATAACTTCTGTGTAGTTTTTAGTTATAATTCTCAACAGGGCTTAATTTGTGCCGGAACACTCCTGATCCGGCACCTCTGAAACCACATTTTACCGATCTCCCTCCTCAACCGCCCTCCTCCCCCATCCGCTGTTCGCTTTCACTTTCTTCCGTGACTCCCCGACCCTCTTCACTTTCATCCGCGACACCCCCGTCCTTCTCACTTTCGTGCGCGATACCTCTCCGTCCTCGGCTTACATTCCATTACCCCGATCTGTTCCGGGACTTCGCAATTCACAAATTAAGCACTGATTCTCAAGGTATAACCAATAATGTCTTTATCTTTATCTTTATAAATATCATGTTTGGTAAAGGGATAGTTCACATGAAAATGAAAAATTGCAGTTAAATTATTCACCCTCAGGTCATCCAAAATGTAGGTGATTTTTTTCTTCTTCAGTAGAACATTAAAGAAGATCGTTAGGTAAATCCTTGGCCCTTTCTGATTCATATACTGATTCATCATCAAAGCAACAGGACTACACTGAATGTTTGACCATTTTTTGGATTAAAGCTAATTTCTCACACAGACCGAGCGTTCAGTGTATCATCAGGAGCCACGGGGATTGATTTGGACATGTTTATATGTGTTTATTCATTCATTCATTTTCGGCTTAGTCCCTTTATTAATCTGGGGTCGCCACTGCAGAATGAACCGCCAACTTATCCAGCATATGTTTTATGCAGTGGATGCCCTTCCAGCTGCAACCCATCACTGGGAAACATCCATACACACTCATTCACACACATGCACTACGGACAATTTAGCCTATCCAATTCACCTATACCACATGTTTTTGGACTTGTGGGGGAAACCGGAGCACCTGGAGGAAACATGCAAACTCCACACAGAAATGCCAACTGACCCAGCTGGGGCTCGAACCAGCGACCTTCTTGTTGTGAGGCGAATGTGCTACCCACTGCGCCACTGTATGTGTTTATTTTTACATTATTTTTTACCACATATTTAGCTAAAAACCTTCTTTAATGTTCTACTGAAGAAAAAAAGTCACCTACATCTAGAATGTCCAGTGGGTGAGAAGGCTAAATTCAC
This sequence comes from Danio kyathit, assembly GCA_903798195.1. Taxonomy (NCBI): domain Eukaryota; kingdom Metazoa; phylum Chordata; class Actinopteri; order Cypriniformes; family Danionidae; genus Danio; species Danio kyathit. The sequence continues at coordinate 59,124,376 of LR812521.1, read as the reverse complement.
TGTAAATTTTCATTTTGGGGTGAACTATCCATTCAATGGTCCTTTAGAATGTTCATAAGCCAATCAGAATCAAGCATTCAACATCCCAGTAGTATAAATCTGATTGAATGTGTTAGACTGAGCTGGAAGAGCTAATCTCCTGTAACTAGAGAAAAGCACAAGCAATTTAGTCCGATTATTTAAGAACTTGCCAAGGGTGGGTGGGTGTGATTGATGGGTGGAGCTTTCAGCAGGCTGCAGATTTTCAAGTGTGTCTGTCTACTGCTCGTCCATCCTGACTCTCAAAGTTCTTCTGGTTATCCTCGGTTAACGGATCTCCTGCTCATTAAATGTGGATTCTTGTGACTAATTACCTGCTCTTCCTGTGTCTTCCACCATCATTTCTCTCTTCTCCGCTTTTTGATGATGTGTAAATATGGAATTATTGGCGAATTGATCGCAGTCTTCTGGCCTGTCCACTGTGGTCTCCTCCCATTAATCAAAGATGACTGCAGAAGGACCAAAATCCATCACTCGCCTGCCACAAGACAATTGTGTGAAGGAGCCCAGTTCATCCCAACTCACTTATAATCAATGGAGTATACACACACACACACACACACACACACACACACACACACACACACACACACACACACACACACACACACACAGATGGGTGTAGTAAGACAGAAGGATATAAAAAAGCATGAGAGACAAATAAATAATAAATGAGATAATTAGAATTGCATGTGTAGAGGTAAAGTCTATATAAGCCACCACTGATACCTCTTAATTATAGAGCCAGACAAGTCTCAAAAATAAAATATTTACAAAATATACATCCACAACACAATTCACATTTACAAAATACAATTTGTAAATTCAAAACATATAAAAAAAATGCAAATCCAATTCGTAAATTCAAAACACGATTCAAAAATACGCAAATCCAATTCGTAAATTCAAAACATGATTCAAAAATACGCAAATCCAATTTGTTAATTCAAAACACAATTTAAAAAATATGCAAATCAATTCGTAAACTCAAAACACGATTCAAAAGTAAACAAATGATATTCGTAAATTCAAAACACAATTCATAAGTACACAAATCCAATTCGTAAGTTCAAAACCGGTTCAAAAATATGCAAATGCAATTCATAAATTCAAAACATAATTCAAAAATACACAAATCCAATTTGTTAATTCAAAACACAATTCAAAAATATGCAAATCAATTTGTAAACTCAAAACATGATTCAAAAGTACACAAATGATATTCGTAAATTCAAAACACAATTCACAAATACACAAATTTAATTTGTAAATTCAAAACACAATTCAAAAAATACAGATATCCAATTTGTAAATTCAAAACACCATTCAAAAATATGGAATCCAATTCGGAAATTCAAAACATGATTCAAAAATACACAAATCCAATTTGTAAATTCAAAACATGATTCAAAAATATGCAAATCAATTCATAATTTAAAACACAATTCATAATTTACACAAATCCAATTAATTTGGTGAGAATATTAGATTTTTACTTGTGAATTGATGAATTGTGTGTTGTATTTATGAATTTTCAGTCTGTACTGATGACATTACAGATTTCAAATTTAAAATAAGTCATTTACATTTTAATTAATTAAGTTTTACATTAATCAGTCATTTCATTTTACATTTCACAGTCACCTGAGTCCCCACAATCACCATCAACTGAGTTCTGATTAGCCCCGCACATGCACATCATCCCCATTCATCACTTCTGCCCTGTAAAACTCAGCACTTCACTCTACTCAGTGTCCGGCCTCATCAATAGACAGGACTAATTCTCACGGTCAGTGATATCTAGCATTTCTTTGAAATTACTTACCTGTCTCGTTTCCCTGTTATCTCCAGTATATGTTTCTGGATTCCCTCCTGGTCTTGTCTGGTTGTCTGATTCCCGGTCCTTCCATGTACCTGACTTCATCTCCTCCTCATCCGGTCCATCATCTTCACATCGGCTGCAATAGACTTTCATTGTTCATCTGCCATCCTTTAAGATAAACTGTTATTATACTTACAGCTCTGGTCTCCGTCCTCCTTTTTATAAGTTTTATCATTTTTAAAAATAAATTTAACATTTATTATTATTAATATTTTGCAGAAAATATTATAAATCTGCCATGTTTTCAGATGTTTATATGATTTTTTACATAACACAATACCAAATACATTATTGTTACTGTGACTGTTTTTGCAACTGATAAATAGATTTTCCCATAGGTGTAAATATGATGTACATATGATTTTATTAACTTTATAATGTGATCAAAATGCCACTAAAACAGCAATCCTAAAAAAAATAATAACATAAAAGTTAAAACTGTAATTGGTAAACAATGTCACATTATGAAGTCTTCAAACTCTGATACTTTCTCTACCTAGAAATAATCGTTGCAGTTATTGGATATTCTCTGAATTACCTCTTCGATTTGTTCTAGACCATTAAACACAACACTACAGTGCGTTTAAAGCCAGTCTTTCTTAGCTAGGAACAAACATAAATGCTGTTGGCCACTTCGGTGACTGACTGGGCACTGAGGCAGAAAGCCTTCAGTTTTGGACACTTTATTTTTAAAATAACTTTTCCAGATTGCTGCTGACTCAGCATTAACAGTGCATTTAACACCATGTAAGAAAATAACTGAGTCAGTGTACATTGGAGTTAATGTTCAATACACTATGAAGAAAATCTACTGTACTGTAATTATCAGAAGTGAAATGTGGCTCTCTGCCCAGCTGGCGCCCATAGTTCAACACTAAGAATAGAGAGCGTTCCCTTTTCAAGCTGTTATGAGATGAATCAGAGGGATGGACACAGATTTGAAGAGCCTTTTAAGCCAGAAAGCGATGTTCCCCATGTTGGACATAATCAGTGTTGTTTATTACTAAAAGAAACAAGGACTGCTAAACATTTCGTGAGAATAATAGCAATCGAAAAAGGAAAAGAAAGACATTTAAAGTAGCACTCGTTGAACCTGACGAGTCACAATAGGTTAATTTGTTTTTCGACTTTAAAGGCCTTGGAAATTTTAATTGGGTCCAGTGGAGATGTGAGAATTTGATAAAGAAACAAACACACACAAAAAAAAAGGACAGAGAAAGAGAGAGAGAGAGAGAGAGAGAGAGAGAAACTGAGAAGGCAGGAGACTGGCGAAATACTGACTGTTGTGGCACTTCCGTTCAAGTCTGAGGTGTCTAAGAGACTGCAAAAAAAGAGAAACTGGAGACTTAAGGGAACAGACACCCACATGAGATTGAGTTTGAGATATACGCAAGAAAACAACAATGAAGGTTGTAAGCTGAGGAGAAAATCCAGGAGATAGAGCGAGGAATCAAGAACACAGTTCTGCCGTATAATGGAAAACAGATTGTTTTCTTGGATGAAAATGTCCTCCAATTTTGTCTGTATTTCATCAAGGCAATTTGAAGGAACATCTGTGTACACCCAAGCCCCATCTAAATAGGTCTGTGTATAATATGTACATTCCCATTCATCTAGATGGCAGCTTTTGGACTGGTGCACACCCCAGGAGGTATGTGACCTGGAGATCTTTGCTTCATTGGGATTGGAAAACATGTTTTTTTATTTTTTTTCTGAGGCCCAAGAGAAGTCTTTACCGCCAAGTTCCCCAACTAGGAATGCATCATTACAGTGGCATCCACCAAAACTTATTTAGTGACCTGTGCCAAGGACACTGCAACCTTTTTAGGCTATTTTTATTAGTATTGTTTAGAATGATCTATATAGTTTACTTTTACTTTACTTTACATTTTTTACGGTTGACCATTGAGCATCATTAAGATAACATGCACAATAATAAACTAGCTTATTATTTTAATAATTGCTTATTTCTCTGGACTTGAATGTATTTCAAAAAAAATTAGGCCTTGGATATTTCTTAGTGGTTTTCAGATATTCTTACATGTTGTACCTTTAAGCATTAGTTAATAGTTCAGACACATTGGTTGCATTGAGGTTCCATTAATGTGTTTACTAAGTTGAACTAATAATGTGAAATATTTGTAAAGGACTTATTAATTGTAGTTTATGTTAATTTCAATATTTATTAATACATTATTAAAATCAAAAAAATAATTTTTAAAAATAATAAAAGATGTACTTGTTAACATTAATGCACTATGAGTTAACAATTAACAGAGCTAAAAATTATTGACTGTTTTGTCCTTTATTAACTTCAGCAACAATGAATAAATACTGTAACAAATGCATTGTTCATTGTTTGTTCATGTTAGTAACTGCATTAACTAATATTAACTAATGGAACCTTATTTTAAAGTGATATAAAATATTTATGTGATGGGTTTAAAATTTATTAAATTTACAGAAGTCAAATTTATTAGCCCTCCTGTGAGTTTTTGTTATTATTTTCCAAATATTTTCCAAGTGACATTTAACAGAACAAGGACATTTTTACAGTATTTCATATATATATATATATATATATATATATATATATATATATATAATTATTACCCCCCCCCTGAATTATTGTTTATTTTTTCCACAATTTATGTTTAACAGAGAGATTTTCTCAACACATTTCTAATCATAATAGTTTTAATAACTCATTTCTAATAACTGATTTATTTTATCTTTGTCATGATGACAGTAAATAGAATTTGACTAAATATTTTTCAAGACACTTTTATACAGCTTAAAGTGACATTTAAAGGCTTAACTAGGTTAATTAGATTAACTAGGCAGGTTAGGGTAATTAGGCAAGTTATTGTATAACAATGGTTTGTTCTTTAGACTATCGGAAAAAAAAAAGTTAGCTTAAAGGGGCTAATAATTTTGTCCCTAAAATGGCTTTAAAAAAATAAAAAAAAAACTGCTTCTATTCATCATTTGGGAAATATTTAAAAAATAAAAAAAAAATAAAAAGGGGGGCTAATAATTCTGACTTCAACTGTATCTATACAGTTGAAGTCAGAATTATTAGTCCCCCCTTTAATTTGTTTTTCTATTTTAAATATTCTTAAATGTATCTTTGAGTAATTGATGTTGTACACTTCTGAATTGGCTTATTTTGTTGAATTATGTGAATTGGAATGGAAAATCTTTGCCTGACAAATAAATGTAAAATTCTTGTTTAACTCTAATATCTCCTGAAATCTTTGTAACTTGAAGATTGTTTAGGCTGATGTTTCCGCAGCCTACGACCAGAATTGCTCATACACTCTTAAAGGTGCAGTAGGTGATCTTCTACAATGCTAACCGCATAGCGAACCACAGTCCAGTCCCTCCCCTGCCATCGAAAGCCACACCTCTTGAAACACGAGCACGCGCACCTTAAAGATGACAACAGAACCCTCTTGCATGTGTTAAAAGCGACTAGTGCTTGTCCGGCGGCGTGCAGGAATTACACTCATTACTAAGCCATACTTACATGCTCAGAGTGAATATTCAGAGTAGCATCGTAAACAATATAGGGAGTGTGTCACAGGCTGCCAAAAACGAACCAATGTGAATATAAAACCAACTTCACCTCAGTAAAGCAGGCTAGGCGGAATAGCGATGTTTACTTGTGTTTTGTTGTTAAACTAAATAAAATCTACATTATCGATGCTGTTAAAGGTCCCTTATGAAAATATTCACATCGATATTTCGCTGGAAGATTTCAATGGCTGAACAACACTTCTGTGCATATAACCCATTCATAACAACACAATCTACATTAGCTTTGCGTGAAGCTAAAATAGTTTTAAAACATTACCTGTCTAAAATAAATCCTTCAGCCATGGAGTCATCCTTTCTCCAGCGTGCAAAGCTAACTCCAATATTGATTCAGGATTTTAAAAAGTTTTGATTCAGCTTGTTTTTACCGCTCGCGTGCACGCTCTCCCTTCCTCTTTCTCATGAGCGCGCAGCACGTCTATGCACAAACGACTGAAGAGCTGCGTACAAACGGCTGCGCAGTTGTTCAAATCGGCATTTGCTGACAGACAGTTTGAGCTACTTATCGGAATTATGAGAGTTGTCGGCCTGACACTATTTAATTGGATGAAATTTTTTTAGTTTTATGCCTAACCCAGAATATACAAATACATATAAATCATTTACTTTAATCAATACTATTGGAATGGAAAGAGACTTTCAACCAGCACAACAAAAAATGTTTCTGAAGACAATCACCTACTTACTGCACCTTTAATGGATGGAGCATACAGTAGGCACAGCATTAGAGACCTGTTGATTTCTGACAATCACTGACTTAGTATGATACAATCTAGTGGCTAAATCAAACTGGGGCGGCCTAATATTACTTAAAGGAAAATAGTTCCTTAGATATAGTATCCTCTATCGAAGAACCAGATCTGGCGAGGTTGTGTCCGTGAGCAGATGTAACTGGCCAGCATACTGACTCTAAGCGACCTCAGGTAAACGATGAACCATTAACTGAAAATACGTATTTATTAGGTTAATCGATCTAAATTAGACTAAATCACAACCTAGAAGTTGAAAATCATTATCAAGAAATTTAAATCATTATAAATTGGAGTCTGATTAAATTGAAAACAAATTAAAATAAATGTTAACAAATAATACATTTATAAATTAAATGGTCACACTTTATTTTGACGGTCCGTTTGTTGAATTTAAGTTATATTGCAACTAATTATCATTAGATTATAAGTAGACTTAGGTTGGGGTTGGGGTTAGGGTTAGTGTAAGTTGACATGCAATTGCAAAGTTTCCTATAGTCAGTTAAATGTCTGTTGAAGGACTGTTAAATGTCAGTGTCAACAGATATTAAGTAGACAGTCTACTAATACTCAAATGGACCATCAAAATAAAGTGTTACCAATTAAATTAATAAATAAATAAATTTCTTTTTACATGTGCTAAGAAGGCTTACTTGCATTTAACCTTTGCCCATGCTGTTAGTTCCCTCATAGGACTAATAGATGGACCCTTACAGATTCAAAATACTAAATATTGTTTTAAATGAGGTCTAAAACATGTTGAGCGTATTGTACAATTTGTAAAATTTTCAAAAATAGTCAAATGCACATTAAATTGGATCAATTTAATAATAAAAACACGGAGTCATAACAGACTATCTGCTCACTGCCTACTGACCCAACATTTGTGTATTATTGGATGTGCTTGTTAACATTAATGCACTGTGAATTAACAAGGACTAACAATTAATGACTATTGTCATTTCCTAACATTAACAAAAATGAATATGTACTATAATAAATGTGTGTCTTTCCACACCCACAGATGGCAGAATCTGTTTCCTCATTCACAATGAAAAAAACTGAACTTTGGTCTAAGAGCATTGTACCAAAACACACAGTTTATGATTGAAATCACTGTTGACATCCGCTTAATTGTTATGACTGGATAATCTAAATTAACTTTGATACATTTTTTCTTGTTGTTAAGCATTGCTGACAAATCGTATATATGGTTATTTCTCACAGTCACATGTTTTAATTAAAACTGTTTATGCATCTTCTTTGTGTTATCTTTGTTGCTGCTGACAAAATCAAGAATGTTTCTGTTGACAGGATTAACACCGTCTAAAGCAGAAAACAGATGCACAAAGAAAGAACAGACAGCATATGTGCAGAGAGCAGAACTGAAACAAAGACCTACAGTATGTGAGGATGTTGAGATTTGACAGGCACATGCTCCTCCATACGTTAAGAGGAAATGAAAGATGAAGGGAATCGGGAGAAGTGGAAAGACCCAGACTGGCAGAGATGACACCAAGGAACGGGGGGATGGGTGAATGAGAGATGCAATGTATCGATTAGATTTACTGACAGGAGAGGCTGTGCATGAGTTAGGGTTAGAGGCAGAATACTATCTGTGAGGCCGTGCTGCAGGACAGATGTGGCAGGGTGAGATTAGGAGATAAGATTAGAAGGCAAATCCGAGAGAGTTTGTGAGAAAGGTGTTTTTTTATGAAGTGAGCGAATGGCATTGACAGCTGTTAGAGAAAAGGTGGAGATACAATAGTAGCGAGACTGAGGCATTACCAACCGTTTTCATCCAAAGATGTGAATTAAACTGAAATACTGCACACAATTTAACACATTTGTGAATAAAGCACTGTTTCCATTCAGTGAGGCAAAGAGAACAAAATCATCACTTCCTGGTAAACTGGAGCCAAATATGCCGGCAGCTAGCTCTCTGCAACTTACATGGTCATCCACTGAAGCTAAGCAGGTCTGCGCCTGGTCAGTACCTGGATAGGAGACCACATGGGAAAGCCAAGTTGCTGCTGCAAGTGTTAGTGAGACCAGCAGAGGGTGCTCAACCTGCGGTCTGTGTGGGCCCTAACGCCCCAGTACAGTGAAGGGGACTCTATACTGCTCAGTGCTTGTGGATGAGAGGTTAAACTGAGGTCCTGACTCTCTGTTTGCCCACTGGACTCTGTCCATCATGGCCTCCTAACATACATCCATATCACTCTTCTATCACTTCATCACTCTGGCTGTTTCTCAATTCCAAGAGCGCAGAGAACGGACTTGCGTTCTTGTGGAGACCGGTCTTGCCAGGTGTGCTCGGAAGAACGGACTTGGGAGACCACGAGAACAGAGAACGCGTCCTGTGAGAAATGAGTGCTGCGTTCTTCCTGATGGTCATGTGACCTTTACGCGTTTTAAATGGAAAATTATTCAAACATTACAGCATTCATACAATGATGTATTGTTTTCCCCCTTTTCAAAATATATACTATGCATAAAAACATTACAAATATACGTTGCACAATTTAAATAAAACAGATTTTAATACGAATTTCAGCAAACAAACACCCTTGATGTGTTCATTCCTTTAATAACATGTCCATGATAATGTTTATTTTCACTATTTTATTTAAGGAAGCTCCTGAGGTAAATAAGTGATATCTCTGACCTTTAATAATAAACCTAAGTTATATAAAATGCTGCGCTTCCCACCTCCAGTCACAATGACTTCTAGAGTGAGATCGGTGCTCAAGTCTGCATCGGTGCATCCTCGATATCAAGAACACATCCGGGAAGTTTCACGCGTCCTCTGTTCTTGCGGTCTTGAGTATTGGAACTGAACTTTGGCAGCTGATGATGACAAACCAACCCAACGAGCTTCACTGGTCAGTGTTGGTCTAGTTTCATACTCTGTTGTGCGATTAAGGTTTTTATTAGTGGTGGGCATTAACATGGTGTTAACATTATGGGCGTTAACATGCTGCGTTAACGCAAGACTCTTATCAGGCAATAAAATATCGGCGTTAATCTATTCTCAAAGTTGGGTTGGGAGCTGGTTCTATTCTACGCAAGCTATGATGACTTTCACCTTGATATTTTAGTGCGGATGTATACCTGGCCAAATTGCACTGTAGGTGGCGAGAACGAGTCTTCAAACCTGTGTGTATTCCTACTGTGAAATAACCACATCAAACGTGACGTGCTAAAACCTATACAAATAAAATGGACCAGGTGCTTTTTAAAATGAGGTGAATGAAAGTCAAACCGATGAGCTGTCTGACAAAAAGCCTTCTGACAAAAAGCCATCTGAACCTTCCGAATCAAATCAGCAGGATGCCCTACTGGATCTTCACTTAGTGCTACATGATGGTAACAGTTTGATTGCGGTGTTTACTTCAATAATGTCACTAATATATGCATACTCCACATGTCTTAATTCCATTTCTGTTTAGTTCAGTTATGACTTAGTCAGATTAAGATAATCCAAAAATTGCTGTTTCGACCTTATGTAGGCCTACAGTTCAAAACTCATGTTTAACTGAATAAACAGTTAGTAAACACAAGTACATGTTATTGAACATAATTTATTTTCATCACCAATTATCATAGTAGAACAGTTTCTCAAGCAGTTTGTTATGCATTTTGGAAACAGGAGATGAGCCCCTGGCCTAATGCATCACCTGGCTTGAGAAACCTGTTGTCAAAGACTTCTTTTTAGTCATTATTTGGGTAGCATACATATTCTGAATGCTTTAGGCAGAATTCAAATGAGCCATTTTAATCTAGATTAATCTCGATTAATTCCAAGATTACAGTGAGATTAATCTAGATTAAAAAAAAAATCTATGCCCACCTATAGTTTTTATTTCAAAATGTATTGAAGTGCAGACAGAGCAGAATATTCACCTTATTCTGTAAGCTCTTTTTTCTGTGTTTGTTTTAGGATTTACGATAAATTTGCCTAAGGGCAGAATGGCAAGTAATAACAATAATGGTAGAAAACAGTCAAACTACTTGCTTTACAAACTAATGTGTTTATGGATATACATGAAAATAATATAATAAGAAAATTCCAGTTTGCAACATCAATCAGGCAGTTTTTAGGGCTAAAAACCAATGGATGTGAATTCAAGCCAATAATATTTAAATGTATAAAAAAAATAATAATAATAAATGGAGTTAACTTGTTAATAAAGGTTCAGCGGCGGAACCAAGCCTCACTTTGTCTCTTTAACCAATCATCTACTCCCTTAAACTTATTTAAGGAAAACCATCCCTCTAGCACTGTTCTTCTCGATCTTTCGAACCCACCCCCCCTCCCCTTATTTCCTTGTATCCCTTTCACAATCTTATAACCCTCTTCACTCCTACATGTAGGTTGAATCGGGGGGTCCAACCACTCTACCAAAATATTACAGAGAAAGTACCCCCACTCTGAGTCTCTGGTCGTAGTAGGACACCCGATCAACCTACCCACCAGTCATCCTCTTACTCCCCTTCATCCCACTGTTCTCTTACTATCCCCTTCATCCCTACAGTAAAGTCTAGTTTAAAGTGTGGTGTGGTCCATGCTGGTAAAATAGTTAAATAGTTGTTGGCAGCTAGCTCTCTGCAACTCTCAAATGTACGCCCATTGAAGCTAGGCAGGGCTGTATCTGATCAGTACCTGGATGGCAGACCACATGGGAAAGCTAGGTTGGTCGGAAATGGTGTTAGTGAGGCCAGCAGGGGGCGCTTAACCTGCTGTCTATATTGGTCCTATTGCTCCAGTGTATTGATGGGGACTTTATACCGCTCAGTGAGCACCGTCTTGTGAATGTGATGTTAAACCAAGGTCCTGACTCTCTGTGGTCATTAAAAATCCCAGGATGTCCTTCTAAAAAGAGTAGGGGTTTAACCCAGGTATCCTGGCCAAATGTGGCCTCTGTCCATCATGGCTTCTGTCACTATCACTGGTCTCTGTCCATCATGGCCTCCTAACCATCTCCATATCATAACTGGCTTCATCACTTTGTCTCCTCTCCACCAATCAGCTGGTGTGTGGTGTGCAGTCTGGCGCAATATGGCTGCCGTTGCGTCATCCAGTTGGATGCTGCACACTGGTGGTGGATGAGGAGATCCCCCCCACCCCCAGTTACTCAAAAAGAGATTTTTAATTGTCTAGAAAAGCGCTATATAAATGTAAGGAATTATTAATTTTATTATTCTTATTAAATAGTTTCAAAATATAAGGTCGAAAAGTGAGCACATATACAGCATAAGGGATAACTATAGGCTAGCAATGAACAGTTAATTTTCCCATGAAGATGTGGTGAGTGATGTGAATGTGAAGGTGGAGATGCAGGTCATGACATATGTAGTAATTCTAGATTGCATTCAAACTTCACAGACAGGTCAAAAAGCAAGTGCTTCTTTAAGTGCAGTACTTAGTACATGACTTTAAATTACAAGCATGGCATGGCGTAAGTCAGGAAGTGAAAATTGGAAGTTATGAAATGAAAAATGGAGCTTTGAAGTGAGACAAAAAACATGGAGTGAGGAAGGAAACAATACAAGGTAAAAGTATCACTGCAATTCATATGGAAGGGCTCACCCCTATGCCCTAATCCCATCAGAGGGTTTATCTGAAGGGATTGGGCCCCGAGAGTGAGCCCTCCATTGGCAACGCACCATAAGGCAGAAAGTCAGACTGGAATTGATAATGGAAGTAAGGTAGGAAGTGAGACAGAAAGCAAGAAGTAATGTGTAAGGGGAGTGAAAAGGGAACTAAGGTAAAGGTAAAGAGAGGGGCAGGACATTGAGCATGTTCTTAGTGGAAAAAGTAGCAGGGCAGGGAATGAGACAGAAAACAAGGGTTATATTCTAAGTTGTCCCATATACCACTAAATAGTCCAGGATTTGAGGGAGAAGCCATTTGTAGTGGTCCAAAATCATAGTGGACTTTCTGAAGTCTACTCAATCAATCACACAATGCCTCACAATAATAAGTGAACATATTTTCCTCTGGGAAATCCCTATCATCATTTTGAAATGCATTCCACTTTGTCAGTTTAATGACAGAAGTGTACAAGTGCATTTGCTTGATCACTTGATTTGACAGAGGGAGTCTGTTTCATATGTACACTCCAAGCACCTACAGATTATGTCCCGCAAAGCAATGCTATTGTGGCATCACAACAGTGTCTTGCATTCACTGTGAGTAGTTTACAAGTGCTAAGGGTAAAGGGAATTCCATTTAAACCCATTTCAGTTGTCCCGGCAGTAGTGGACACTTGGGTAATGAAATCAACCCCATGCATTCTAGTCAACAAGATAGGGAGAGCCTTAATATTTAGATTGGAGTGCAGCCGAGGACCAAAACCAAAAAGTGAAAAAGGGATTAAGGACAAAAACAGGAAAGGAAGTCATACAAGAATGAGACAAGAAATAACAAATGAAGTAAGGTAGAAAATGAGAGAAAAAAATAGACAAGGAGAGAGACAGGAAGTGAGAAGATGTGTTGTGTCAGAAATAACCCCCTCATTTACTATTTCCCCACATTAAGCCAGGTGCAAACTGTACAATTATAATAATCCTTTATGATTGTTACTTGTCAGACTGTACATTCCAAGCATGTCACACAGTGGGATCTCTGCTGTCATTAATGCCAGACTGTACGACAGTCAGGACTCGTTAAAAATGGACACAAGCTAGAAGGTTTGCATGAAGCTTTACACCTTCAGTCTATGACACATTCAAGCTGCATTCAATCTGCTAACTCAGTGTCCACTATGGTTTTGGCCACCACTACAAATGGCTGTCCCATTAAATAGTTCACTATATAAGGTTATGGGGGGATTTGTAACACAGCCAGGGACTAATGCGGAGAATGAGACAAGTTGTGCAAAGCATGGAAGTGACAAATGAAGTATAGAGGGTGAGATTAAAACAAAATAAAGAGTGAGGCAATGGGACATACCTTATCTTATCATAAATTGTTGTCACTATCTTTTGATGGTCCCTTTTGCACAATCTGTTCATCATAAGTTACATTGCAACCTCATGCCAAAAAATTATCATTACAAGTATTAGAAGCCTGTCTGCTCAGTATACTGTATGCTGATTTTGCCCCACCAACAGACATTTAACTGTCTATAAGAAACTTTGCAAGTACATCCACTAACCCTAACCATAACCTTACAGTCTCTTAATACTCTAATGATAATTTGTTGACATATAGATTCAGTGTAATTTATAATCAACAAGATGTGTTAAAAAGACAATAAAAATAAAGTGATACCCATAAATACCCCTCAAAAAACACTTGAGTGAAAACAATCATGGCCACCATATTCATTTTTATTTCCACAGCACTTTTAACGATGTACATAGATTGTGTCAAAGCAACTTAACATAGAAGTTTTTGTAATCTGAAACTGTCAGTCCAGTTTTCAGAGTTGAATTTCAGTTGTTCATTTCAGTGTGGTTTAATTTTCACTGCTGAAAGTCCAAACACTAATGAGCAAATCCATCGATTCCATTAAGTCCCAAGTCCCTAAACCAAGCAAGCCAGTGGTGACAATGGTGAGGAACAACACTTCACCAATGGAAGTGAAGAAAAAATCTTGAGAGAAACCTGGCTCAGTTGGTGAAACAAGGCTCAGTAGGGGCTTTTATTAAAAGATAGTTCCAAATTGAAGTATTCAGAACTTTAGAATGAATGAATTCTAAGGAGCTTCCATGATTATTTGCAAATGTTTAATTATTTGCGAAGAATCATGTCACAGATGTTGATTATGTGATGCAAAAAATGCTTAATAAAAAAAGCCAAGGTGTGCTAAAATATGAAAATGCACATGAACTAAACATACAGTATGTGCACAACTAAATATGTCAGAGCGAGTGCATAAACTATAAACTCAGAAATAAAGGTACGCAATCTGTCACTAGGGGGGTACCTTTTCGAAAGGTACAAACTTGTACCTAAAAGGTCCATATTAGTACCTAAAAATTTTAGGAGGAACACTTTTGTCATTTTTAGGTACTAATATGTACCCTTGAGGTATTAATATGGACCTTTTAGGTGCAAATTTGTACTTTTCGAAAAGGTACCACCCCAGTGACCGCTCACGTACCTTTATTTCTGAGAGTGTACTGTATGCTTGAAACACGTTCCATAAGTTCCATACATTTGCATTCTAAAATCCCTTAGCCAAAGTCTCTCTTCCAAATGGTTGTATTCTCAAAGAGTGGTCTCTCTCCTTCAAAAGCCACTGCGCCTTCATTCACTCTCAGAAGTAAACAAGAGCTGCCACTAGGGCAGTGCCTTTTCAAAAGGTACATATTCAAAATAGGTTCATTCTGTAGCCCTATATACATTTCTAGAGATCGCAAATTATGTAGCCAGAAGTACAGATGGCTGCATTCCGTTTTTAAAATTAATGCTACGGGGCGGTATGACGTCATTTCTTTCTGCGCTTACCAGCTGACCACTTACTGTACCTCCATATGGACAGCTTTCCCACTGTTACCAGTTTGTCCAGTTAGCTTACCATGTACGTCAGCGGACTTGAGACTCAGAGAGGAGTTGAGTCCGGTGAAGAACAGTTCTAAAAAGCAGGTAAGACAAAAACAATGCAAAAAATAAAATAAACAAGTAAATGACAGGATGAGAATGTGGTAAAATCTGAAAATGTGGTAAAAATCAGCCAAGGGCTTTTATTTTTCTGGATTGCTTTTTTAAAACTGTCGGTTGGGTTTACGGAAGTGGGTGGGTGGGTCAATGGGTGCCTTTGAAAACACTATTGGTTGGAGGAGGAGGGGGGTGGGTCAGTTGATCGGTCAGTCAGTCAGTCACACAGTCAGTCAAACAGTCAGTCAGACAGCGGCCTCTGGTGGATTTTACGTGAGAAGCACAGGCGCAAATGGCACTCAAGAGAAATTTAAGATCCCAAAAAGCATTCACATCGGCTTCTAGTGGATTCACAAAAACAAAAACTTCAGAAAAAAAGTAGCTCCTGGGACGTATTTGGTAGGGGTGTCAAAATTAATAGTTTCTTTGGTGCACTGCGATGCAGATGCAGACAATTCAATATCGGTTCAGTAATAGATTATAACCGGTTATTACGCATTGACGTCATTTAGGGTGGGTGGCGAGGGTGAGTACATAAAACGCTCTTTCTACTAAAAAAGCAGATCTTTCACTGACACTGAGAAATTGTAAAGCACAAGCCACTATTTCACTACTAGGGAGAAATGCTGTAAAACTCTAACCCTCTCACACTTTGGGCATTTGACGCGCTGGCATGTTCGTGAGGTAAATTTCTCTCTCCTCTCGGCTGTTTGTGGATCGAGACACAAGCGTGCCTGTGGTGCGAGTTTATTGTATTGTATTTATATTACGGATTACCTGATAACCGCGTGTTATGCGTATATAGACTGACCCGCGGCTGTTTTTCCCGCGTCGCTCATGTGAACAGCGCTTTCGTTTCTAAAGCCAAGCGCAACCCTTTCTGTTGAGCGGGTGAAGACAATGACCAGTCATAGGGGTCTAAGAACTTGCCAGCGCTCAAAAAGCAAGCGGGATAATATTTACATTAGTTTATTTGTTATGAAACTGTTATGAATTGCTCGTGCTGTCTTCTGAGCATGTATTGGAGTTTTCATTCACAAAGAGTGTTTTTTTTTTTGAGCAGGTAAAATTAAAGGTGCAGTTCATATATCTGACAAAATTGTATTACAAGTAATATTTAAATATAAACATATTTATAGATTTTAATACAATTTTTTTTCTTGTGTTGTAAAGAAAAAAATCTAATTATGTATGGAAAGCATCGTCAATGCACCGTGATGCACCGAGATATCAAATTGAACCGAATCGATGGCATGATAATCGTAACCGAACCGAACCGTGAGACCAGTGTAGGTTCACACCCCTAGTATTTGGTGCTCTCCAGAAATGTATACAGAGGTATGTTTTCAGAATGAGCCTGGGTTGTACATAATTGTACCTTAAGGGTCCAAATCGGTACCTCTAAGGTACATTTTATGTGCATTTGGGTACTAATATGTACCTTGAGGTACTACTGTGGACTAATATAGATACCTTTATTTACTTAAGTAATTTATAAGAAAAAGATCCACAGTGCCTTTTCTTACCATTAGAAATAACATTTTTGTTATAGATTTTTGACGCCAGTTTATCAAAAAATGTTCTCTTTGACTCATTGAATGGAAATGGTGCTTTATTCATAAATGTTTTATGCGATTTTCCAGTTTTGTGAAAATTGTCCACTTTTGTGAATAGAATTTGCATCTTTGAATGGAAACATAACTACCGACTTCCATGGTATGTTTTTTTTTTTTTTTTACCTACAATGAATGTCAGTTTTTACCAGTTTCCAGCATTTTTCAAGGTAAGTATGGCCCAAACCCAATTCTATTGTTGTACCCCTTATTCCTATATCTACCCCCTTGAAACAGAGTGTGAAGGAGAAGGGCTTCAAAATTTACCCCTAAGAAATGGGACAGCCCTACAACACCTGCATATGTCATCATATGTCATCGGGATTCATATAAGATCGACGATCGTGACTGCTGTAGTTTTTCCAGTTGTGTTATTTTTTTGGTATTTATCTTCAGGAAATCACTGAAGGCAACAATATCATGTTATCATAACGATATAATGCGGCAATTAGCTCGTAACTGTACTGTGTATTTACACCTTGGTCATATTCATCTATGTAAACACACGGAAACAACATCAGCATTATAACAGACACTGTAAACAGCTCATTCCCAGCCACTAGACTTTTCTGACAGGGTAATCGAGTGTCATCTAGTGACAGATGTGAAAGTATGTTGTGGGACTACTGTACAAGAGTTATTATTAGGGATTATAGCCAAATTTAGCTGTTTTTATTTTAGCGTTTTTTTTTTAAGCATGACGGTAAAACACTATGCAGTTATGAATGTATTAAAACATCTCCTGACTTCTATGTGCAGCCATGCTGCCGTTGTAGCTGGTGTATTCTGGGAAATTTTCTTACCCCTTGGTTTCAAGTGTGGTCCTGAAAAATTTCAGTTTGAAGGGGTATCTAGCTCTTCCCCTTAGCCCTATGCCTTCAAGCTAAAGAGAATTGGGACACCCCTACCCCTTCGTGTGATCGTGCAAAACGAGGAGTAAGGGTAAGAGGAAGGGCTAAGGGGTAGAATTGGGATTGGACCTATATGATGAGACAAATTTCAGTTTTGGATAAACTACTATATATCTTTGAGTATCTCAAAGTGTGTACTGGACAGTGTGTGTGTGTGTACTTGAAGGCCATGGAACCGCCAAACAGATAGAGATAGATGGAGTGAACAGGGGTGAGACTGAGTTATTGGCCATGATCGATACAGGGGGTCGCTGCCAAATGGGGGGTGTAATGATGGGCAATGATATGAGTCTAGAGTGAAAGAAATCTCTCTCTCTCTCTTTCTCTATCTCTGCGTGTGTGTGTGTATGTGTGTTTGGCGAGCTTGTTGTCCATGTAGCGCATGGACTTTTATTAATAGAACTCATTTATCGCACATCACGAAGATGCTTAACATACCCTCTAAATAATATATATGCCGTAATCACTCTCTCTTTTTCAGTCCCTCACTCACACTCTCCTACTCTTTTTGTTTCCTGCTGCCTCTCGTTTCCTCTCACTATTACTTTTATCACCTGCTGTGCATCTCGGTGTTTGTCTGTTCTTCTGTTTTGCGAATTAACCCGTCAAAAGACATTGCCCGGGGCTAGATGGAGCCTTGAATTGGTAAAACAAACGCAAGATCACATAAACACATAAATGCAGCTGCACTCGCTCTGACAATAGCACAAATGTTCACAAACACACACGCACAGAATATGTCATGAACGTGCCCACCGCCGATCCGCTGACTCTTAAATAGTTACCACAGCAACATGAATAGGACAGGAATAATGCATTCTGCAGCACCGCTGTGTGATTTACATGCGCTTTTTCTTTCCACACACTGGTGAAACAGCCTCTCCATGTTTTTCTCGCGCAAATACACCATTTGATAATCAAATGCTTGCTGTACTCTGACCTCCATGGTGAAATAATGATAGCTACAGCCGAACACTGTCAACACACTGTGAGTCAACTGTGCCGGAGCTGAAAGAGTCGTGGATGGATTTAGTGCTGGGGAAACTACTGGTGAGATCGGGATTGTTAGTCGGTAATGGGCAAGGAGGTCTGCTGTTAAGGCCAGTGGGCTGCCAATCATACCAGCAGCCAATCACAACACACTCAGTTATGCCACAGGGTGAAAATCATCTCAGGTGGAGCTTGTTATGCAGCTCATTTTGTGCAATGTGCATTGTCATTTAAATCACATTCAACACCATACCTTATTACAAACAAACATGCAAACACGCTCCGTGTTTGATGTAAGCCGGTTTGTTTATGACAGCAATCATTAATTAATTTTGTAAAACACTATTACTCTAGAGCAGTGGTTTTCAATTTGTGGGGTGCAGCCCGTCAGGGGGCCGTGACAGTATTGCAGGGGGGCTGTTAGCTGTTAATAATAGAAATGACACTGTTAATATAAGTAAACATTTCTTGTCATACTTTGATGTATTATGGGTATTATGATGTATAAGTGGGGGGGACGCGGTGGCGCAGTAGGTAGTGCTGTCGCCTCACAGCAAGGAGGTCGCTGGTTCGAGCCTCAGCTTGGTCAGTTGGCGTTTCTGTTTGGAGTTTGCATGTTCTCCTCGCATTTGCGTGGGTTTCCTCTGGGTGATCCGGTTTCCCCCACAGTCCAAAGACATGTGGTACAGGTGAATTGGGTAGGCTAAATTGTCTGTAGTAAATGAGTGTGAATGAGTGTGTGTGGCTGTTTCCCAGAGATGGGTTACAGCTGGAAGAGCATCCACTGCATAAAACATGTGCTGGATAAGTTGGTGGTTCATTCCGCTGTGGCAACCCTGGATTAATAATGGGACTAAGCCGAAAAGAAAATGAATGAGTGAATGATGTTTAAGTGAGAAGAAATAAAAAATAAATTGTTACTATGCATTTACTATTGAATTGGTTTACAAACCACCAATCAAAAATATAATTTTTGCTGAATACCTGTCAGCTGTGGTCCAGTGTTACAGTTCTCTGCCAGTTTTGACTGCACGTCTGACCTAGAAATGTGCACTACCAGACCCAGGACAAGATTTAAAAAGTATGATATACTTAAAATACTTTGAATAATAAGTAAAATACTTTGGCTATAATGATAAAATAAGCTGGTGTGGACCTTAAAATTACAGGTTTTAATTCAAACCTGCTTAAAAGAATGCTTAACGTCATCCGTAAAACCCTTGACATATGTAAAAATGACTTAAAAGGCAAATAAATTTGAATTTATTTATTTAAGACACTGTCACAACCTGTCTTCCTTGTGTTTGTTTTCATCCTGTGACCATCCCCTTGTGCTCCTTTGTTCTAGTTCCCGCCATCAATATGTTCATCACCTCCACCTGTGTCTTACCCCTGTATGTAATCCGTGTCATCATCTATGTATTTAAGTCCCTGTATTCTTTTAGTTCCTTGTCCGGTATTCTCTCTCTGTTGATGTCTGTCTTCACACCATGTTCTTCCTATGTTCACTCCGTAAGTGTTAATAAATATACGTGTTTTGATAATCCTGAGATCCCGTGCCTTCTATTGTGAACCCAGGCATTACATAATACCGGACTCAAAAAAAAGTTTGCAGCGTATTTTCCCTCATTTTATTTTCATAGTCTTTTTGCCCCTAGTGTTTTATTTTCCTCTCCCTCATGTTTCTTCCCCATGGATTCAATCTACACTCCCGAATTCCTCATCCAGATGATAAAGCAGGGGGAAAACAGCCTCGAGGACCATACAAACAGTTTTCTGTTTCTAGCGAAAAGATCCAGCTGGCCAGACGACGTGCTCCGCAGGTTCCACAACTCCAACTTGAACACCGCGTGCAGAGCACGGTCATCCGAAGATGGTCCTCCCATATGTCGAGTGGACACTGGCGAGGAACCCCACCCGACCCACCCTCTTCACCTCTGTTGATGTCATCCACAACCATTCTGCCTGCTCCAGTGCTATTTCAGTCAGCCAGTCCCCCAGCTCACCCTTCAACCTCATGTGTGGAGGTATCCCTGAGGGCCTGCCTACCTGTTTTGCCGGCCAGAGGTTGTCGCTTGACATCATCTCCTTCCCCCTCTGAGCTACGGACTCCGCCTCGGCCCTCCGAACCAATGGCTCCACGTTGGCTCTCTCCTCCCTCATCTCCTCCGTAGACCGTCAGTCCACCGGCTCCACCAGGCTCCCTCATCCCCCCCCGGCACCGCCTTGGTCAGTTGTCGCCCTGCCTCCACCTCTGAACTCCGCTCCTCTAGCTGCGCCTCATCCCTTTATCCTGCCAGCTCCGTTGAGCTCCTCCTTCCCTCCAGCTTCGCCTCGGTCCTCTGTCGCTCTGGCTCCACGGCGGGCATTCAGTCCTGTGTCGTCAATTTGGTCGGGTGAGCCGTCAGCTCCACCTCAATCCTCCGGAACCTCGGCGTCACCTTCGCCCTACGGCTCTCCGTCGACTCCTTGGGCTCCAGCTGCGGCATCTCCCATGGTCGGCCCCCTGGAGTGGGCGACCACTCCTCCTCTATGGTTCCTCCCTCCGTCGACTCCACCCTGGGCCGTCCTCCTGGCTGTGTTTTGGGTCCTCCTCCTGCTTCACCTCCCTTCCTGGCTCCTCCCTCCTGTGACTCCTCCCTGGCCACCTCTTCTTTTCCATGCACTCCAATTCCTCTCCCAGTTTCTCCCTCTCACCCCCTCCTTTTTTTTAGGCGTGAGGGCGCGCCTTAAGCGGGGTACTGTCACAACTTGTCTTCCTTGTGTGTTTGTTTTCGTCATGTGACCATCCCCATGTGCTCCTTTGTTCTAGTTCCCGCCATCATTATGTTTATCACCTCCACCTGTGTCTCACCCCTCTATGTACTCCGTGTCATGTGTATGTAATACATCTCCTATGTATTTAAGTCCCTGTATTCTGTTAGTTCCTCATCCGGTATTGTATCTCTGTTGATGTCTGTCTTCACACCATGTACTTTCTGTGTTCATCTCCATAAGTGTTGTTAATAAATATACGTGTTTTGATAAACCTGAGATCCCGTGCCTTCCTATTGTGAACCCAGGCATTACAGACACATTAAGGCCCTTTCACACAGCAAACCGAAGAATTGTGTCATACAATGGCATCATACTGCCCTATATTAACAAAATGCAGTCATACTGTATGTACTTCTGGCTACATAATTTATGACCTCCAGAAATGTTTATAGGGCTAAATTTTCAGAGTCTATGTTGCACATTAGTAATCCCTCAAATAGATCTTTGGTCTTGATTCTCTGCTGATGATCTACACACTTATGGCATCTGTTTGAATTTTAGTCTTTCTATTTTATTTCAAAAGTGTCCGACTGAGTCTGCCAGGGCTTGGTGGCCTGTTATGTACAATTTATCTTTGTTCAAATCATTAAAAGTCTTTCATCTGTGTCAGTTTCTAACCTGCCAAATAACAAATAGCACATTGGACCCTCTTTTGCCTTCAGAACTGTCTTAATCCTTCATGGCATAGATTCAACAAGGTACTGGAAATATTTCTCAGAGATTTTGGTCTATATTGACATGATAGCATCACGCAGCTGCTGCAGATTTGTCGGCTGCACATATCCCGTCCCACCACAACCCAGCAGATCATCTTGACCATGTCTACATGCCTAAATGCATTGAGTTGTGGCTTTGTGATTAGCTGATTAGAAATTTGCATTAACGAGCAGTTGGACAAGTGTACCTTATAAAGTGGCTGGTGAGTGTTTGTGTTTGGTTAAGATAAAAAAGGTTGGGATACAACTGCTTTATAGGGTAAATTGCATGAAGAGTTGAGTGGAAAGTGTACAGAAAAAAAAAAAAACAAGAGAAGCCAACAAGATATTTTAATCATTCCGTAGTTCCATTGCCAATACTTTTGTGCCATTGAAACCCATGACGGTCTCAGAGCTGATATATATTTTCCAAAGCATAAATGGTTTCAAGTCTCTAGATTTCACAGGCAGTGTTTTAAAATGCCTCCGTGTGGACGGGCAAACATCAGAGGCCCCAGGAAAGAAAAGAGAGGGCAGGTTTGCTTAATGGGAAGAGCTATTTTTGCAGCTTTGATTTTCTCTGTACACATAGGCGCACAGCTTATACAAAAACAAATTATAAAAGATGACCGCTGCACACAAACATTAAAAACATATTAGCAAAATAACTGTTCAGGGGGAGGGACGGTGAGAGCGATTGAGAATGTGCTGTTTCATTATCGAATCCACAAGAATAAAGCACACTTCTGACAGCTACGTTCGGTGGTGTCCATTCACGTACCATCACACAAGATTTATTTTATCTTGGAATGATCGATAAATAAAAGTACTAGCGATCAGACGCTACATGTGTGCCATGTAGGGATTTTTACAAGTTGCTTCTCTTTGAAATCTGTGGTAATCTCAGTCAGTGGTGTACGCTCCACGGGAAGCCCATATCTTAAAGCAGGGGAAGAGAGGGAAGAGAGGAAGGTCAAGGAAAATAAAAGGGTAAGAGATTTCTTCAGAGAGGAACCATAATCTGTTTGAATGGAGGACTGGATTGCTTTCACTGTGCGCCACGAAATAACTCCATAATTCAAAATAGAGATGTTCACAGCACAACTGCTGGGAAAACAATCCTTGATCATCTCTTAGTTCCCAAATGATAGATGAGATTTTTTTTTCCTGGCAAACCTCAAGACTGCAACCTCTTCAAAATAGACAAACAAGATTATAAAGTTTTCCGTTCTGCTGCAATTTTTATAGCGGTCAAAGATGTGAAGAGGACTTCCTGATACGCCTGATATTTTCTTACTGTAAATGTATCAAGCATTTACAGCAAGAATAATTTTATATTAAAGGATCACAATGAAGCATCAGAAAATAAATAGTTAGATTTTAAACCACCAGGCTTTTATCAGCAAGAAGTTGTTAAAAAATCCAAATAGTATTTATATTGATATTGACTGGATAATGTCTTAAGAACAAAATTTTGCCACAATGTTTGATGGGATTTAAAAGTATAAACCTATAGAGGACTAAATACAAAGACAGCCCAAAAATCAAAGGGAAAAAATGATGTTGCAGGCTATTCTATTTTCAGAAAATGTATTGCAGTAACTTTGAATGGATCTCAGTAGTTTGCGTGGCTTTCACTGCCTTTCTACACCTCCCTTTCTTCACGTGTTCAATACTTCTCCTTGTGCCTTTTCATTTTTATTACACATAACTTAATTTGTAAACTAATTAGATTTGTTTTCTTTGCATATACTGTATGGATTTCTTTGGTTATCAACATCTGGTGAAAATTTCAAGTCAACAGCACCTTTAGAAATATGTTTTCTGAGAAAAATGTTGACGTGTTAAATACTTATTTCCCCCACTGCATGTGGAATAGATAAATAGGATAAACTAAATTAGCAGAATGTGTGTGTGAAAGAGAGTGTATAGGTTTTTCCCAGCACTAGGGGTTCACAAGTTAGGGTACTCTCAGTGCTGGGTTGTGGCAGGAAGGGTATCCACCAGTTAAACATTATCTGAGTAATTAGAGGTTCATTCTGCTCTGGAAAGCCCTGAAAAAGCAAGGACTAAGCCAAAGGAAAGTAAAAAGCATTTATTATTTATTATGATTATTATTCATTCATTTTCTTTTCGGCTTAGTCCCTTTATTAATCTGGGGTCGCAACAGCGGAATGAACCACCAACTTATCCAGCACATGTTTCACGCAGCGGATGCCCTTCCATCCCTAGGTAACATCCACACTCACTTACACTCACACTCACATGCTACGGACAATTTAGCTTACCCAATTCACCTGTACCGCATGTCTTTGGACTGTGGGGGAAACCGGAGCACCCAGAGGAAACGCATGCGAACGCAGGGAGAACATGCAAACTCCACACAGAAATGCCAACTGACCCAGCCGAGGCTCGAACCAGCGACCTTCTTGCTGTGAGGCGACAGCACTACCTACTGCGCCACTGCGTTGCCCATTGGGACTATTAAATGATGTCAATTTCTTCATCCTCCAGGAGCTGCCTCTTTCTACATTTAGCTGGTCATTGCCATGCACCCAGGACCCACCTCACCAGCATAGGGTCTGACAATTGGTCCAAAGATTTTTCCCAATACATAATGGCAGTTAGGCTGCCATTGTCTAGCCTGTGGAAGTCTGTGTGTTCCTGTATGGATATGCCTCCCTTGACCATCATTGACCCACCATCAAACTGATCATGACAATGTTACAGACAGCATAACATTCTCCATGGCTTTTGTGCTCAGGGTCAACCTGCTCTCATCTGTGACAAGCACATGCTGCAAGTGATGAACCTGCCAATTCTAGTGTTTAATGGCAAATGCTATTCAAACTCCATGGTGTGAGTACCAGTACCAGTGAGTACAGGGCCCGTCAGACTCTCAGGCCACCACCATGAAGTCTGTTACTGATAGTTTGCTCAGAGGTGTTCATACGAACTTCTTGCTAAGGGTCGTTTTGTAAGGATCTGGCAGTGGTAATCCTGTTCCTCATACTGGTCCTGCTAATGAGTTAAGGACCTTCTACAGCCATGTCCAGTTATCTTAATGTAACTGCCTGTCTCCTAAAATCTCTTTAATGCTCTTGAGACTGTGCCTGGTGACACGATAAACTCTGGCAATGTCACCTATTGATTGAATTGGACTGCCTGTGCAACCTCGGGTAGGGTTCAGGTATGGCCTCATGCTACCAGAAGTGACATTGAACACTGAGCCAAATGAAAACAGCCAGAAAAGATGAGTATGGAAAAAAAATGTAAGTGAACTCCATCTCCGTCCAACACGTTTGGTAATTTAATTCACAACAAAGCAGCTAAAACTTATTGACAACCCCTCTGCTGCTTAACTGACCAGATCAATTTACAGGAAGTTCAACTGAATTGATGCTATCCTTGATTAAAAAAAAACTTTTCAGTAGTACAGATCAGGATAAGTATGATGATTTTTTATTCCTATGCTGAATGACAGTGTGTTTTTAACTATATTTAACGGGTGGCACAGTGGCTCAGTGGTTAGCACTGTCACCTTACAGCAAGAGGGTCACTGGTTTGAGTTCCGGCTGGGCCAGGAGGCATGTCTGTGTTTGCATGTTCTCCCTGTGTTCGTGTGGGTTTCCTTCACGTGCTTTGGTTTCCTAGTATAGATGAATTGTGTAAAAAAATGTCCATAGTGTATAAAAGATTGTATGGCTGTGGGTTGAACCAGTGCTGGGTTAAAGTTGGAAGGGTATTAATCTCATGCAAAATATGCCAAACTAATTGGTGGTTAATTTCACTGTGGCAACCCCGATAAATAAGGGACTAAGCCAAAATATGGCGAATGAGTATAGTTTGGCATTTTATTTTTACAAAGGTTATTTGAAATCTAATAGATTTCCAATGTATTAACAAAAAAATATCAGAACAGAAGAAAATACACCTTACTAGTACAGGGTTGGACCCCCTTTCGCCTGTAGAACTGCCTTAATCCTTCATTGCACAGATTAAACAAGGTACTGGAAATATTCCTCAAAGACTTTGGTCCATATTGACATGATAGCATCACGCAGCTGCTGCAGATTGAATCTCCCGTTCCACCACACCCCAAAGGTACTCTATTGGATTGAGATCTGGTGACTGTGGAGGCCATTTGAGTCCAGTGAACTCATTGTCATGTTCAAGAAACCAGTCTGAGATGATTCACTCTTGACGACATGGTGCATTATCCTGTTGCAAGTAGCCATCAGAAGATGGGTACACTGTGGTCATAAAGGGATGGACATTGTCAGCAAAAATACTCGGGTAGGCTGTGGCGTTGACACAATCCTCAATAGGTAAAATATCCCCCACACCATTACACCACCACCACCAGTCTGAACTGTTGATACAAGGCAGGATGGATCCATGCTTTCATGTTGTTGATGCCAAATCCAGACCCTACCATCCAAATGTTGCAGCAGAAATCAAGACTCATTAGCCCAGGCATCGTTTTTCCAATCTTCTATCGTCCAATTTTGGTGAGTCTGTGTTTATTGTAGCCTCAGTTTCCTGTTCTAAGCTGACAGGAGTGGCACCCGGTGTGGTCTTCTGCTGTGGTTATTTGAGTTACTGTTGCCTTTCTATCAGCTGAAACCAGTCTGGCCATTCTCCTCTGACCTCTGGCATCAACAAGGCATTTGCACCCACAGAACTACCGCTCACTGGATGTTTTATCTTTTTTGGACCTTTCACTGTAAACCCTAGAGATGGTTGTGCATGAAAATCCCAGTAGATCAGTGATTTTTTAATTACTTAGACCAGCCCGTTTGGAACCAACAACCATGCCACATTCAAAGTCACCTAAGTCACCTTTCTTTCTCATTCTGATGCTCAGTTTGAACTGCAGCAGATTGCCTTTACCATGTCTACATGCCTATATGCATTGATTTGCTGTCATGCCATTGGCTATTTAGAAAATTGAGTTAACAAGCAGTTGGACAGGTGTACCTAATAAAGTGGCCAGTGAGTGTATATCAAAATAAGAACAAAGCGATTTTTAAAAAGTCTAGATGTCACATTGTTTTTCTCTAATCTGTGAATTACAACAGAGTCACAGTATATTTTAACACCTTTAGAGTTATCAAATGAGTGAGAATGTAAACATCTAACACTCACTCTGGTTTATGTTGCATTCAATTTAAAGTTATATATGGTTTTTGCTCCATGTTTCCCTCATTTGTTTCACTTTTCCAAAAATACAAATATAAACAGAACAAATCCTAACTTCTTACTAACAGGGAGAAGCAGCAATATATTCCTCAAAAAAATTACACAAGTTACTGATGACAAGTTTAAAAATAATGTACTCTCATTGTAAGATAATTATGTTTTAGCCAGAAGGAATCGCCTACGGTATTTATATTACAAAAGAGCAACCCAATTCACAGTTCCCGTTTATTGAGTCTGGTGGCTCCTCGGCTCCTGTGACCTTATGAAATGACAACGAGAAAGCAAAAAATACACATTTTAGCTACTATTATTTGTGTCCTGTATTTCAGGGTAGTACACATATGCACTGCATCTGTCAAGGTCAGGCTGTCTCTTATGTAACCACATTCATGATTTAAAACATTAATAAGTATATAGATGGTAATCAAACAATAAATATAATAATGAAACACTTTGGAGGCTCCGGCATGTGGCGGAAGGCTGCATAATGGCTTCATGTTTGCTCTGGGAAAGTCTGTGAAATTAAGTGTCAACACTATGACTTCATGAAGACCACAGGAAAAGATTAGGCGAGGATAGTTTCCTGCTTTCTTTTATTAGAAAGGATTTGTTTTCCCTTCCTAGGTTAAAAAGTGACTGTACCTTGTGGATGAACAGTTCCCACCCTAACGCCCCATTCACACGGGGCTTCAGCGTCAACGCTTGACAGGGGGCGTGTCTGAAGTTAGGGCTGACGCGATCGTCATAGCAGCGTCAGCCAATGAAATTAGTTAGCAATAGACCACTGTCTGAGTTGGTGTATTTGCATACATCGATCTGATTGGCTGACGCTTCCGTCGGCACTTGAAAAGTTGAGCAAGTCCCAACTTCTGCAGCGAGCAACGCCACTGAAGCGGCGCCGACGGATCCACAATGCAGTTCGGCAACGCCTGACATCACCCATTCAAAGTGAATGGGAAGCGTTGAAGCTGACGCCCCGTGTGAATGTTTTCTGATATCTACAGAAGGTATGTGGCTTAGGTAAATAACAAAAAAAGTTTTTACAGAAGTGGTTTTATGTGCTCGTTTATAACCACTGGAATTACCAATAGAATGAAATGCTAGCTTCAAACAAATATGGAATGGTCATGAATATGAATGATGCTCTGCTTGATGCTCACGCAAAACAGTGTTGCCAATTTAACGACTTTGTCACTATATTTAGCGACTTTTCAGACCCCTCTTGCGACAAATTTTCAAAAAAGTGACTAGCGACAAATCTAGCAACTTTTTTGTGTTACTGGAGATTTTTAGACTGTCATGTGTCCATACTGTACCGCCCCTACTCTTCTCAACGAGCTGCGAGTGATGCCGTCAGCCCCTCCCCCGCCTCAGAGCACTGACAGGCGGCCCAGTCAGTCCTCGTACAGCAGTCTCTCCTACCTTCAGCCTGGGAGCAGATCACTCCTCTGCGTACCGACGGCAAATGATTTAGCACAGGGAGTGTGAGGTATTTCCATTGTACAGTCAAACCGATCTGCTTCTCCTTTATTTTAACAATTTAATTTGACCGTTTATTCTTTTCTTTTTCACAATCACAGATGTTTTAGTGACAGTTTCGGAATTTGTCTGAGTTTATTACATCTGAGAGAATACTGCAAATTCACAACACATCTATACTGATATACTGTATTCAAACAGCAATACATTTAGTTAAATTGACATGCATACATAAAGCGTAGTGCAAATTCAAATACCCCTTTATTAAACATAGGCTGTAAACAAAAGAAATGGTAGAACGTGATGACGTCAGTAATATGCAAATTGACGTATGACGTAATCTAGCAACTTTTAGGGCTGAGCTTAGCACCTTTTCATTGAAAATAGTTGGCAACAGTGACACAAACATAAACTTACATACTGTATGTACAGTGCTATGCACATGCACAGCATGATGTACTCTGAAATCAACATATGCTAAACAATCATACTTTAGTCTCTTTTTTTAAACACATTTAGTAGATTTCTTGTTACGTGACAATTTTTTTCAATTTTCAAGGAATTAATATCAACCTCTGCATAAACAGATACATTTTAATAAAGTGTTTTGCTGTTATTTTACTCCACAAAAAATCAAGGTAAGAGCTGAGTGATATGACACTGTGCATAAACATACATTAAACACTTACATTCAGCAGTCTACATGTGTTTGTTACCTTATTACAAACATATGCAACAAATTTCACATTATACACAAATAAACTAACTAAAGATACATTTAAATAGACCCTATGTCTCTTTGGGAGCCACTGAATAAATTTATAATCCATCTTCACCAAATTTTCAGTTTATGACAGACAGTGATGAAATGAGATGTTTCATCAAAAGAAAAGCATTTTATTCAAACTATAATGTTGAGGCTCATGGCGTGTCATGTACTGAACTCTTATTATTCAGTTATTCCAATGTATCTCCAGATTTTCATTCTATGGCACATTTAATACCATTGCAAACCATGATATATGCAATTTCAGTCGTTATTCTGATGGAGAGACATGCATTTAATTAGATGAATAGTAATGCAGGATAAGTCATCAATATAATTTACTCTCTAACAGTTTGTCATTTGCATATAAACACTGATGTTTACTAGTCCCTCCAGGAATTTGAAGGATTTTTTTCAGAATTTTGCACCCTAAAATGACTGATTTAGTTGCGGCTTTTCTTAAAATTGGCTGCATTGTTTTGTGTTGATTTGCTATACCACAGACAAAAAGTCTTTAATATATATATTTTTTATTACTCCTAGACCCCTACATTGGGGTCTGTAACTTATAAAATCACACTTAAAATTAAAGAATACTGTATGTTTAAAAAAATCTTGTAATCATATATCTGTATAAACTGTGCGTGCGCAACAGCTCAAAGATCAAAATCCACTGAATCATTGCCCATAGTCTCTTATGAAGGCTATCGCAGTAAAAAAAAAAAATACAATTTTTTGTTGTTGTTTCAAAATTATTCATCCTTCTGTGATTATTTTTTTTTCTTTTTTAAATATTTCTCAAATTATGTTTAACAGAGCAAGAAATTTTTCACAGTATTTCCTATGTTTTCCTCTGAAGAAATTTTTAATTAAACTTATTTGTTTATTTCGGCTAGAATAAAAGCAGTTTTAATTATTTTTTAAACAATTTTAAGGTCAATATTATTACCCGCTTAAGCGATGTTTTATTGTCTGTAGAACAAACCATTGTAATAATGGCTTAGTGGGGGTTATTTGAGTCCACATGGCCTTTGTTTTGGCTGAATTTGTGTCGTGATGACGTCATAGAAAGTGCCCCCGTATTTGCAGAAAATCCATGGAATTTCAGAAAAAAATTTGAGATCTGCAAAATTTTGTGGATTTTGCATGATTTTGCAATAAATTCAGCGATTGCAAAATCGCTAAATCCTGGAAGGACTGATTTACAGCAGAAATTGTGTATTGTGTATTTGATGTAATCCAAGACCTGTGAAGAAATGATGCCAACCATTAAGGACCTAAAGCACAACACTTATGAAGAGATGATGCAAACCGTAGAAGACTTCTAGAGGTATCCATAATCCTGGACCAGGCCGTATCATTAGTAGATGCTTTGGCTGCCATGGAGGATTAGAGAGCATGAGACTGATTCCTAAAAGATCCCAGTGACAGACGAGTCTCCATATTGATCCCGTGGGCAGCCTGAACACCCACTGGTGACCTACTCACACCTGCTGCTTCTCCATGATGGATGTCAATCCTTCTCCAGCCTCTGGCGCCTAGACTGCAGCTCTGCACAAGAAGTTTGGCCAGAGGAGAAATGGTCGTGCCCAAGTTTTTTTTATCCTTCATTTTCGTCAATTGTTGAAGTTTGTTTCTCGCCACTGGCTTGCTTGGTTTAGGTCTTGTGGAGCTGCACATCAATGGATTTGCTCTTCAGTGTTTGGACTTTCAGCTGTGAAAATAAAACCACACTGAACTGAACTAAACTAAACTGACCTGACAGTTTCAATTTACTAGAACTTCTATGTTAAGCTGCTTTGACACAATCTACTGTACATTGTAAAAGCGCTAAAGAAATAAAGATACATTAAATTATATTGTTATACCGCTACATGGCAAGAATAAACTGTTAAAGAGGTTATATAATTTTTATCATGTAGGAATCTCTTTTTTATTCCCAATGTGTGAACATCACAAAATGAAGAGAAAAAATAAAATAAAAAACACAAGACTTACCTTATTTTCAAGGGTGTTGATGAAAGCCTGTAGATGGATTTCTGTATGATGAATGCAAGACATTTTGCCAAGATAAAAGGGTTTTATGTTTATGCACACTCCTGAGAGCTTCTATTATGCGCTAGGATACATGAAACACATTCTTGTGATGTTTAGGATAATGTATAAAGAGTCATTCTTGCTTTAATGTTAATGTGTCATGCACTGAAAAGGGTTTCGTTCAAACTATAATATCTGCATGTTGAGATAGACCCTCACCTTGTCCATCACTGACCTAGCAAGCAATTCCAGCTGCAGTTGTGAAGCATTTGCCAATTCTGACATCTTTCTTTCATAAATGACCAGCCTTTCTGGTGGAATAATATTCTAATAATCACAGATTTATAACAAGTGACTGAAAGTGTCACTTTGGTCTTCATCTGGACAACCTGCTGTCTGGTGGTTTCAATCACTTAAGAACCATCACTATCTTACAAAGTCAGTGAAAACTAGAAAATTAGGGATTAAAGGTGCACTATTCAAGTTTGCCAGATTGACGACACCAACAGGAACCAGTCTGACTATCGAGCCGAAAGGCTCATTTAAATCGTGTTCTAAATAAAAGCAATGGTATGCGATAGTAGGAATATATTCCATATTAAAAGGAGTTTTTGCTCTGACCAGCATCTGAAATTTATATTTTAGAAACAGCATCTATTTCTTGCAGCTAAACTGTGATCACTTCTGGTACACCTCATGCTTTATCCAGTGTTAAATGCTACTAATGTGAGTTTGAATGTCATTTTACATGACATTTATTGCCATACTAGTGAAAGCAGCAGCAGATAGATTACCTCAGATCTTGAAAATAAAATAAACCGTTTGAAATTGAACTTTAGAACCGTGACTCAGTGCAAACCAACACATATTAGTGATTTGGCATGTACATTTAATAGGGTCAAAGAGGTTTAATATGCATTAATTATATTTAAAACCTTTCCATTTTGGGGCGAGGCGGTGGCGCAGTAAGTAGTGCTGTCCCCTCACAGCAAGAAGGTTGCTGGTTCGAGCCTCAGCTGGGTCAGTTGGCATCCCTGTGTGGAGTTTGCATGTTCTCCCCGTGTTCGCGTGGGTTTCCTCCGGGTGCTCCGGTTTCCCCCACAGTCCAAAGACATGCGGTACTGGTGAATGTGTGTGAATGAGAGTGTATGGATGTTTCCCAGTGATGGGTTGCAGCTGGAAGGCCATCCGTTGCGAAAAACATGTGCTGTATAAGTTGGCGGTTCATTCTGCTGTGATGAGCCCAGATTAATAAGGGGACTAAGCCGAAAAGAAAATGAATGAATGAATGAATGACCTTACCATTTTTTTTGGAGTGCAGTAAGTGCACTATTCTGTGCTTCTGAATGGCTGTATTTCAATTTCTGTCATGTTTCATCTGGTGCAAACAGCCAAATTGCGTATCACTGCGTATCTTTTCACGTAGCATGTTGTTAGGAGAAGGGCTTACAATGTAACCTGTTCGCCCAATGTTTACATTCGTAATCATTTTAATTGCTAATAACCATCTCATTTGGAACTCATGTGAATCTGCATCTCATTTCGGAGGCTGTTAGTGTTCACCAGAGGTAGCATTTCGGTAGCAGACACACACTTTGAGAGCCTTTCCTTCAGACGTTCCTGCACATAATAGACATTTTCAAAGCAGAATATGGGAATTGAGCATTGTTTTTCAAAACTGACATACAGCGCCTTAAAGGAAATCACCAACAAGTACAAATGAATCCCAATTACTGAGAGGATCTGAGATTGTTATCTAATTTAAATTGAAGTGTTATTTTTCAAATATAATTTTTATGGTGTGGTTTAGAGCAGGGATTTTCAACTGGTGGGCCGCATCGATCCTGCAGGTGGGCCGCGAGATAGCTAAAAATGAACTCTCAATATTATACAGCGATCTCCCAATGATACCCAGCTGCAAACTCAACCGCCATCAGATCGACGCGTTTCAACAGATTTAGGGTGTTTTACTGTATTTTACATTTGTCTGTGGATTTTTGAATAGTAGAAATTTAATAGATATTCAGTCAGTCTAGTTTGAAGCAGAAGCTGGTCTTTTGAATCTCCTTGTTGACCTGTGGTTCTCTTTGAATCTGTGTATGTTTTAAAAAAAGACTTATATATAAAGATATAGCTTATATATTATATAGTTTTAGGTTTATATAGAATTCAAATTAAATAAAATGATATATTTTATAAAATGCCGATAATAGAATATAATAGAAGGCACAACATATACAGTATATATATATATATATATATATATATATATATATATATATATATATATATATATACTGTGTGTGTGTGTGTGTGTGTGTGTGTGTGTGTGTGTGTGTGTGTGTGTGTGTGTGCGTGCGTGCCTGCGTGCGTGCGTGTGTGTGTGTCAATAAATGAAGGTTTAAATAATAATTTAATACAAACCTTTTAGAGAAAATGTCAGACAGGTGGGCCTTCAAAAATTGATCGGAGAAAGAAGTGGGCCCCGAATTGAAAAAGGTTGAGTATTTTTACATGGTTAAATCTGCTCTTGTACTCCTGTTAGGATAACTTCAGATATTAAACAGTGACCTCAAAATGGAGGAAACTCTAATTGTCAATTCAGATAGTTGACTGCTAATATTAGCATTTTATTTTTCAGAATGTTCTATTTCTTAAATTTATGAGTGTCACACAGGCGAGTGGGCTTGACAAACCACCTGTAGAAAACACACTCTTTCATCTTTCCGACATTTTAACAAACACTTGCACCAGTTTTTCCACATTTGCCCAAGACACATTCGTACAATCACTCTGTATGTATGAACATTATTAATAATAACAATAATAATAAGAAGAAGAAACTTTATACACTTTATAAAGTGTCTTTAAGACAGGTGAGTGGGCTTGACAAACCACTTGTGGAAACACTTTATTCTCTCTCTAAAAAACAAAAAAACACTACCCCCTCCTTACTCTGGCACTTACGTCTCTGAGCACTAACAGTTCCTTTGTATAATTGCCACTTCTTGTGTGTATTGCCTGTTGTTGAATCACTGAATGCATCCTCAACTGTAAGTCAATTTGGACAAAAGTGTCTGCTAAATGACTAAATGTAAAGGAAAATATTTATTCTGAATAAAGCAGTGCTAACAGGGCATTTATTTGTTATAATTTTAGGAGTGAACTAATATAACAATTGCTTTTAAGTTATTATTAATAGCAGCAAAACTCTAAATTTGTAATCATGGCTGTGTGAATTTTCCCTTGACGCTCTTTATGCTCTTCAGTTTAGAAATCTAATGTACATTTTTGATGAGTCTGAATATGAAATCAATTAAAACTAATGAACAGAGGGAAAACTGTGAGGGGGGAGTGCAGGGAAAAAATATTAAATAGCACTGTAGGTGCAGAAGTGAGCTGAGTGATAAAGCTAGGGTAATTTCAGGTGAAATATGGGAACAAAATGGACGAGTAAAAGGCAAACAGAGGAAAAGGAGACGCAGAGGGGTTATTTAGTTGGGGGGAAAAAAGTGCTGAAATCATAGCAAACAAAATGACTGTAGTCACTTCGGACTGACCTCACACCAAAGTCAGTCGATTTGGATTTCACTGCTGGGTTATAGAGATACATATTTATATGCGCTGTACTGGAGCACAAATCAAAGGCAACCAGTAATATCCATAAGCATTTACAGATGCACAGCTTCTCCAGACACATAGAGTCCCTCTCTATAGCGATATTAAATTCTGTTGTATATATTTACCATCACAAGATCACAGCACTAATGCATTTATACATGCACCCCCACCACACACAACACAGCCCAACTGGGTTTAATCTGCTCCAGTATTTATTCCCCACTTTCTTCCAGGATGGAATAGATTGTGACATTACACACAGTGGCTGCCGTAGCATCGTGCCTGCCTGCAGCTTCATTGGGTGGGTGGGGGCAGCAAGGTTGCAGGCAGCAATATTAAACCATCAATCACCTCTCCAAATTAGGGCTTTTACGTCAAAGCAACATTAACAACACACCCACCCACAGGTACAAGCTGGGTGTGAGGACAAAAACTCATATCATCGCAAGTCTGCTAAACGGCGGCCCTCGACTACACACACGCGCACACATCACAAACGCCACAGAGACACAAATAACAGTAATTAGGTGCGAAATTAATCATAATAAATCATTAGAGCTACAACAGTTGTTTCGACTTCCAAGGAAAGACAGGAACTAAATATAATAAATCTGCTTTGACGCAGGGGGTTACTGCAGGGAGAACTTTACAATGCCAACATTATAGGAGGCAATAAATAGCAAGCGATTGCGAACCGTTTGTCCTCTTCCGCGTGTCGCAGTGACACGCTGACAGTGTTTTAAAAATAATCTGCCATGCAAAAACATGACCCACGGCAAACTAAGAGAGAGGATTGTGAGTCAGTAATGTGTCCATTTTGCCGTTTTTCATGTTTCATCATAAAAACATCTGGGCCATCAATGAGCCGACAAGCGTATTAGGCAGCACGCAGCAGAAGAAGTGAAATGGGAGAGAAAAGCGGAGAGAAGGAAGGAAGGAGTTGCGTAGGGAGGGGGACAAACGAGCCATTCAAATACATTCATCCTAATTAGCAACAGCAGGGGTACGAGCGGGAGAGCCGCGTCCACATCATCCTCCATTAACACTGTTTACTTACTTACAGGCTCATTACGTGCCAGGGAGTAAAACCAAGTACAGAAATAAAACACCACACACTCATATATGCTTATGCCACAGCTATAAGCCACAGTAGGACAACATTGCAAAGTCTTTATTAATAAAAACACACACATCACATCTTTTAAGAAAGTATATTGTTTTCAAACAGGTTTCCCAAACTTTTCCTTGGTAGACACTTGGTTTTTACTTCACTACTGTACCTAAGTAGATTATTTCTTGGG
The DNA here is from genome assembly GCA_903798195.1 of Danio kyathit. Lineage (NCBI taxonomy): Eukaryota > Metazoa > Chordata > Actinopteri > Cypriniformes > Danionidae > Danio > Danio kyathit. Next base: position 59,088,066 of record LR812521.1, on the reverse strand, counting down.
TTTCATTTGTCAACCTTTCTAAAAATTAACATATATGTAAAAACAGCTTTTATTTGTTGCCATAGTTAATGGTTATTTAGGTTCAGAAATCCTATATTTTTAATCCTATATCGAATCCTAAATAGAAATCCTATATTCTCCAACTTTGGAGATGTAACAGATGTCTGTTTGTAAATCATAGTTCACCTATAGCTTTTGTCATGAGCCACGTCTGCATTCAAAATGACATAAATGATTTCAGTGTGCACTAAGAAGGGAGCACAATTGCAATTTGAAGTTGACTACAACTGAACTGTAAAAAAATAACATTGAAAGCAAATTGCATGAGAGAGATAACGTAAAGCTTTTTTTTATTAATCATTCAAAGTGGATGTTGGAAGCTTTGAAAGGAATAGGGCATAAGGTGATCCTTTTCAGAACTAGGCTAACTACAGATCAAGAGGTGCAATTGCAACTGCACACATATGCAACATAGTTTGTGAATGTTTATTGGAATGATGGATTTGGGAAACGCTAAATCACAGAACTATAATTGTCGTTACGAAACTTGTGACCTTAATTGGCTAACATTGTTTTTGGAAACGGGGCAGCATGGTGGTGCAGTGAGTAGCACTATCGCCTCACAGCAAAAAGGTCGCTGGTTCGAGCCCTGGCTGGGTCAGTTGGCGTTTCTGTGTGGAGTTTGCATCTTCTTCCCATGTTTGCATGGGTTTCCTCCAGGTGCTCCGGTTTCACCCACAAGTCCAAAGACATGTGGTATAGGTGAATTGGGTAAGCTAAATTGTCCGTAATGTGTGTGAATAACTGTGTATGAATGTTTCCCAGTGATGGGTTACAGCTGGAAGGGCAATCCACTGCGCAAAACATATGGTGGATAAGTTGATGGTTAATTCCACTGTGGTGACCGCAGATTAATAAAGGGACTAAGCCGAAAAGAAAATGAATGAATTGATGTTTTCGGAAACGGACCCATCAATGGGATTCAGCATGTTTTTACTTGAATTATTATAAATGATCAGTGTGCTTATCAGATTATGTGTAATTGATGGAGGCTTTCACGGACTAGCAAATCTAAATGCAGATTTATTTACAATGATTGTAAATCAGGCAAGGGTCAACAACAGGAGCAATCGGGTACCTATAGATAATCAAGAAGTTGTCGTCGATAAACAGGCAAGTAGTCAAAACCGGAGAAAGATAAGATAAACTAGGAACAAGGCTAGGAGTAGATAACATAAAACACAACAATCAAAGAACATGGCTAGACAAGGAAATGAAAATGCTTTGTAAAGTTACAGGTTCATTTTAACTAACAAAACAAACAAACAACAAACACTAATCAATGTGTGTGAGCAAATGTGGTATATAAATAGACTCTGTAGTGAGTCCTTGAGCAGCTTAAGCTGTGAGTGTTTGCAATCAGACAATATTAGGAACTGGTGTGTGTGCACAGTGCATGCTGTGATTTGTAGTCCAATTAGTGGCAGAGTTGTAGTTGCCCAGAAATCCGCAGTAGCTAGATCACTGGTGACTGTAACAGAAAGACATGTGATGGTAATTTAATTATCTTGCCAAATAAACATTCATTATAATACTTTCACATTTATTACTGAAGTAAATTAAAGTAGGCTGGAACGTGAGATTGACAGGCGAATCGATGCAGCTGCAGCTGTAATGCGGTCGATGTACCGGCCCGTTGTGGTAAAGAAGGAGGTAAGCTAAAAGGCAAAGCTCTTGATTTACCGGTCAATCTACGTTCCTACTCTCACCTATAGTCTTGAGCTTTTGGGTCATGACATCTCAGATACAAGCAACCAAAATGAGTTTTCTTCCTAGGGTGTTAGAGGGCACGCTTATAGAAAGGGTGAGGAGCTCTGTCACCCGGGAGGAGCTCGGAGTAGAGCCGCTGTTCCTCCACATAGACAGAAGTCAGCTGAGGTGGCTTGGGCATCTGTTTCGGAAGCCTCCTGGACACCTACTTAGGGAGGTGTTCTAGGTATGTCCCACCGGGAGTAGGCCTCGGGGATGACCCAGGACATGCTGGAGGGACAATGTATCTCGGCTGGCCTGGGAATGCTTTGGGATCCCCCTGGAGGAGCTGGAGGAAGTGTCTGGGGAGAGGGAAGTCTGGGGTTCTCTCCTAAGACTGTGCCCTGTGACCTGGCGCTGGAAAAAGGGATGAAAATTAAATTAAATAAAAAAAAGTACTTTTAGACTTGAACTTAAGTAATATTGATACTTTATTTTGATGGTCCGTTTGTTGAATGTAAGTTACATGCCAACTAATTATCATTAAATTATAAGTAGACTGTTAAATTGGGGTTAGGGTTAGTGTAAGTTGACATGTACTTGCAAAGTTCCTTATAGTCAGTTAAATGTCTGTTGAAGGAGCAGTATCAACATATAATAAGCAGACAGTCTACTAATACTCAAATGGACCATCAAAATAAAGTGTTACCAATACTTTGTATTTGAACTGGATGAATATTTCATTAGTAAATCTTTTACTCAAGTGCCTAATTTGTGAACCTTGTTCCACAACTAGCTATTGGTCAACAAAATCTGGCCCCAAACCCATCCTATTGCTTGAATCAGTGTTGTCTGAATTGGACTTTTGGATTGGAAGGTTCTCAAGCCAATAATGCATCGACAGCACCCCACAAATACAGTTTTGTGTGCTTTTCAACGAAATAAACATTCAAATGGCATATTCTATAAATGTATAACCTTAAACACTGACATCAAATCTACACATATAATGATATAATTTAGCAGCAAGCGGAGATCTTCTGAGTTCAAGCACAAATGGATTGTATAGACAATTATGCAACGGCCATGAGTCTATAAGTGACTCTTGATGAGATTATTATTACTGTTCCTATCCTTCAGTCAGACAGCAATACATGCAGCCGTGTCTGTAAATTTGACTAATATGTTTTCATTATAATACAGATCTGTTGAATGCTTGTTTTTGATTGACTGATGAATGTTCTGCGGTGTGCAATTATTGTCAGGAAAATGCACAGCTATAGTAGTCCTTGGCAAGTCTGGACTCCATTACAGTGCCATATATTTTCAGTAAATGCACAACCACATTGGGTGTCCATGATTTTCTAATAATTCAGTGGCCTGTCTGCTATTATCCCTTATATATCATTAGAATATACTTGACATTTTATAATAACATCATTTTGTAGATCACAGTTATTTTGAAAACTGATTTTTTAGGTTTAATTAAACTTTATGAAATTATAATACATGTATACACATTGGTCAATTTACTGAAATACTTCCTAACTAAACAGTGCATTGGGTATTACATAGTTGTTATACATTGATACAGTATAGTGTCCCCTTCACTTTTATTGGGGCAATAGGACTCACACAGACTACAGATTGAGCGCCCCCTGCTGGCCTCTCTAACACTACATCCAACAGCAACCTAGTTGTCCCATGTGGTCTCCCATCTAGGTACTGACCAGGCTCAGCCCTGATTTGCTTCAGTAAGTTACCAGTCTTGGGCTGCAGGATGATATGTGATTCATGGAAACGCCAAGATGTGTATACTTTTAGAAAATGCACAAAAAAAAAATGTATGCGCATAACTGAGTAGGATTAACTTTTTATTCGATAATAAAGATGCGCATAAACTACGATGGAAACACTTTTACAGAGCAAATTCCATTATGCGCATTAAAAAAAGTAATGTGATTTTGAGATCAGTGATGATAAAAATGTGTGTGAATGGACAATTCAATTCAATTAACCTTTATTTGTATAGCGCTTTTACAATGTAGATTGTGTCAAAGCAGCGCCACATAGAAGATTATAGTGAATTAAAACAGTGTCAGTCCACTTTTCAGTGTTTAAGTTCAGTTCAGTTTAGCTCAGTTCAGTATGGTTTAATATTCACTGCTGAGAGTCCAAACACTGAAGAGCAAATCCATCGATGCGCAGCTCTGCAGATCCCGAACCATGCAAGCAAGTGGCGACAGCGGCGAGGAAAAAACTTCACCAATTGTCAAAAGTGAAGAATTAAAAAACCTCGAAAGAAACCAGGCTCAGTGGGGCATGACCATTTCTCCTATGGCCAAACGTCTTGTGCAGAGCTGCAGTCTAGGTGCCGGAGGCGGAGAACGCTGAACCTCAGCGAAGACTCGTCTGTCCCTGGAGCGTCACCGCAATTAGTCTCATGCTCTCCACTCCTCCATGACCATCACAGCAGCTGCTCAGGATACGGCCTGGTCCAGGATTATGAAAACCCTGGGATCATCTCGTCAAAAACCTGCGTGGGGCACATTCATGTAACATGCCGCTAAGTGATGCACTGAGTGTATGCTTTGCTAAAAAGATAGGTCTTTAATCTAGTTTTGAATTGCAAGAGTGTGTCTGAGCCTCGAACGTTATCAGGAAGGCTATTCCAGGAGGACAAACCAGCAGGTTGTCCACATTGTAAAACATCTTAAATGTTGTTTTGGTCATTCTAAAACACCTTAAACATTTCAGTATTAGTGTTATTATATTATTAATTACCTCCAGAATAGTTAAGCGAGTTTTGACTGACGCCACCACATGTTCATTGCGTGTCAGCATTGTCTTCTGAGACGCAAGTGATTTATTAAATGGAGAAAAGATTCATGCAGCTTCTCCTACCACAGCAAATTACGTTTTTATATGTGATATTTGGCGGCAGTTAATCAGGAAGTGACAATTTTGTTCTCTTTGACTTGTGGATGGAAATGCTGCTTTATTTGCATTTCTTTTATGCGATATTTCAATTTTGCACATAAAAAGAGAACCTGGACTGGCTACTACAGTACCCACATTCTACTTTGATTTTGTTTGTTATAAAAAAAATAAAAAAAAAAACGGGATGGGTGTCACACAAATTGCAAATTTTCATGAAAATGTACCGAAACCATGTATCATGTTCTCAAAAAAAAAAAGACATTTTCTGTTTGTTCAAACTATTTATTTAAAATGAACTGAAACAACACAATTCTTAAGCATTTTGAGGAACAACTAAATTGTTTTTGTTCAATCCACTTAGATTTGTAAAAAATTAGTTAGATAATTTTAATTCTACTTTTTTTTTTTGTTTATTATAAAAATGGCATGGGTGTCACATGAGCTTTAAATATTTTTGAAAATGTATCAAAACCACATCTCACAAAGTTTCACATTTTCAAAACCACAAACCAAAGTTTCACATTTTGTGATTAAGTGATTGCACAAGCTCCCTAGATCATGTTGTTTTTTTCTGTCAGGGGCCGACCGAAAATATTTAAGGTCATGAAATAATTATCAACAAGAAACTATTTGATTTTAGGTAAACACTTTATTTAACCATTAATTTTGCAGGGTTTAGTAAGTGTCCTTGAGGTCAATCATGAGATAAACCTGACTGCAAAACTGTGAATAAAAGTATTTTTTTTTAATCACTTTTCATTCATTTACTTTACAAAATTTATCATGAGGCATAAAAGAAATATAGCAGATGGCAATACTAAAGCAATAAACATTCACAGTTTATGTCAGGTTTACCTTAGGATTCAAGGACATTGAAAACCTGCAAAAATAATGTTTCAATAAAATTTGTTGCTTATTAATTTGTAATTACGTCATGAATTTATATTTATATACTTTATAGTCCATACAATTTATAAAGGCAAACAGTACATATTAAAGATATGCTTATGATGAAACTGTCAGCCATGGCTTTTTGGCTCATGCTGTTTATAAAGAGCCGAGGGGCGTGAAAATGTTATGAATTTGTAGATCAAGTTAAAATGTACTTAATTTGTCTTCCCGGGAAACATTCAAGCATCTGCTATGTCAGTGTTAATTGGAGAAGGAAAAAAATTTTGGAGACCTATTTAAAAGTTTTCACCCCCCTAGCTCCTAATGCATCACATTTCCTTCTGGATCATAGGTCTCAAACTTGATTCCTTTAGGGCCACAGCTCTGCACAGTTTTGCTCCAACCCTAATCAAACACAGCTGATCCAACTAATCAAGGCGTTCAAGACTAATAGAATAGTTGTAATACAAGAGAATACTATTAAGCAGGTGTGAGTTGGAGGTGGTTGGAGCTAAACTATGCAGAGCTGCGGCCCTCCAGGAATTGAGTTTGAGACCACTGTTCTAGATAATCAATAAGCATTTGAACCCTTTTTAACATTTGTATTAATGTCCCCCAATTGTCCTCAAAATGATGAAACAGATGAATCTCAAAATCATACAGTCACTGCTGGAAAGAGTTAAAATTTGCAAAGATGCTGTAAAACTGACAAAATGTGCAGGACATGGATGATTTTTCTGAAGAACAGCTGCACTTTAACTGTCCAGAACAAACAAGGGACTCACGAACAATCATCACAGGTGGATATAATGTTATAAGGAAACACCATCTAAATCTTTCAGAAAACAAGCGTGTCATAGATAGCTTCATAAGTACTCCTAATTTCAGTATTTGGGATTTTCTCCTGTGATTTCATCCATCAGCAGCGAGCTGGTCTTCGGTCACATGTGCAGATTCATGTTTCCTCTGCTAGGTGTTTCAAATACAACCAAATAATCCACATATAAGATGAAATCAACAGATGTAGAAGTGCACTGAATCAAGCTCATGTACTGTATAGTTGTTTACTGTAGGTTTAGATAGAAATATCACATATTACCATATACACTACTCATAAAAAAAGTGTTTGACTATAGGCTATCCCTATATATATATTTCTGGAGATCACAAATTATGTAGCCAGAAGTACGTATGGCTGCATTTCATCTTTGAACAGAACGCAGTTTCTCTTCACGCTTACCAGCTGACCGCTTACCTCTGTATTGATGGCTTTCCAGCTGTTACTAGTTTGTCCAGTAGCTTGCCATGTATATAGACAGACTTGAGATGCAGAGAGGAGTTCAGTACGATGACGGGTTTCGAGTCTGGGAAAGAATGGTTCCAGAAAGTGGGTAAACAGAATCCAAAAAATAAAAAATAAACAAGTAATAGGGTGAGAATGTGGTCAAATCTGAAAACGTTGTCAAAATCAGGGGACTTTTCTTTTTCTGGATTGCTTTTAAAAACACTGTTGGTTAGGTTTAGGGAAGTCGGTGGGCGCTGGTCAATTGGTGCTTTTGAAAACACTATTGGTTGGGTTTAGGGAAGGATGAGGGTTGGTCAGTCAATCGGTCAGCCAGTCAGTCATTCAGTCAGTCAACAGCGGCCTCTGGTGGATTTAGGTGAGAACAACAGGCATGAATGGCACTCGCAAGTGAAATTTGAGATCTCAAAAAGCATACACAGCAACCGCTTTTGGATTGCAAAAACAAAAACTGCAAAAAAGTAGCTCCTGGGATGTATTTGAGGCTCTAGAAATGTATATAGCAATACGTTTTCAGAATGAGCCTGGGTTGATTTATTTAGTGATAAAGACAAAGCATACCTTTAAATTGTGAGGTCAATAGGTCAATATATTTGTTAAACACTATAAAGATATACGTAATTAACAGTTTTTTTGTGATTAAAAATATTTGTATGCTTTTAAATGGGATTATGTGATCCTGATATTTCCTCCAACAACTTTATGTTGAAAAGTTTTAAAAAGTTTATTTTAGTAGCAGTTTCAATAATTTGAAGTGACACATTGGCTGGGTTCATGTTCATTACATATAAATTTTGTTCATAATTTATTAATTAAAAAAATAAATACCTCCCTAGGTAGGCGTCCAGGAAGCATCTGAAACTGATGGCGGAGCCACCTCTGCGAATGTGACGTCATCGCGGAGTTTGGGGATGATCGCTTTGGGTGCACTCAACATCATTTCGGCTGGCAGTGCGCATGGCATTTTTTGAGACTCGAGCGAACAGTTTGCGCGGCACCACGTTTGGTTTGAGTTGAATATGAACCACTTTGAAGAGATTTTTTCTGAAACAAAACAACTGTACAGACACCTTTATGATCCATGATCATAGAGATAACCTGATGATCAATAATTCTTGGCTAGAAATTGCAACAGCCGTAGGAATGGAGGAAGGTTTGTTAATAAGTTTGGAAAAACCTGATGAATAAGTTTGTTAAAGCCAAAAGAGGCCATGACAAAAGTGGAGATCCAGGTACACAATTAGAGAAATATGTTTTTCCACCATTCACAGGTTTTACACTGATGTATATATTACAATGTTGAATTTAAAACAATTTAATAGTTACAAAACTACAATTAAGAAACAAATTATTTATTTGATAACTGGAAAGGAATATTTGGACCAATCGGTTTACAACATACTGATGCCTTGTTTTTCTAGGCTTTATTGGTGATAATGGTCAGGAATGTTGGTCCAGTATTGCCTTTGTAGCATAAGTATAGGACAGAAACTAACCAGACAGTAATGTGTGAATTGTGAAGTGAGCTAAATAAAAAAAAAAAAAAACATCTGTATTTTTAAGTGTGCTTTTTTTTGGCTTTTATTCTTGCCATAATAAATATATATTTGTAGAGCAACTCATGTTCTGTTGTCATTGGTATAAAAGCCTCGTCCGTTTCGCAAGGTGCGCGTGCAGTCAGCAGAGGCGCGCGATGCGGCGCCAGGCGAAAGTATAAATCCAGCTTAAGGGTGTGCCCTGCCACCTTTCGAAGGAAACTTATTTCGGCCGCTTGTATCCGAGATCTTGTCCTTTCGGTCATGACCCAAAGCTCATGACCATAGGTGAGAGTAGGAACGTAGATTGAACGGTAAATCGAGAGCTTTGCCTTTCGGCTCAGCTTCTTCTTTACCACAACGAAACGGTGTATTGAATGCATTACTGCTGCCGCTGCACCAATCCACCGGTCAATCTCACGTTCCATGCTTCCCTCACTCATGAACAAAACCCCAAGATACTTGAACTCCACCTGCTGCAAGGACTTTCCACCAACCTGGAAATGGCAAACCACCTTTTTCCGGTGGAGCACCATGGCCTTGGACTTGGAGGTGTTGATTCTCATCCCAGCTGCGTCACACTCAGCAGCAAACCACACTAGTGCATGCTGAAGGTCCATGACCCCATACTCCCAGAGCACTCTTCACAGAATGCCACAAGGGACACGGTCGAATTCCTTCTCCAAGTCCACAAAACACATGTGGACTAGTTGGGCATATTCCCATGAACCCTCGAGTGCCCTATTGAGGGTACAGAACTGGTCCAGTGTACTACGGCCCGGATGAAAACCGCATTGTTCTTCCTGGATGCTAGGTTCAACCATTGGCCAGATTCTTTTCTCCAGTACCCTTAATGCAATTTAAGTTAATAACTGTAAAAACTAATTTCTAATAACTGATTTATGTTATCTTTGCCATGATGACAGTAAATAATATTTGTCTAGATATTTTTCAAGACACTTCTATACAGCTTAAAGTGACATTTAAAGGCTTAACTAGGTTAATTAGATTAACTAGGCAGGTTAGGGTAATTAGGCAAGTTATTGTATAATGATGGTTTGTTCTATATACTATTGAAAAAATATATAGCTTAAAGGGGCTAATAATTTTAACCTTAAAATGGTGTTTATAAAAGTAATAACGGCTTTTATTCTAACCGAAATAAAACAACTTTCTTCAGAAAATAAAATATTATCAGACATTCTGTGAAAATTTCCTTGCTCTGTTAAACATAATTTGGGAAATATTTTAAAAAGAAAAAAAAAACCAAAGAGGGGCTAATAATTCTGACTTCAACTGTATAAGTATGTGTTGTAACAAAGACATAAAGACAGGAGTAGGATCCAAATGGAGTTTTATTAAGAGCATGTTCAGACAGGCAGGGGACAAAAGCCAGCATTTACAACAACTGAGACAATCCAAAGCATAATCTGTGAAACAGGCAAAAGTGTCAAGACAGATGGCTAACAATCAAAACGAAAGAAACAGAGGATCCAAAAGGTCAAAAATATGGGCCAAAACAAGAAAACGCTTCGTAATGAATGCAACAGCTAGACAAGACTCAGCAATGGGAGAATGTTTGAGTGGTGTTTAAGTTTGTTTAAGTTTGTTTAATCAGTGTAAATTGTCTGCAGCTATGTCAGTGTTCAGGTTACTGTCAGCTGTTGGAGGAGTTGATTGACGCAATGCCTCATGGGAGTTGTAGTTCAGGTGTTTTCCAGCGGCCTAATAAAAGCAATGAAACATTTTATTATTTAATTAAATTTTTATTCTGTTATCCAAGTTGAAAACATTGTTGTAATCCACTAGGGAAACACTTTACAATAACAGTACATGAATAATGATGTGTTAATATGTAAACTAAACATTACTTTATTATGGACTGATGATAAGTTAATGCATGTGCTAATCATGAACTAACTTTAACTACAACATGAGTCACATGAGTTTATGTGTGAATAACGACTACCTTGATTACTTTTTAGTACATGGTTGTTTGTTAATAATGTATTAATTATTACATTAGTTTATGCTGTATTTAACTATTATAAATTTATGATATGTTAATGTATAATTATATTGTGACTTTACTTGGAGGGGCACATTCTTAACTACTCATGAACTGCTTATGCACATCCGTCTAGTGCGTTTACCCTGAGTAACAATAAAAAGTGTTCTGTCAACATCAGCATGAACAGGAGTTCATGAGTAGTTTATAATTACCGCATACGTTAACTCATCATTATTTCATATTCAAGTTTAGTTTACATATTAATACATCATTATATATGTACTGCTATTGGAAAGTGTTACCTCCACTATCTGTTTTGAGATGCTATACAGCTCTTGCTGAAAACAGATTCCAGTCACCTCATAAATCAAACTGCAGCTGAAAGTGTTCATGATGACGGAAAGTATAACAGTACAAGTTTATTTGCATGGGGAGTGGCCACGTCACTGCTCATTTGCATAACAGTAAACTCAGCTCAACTTGTCTGCATCAGCGACCATCACCCATGTCTCATCATTGTTTTTTTTTTGCACTTGGCTGTCAGTGCGAGCGCACCTTTAATCAGTGAAGCTGTCTACATTGCTTACCTGCACCGTAGACATCTCCGTTGATTATAACATTCAAGTTTTGTCGCGTCCCATGGCTTGCTTGCAGTGCAGACAGGAGGATATATTTGCTGTCTCTGTCTTTCATGCTGACAAAAGCCCTGTTCAGACATATATGAGCTTCCTATCTCTCTCTATCTCATTCTTTCCTTCCTTCCTTTTACTTTCGCACATATGCATACCCCCTACCTGCTTCTGCCTCGCTCTCCTCTCCTGCGAAATTGGTATTCTGCTTTCTCTCCTCACAGTGTGCGAGACTAACTCAAAGAGGAATGAAAGGCATATTTTATGTCTCCTATTCAAGAAAGTCTCCTCCATCCTCTCTTCCTCTGTGTTCTGGGCCTGTGATAATGAAAGTTAATTAGGCTTCCGTGTCTCGCTGAAAAGCACATAGTTGCCAGAAGAAATGTTGAACAGACAGACAGCATCCGAGTGCCAGGATCAGATCAGATATATTCCAGCAGACTTAACTGTAAACACAACTTCAGCCAAGCATTTCTGGGCAGACCCCCCCCCCCAGCATGAGCTAATCAAGACAAAACCCACATCGAAGCCCGAATAATCCTCCGACATTATGGAATTATTTCGGTATATGGCTCTGTAAGAACATTGCGATCTTCTTCTTTTTTTGCTTGTTAGAAAGATAATTGCTCTGTTTTAATCTCTTTTATGCAATATTGTGGTGCAGACAGTGAGAAATTGGGTTTGCGGAAAGCTAAGTGTGTGTGTTTTAATATCGCCACACTCCTAAGTATATTATTCGCTCAAACCCGCTCCAGTTTGGTTATGTAACCTCTCGCTGAAATGAGAGCGATTGGATGTGAAGGAACAATTGAAGGCTGGAACTACCAAAACACATTTAAGGACCCCAAGCAAGTCTGAGGAACACAATTTTCTTTTCTGCGTAAATGTATTTCGCATTAAAACAGGAAGTTGGGATATATATCGAAGGACTTTAGGCGCTTGCTGTTTACAAATAGAATTACAGTATGTACTTTTTGGATTTTGTCTTATAGAAATAGAATACAATTAAATAATAGCAATTATATAATAATATGCAATCATAGTGAACACACTATTTTAAATATTTCCTTAATGTTTTACATAGTGGCTTCAGCTACAATGTTCAGAGCCCCAAAGGGGACATGGTGATAGATAAAATATAATATAGCAAGAGAAGTGAAAAAAAAAAAAAAAAAAAAAAAAAAAAAAGTGTTTTACTGCATTTGGGTTCTCTTGCAAAAGTTTTGTGCTCCCAGATAATATACAGTTTACTTTGTGTAAGGATTTATTTTATTCATTTTTTCATAATGATTACATCACAAAAGTTTTTTTGAGAAAACACAAACGCTATTAAAATATGTGTCCCAGCTCATTTTGCATACAGTATATATCTGTTGGACTTTGAAAAGACATCATACTTGTTGCGAATGGATGATATGCAGACGGGTAGTTCCAAATGCAGCTTTATTTAGAATGGTCAGGCAGGCAGGGGTCGAAAACCAGCATTAACATTGTAGTAGACAATCCAAAATCAAAATCCAAAAACAGGCGAAAGGTTCAGGGCAGGCAGCAAAGAATCATAACATGATAAACAGTCCAAAGTCAAAAGACGCTGGAAACAAGGTAAATCACTTACGTACATGACAGCAATAATTAAACAATACTTAACACATGTGTGAGAAACAGAGGGGTTTAAATAATCCAAGTAGACAGTTCTGAACAGCTTAAGCTGTGTGTTAGCAATAAGTGGGAAACTGGAACAGGTGTGAGTGTGTGGTGCATGGCAGGATTTGTAGTCCATATGGTGACTGATTTGTAGTCCTGAGTGAAAGTGAATGATTCCCAGCGATCTACAAGACTGGATTGCTGGTAATTGTGACAATACTACTGTCAGGAAAGAAACAGAGAGAATCTAACTGTGAGTGAAGGACAGTTTAATGAAGTGCAACAGTGATAACAAGTCTTAAAGTGCCCAAAAAAGGTAGAGAGAATTAGCAGAATGTCCATAAACAGAGCTTCCACGGGTCCAAATGAACACCTCATCCGACGGTCTAGGCTACAGAGAAAATCTGAACATAACACCATAGTGGCTTCAGCTACAAAGTGTGGAGCCCAAAAGGGGACACGGTGATAGATAAAATATAATATAGCAAGAGAAGTCCAGAAAAAAAATGTATTTCACTGCATTTGGGTTCTCTTGCAAAAGTTTTGTGCTCCCAGATCATCTACAGTTTACTTTTGTGTAAGGGTTTATTTTATTAATTTTTTCATAATGATTTCATCACAAAAGTTTTGTAAGACAACTCAAATGTTAAGAAAATATGTGTCCCAGCTCATTTCGCATACAGTACATATCTGTTGGACTTTGAAAAGACATCATACTTGTTGCGAATGGATGATATGCAGATGGGTAGTTCCAAATGCAGCTTTATTTAGAATGGTCAGGCAGGCAGGGGTTGAAAACCAGCATAAACAGTGTAGTAGACAATCCAATAGCAAAATCCAAAAACAGGCGAAAGGTTCAGGACAGGCAGCAAAGAATCAAAACACGATAAACAGTCCAAAGTCAAAAGCACGGGACACAAGGTAAACCACAGCAACAGCAATGACAGCAACAACTAAACAAAACTTAGCACATGTGTGAGAAACAGAGGGTGTTAAATAGTCCAAGTAATCAGTTCTAAACAGCTTTAGCTGTGTGTGTTAGCAATAAGTGAACTAGACTGAGACCATTTAAATTGTAAAGATTTGGAGTTTCATTTCATGTATCCTTTTGTTTACAATTGTGAAACGATCTGAGTTAGTGGTGTTTGAGTTCAGGTGTGTTATTGCAGAAGTTTTTAACTTTAGCTTTGATGTGATTTTTCATTTCATCTGTTGATTTGGGGTAAAACAAAAATGTAAGGAAACATAAAAAATATAGAACAAAAGAAGTCAGTAAAGAACAACACTTAAGACTAGTAAGGATAGTTTACATATTTTATTTTGCAGAATTAAGGTGCTTATTTTCTGACTAATAGAGTAAATCTTTATTTAGTGGGATTTCCATTTAAATTGTTTATTTTTCTTTATTCCATTATTGTTGTTTTTCTTGTGGTGTAGGCAAAGAGCTGATGCTTTTCTTTTCTTTTTTTTACTGTAAACAAAACTGTAATAAATTGTTATTCTTTTTCTTCAAATCTAAATGTGATATCTCATTGTTTTGTTTTATTATATTGAATGCATTTTACAAAAAACTTTAAATAAATACAAACTGTGTAGTTTAATTCAGCTAAAACTAATTTTAAGAATATCAAGAAGTAAAAATGTCGGCTAATTCACCATTCAAATGCTGGGAAACCAGGTATTTTTGATTAGTATATTTAAAAATAATTCTTAGGGTTAAGAAAAGGGTTACATGAAGAACTCCCTCTGTTGAGCATGTGGTTAGCTGGTGGTCAGTTCTTTGTTCTCACGAGGCTTGGAGGGGGGTGGAGTCTGGATTTTCAAGTTGAGGCGGCAAAACTGTTTCGGTTTCGCGGCACACTAACCTTAACTAGACTCTCGAAGGAACAGAAAGAAAGGTGTTGGAGATAGGAATGTCTGAGCTGTGCGGTTAACCCATTTTGTCTAGGTTCTCCTGGATTCTGGTCTGTAGTCTTCTAGGGGCCGGCCTTAGGTCACAAGCTTTTACAAGGATGGTTTTGTACCCATCTTCCGAAGTCGAATTGACCAATGAGAAGTTAACTCCCCCAAGGCCTGTTTTATAGTCTTTGTTCCAAAGCGGGGGGGATTTGCATAGGCATTCTAGGTGTAAACTGATGCAGAAATGTTCCAAGCTTCTTAAAATGTTACGATGTTGCACACATATTAACATCAAACGTAAACAATCACTCAGTACACCAAATTAGCTTTGCAGGGACATCAAACATGAACTATCTATGATCTTGTTTAGCTTTGGTAGAGTTAAACATTGATTGCAGAAGTATTAAAACCATAATACGAATACATGAGCAAGAGACTTGCAAAACACCTGATTACACATAAAGAGAATAAAAGTTTACATTAAAAGCATCAGTATTAAGCAAGGAGCTTATAGAAGTTCTCTGTGTGTCCATTTCTGAACTGTTTATACAACTTTTGAATGAAACAATGTTAATGGAGCAATATACATACTGCTTAAAAAAACAAGGGGGATGTCTTTCCAAAAAATCTTGAAAAGCCTCAAATAAACCTCACCTCAGATGTATTTTCATAATAAGCGTGTCTATACACAAACACAGCAGACCTTTATTCTGAACTTTATTAGTTTATTCTGATTTTTGTATTCTCTGTTTTTTGTTTATTTTATTTGTATGATTTTTGTTACTCTACTTGTGTTTACTGGTATCCTTTTTTGTTTGTATGTTGCTTTTGTTTTTATGTTCATTAAAACCAATAAACAAATAATCATTTAAAAAAAGGTAGTCGTTAGGTTAAAATATTAAGTAGCATTAGGGATGTAGAGTAAGTTTGTGCAGGATATGTAGTTTATACAGTAAGTACAAATAAACAGCCAATAATGTAATAATAAGATACTAGCTAATAGTGAGAAGTGGTACTTTAAAGTGTTTCCGAAATTGTACTGCAAAGTGAAATGTGAAATGAAAAGTTAATGACAACAATATCCTTGTGCAGAGATGATATAGATATTTCATCTGCATTGATACAATTACAACAGAATAAATTAGATTAAATAAGGCAGGGCAAGTTTATTTATATAACACATTTCAAACACAATGGTAATTAAAAGTGCTTTATATAAACAATATAAGAAACATAACATACAATAATAAAAAATGATTAAAAAACAAATGATGATCAAATATGTGATATAATTATGATTACAGATGTGTTAAAATGGGTTAAATATGAATATAAAAGAAAGACACAAATAGTGCAATCTGTCAAACAAAGGACAGTGCTCATTCAATAAATGCACAAATAAATCTTTTTTATGTGTGAACACACACAAATAAACAAGATTAATGTTTAAATTGTACAATTTTTAATAATTGTATTATTTTAAATATGAAACAAACTAAAAAAAAATGAATCATGTATGCAACCAATGGTTCAAAGCAGTCAATTGAAGTGGTTTTAGATTAGTTTAAAATGATTTTGGCTGCAAAATGTAAAACTGTTTAAAACCATTTCTATAATCAAATCTTATCTGTTTATTTAGCGTTTGCTTTACATCTTTGAATTTTCATTTTGCATCTGCAATTACACAGTAAAAAGTGATTTGATTATTTACTTAAATATGTCCTCTACAGTCCTGCTCCACTGAAGACATCCATTAGCCTACATATTTAATTTAGTTTGTTAAGCGCAAAAGATTTGTTTCAAAATTATTTCTAAATTCAGTTCTAATAAAGAAGTGCGGTCAAAAAACTGAGTTATATCCAAACACACGTCCTATTCTTATGCCCCATATGGTGATGCACACATCTCCATTCCCGACAGGTGGACAAATCTAAACTTGTCTTTATTAAACAAATATAAATATGCACATAATTCATAATACTGCTAATGATAACAACATTATACAAATTGTCATGAAAACAATGAAAAAAAGCCCCCGGACATGAAGGCATGGAGGCAGTGGTTTTTATATTTATGTAAAAAATAATAATTTTTGTAACATTTTAACCCTTTAATTTTTTTTCATATGTAAAGATATTTGTGTATTGCTGTACCTCCTGTGTACAGCAATGTGCAAGTGTTTGGACCTGCATAGGCGCATAACTAACGCGCTCTGTGCTGGACTTTAGACCAGCTTATAGTTGGTCAATGGCGCAGTCTGTTTTAGTTTCTCCAAATAGCAATGCACCAAAAAATGCGCCCTAACACACCTCTTTTTTAGACCACCACAGCCATCAGTCCACAAAGCGGTGCAAATGGATTTGCTACTAAAACTACATGCTGCAAAATTAGAGTTGCACTGGTCACCATGCGTGTCTTGCGCATTTTTGCACAGGATGTTTGATTGAGCCCCAGTATGTTTAATCCACATGTATGATACTTGTGTCCCCACTGACAGAGTCGAAAGAAACAATGTGCTAACAATCCTACTCAAACTTATGTACAAAATACCATAGACCACACATGTGAATTAGAAACCACAGCACACAAACACAGCAAAAAAATATATAGATCTCTGTCTGAAACATTATCTTTTACAATAAGGTTTTCCTGGAAAATTGTACTATCATCCCCTCTCTCCCCGAGACCAAAATGAGACTAATTACAAATGCAGCTGATATCAAGACAAGGCCAAGACCTTCAAAAACAAACAGCCTCGAGACCAAAAGAGTCTTAAATACTACAACCCCAGTGCATAATGCATCATTTAAGACAAGTCTTGCTATAGCTGGCCATGAAACCTCTTGCTGTACACAAATGCTATTACTGGTGGCTAAAGCAATGCTGTTCCATTTTATGTAAGCGAAGCTTGTATACAGAAAAAAAAAAAAGCTGAATGCTGTCGGTAAACTAGATCTGCTGAACACAAAGATCATACATGTGGGCGAGCTTAAGAAAGTAGCTCTGCTAACTCTCACAAATGATCTAATAGAGCGTCAAGGAAACCACAGAGAACGCTGACGGAGAAATAGCGATGAGCAGCATTATTCTCTAAGATAGTGAGATAAATGACAGAGTGTGTGGATCATGACAAGACCTTGCTCCCGCATGACCTGTCTCAAGTCCACTCTGTTTGAGGAAGAGTGACACCTAGTGGAGGCAGACCAAACTCCAGTCCCAACTTCAGCTTGTCATCAAACTTTATTTTAGCACAGGGGTGTCTTGCTCCTGCTCCTGGAGATCCTATAGACCAGGGGTGTCAAAGTCAATTCCTGGAGGGCCGGAGCCCTGAAAAGTTTAGTTCCAGCCCTGCTTCAACACACCTATCTGTAGGTATCAAACAAGCCTAAAGCACTCAATTTGTTTGATCAGGTGTGTTTAATTGGGGTTGGAACTAAACTGTGCAGAGCTCCGGCCCTCCAGGAACTGGCTTTGACACATGTGCTATAGACCATTTATGAGGAGATGTAAACAATAACAATGGTCCTGACGTACTTCCTGTTTTACATGTTGAATTTCTATAGCTTCTGAAAGTCCAGAAAGTTTCACATAATGATAAGTATTGTTATGATAGCTGTTATAACATCAAGTTATGATTGAATCACCTCTTGTTACAGATATGAAATAGTTGACAACAAGCAGCAAATGTTCATAGGCTAATGACATCACCACATTGAAATGGTCTATAGTTAAGTGCAAAAACACTACTTGTTTACTTTTTACTATCAGTAATAATAGTGTACAGTACAATCTAAAAATGCTGGACAAACCTAACCAAAAATGTAAATTAAAAATGTAATCCAGCAGTTGGGTTTATCCATATTTTACCCACATTTGGGTTGAAACAACATTTTCTTTTTTAGAGTGTTTATGGCAGCTGAGTGGACTGTATCAGGAAAAAAAAGTGCATGAAAATGAGTGACTGAATTCGATCAGTAATATAAATAATGCAAGCCAGTCTGTCATGGAGATTGTCCTTGTCATGAACATTCACAATATATTCTTTTTGGCTTTATGTATTGTACATCACTGTTAATTTTTTACATTGGTAACACTGTGGTTTAGGTCACAATCCATGCTATTAACTACTGGCGTATCACACACGCCTATTATTAAGATATTAACTGTTCATTAGTAGTTATAAAGTATGATTTTATTCTGCATCCCTAATTCTACCCAAAACCTAAACCCAACATCCACCTTACTAACTATTAATAAACAGCTAATTAGTAGTTTATTAAATTAGTATTATTAGTTAATGGTTTGTTAATACCGTGAATTGTGACAAACTAAAGTGTTAGTCACATTTATTGTATTATTTGATAGCAAAGAGAACAAAACATCTGCTTGTTCTAAGTTTAACCTTTTAATTGCATTTAAAAATGAAATTGCGGCATTTAAATTCATTTGTTTGTTAAAAGAAAGGTTAAAGCACAGGATCTGTCCATTTTTGTAGTGTAGGTTTATTATTAAAACAGAAAAGTTTCATTTTTTTTTTTTTTTACAGTTGGTACAGTATACCCTTAAAAACACACAAAATAACAGTTTTTAATATAAAACCCCCTAAATTAGTATAATTTTTTTTACAGTAGTTTAATCATCAAATTTTTTTTTTTTTTTTTTTTTTTTTTAATGCGGGCACACTGTCAGTTAACAGAAGTTTTCTGTTTTTAATTTATGGTATAAAGTCTGTGTAATGAGCTGCCAGTACATTTTACCATTTTTAACAGAATTTTTTTTGAATGTAACATAATTTATAAAGATAAAATATTAACGAGGAACTATTATGCCAGTAGCGATTGTAGTTTAAATGGCACCCTGGGTGAACCACCATATATACTGTACACGGCCCCCCTCTACCCCAAATCCCCCGAGAAATAAGGGATACACTATGTGGTTGATTTTTTTACTACTTCCATTGGAACACATGTAATTGTCTCAAACAAACAATGCAGACAGCATTCAAACAAACAATTTATTTTCAATAGATTCATTCATTCATTCATTTTCTTGTCGGCTTTGTCCCTTGCGGGGTCGCCACAGCGGAATGAACCGCCAACTTATCCAGCTTATCCTTATTATTTACGCAGCGGATGCCCTTCCAGCCGCAACCCATCTCTGGGAACTTCCACACACACATTCACACTCATACACTATGGACAATTTTAGCTTACCCAATTCACCTGTACTGCATGTCTTTGGACTGTGGGGGAAACCGGAGCACCCGGAGGAAACCCACGCAAACGCAGGGAGAACATGCAAACTCCACACAGAAACGCCAAGTGACCCAGCCCAGCCGAGGTTCGAACCTGCGACCCAACGACGTTCTTGCTGTGAGGCAACAGCACTACCTACTGCGCCACTGCGTTGCCCTTTTCAATAGATATAACAATCTATTTATATTTATATTATTATTATACAATTATTATTTTTAAATAAATAACAGAAATCAATCCTAAATGTAACTAGAAAACAATGTAAAGACACAACTGGAGTGATATGCTAAGATCACTTTAAAAATATTTTGCATGAATATTAATTATGACAATTCTGTAGAATCCAAAAAATTATGTTTTATAAAATGATCTGCTGTATTAGACCTGTCTCATGGCCAAGAATTGATGTTATTAAGTCTTACCTCCCTGACTTTCAATGTAACACAGGGATGCTGGACATCAGAGTTGACCAGAGATCCATGTGCAGTTTATTGAAAGCTTAGGGCTTACTCACACTATGCTATCCAAACCGTGCCCAGGCCCGTTTCCCAGATCGTTTGAGAAGTGTGAGTGCTCTGAATCAGGCTCAGGCACGGTTCACTTGGCCGGCCCTGGCCCGGTTGGAAGAGGTGGGCCAGAGCGCGGTTCACTTGGGCTTAGGCGCGGCACGCTTGTGTGTGAGTGCAAAACGTGCCTGAGCCCGAAACTGAAAGCGAGACGTGACTTTTAAAGCACTGTTTCATATGGATTAATTAATCATTCGTACTGTTCAATGAACACAAAATTGTCTGGTTTATTAAATACGCAAACCCCTCACTGCACGTCAGCTGAGTCTTCAGCAAACCTCCTAATTCCTGCAGCATGAGGATCTTATGATTGTTTATGAGCGTCAAAAGTGGCTGATCTGTTCGGCGAAATATTTGACTGCGTGTCACCGCATATCAAATGACTTAAACGATATAACTAAAGAAATCTCCACTGTGCTGAGCAAGAGCGCTTACTGAACAGCGCATCATCGATGATATAAGCGTGCCCAGGCCCGAATGTAATGTGAGTGCGGGCCGTCGGGGGGGACAAGCGTACATAGTGTGAGTACGCCCTAAGGCAGGCAGGCAATGGTCAACGGGAACAAACAGAAG
Source organism: Danio kyathit (assembly GCA_903798195.1). Taxonomy (NCBI): domain Eukaryota; kingdom Metazoa; phylum Chordata; class Actinopteri; order Cypriniformes; family Danionidae; genus Danio; species Danio kyathit. The sequence continues at coordinate 59,067,071 of LR812521.1, read as the reverse complement.
CATGAGGACAATCCAAAAGTTTAGTTAGATCACAGGCAAAAGTTGATACAGGATTGCTGGTGACTGTGACACTTAATCGCTTCTTTCTGCTTCATAGCCATGATTACTCAAAATAAAATCATCATCATATTATATAAACTACAGTTTTGTCAACTTGCAAAACTCCCTGCGTGCCGACACCTCTGCATAAAAGGCTGTTACTCCAGTTTCACAGCGCATGAGTGGTGCGTATTTTATCGGCGTGCATGTAAACAATCGGGATTCACACCGGGAGTGTGTGTGAGGCGCACAGGAATGTTTTTTTTTTCCACGCATTCGGCAGTTTGCTTTCAACAGCATTGTTTCGGTTGCACATAGAGAATAACAAACTTGTGCATGGAAAAGATGGCAAATGGCTCCTAACATCTTTATTCTGGGATTACCACTCTAAATGAATACACTTGCATAAAGTAAATTGTAAAACTTTACTGGGGCACAATATTTATTTGCATTATTTATTTATTTTTTTTTTTTAGCAAGATGTCGCCCATATCACACATGCCTAAATCCGCCACAGATTATGCCCTTTTTACAAGATGTGAAATAAGTCTCTGATGTCCCTAGAGTGTTTATGTGAAGCTACTCAAAATACCCCGCAAATATTTTTTGTATAACTCTTTGAAACTGGCTCTTTTTGGCTTTGATCCTAATTGAGCCATTTTGGTAACTGTCACTTTAAATTCAAATGAGATTGTGCTTCCAGCCCTATTTTCAAAAGAGGGTGGAGCTACAAACGCCTGTGCATCCATAGGATGAGGGAAAGAGTTCATCACTAATAGGCAGGACTTTCTGCATTAGATAACAGGGTGATACAGGACACATAGTACATAAATGTTACTTACTACATACATGTGTCCTCCATAAAGAAACAATTCACAATACTTGTTAGTCCAGCACTTTAAGTTAACATGAACTTAAAATCAATATGGTTTTCATTTACTAACATTAAAAAATATATATAAAGGCGATGCAGTGGCGCAGTAGGTAGTGCTGTCCCCTTACAGCAAAAAGGTTGCTTTTTTTTGCATGTTCTCCCTGCGTTTGCGTGGGTTTCCTCCGGGTGCTCCGGTTTCCCCCACAGTCCAAAGACATGCGGTACAGGTGAATTGGGTAGGCTAAATTGTCTGTAGTGTATGAGTGTGAATGAGTGTGTGTGGATATTTCCCAGAGATGGGTTGCGGCTGGAAGGGCATCCGCTGCGTAAAAACGTGCTGGATAAGTTGGCGGTTCATTCCGCTGTGGCGACCCCTGATTAATAAAGGGACTAAGCCGAAAAGAAAATGAATTAATGAATAAAAAATATAAATATACTGTAATGAATGTATTGTTCATTGTTTGAGTTAGTAAATACATTAACATTAACTATGTGTCTTGTACTGTAAAGTGATAACATAACTATCTACAAGAACCTACACAATTGCTTGAACATATTTATTATTATCACTGGGTTTCCCATGTCCTCGATTGACTTCTGAGGTAATCCTTTCTTAAATTATGAATGATACTTGCAGCTTGTGGATTTCATGTCAGCCATGTTTTTTATCATTTTACTGGCTTTGGTAGAATTTTATGTAATGGCAATTCAACAAGTGTACACTGGAATACCCAATTAAAATTAGAGTTTCACATGTGAATTTACATCATGTCCAGGTGAACAGGAACAACCAGCACAAATTAAAAGAACAAAATAACAGTTTTACCAAAGGCTCTTTGTGAAGAAGTACCGCATATACATTTCTGTAGAGCATTAATTATGTAACCAGAGGTATGTATGGCTGCATTTTGTCTTTCAAACTTACACTATCAGGCGGCATGACGGAAGGGTTGGTCGGTCGGGCAGTCAGTCAGTTGACATCAGCCACTGGTAGATTTACATGAGAACAGCTGGAACAAATGGCACTCGTGAGAGAAATTTGAGACCTGAAAAAGTATACACAGTGGCCTCTGGTGGATTCCTGAAAACAAAATCTGCAAAAAAAACGTACCACCTGGGATGTATTCAATCCAGGCTCATTCTGAAAATGTAGTCCCGTGAACGTTTCTGGAGACCACGACATACGTCCCGGGAGGTACGTATTTTTGCAGTTTATATTTTCGCGAATCCACGAAAGGCTGCTGCGTGCGTTTTTTCGTATCTCAAACGTCTCTCGCGAGTGCGCGTAAACCCACCAGAAGCCGCTGTCGACCTACCGTCTGTCTGTCTGACTGAATGATTGACTGGGCGAATCGACTGACCCACCCTCCTCCTTCCCTAAACCCAACCAATTTTACCGATTGACCCGCCCACCCACACACTTTCCTAAACCCAACCAACGGTTTACAAAAGCCGTCCAGAAAAAGAAAACCCCTCATCTGATTTTTACCACATTTTCGGATTTTACCATGTTCTTACCCTGTTGTTCACTTGTTGATTTAATTTTTTTAGATTCTGTTTTTGTCTTAACTGATTTGTGGAACCACTCTTCCCCGTACTCGAACCCGGTCATCGTGGTCGTGGTCCTATCTGCGTCTCAAGTCCGCTGACGTACACGACGAGCTAACGGGACAAACTGGTTGAGGTGGGAAAGGCCTCCACACGGAGGTAAGCGGTCAGTCGGTAAGCGCCAAAAGGAACGGCACCATACCGCCCCGTAGCGTTTGCTTAAAAAATGAAACGTAGCCATACGTACCTCCGGCTACATAATACGCAGTCTCCAGAAACGTCCACAGGACTACGTTTTCAGAATAAGCCTGGGTTGGACGTATTTTGTTCTCTTCAGAAATGTATATAGGGGTACATAATCAGCCTGGGTTGTCATTTCTAGTTTTGCAAACTTCATGGTAGAATGGAAATCTGGCCTCTGTCTTGCATATTTTAACTGCTACTCTAATTAAGCACACCTGAACCAGCTAATTAAAGTCTTACTAGGCATACTAGAAACTTCCAGTCAGGTGCGTTCAGGCAAGCTGGAGCTAAACTCTGCAGGACACCAGCCCTCCAGGACTGAGTTTGGACACCCCTGTAAATTTTATGGAAAGTAGTTTAATCTTCTTGATTGATTTTTTTTATACAGCGCTACAAGCACCTAGGAAGAACACAATCTTCCACTCCCAAACGAGGCAATAATTTTACATAAACCACTCAAAAGAATGAAACTAATAAAGCTCCCACAATGAACACCACTTTCGTATCCTGAAATTTCGAGCAAACCCAGCAGCGGTGAGAAGATTCTGCACAGATGAAGGGTTTGCGTAGATAACATCAGGCGCTTTTCCAGGTACGTGATTGTCACCAGTGCTTTCTCCATATCTGCAAAACTGTATTTGGCTTGTCAGCTGCCTCGTTCCGAGATGTAAAGAGTTTCATTTGGCTTTGTTTCCATGGAGAGATTTTTTTTTCTTCTTCTTCTTAAATAAAAAAAGTTCTAGCCGTGTCACAGTTTGATGGATTCCCTTGTTATGGCTGTTTCCGGCCCCAGCTTTATGAGACAGTTAGCTCCTGCTACACACAACAGACGGCTCGGAGATGGGTGTCATTTGGAATCCGAGCACAACTGAGCCTTTTCCAGACGCGCACACACTCTCATTCTTTCCAAATATCCTGCTGTCCTGTCCACAAGCTGGCTCTGTTTTATTAATTAAAAGCAAATCACTCCTTCAAATGACTTTTTCCTTCATTTTTTTTTTTTTTTCCCATAGGAGCGGATGATGAGGTGGTATTACATGGCCGGATCCCAATCAGAGAGAGAGGATCCAATCAATCACTCTGTTATCTGCGTTCTGCTCTTCTATTACTCGCGTGGCAGGCTACTAAGTCCTGGCTTTGAGCGCGCGAGTGGCAGTAGCTGCGCCTGTCATTCGGGTGCTGTAGATTAATGGGAAGCCTGTCGTGGTGTTTAATGTGTTTAATATGGGCCGCCGATGAGGCCGTTACACAAATGCCTCTGCCCGTCATCTACACCCTGTGAGTGATGGAGTCACCTGTGCCACACACTGAGCCAAACTGACATGCCAGATAGATTAAAAAAAAAAAGTAGACTATTCTGACTTTAATAATATACACGGCCAGTTCTCTAATTGAGGGATTTATTTGTGAAGACATAATTATCTCATTAATTGATTTATTCATACACACGTTACGTACAGTTTGTCTGAGCTGTATGTTAACGGTGACAGCAGGTGGCTTAATGCAGCAAAGGAGATCTTAAAAATTCAAAATGTTAGAGTTGGTGAAATATAATTGAGAATCATTTAGCAGATAGTTAAGTATTTAGCTTATCTATTCATTCTGGCTTACCTTTGCTCACATGCCTGTTAACAGGATGTTAATTAGAAAGGTTTCGCCCTGCTCTCACCCAAACACTAATTTCATCTCAGATTTTTTTGTTCATTCACATGAGGTTTGGGGTATAATATTTGTACAAATTAATCTCACACTTGTCAATTACAAACATGTTACCCTAGACCACTATACCAGTCTTACGTTGCACAGGTATATGTATGGGAATAGCCAAAAAAATCCATTGTATGAGTCAAAATGATGCTTCTGTCATGAACACTCTCAGGATTTAGTATGGTATTGAATATGTACACACCGGCCACTTAATTAGATACACCTTACTAGTACCGAGTTGGACCCCCTTTTGTCCCCTTCAGAACTGCCTTAATATTCGTGGCATAGATTCAACAAGGTACTGGAAATGTTCCTAAAAGATTTTGGTTCGTATTGACATGATAGCAGCACACATTTGCTGCAGATTTGTTGGCAGGATGAATCCATCCTTTCAAGTTGTTGACGCCAATTTCTGACCCTACAGTACCATTCGAATGTCGCAGCAGAAATCAAGACTCAACCGACCTAGCAACATTTTTCCAATCTTCTATTGTCCAATTTTGGTGAGTCTGTGGGAATTGTAGCCTTATTTTCCTGTTCTTAGCTGACAGGAGTGGCACCCGGTGTGGTCTTCTTCTGCTGTAGCGCATTCGCCTCAAGGTTCGACGTGTTGTGCATTCACAGATGCTCTTCTGCATACCTCGGTTGTAACGAGTGGTTATTTGAGTTACTGTTGCCTTTCTGTCAGCTGGAACCAGTCTGGCCATTCTTCTCTAACATCAGGTATCGATAAGGCATTTTCGCCAAGAGAACTGGATATTTTCTTTTTTTCTGATCATTATCTTTAAATCCTAGAGATGGTTGTGCGTGAAAATCCCAGTAGATCAGCAGTTTCTGAAATACTCAGACCAGCTAGTCTGGCACCAACAACCATGCCACAACCAAAGTCACTTAAATCACCTTTGTTTCCCATTCTGATACTCGGTTTGAACTGCAGCAGATCGTCTTTACCATGTCTACATGCCTAAATGCACTGAGTTGCTGTCATGTCATTAGCTGATTAGAAATTCGCGCTTACGAGCAGTTGGACAGGTGTACCTAATAAAGTGTATATGGCAATGTTGATATTTGGTCTTGGCGGAATAGATCTGCTACACTGCTGCTGCTTCTATTATTATGGCAGAGCAAGTACCGAGACCTGCTACTGCCAGTATATACACAGACATGTCGTCTGAGAATATAACACGCTGTTGCTTCAAATATAATACACATGTAACCCCCACAGCAGATCTAAACACAGGTAGAGCTGGGATGGAGAAGGGCCTTCGAAAAAACGTGCCACAGCTTAAACAGCTTAGAATGAAGATAGATAGAAGATAGAAGAGCTTTTAAAATAATGAGGAGCAAGCTCATTGGCTGCAGAGGTGACAGCAACCAATCTGATCAGAGCAGATTAGGTGACCTATCAGCCTGTGCGTGCATACAGTTTAATGCCAAAATTGTCACATATTTATTTTTGCTAAAAATCATTAGAATAATAAGTAAAGATCATGTTCCATGAAGATAATTTATACTTTTCTTCTGCAAATATATCATTATTATACTATGCATTGCTAAGGCTTTAATTTTGATAACTTTAATGTCAGTTTCCTCAGTAATCCCCAGTTTCCAGATATTCTAATAGTTGAATTTTGGCAAATATTATCCCTTACCTTATTATCATCCTATTCTAACAAACCATACAGAAATGGAAAGCTTTTTTATTCATCTTCAGGATGATGTACAAATGTCAGTAATAAAAAAAAATAAATTTTGTGGTCCAGGGTCAAACATATGCTTTAATTTTACAATTGCAATTTATATTGCATAATTATTTATATTTTCATTATTTATCCCAAATGAATGAACATGTAAATGTATGTATGAATGCATGTATGAATGTAAATGAATTGCTAAAACATTTTTCTAGATGGAACAATATTGTACAAAGGGCCCCTAAATTGCAATCTACCCTCCAAATATTCAGATTTGCTCCATTCCATAAATATGTCTCTCTCAATAAACAACAAAAAAACACACACACATATTTGGGAACAATTTACTAAGTATATTGTATGCCATATTAAGCTGCAGTCATGCACTGTAATGTGCATTTATATAGCACATTTATCGTGTATGGCGATACACCCAAACCACTTCACAATCATGAGTGGGAGGGGGGTCTCTCTACACCACCACCAGTGTGCAGCATCCACTTGGATTATGGGACAGTGCGCTCACCACACACCAGCTATTGGTGGAGTGGAGAGATAGTGATAGTGCCAATTCAGTGTATGGGATGATTGGGAGGCAATGATGGTAAGGGCCAATAAAAGGTATTTACACCACTACTCTTTACAAGAAGTGCCATAGGTTTTTCAATAACCACAGAGAGTCAGGACCTCGGTTTAATGTTGGCGCCCAGTGGAAGCATAGTGTCCCCTTTACTATACTGCAGCATTGCATGCCCCCTGCTGGCCTCAATAACACCACTTCCAACAGCAACCTAGTTTTCCCATCTGGTCTCCCATCCAGGTCCTGACCAGGCTCAGCCCTGCTTAGATTCAGTAAGCAACCAGTATTGGACTGCAAGGTAATATGGCTGTCATATGAGTCTGAGCATGCAAAAATGGGGAAGAACAAAACAAGATGATGCGACTGATAAAATGAGCAATTGCTCAATATTTAAGTTTCTGTACAAAGATATCATGTTTTGATCTTCTATTGGAATCCATATTCACAGATCAGAGTCCACAAAGCTTAATCTTTGGAATGCAGTGACATGCAAATCTAAGCTTGCATTTCTGATCTAGTGCATTTGCATACTTCATTAATTCATTCATTTTCTTTTCGGTCCCTTTAAAAAATCTGGGGTCACCACAGCGGAATGAACCGCCAACTTATCCAGCACATGTTTTATGCAGCGGATGCCCTTCCAGCTGCAACCCATCTCTGGGAAACATCCATACACACTCAATCACACTCAAACACTACTGACAATTTTAGCCTACCCAATTCACCTGTACCGCATGTCTTTGGACTGTGGGGGAAACCGGAGGAAACCCACGCGAAGGCAGGGAGAACATGCAAACTCCACACAGAAACGCCAACTGACCCAGCCGAGGCTCGAACCAGCAACCTTCTTGCTGTGAGGCGACAGCACTACCTACTGTGCCACTCCGTCGCCCATTTGCATACTTATGAATGTTAATGGGGCAAAAAGTGAGGTACAGCTACACGTTATTTAAGAAAATAATGACTTTGCAACAGTCAGTCAGAGCCCATCAACATTACTTAAACTGCTGCTCGTGTTTTTAAAATGGGAGCAGAACCCACATCCACATTTCAACACGTAGCAAGAATTCTTCCGAGAAGAAAGCAATCTTTTTGGAAAGCCACACCCTGCATTAATTCCCCAGCACACATGATGGATGTATTGTGGTCCATTTGGGCATATTATCGCCACAGCTTTGACAGAGGAGCGGAGGAAGCATACAAGACAGTGGCGGTGACGGGAAATAAATGTTTATATGTGTTCTGTCACCCCTGTTACTATCTACAAGCTTCCCCGCATTGATTCACCACTAAGCTACACAAACAAATATGGCACCAGTCAAAGTATACACACATCTATGTACCCGCCGCCTACTCTTGAGTAAAATTCCGTTTCAACGATGACCTGTAAGGCGGACATTTTGACCTCTCTCCGGGAGAGAGCTTGAGTCGGGGTGTCAGAGAAAATGGGAGCGATCACGGAGCCGTGGCAGTTTGTAGCGCAGACAGCAGCTGCTGAAGGTGTGATGGGTGTATTTCTGTATCTGGAGAGCTGTAATGGGAGACACTCGCACCTTTCAATCGTCTTTCCACAACAGGGCCCGGATAATGAACGTGTCAACTGTTAACATTCCTGCAATGTGACTCCTCTCCTCCACCTCCTTCTCTCTGTCTGCATCTCTCATATTCAGCCTACCTCCTTATCCCATTGGCTCTCTCTCTTGCTCCCACTTGCTAATTTTCACTTCTCTGTCTCGGCGTCTCTCCGCCAGCCTCCCACTTCCTCCCAGCACATTTCACTCTCCCTCTCCTCGCCCCATCTATCACCTTCCCCCTACAATGTTCTCATTTAATCTTTCCCTCCAGAAATGCGTTCAGCTCCAATCATCCCAGATCACCTCGGATGACTTAGTGCTGTTGTTGCTGCTATTACGGCTGATATTACCTGCGCTCTCTCAACTGCTGATAAGTATGTTAGAAGCCTCTCTCGTCTCCGTGTCAAGACCTCTCCACCAGAAGAGACTGCTTAAGGCTCGACAAAGCCAGAGATGCGGCTCATTTCTCTTTGTTTGCGTCCCCATGTCGAGTGTCCGTGACACATTGCACCCTCTGTGTGAAGCACATCTGTGTGTGGATGAATCTGTCCTTGTTGCCATTGATCTTGCTTTTATTTCAACAGTTGCCTTCAAGAATAATGCACTTCATATTGGAGTTTTTACTGCACACAACAGCCCTAACCATAACTACCATCCAGACCTAACCATCCGTCTTTCGGATGAGATGTTAAACCGACATCCTGACTCTCTGTGGTCATTAAAAATTTGGCACTTATAGTAAAGAAGGCCTGGCCAAATACTCTACATCAGCCCTTACCATCATGGCCTCCCAATCATCCCCATCCACCGAATTGGCTCTATCACTGTCTCTACACTCTACCTATAGCTAGTGTGTGGTGAGTGCACTGGTGCCATTGTCCTGTGGCTGCTGTTGCTTCAACCAATTGGATGCTGCATACTGGTGGTGGTGACACCCCTCATGATTGTGAAGCGCTTTGGGTGTATGGCCATACATAACAAATGCGCTATATAAATACACATTACATTACATAACTTGCTAAACAATGATATTTAGTGTATCTGAATCTGTGTAAAAGTTTATTAAAACTTTGCAGTGTATTAGGGGAAGCTACAGCAGAAGTATCCACACTGTGGTTTTGACAAAGGTTTTAAACTGGATGTCCTTTCTGATGCAACCCATCACTCACACTAAGGGATTTCAGCCACGATTTGATGATCTGAGACACATTTGGGGAATTCTGGGAGATTCCTAAAATCCTAGGCTAGACTATTTGGTCTTTGATCATTGGTTTGGCATGTTCACCAGCACCTGATTAATGCTGTTGCATCACATTTTTCCTCCGATGTGTTTCTGGCTGTGTCCAAAGAATTCAGAGTGTCCAAAGATTTCAGATTAGATCCGATGTTTACTATAAATGTACCACAATCATGCTGCACTGCTTGCTTCAACCTTAAATACCTATTTTGCACAATATTCACCTTTAATACCTCTCTTGCACAATATCCTGCACAACATTGTTTAGGCTCATGTAAAAGTACTTGTATAGCCTTATGTGTATACTTAAGTATCTTATGTGCATGGTTAAGTCTTATGTGTATAATAATAATAATAATTTTAATTCCTTACATCTATATAGCACTTTTTCTGGACACTCAAAACGCTTCACACAGTAGGGGAATCTCCTCATCCACCACCAGTGTGCAGCACCCACCTGGATGACGCGATGGCAGACTGTGTCAGAAAAAACAAGTCAATAAAATGAAATGAAACTCAGCAAATACTCAACAAAGAGGCATGAGAGAGATATCTATAGAAAGCTTAATACGTCTAGTTTTGCATTAACCAATTCAAGTCGAAAACAAATAATCTCTTTTCATGTAATCCATATAAAAGCAAGGACTGTACGGATTCTCCTGTCGCCTCATTGCAGCGAACGTGATCCCGCCCTCAGTGAGCGCGCATCTCATCCGAAAAACAGTGCTCACTGAGCAGTATAAAGTCCCCATCAATACACTGGGGTATTAGGACCCACACAGACCGCAGGATGAGCACCCCCTGTTGGTCTCACTAACACCACTTCTGGCAGCAACCTAGCTTTCCCACATGGTCTTCCATCCAGGTACTGACCAGGCACAACCCTGCTTAGCTTCAGTGGGTGACCATGTGGGAGTTGCAGAAAGCTAGCTGCCGGCTAGCTACGTCTTAACTGTCTTATGTGTATAGTTAAGTAACTAATAGTATTTGTTAGTTATGCATAGTTTGTTCAGTCTGACAAGCTACAATTGTATATGAATTTTAAATACAAAAAAACTGCGCAAAGTCACACATTCCATATATTTCCATTATTTTCATACTGTATAAACTGTATTTTCTATTGCACTAACCCACCGTCACAGGAAACTCTGCATTATTATATTCTAGTCTAGTCTATTAATCTGTTCTGAAATATACTCACTCTATACTATGTATATGTCTCTTGAAAATGGGGACTTGGGCAGTGTCTTCATATGTCACCTTATGTTCATACACCAAATCTGTAATTCTGATATCTCACAAAAGTGCACACACACATATATGACATGTACAGACAACTTAGCATAACACATTACTCCTGTATGTTTTTGGACTAACCAGGGAAACCAGAGCAAATGCAGAAAAAACAGATAGACATGGGAAAACATACAAATTTCACACATAAAGGACCCATGTGGACAATTTTATTTTTTACATGACATAATCTTTAATCAAACACATGAACTACACCGCTCATTACAAAGACATCTCCTCCCTGATGACGTGTTCGCAGACACAGCAGTGGGACAATCATTTCTCAGTTTCAGCATCCCATCAATCACATGAGATCACAAAATTACAAACTGCAACAATTAATTTTATGTCAAAATAAGTAAGGAATGGTGTAATCTCTGTTTCTTATGATGTAGTTAGAGACTTGTTTTTAGACTCTATGCCACAAGTGTCATATACTTTAAATAAATAAATAAATGATTAGTTGAGGGTGGCACAATGGGCCATTGATTGTCAATGTCCCCTCACAGCAAGAAAATTGCTGATTCGAGTCCTGGCTGGGCCAGTTGACATTTCTGTGTGGAGTTTACCTGTTCTTCCCATGTTGGTGTGGGTTTCCTCCGGGTACTTCGGTTTCCCCCACAGTCCAAAGACATGTGCTATAAGTGAATTGAAAAAACTAAGTTGGCCATAGTGTATGAGTACTCCATGATGCAGTTCGGCCTTTCCTGGTGGAATGTTAAACAACATTACCCACACATCTCTCGGAAATCCTGTGCAATACAACCATTGCTCAAGAATTGCTTCATATTTGTGCATCAGATGTTCAGCCAATGGGTTGTAGGCATGCCATTTGAAGCTAGAGTCCTATTTCATTCCAACTTCAGGTAAACAAAACTTTGCGTCCAACATTTTTATTGATCATGGCATCTGTAATTCATCAAAGGATAGAGAGAAGCATCATAATCATGCACATGCATGCAAGATGGATAACTCTGCCAAATTGAATTTTATGACAGTGGTGGTGAAATTGTTTTAGTTAATGGGGAGCTAAAACCATGCAGACAACACATGGGAATAAGCAATGCTCACCTCAACCAAAGCTTCATAGCAAATATGTTTTATTATGGCATTATGCCATTTAAATCCATCAGTAAATTCATACTGTGCTGTTATTATTTTCACTAAACTCATAAATTTGCATTTTTAACACTGCTTTTCAGGGGCGACACGGTGGCTCAGTGGTTAGAACTGAAGGTTACTGGATTAAGTTCCAGCTGGGTCTGTTGGCATTTCTGTGTGGAGTTTGCCACATATTTGTGTAGGTTTCCTCCAGGTGCTCTGGTTTCCTGCACAGTCCAAAGACATGCGGTATAGATGAATTGAAAAAGGTACTAAGCCAAAGGAAAATGAATGAATGAATGAACATTGCTTTTCAAAAGTTTATATTGCTGAGATCCTCATTTCATGGAGTTAGAGCGTACTCACATCAGGTACAGTTGCTTTGAACCGTGCCAAAGCGGTCCCCCCTCCCCTCTCCCCCTCAGCATTTACTCACATTGCATTTCTTACCTACCGAACCTGAGCACGCTTAAGTCATCAATAATGCGACTGTTCAGTTTAACAGGAAAAGAAGCGCTCTCGCTCAGCACAGTGAAGATTGCTTTAGTTATATTGTTTGTATTACATTTGGTCAATTGGCATGTAGTGACAGACAGTCAAACACTTTGCCGAACAGATCCACCACTTTTGATGCTCATAAATGATCATAAATGTCCTCATGCTGCAGGAATTAGGAGGTTTGCTGAAGGTGCAGCTGACGCGCAGCGAGGGGTTTGCGTTTTTACTAAACTACGACAGTTTGCGTTCATTGAAATTAAGAATGATTAATAAACCCATATGAAACAGTCCCTTAAAAGTCACATCTCATCTTCGGTTTCGGGCTCAGGCGCGCTTTGCACTCACACAAGCGTACCGCGCCAAAGCCCAACTGAACCGCACTCTTGCACACCTCTTCCAACCGGCCAGCTGGTCCGAATGTGGTGAGGGGATGGGGATGAGAGTTAACAATCTTTGAATAAAAATGACTGACTTCGCCACCCTGGGAGTTACCCAGGGAAATAACTCAATTAGAAAAGGCACATAGGTTCGTTTCCCCTCAAAAAGGCGAAGAGACATGGGTAATTACAAAAGTACAAAAATATTTATTTGAATAAAAACGTAAAGATGTAAATGTTTTTAAAAACACATTAAAAACTCCCACTTCATATCATTAAATAAAACAAGAAAACAATAACAGAAGTAAACAAAACTAAACAACAAGACTAAGGTTCCCACTGACTAGATACAAGTAGACTGACTTTACCCCAGCACAAGCTCACACCATAGTGCACTCAAATCACGCTAAGAAGCACCACCACCATTTGAAAAAAAACAGTCATCCACAGGGGAGGGCCTAAGTTCCTGAAATAAATCAAAAATAAATAAAATGCGCAAAAAAATAACTTGCACATTTAGTACAATCCAACATCAATAAGTGGGTCAATCAGGTGAACAAATGTACTTTCTATGATCTGGTTGAAAAACACCTACAGCTTGGAATCACAGCATCTCACATACAGACACACTCTGGATCCAGATACCAACATAATTGATGATAAGGTAACACTTTATTTTGATGGTTCATTTGAGTATTAGTAGACTGTCTGCTTAATATCTGTTGATACTGACATTTAACAGTCCTTCAACAGACATTTAACTGACTATAAGAAACTTTGCAATTACATGTCAACTTACACTAACCCTAACCCTAATCCCAACCCTAACCCCAACCTAACAGTCTACTTATAATTTAATGATAATTAGTTGCAATGTAACTTAAATTCAACAAACGGACCATCAAAATAAAGTGTGACCAAACAAAAAAACTGAGAATAATATTCACAAAACGCAAAACAATAGCAGAGCACAACAAACACAAATCATTCATTCATTCATTTTCTTTTCGGCTTAGTCCCTTTATTAATCTGGGGTCACCACAGCGGAATGAACTGCCAACTAATCCAGCACATGTTTTTACGCAGTGGATGCCCTTCCAGCTGCAACCCATCTTTGGGAAACATCCATACTCTCTCATTCACACTCATACACTACAGACAATTTAGCCTACCCAATTCACCTGTATCACATGTCTTTGGACTGTGGGGGAAACCGGAGGACCCAGAGGAAACCCAAGCGAATGCAGGGAAAACACGCAAACTCCCCACAGAAATGCCAACTGACCCAGCTGAGGCGCGAACCAGTGACCTTCTTGCTGTGATGCAACAGCACTACCTACTGCGCCACTGCTTCGCCCTGAACACAAACTAATACATGTCAAACAAACAAATGAATGAAGCAAAGCACAAAGCGGCACAGTAGTAGTTAAAAGCGCAGTCCCCTTTAAACAACAGCATTGGTGGCGTCCACATGACAAACACTCACAACACTGAAGTTAGCAGTGTGGTAAGAACAGCGGTAGCACAAACCCAAACGACCTCTGATAACCACCATGATAACGAGGTGTATGAAAACTTGTAAAGCGAATTAAGTGAAGAGAAAAAGTGAGCGAGAAAGAATGGGAAAAAAGGGAGAATCCTAAAAGGAAGAGGCACAAACAAAACCATTAAAATATAATCATGTAATTATATTTATATAATTATATTATCACTATTTATAATGGTGCTTCAACACTTACCAATCGAAACAAAATCGAACGCTTTACAAGCACTTGTTGGTCAGGTCAGATAATGTTGCGGGGTGCAGGAAATCAGAGAACAGTTATCCATGCCACCACAGCCCAGAAAAATGCCACAGCCACACAATGCACCATAAAAGCGGCAAAAAGCAAAACTTAACGTTGGCCCATTTAAACAAATGAAAAATCCATATCAGAACGAGCACCATGCATCTACCTGTAGCTGCGAAGACGCACACCCAAACAAAGCGCAGAATCGTACGTGACGCATCCCAAGCAACAACCAATCAGGCACACATGCCTGACCCTGATTCAGAGCACTTACACTTCTCAAACGAATCAGGAAACACGTCTGGGCACAGTTTGGATAGCATAGTGTGAGTGCGCCCTTAAAGTGATAGTTCACCCAAAAATGCAAATTTGCTCACTATTGACTCTCCCTCAAGTGGTTTTAAAAGTGTTTCTGTCTTCTGTTGAACACAAAAGCTGAAGAAATTGACATCCATAGTAGGAAAAACAAATAGCACAGAAATCAATGGTTACAGGTTTCCAGCGTTTTTAAAAATATATTCAGATTCAAAAAACTCAAACGGTGTATAAAAAGTGGAACTGTGGCATCTTCAGATGTATTTTGAATGTTATGGTAGTCTCATCAGATCAGGAGGAGGTTGAAAGCTTCAGAGCAAGGAGAGTGAAGATTAAGTAAAGCGAATTTGCAAAAGTATATACTGTATATGGCCTTGGCACTGCGCCGTTCAATCTTTCAGACTTTTTCGAAAGTGAAAAAAGAAGACAAGCTTGAGTGGACGAATGTTCTTTGGGCTGAAGGGTGACAGTTAATATTACATGTTCTCCGAGGTGACATGAGCCCCCATAGAGCAGGTGCTAAGTGCGTGTTGAGTCACCATTGCCTTGTGCAGGTGGGTGAAAATGCCATTTACCTGGGCCAATCACGAAGAGTCTACTCGCCTTCTCCCAGTGGGCAGTCCAGACTCATTTAACAGCTGTTCCCCCCTCTGTCTGTCTCTGTCTCTCTGGAGAATCTAGCTTTTCTACATGAGATCCATCACTGACCAGGCACCTGCAGAGGCCATGGGTTAAGTTTGCATTAAAGCGAATCCTCACCATTCCGGCTCACTGAACTCAATCTTGTTTAATATATAAAGATGTGCTTTTTAATTATCTTCATGTCATGTTACATTTCCGCCACAGCACCTGGGAGAGAAAGGCGATGCGTCACTGCACTTTTTCATCTCCTTTGTTCTCTCTTTCCCGTTTGGCGCTCCCTTTCCTTGATTTTCCATCTTTCATGATTTGATTGTCTTTCTGCTTACAGCCCCCCTCCTCCCTGTCTTCTTTTGTCATGTCCGATCTTTCCCATCTGTGCCGCAATTAATGCAACACTTATTCAGACCCGGCCTGTTAATGCAAGTGATAATGAAACAAGTGCAGCCTGGCGTACTACCCTAAAAAACCATGCGAAATATTTCTGTCCTAACACCTCGCATGGCACTCGCAATCTCACACGCCCATTTCCTGGCCATGGGGCGAGAGTATTTTCCTTCCTCGTGTGATGATCGCTCTCTCCTAGGACTTGTATCATAACACTAATCACCGTCGGCTTTGGAAAGACAGCGTTCCCCGCCGTCAAGGGAATAAAGGGAATACCTGGCTAATTACTCTCTCGTAAGTCTGGACCTGCTGAGGATCTAATGAGCTTACATGAGTCTACCGTTGAGATCTGATTTCAGACGAGGAGCAGAAGTGTCGAGTTAGCTGGAGAGGGCCAAAAGAGGTGAACTTGTCTCCCTTGATGTGCACTTAATTGACAGCAAGCCGATGTGTGGGAAGAAATCCCCAAGAGCAACTATTAATAATGAAAGACGAAGAAATATTTATACACACAAAGAAAAACCTGATCTAGATTCTTTCCAATCTCACCTGCGTAGATCCAGTTAGGCCAGGCATACACTCTGCAATTCCCATGCAATTTCAGCAACTCACACTGTACGGAAGATCACATGTGATGTAAACCTAAAGTGCACACAGTATACAATTTGAACATTGTATGTGTGAAAATAAACACATTACACCCCATTTTTCTTTTTTTTGTTTAATGGTGGTTAGCAAAACACTATGTGCAGTATTTATGGCACCTGATGAACAGGATTGTGAAGCTCGACTCGAAAGAATGAAATTAAAACTCATTTAATTGTTTCTGTGCGTTCTGTAATATAGCTTTAATATTGCACCATGACACCCCCTTAAACTCGGAAGTGTTTGTATTTCTGTTTTACACAGAGGTGCAGTGAGGACACAAACACTCAATCGGTTTATGGCTCTGATTTAACTGTGTGATTACCTCATGAGGGCCAACAAAAATTTTCTGACATGCCAGAAAATCATCCGAATGCCAATTGACCATGCGATGGCTGATCATTCTCCCCTGTACATAACCCAGCAGGCACAGCACGTGCGACGTTGCATTTTGTTTGGAAATGAAAATCATGTTGACGTTAGAACCCAACGTCAGGTCGACTTCAATGTCCAACGTCAGACAGACGTTGCATTTTGGTCACTAAAAATAATTTCAACGTCTAATGATGTTACAGCTTGACGTTGTGTGGGCGATACCAATATGATGTCTATTAGATGTTGGATGTTGATTGCCATACCTGAAAATAAATGTCAGTATTTCACGTCAATATGCCGTTTGTTTATGAT
Organism: Danio kyathit; assembly: GCA_903798195.1. Taxonomy (NCBI): domain Eukaryota; kingdom Metazoa; phylum Chordata; class Actinopteri; order Cypriniformes; family Danionidae; genus Danio; species Danio kyathit. Next base: position 59,049,843 of record LR812521.1, on the reverse strand, counting down.
GTTTGCTCGATGTTGCATTTTGGTCACTTTCCAACGCAACCTAAAAACAACAAAATATCAACGTTTAATAATGTTACAGCTTAACATTGTGTGGACGTTACCAATATGATGTCTATTAGACGTTGGATGTTGATTGCCATACCTGAAAATAAATGTCAGTATTTGACGTCAATATGATATTTGTTTATGATGTTTGCTCGATGTTGCATTTTGGTCACTTTCCAATGCAACCTAAAAACAACAAAATTTCAACGTCTAATGATGTTACAGCAAGAAGTTGTGTGGACGATACTAATATAATGTCTATTAGACGTTGGATGTTGATTGCCATAGCTGACGAATAAATGTCAGTATTTGACGTCAATATGATATTGGTTTGAGACGTTGGCTCGACATTGCATTTTGGTCACTTTCCAACGCAACCTAAAAACAACATAATATCAACATCTAATGATGTTACAGCTTGACGTTGTGTGGACGTGACCAATATGATGTCTATTAGATGTTGGATGTTGATTGCCATACCTGAAAATAAATGTCAGTATTTGACGTCAATATGACGTTTGTTTATGATGTTTGCTCGATGTTGCATTTTGGTCACTTTCCAACGCAACCTAAAAACAACAAAATATCAACGTTTAATAATGTTACAGCTTAACATTGTGTGGACGTTACCAATATGATGTCTATTAGACGTTGGATGTTGATTGCCATACCTGAAAATAAATGTCAGTAATTGACGTCAATATGATGTTTGTTTATGATGTTGGCTCGATGTTGCATTTTGGTCACTTTCCAATGCAACCTAAAAACAACAAAATTTCAACGTCTAATGATGTTACAGCAAGAAGTTGTGTGGACGATACTAATATGATGTCTATTAGACGTTGGATGTTGATTGCCATAGCTGACGAATAAATGTCAGTATTTGACGTCAATATGATATTAGTTTGAGATGTTGGCTCGACATTGCATTTTGGTCACTTTCCAACGCAACCTAAAAACAACATAATATCAACATCTAATGATATTACAGTTTGACGTTGTGTGGACGTGACCAATATGATGTCTATTAGATGTTGGATGTTGATTGCCATACCTGAAAATAAATGTCAGTATTTGACGTCAATATGACGTTTGTTTATGATGTTGGCTCGATGTTGCATTTTGGTCACTTTCCAACGCAACCTAAAAACAACAAAATATCAACGTCTAATAATGTTACAGCTTAACATTGTGTGGACGTGACCAATATGATGTCTATTAGACGTTGGATTTTGGTTTCCATACCTGACGAATAAAAGTCAATATTTGATGCCAATATGATGTTTGTTTAAGATATTGGCTCAACATTGATTTTGGTCAATTTCCAACACAACCTAAAATCAACAAAATCAAAAAATTTTCCCCGCCATGTCTTTAAAATATGAAAATTTATTGGTAACAGTTTATTTTGATGGTCCATTTGAGTATTAGTATACTGTCTGCTTAATATCTGTTGATACTGCTCCTTCAACAAACATTTAAAGTATCTGTCAACTTACACTAACCCTAACCCCAACCTAACAGTCTACTTATAATGTAATTAGAATTAGTTGGCATGTAGATACAATGTAAAGTTCAACAAACGGACCATCAAAATAAAGTGTGACCCATTTATTTTACCTCAGTATATTCAATGGAGCTTCTGCGCTAGCCTGCTAATCCTGACGGGCACATGCGTGTAAACGGCTTTTTTATCTCAAATGAATTTCATTTCAAATGAATGCCAAAGTCTTTTTAACTGATTATATTTAAATTACAATACAACATTGCTGCTGTAATTGGAACCGTATAAAATGGAAACCATTCACCGGAAGTTTATCAGTGTGGGAAGAAACACTAGCTCTGCATATACCCTACTGAGATAGTGACTGTGAGGGGTAGGGTTAGGGGAAGGGGTTAGATGTGCACATTAAAAAGCATCACATGTAGCTCAGCTTGCATCTGCACCCAGTCTGCAGCTAGACCCTATTCCAGATCTCATCAAAAATCAGACCAACATCACTCGGTGTATGCCTGGCCTTAGGTTTTGTGGCATTTAAGGGTGTGCATCATACTGCAGTGTCTATTCTTGTTATTTAATATGGGGGAAAAAAACATGCTGATGCTGTTCATTCCTAGTAAAAAAATGAGGTCTTTGTGAGGGAAAGAGCATGGTGGAGCTGTTGTGGACATGTGAGACCGCTGAGGTAGTCGGCCAGCAAAGGCATTTAACCTCGAGACACCTGAAATGGGCTTGATACTCCTGTGTAATTTTGCCAGGAGCGCGGTTCAGGTATTCTCTTAGAATTTTGCGTTAAGTTTGAACATTTCATGCCAATTTTTGCATTCCAGTCAAGCAGTCAGGAAGGAAATAACTTCTTTCCCCTCTTATATAAGCTTATGAATGTTGAGAAAAGAAAGCAGAACGCCAGTACTGCAGCAGATGTTACGATGTGTTTTGGTTTCCGTTCGCGGCTGTGGCCTTAATACCGAATTACAGTTTACTCTAATGGAAGATTGGCTCAATTTTCTGGCCATTGAATGGGCCAGCTGGAACAGATGTCGAACGCACGAGATGCTAAGATTGTTTATGGATTGTTTATATTTGTTTGCTGCCTTGTTATGCGCATCTTTCGTCTTGTTAACAGGTTTATGGTTAGTGGGTATTGCTGCACATTTTGTCCATGCAGGATTTGGAATGTCGTTTTACGGTCTTGAGGTATATGGGAACATCCCTTTATGACAGTAAACATTGGTTTGCCTCAAAATGTGATTTGCACAAAGAAGCTGAAATCTCAGTTTAGCCCACACATGGAATATTCTAGGACAAATGAGAAGGGAGTTAGAATAGTTTTCTCCAATAGATGAGGTTTTTCTTGGCGGTACAACACCTGCCTGCCAGTCTACCTGTCTGTCTGCCTGTCTTTTTAACTGCTATTTAATTTTGTTGCTTCGCCTTCGACATTAATATTTGAGTTTCGAGGATTCACAGTCCGGCTCTCCATATGTTGTTGCTAGTGAATGCAGATGTTTGCTGGCTAACAACTCTTTGCTTGAAAGGGATGTGTTGCACTGTGTTTGGAAATCCAAACTTGATGTGAATGGCAGACCCAGAGGAAAATAGGATGCAGTTTATGAAGGGACTTTACACATCCACACACAAAGAACTTTTCACTTAGTGATCTCCTTAGGGAACACTTTACAACAACATATTATCTCCAGACTCTTCTTTTCCTTTCTCTCCCTCCATCTTTCCTAGCTCTCCCTTTCAGGGGTAGCTATCTAATTCTGTGTATTAAAAAGTGCCTGCGGTTCTTAGCTGTTGAATATTTCATGCCTTTTAATTTTTTCTCGCTGCTAAGAGTAACTTTAACAGTCATTCTCTTTCTCTCCCTCCTTTCCTCCATTCCTCAAACCTACCATGAAATCACATTTAGAATCATACATACATTTCATAGTGCGGGTAATCTGTAAAACAAACCCAGTCCTGTATGGTGGAAATTAACCATATATCAATGAGAAATGTGGGTTCTAGCTCTGCTAGCATTTCACATTCAGAAATGCTTGAAATAGAGTTACACAAACAGTAACCAAGCTGTACTGAAGTAAAAAAAAAAACCCAATACACTTCATTTATTAATTTATTTTCTATTTAGCTTAGTCCCTTTATTAACCAGGGGTCACCACAGCGGAATGAACCGCCAACTTATCCAGCATATGTTTTACACAGCGGATGCCCTTCCAGCCGCAACCCAACACTGGGAAAAACACCCATACACTCACATTCACAAACGGAGGAAACCGACATAAATACAGGCAGAACATGAGAACTCAGCACAGAAATGCCAACTGACCCAGCAGGGGCTCAAACCAGCGACCTTCTTGCTGTGAGGTGATCATGCTGCCCACTGTGCCACTGTGATGCCCCAGTACACTTTGTTATCTTATTAAATTAAGATTTAATTGTATTGAAAAGCATTATTATATACTATAATCCCTAACACATGATGCAAAAATAATTTAATCTTAAAACAGTAGGATATATTTTGAATATGGTTGTTACACAAATCTATAGATTAATACACTACACATATACATATTCATAACATTATAATTATTCACATAAAATTGCTGTAAGGCAAAAGCAAAGGTGGCATGATAAAACCAACACAGGCTCATTCTGAAAACGTAGTCCCTTGGACGTTTCTGGAAACGGCGAATTATGTAGCAGGAGGTACGTATGTATCCATTCCTTTTGTCGCTTACCAGCTGACCACTTACCTCCGTGTGGAGGCCTTTCCTGCCGCAACCAGTTTGTCCCGTTAGCTCGTTGTGTACGTCGGTGGACTTAAGACGCAGAGAGGAGTTGACCACAACGACCGGGTTTGAGTCCGGGGAAGAGCGGTTCCAGAAATCAGGTAAGACAAAAACAGAATCCAAAAAAAAAAAAAAAAAAATGAACGAGTGAACAACAGGGTGAGAATGTGGTAAAAATCAGATGAGTGCTTTTCTTTTTCTGGACGGCTTTCGTAAACGGTTGGGATTAGGGAAGTGTGTGGGTGGGTGGGCGGGTCAATCGGTAAAATTGGTTGGGTTTAGGGAAGGAGGAGGATGGGTCAGTCGATTCGCCCAGTCAGTCATTCAGTCAGACAGAACAGACAGACGGTAGGTCGACAGCGGCCTCTGGTGGATTTACGGGAGAACAGCGCGGGCGCGAAGGGCACTCGCGAGAGACATTTGATATAGGAAAAAGCACACACAGCGGCCTCTCGTGGATTCGCGAAAACAAAAACTGCAAAAATACGTACCTCCCGGAACGTATGTCGCGGTCTCCAGAAACATCCACGGGACTACGTTTTCAGAATGAGCCTCGGTTGGATAAAACAAAATATAGACTACTTGTGTAAATACTGCTGTTTTGTTTTTAACCACATTTTAAGTCCACTACTAAAATTATTCAAATTACTTTCTACGCTAACAGGTAATACAATTTGCACATATTAATTAATAAAAAAATTGTTTTTTTGTACACTATTTTGTAAAAGTGCATATACAGTTTTAGTCAGAATTATTAGCCCCGTTTGAATTATTTTTTTCTTTTTTAAATATTTCCCAAATGATGTTTAACAGAGCAAGGAGATTTTCACAATATGTCTGATAATATTTTTTCCTCTAGAGAAAGTCTTATTTGTTTTATTTTACACACTGTGTGTGTGCACTGTCCTGGGCTTCAAAGCGGGCGTAGAACGAGTTGAGCTCGTCCGGGAGAGACGCAGCAATGTTCACAGTGGCGGATTTGTTACTTTTAGGCCCAGTTTCACAAACATGGCTTAGATTAAGCCAGGACTAGGCCTTAGATAAATTAGGCTATTTAAGCCACATTTATAAAATGGCCTTAGAAAAATATATTACTGGGGTGCACCTGGAGACAAAAAAATGACACTGACATATTTTAAGACATCTCACTGCAAGTTATTTTGAGTTGAGACAGCTCAAACAAGCAATTTAATCTTGACTAGCCTTAAACCTTGTTTGTGAAACCGGGGGTTAAAGTCCGTGATGTAATTAGTCCCTGCCACATGCTCCTTGCGTTATTGGTGTTAAATTGACCCTCTACCTTGTCTTTGTATTGACGTTTTGCTGCTTTGATCGTTTTCCTGAGGTTGTAGTTTGCTTGTTTTAGTTCCTCAGCATTTCTGGATTTATAGGCGTAAGTTCGCACTGATAGGGCTGTTCGAACTTCGCAATTGATCCATGGTTTTTGGTTGGGGTAGATACGGACAGTTTTTGTTGGGACCACGTCTTCTATGCACTTTCTGATGAAGCACGTGACGGTGTCTGAGTACACTTCGATGTCGTCATCAGAAGCTGCCCGGAACATCTCCCAGTCAACATCATCAAAACAGTCTTGAAGTATGGAATCCGATTGGTCCGACCAGCTTTGAAACGTCCTGAGGGTGGGTGGTTCCCGTTTCAGTTTCTGCCTGTAAGCAGGCAAGAGCAGAACAGAAGAGTGATCTGATTTGCCAAATGGTGGGCAGGGGAGGGATTTGTAAGCATCCCGGAACGGAGAGTAGCAGTGGTCCAAAATACGATCACGCGTGTTTGTGGTGATATGTTGAAAGTATTTTGGAGCGATTTTCCTGAGATTGGCGATGTTAAAGTCCCTTGTAACAATAAACGCTGCCTCCGGGTGTGCGGTTTCCTGCTCGTTTAAGCTCCCATACAGTTCCCTGAGCGCCTGCTCTGTGTTGGCTTGAGGGGGGATGTAAACAGCCATAATAATGACCGATGTGAATTCCCTTGGTAGCCAGTATGGTCGACACCGAAGCATAAGGTATTCCAGATCAGGAGAACAAAATGATCTAACTGAGTGTATGTTTCTCTCATCACACCATAAGTTGTTAATAAAGAAACAAACACCTCCTACTTTGCTTTCCCTGTGAGTTCTTTCGTTCTATCCACGCGGTGCACGGAGAACCCCGAAAGTTCAGCAGCTGTGTCTGGTACCTCCGCAGATAGCCAGGTTTCTGTAAGACAGATAATGCAGCAGTTTCTTGTTTCCCGTTGGAAGGAAATGCGTGCCCGTAGCTCGCAAAGTTTGTTGTCCAGTGACTGAACGTTTGCCAGCAGAATGGTGGGGAGCGGAGGTCGAAATCCACGGCGTCTTAGTCTGACCAGGACGCCGGCTCTCTTTCCTCTTTTCCGGCTGCGTTTGCGTCATCGCCTCGGTTGTGTGGCCCAGACAAAGGGCTCTGTTGTTGTTTTTGTAAACAGAGCGCCGTTGAAGAACTCAAAGTCCGGTCTTTGGTGTGCGACGAGGAAGCCAATTTCCCGAAGTGTGTGACTGTCGTAGGCAATAAGAGTGTGTACATCCAGCACGAAAAACAACAAAAATACAAGTAAAACATACAAAACACAAAAAAGTTTGCTGGGAGCTCGCAAGACGGCGGCCATGCTCGGCGCCATCTTGTGACATGTATATATATATATATATATATATATATATATATATATATATATATATATATATATATATATATATATATATATAACAGTTCTGTCTAGTTCTCAAATCTGATTTGCTGATAGCCATGAGATATACTGCAATAACAACAATCATACTGTTTCCTCACCCTTCTGTAATACTCCTCCCACATAGAGTGACAGCAGATCAATAAACTCGCTACAGTTTGACACTGCAGCTGTTGGACAACATAGTGTACTTTTGAGGCTTTTTTAGGTGAGAATGTAGTTGTTTAGATTGCATCTATGCAGTTTATTTATAAGGATAGTGCCTATTTTAAATATTTATAATTTCGGAGATACAGCGCTTTAGCCTGTCATTAAGCAGAGAAAAGATGGTAGACTTTGTCCATCCACAAAGATCAAATCATTAAAAATGGAACTCACATTTCGGGAATATATGTATTTTGTGTTATGTATAACCTTGAATTACTTTTTGGCTGGCCATCTGTTTGTTTCTAATGAGTCTCCTGTTTTTGTTACTGCAGACTAGTTTGGTAAAAAAAATTGAAAGAGGAAAGGCCCACATGTGTTTAGCGTTTTTCCTTATCGCAAACAAAACAGCAATCTGGTAGTGATTGCATTGCTTTGGCTTTTTCGTGGTTAATTGTTATGATATCCCGATTGCAACAGAGAAATACTGGGAAATGTCTCTAGACGGATGGCATTTCATGCGTTCAGCCTAATAATCTTAAAATGTAAGAAAAATCAACTGTTTTGTCACATTTTTGACATTATGCCAGAGAATCGTTCAAATATTAGCTCTAAAATGACGTTGTTTAATAAGCATCGGTTTCTGCTGTTCTGGCATCAGCTGCAGATTTGAAGGAATGGTGGAAAAAATAGTTCAGCATACAAAAGGATTTTTAGAGTTTGATTGTCTTTTTTATATACACGATTATGCCGTGGAACTGTTGTATAAACGCAATACCACACACATAGCAGTGCAATATGACTTATACCACACACCTCCCACCAGTGCCAAAATACAGCCATATCACAATATTTTGGAACATATTACTTTGTAATAACAAATTTAAACATCTATGTTCAAATAGTTAAGTTATATATCTCCATGTAGGGCCATATATCAGATTTCCATAAGGATTGCATATGCATGAACATTCATAATCACCATTTTGATCAAATGAACACTAAGTCTGGCATAATAATGAAACATCATTGCCTCTGCAGTGTGTGTTTCTGAGTCTCAGCAATTCATCCTACCTTACAGTATGAATGGAGGGAAATGTACCAATCAAATAAAAGGAGGGCTTAAAAAAACCTAATTAAAGCACAGCAAAGTGCATATTTAATTAAATCACCTTTTGATACTCAATTTTCTACCCCTCAATGAAGAAAATCAATTTTCTCATCAATGCATTAAATGTTGAATGCACCCTTGGTTTAACCTGTTAGCATGCTAAATGCTATAATGACTTCTGAAAGTGTTGCAAATTTTTTTTCCACAGCTCAACTGCGTCCTTGATTTTTATTTTTTATTTTTTTATTTTTTGCAGTGTATCGGGTATTTGAGAGAGAAAGAGAGAGAGAGAGAAAGAGGATGGCCGTCTGTTCTTTCATATGAAAGACTTGATTGGACCTTGAATGCACATATGAGCAGCAGTCAGTCTTTAGCTGTGCTTACGGCTTCATTACAGCCTGATTGATCACCTGAGCTGCCAGCGTCAGTTCTCGCCTTCAGTACATAATTACACTGTAAAAATAATATTCATTGAGCCAAACACACAGACCCCAGGCGACACAAAGACTTGGTGTGCATTCCAAGGGTAAATAGCTCTGGAAGAACAGAGGTTTCATGTAAAAAAAAAACTTCATAATTAAGACTTGTTGTGGGAGCGAGAATCAGTTCTGCAAAATCAGATTTTTTTAAACACATAGGCTATTCAGAATATTGTCCCTTAAGAGCCATCAAGGAGACAACATTATCAATATAGGCCTACACCAGCATTTTGTGGAGAGTATGCACACAGCATGAAGGTTTTTCGTTTCTTATTTTAATTTAATTATTTCGGAAAAGCCCTTGTTCTTTTCATCCCCTTATCTTTTTTTTTTTGGTAATAAAATAATTCAAATATGCAGTTCAGTTGTGTAAATCTTCGTGGCATGGTGAATATTAATGTTTATTCTGTAACACGGTGAAAGCTCATTTAAATGATACTGCAGCTTTCTGTTCAGCAAATAGCAAAGGAGAAAACAGGAACATGCTTGTTGAGTTTTTGGAACAGAGTTTACTTGCATTCATATAGTATGTACCGAATCTATCAGAGACAAAGTGTGGAATTTATAGTCACATGGCAGGCATTAATTTAAAGCTTATGTGTGCTGACACTTGCAAAGCTAATTTTCAATAGCACAATGACAAACCTTGAAAACTTCTGCAAACGCACATATATGCACATTTGTGACAGTTAGATCTTTTTAAAAGAAGGTTTTCCAGCCTGATCTCACGAGGAAACGTAAGTATTTTACGTTTTGTCAGTTTAGTGGCTAATTCGTAGGAATTCGTACAAGTTGAGTTGTACGAAAATATACGATTTTTAAAAGGAGGCGTGGCACCCAACCCCGCCCCTAAACCCAACCGTCATTGGGTGATGAGCAAATCGTACTAAATTGTACAAATTAGATTATACAAATTCATACAAATTAGCCACTAAATCAAAAAGTTACGAATTGGCGTGAGATTGCATTGGATTTTCCAGGTATTCATTAAATTAATCAAAAGTTAGAAGTAGTTTATCATTAAAAAAAGGTTTATGTTACTAAAGATATTAAATGAAGAATGCATGCATAAAAATATCAAGCACAACTGTTTTCAATATAATAATAAACATTGGTAACACTTTACTTAAAAGGGATGTTCTTAAGACATTTTTAATGAACATTTTAGGGGCAGCATGGTGGCGCAGTGGGTAGCACAATCGCCTTATAGCAAGAAGGTCACTGGTTAAAACCCCTGCTTGGACTGATTGGCATTTCTGTGTGGAGTTTGCATGTTCGTGTGGGTTTCCTCCAGATTTACCCCACAAGTCCAAAAAAAGGTTCGAGCCTCAGCTTGGTGAGTTGGCATTTCAGTGTGGAGTTTGCATCTTTTCCCTGCGTGTTGGTGTGGGTTTCCTCTGGGTGCTCCAGTTTCCCCCACAAGTCCAAACACATGCTCTATAGGTGAATTGGGTAAGCTAATTTGTCCATAGTGCATGTGTGTGAATGAGAGTGTATGGATGTTTCCCAGTGGTGGGTTGCAGCTGAAAGGGCATGCGCTGCGTGAAACATATGCTGGATAAGTTGGCGGTTCATTCCGCTGTGGCGACCCCAGATTAATAACAATGGACCGTCACAATGGACTATTCTCCCCATAGATTTCCATTCATATGCACGCAATTGCGGCAGACTGGAAATGCAAGCTTGTGCGAAAAGTTTTGCAGTTCGCTGCATTGGAAAGTTCATGCTTGGTGAACTCTGACCTGCGAAATTGCATTATGTGATTGTGTAAGAGCAATCGAAGATCAAAACATGACCTCTCTAAACAGAAATGTAAAATATGGAGCAATCGCTCCCTTTTTTAATGTCTAATCATCTTGTTTAATCCTGCCTCTTTTCACAGCACCGTATGACAGACTTTCGCATGCTCAAACTCTAATGTGACTGTGGCTTATGGCTGCATCCAAAATTGCCTAGTAGGCCTACTCAAGTAGGTATACATTTGAATTTATTACACGACTATGAAAAGTAAGTTCTATATAGTAGGAATGTGAGTAGTGTGAATGGATCTCAGACGTACTACATCCGCTATTTGTCATTATCACATGACCTACCTGCACCGGTTACGTTTATTCTCCCATTCACTTACATCACTCCCATTCATTAATTCTCAAGTGTGGACTTTCATTGATAGGCACGCAAATGCGGCAGACCGGAAACGCAAGCTTGTGCGACAAGTTTCGCAGTTCGCTGCATTGGAAAGTTCAAGCTTGGTAAACTTTAACCTGCGACCTTGCATCATGTGATGGTTGCGTCCAAAATTGCCTAGTACTCAAGTAGGTACAGTATACATTTGAATTTATTACATGACCATGAAAAGTAAGTTCTATATAGTAGGAATGTGAGTAGTGTGAATGGATCTCAGACGTACTACATCCGCTATTTGTCATTATCACGTGACCTACCTGCATCGGTAGGTTCACTTACATCACTCCCATTCATAAATTCTCAAGTGTGGCATCATATGATAACATAGTGTCCATCGTATGTACGCTTCAGAGTCTCACCAGAAGTAATAGTTCCTCCGTGTACTCACATACTGTTTTTCGAATACTATGAATTTGAAACTCAGCTCGCATACTGTTTTTAGCGTACTTTATAATAAGGAAAGTAGGCAATTTTGGACGCAGCCTGTATAAACTATCACAAGTCACATCAATAGTGATCTAGATTTGTCCCTTTTGGCTCAGCTTCTTCATCTTAATATTTTATCATACCTGTAAGATTATGCTACCAACATTGTATTGGGGTCAGGTACATACAGTACATTATGATATAACAATATCACATCACACCATTCCACATCAAAATGTACACTGGTAGCATAATCTGATAGCATATTTTGTCTGTGAGATATGTTACATACTTTTTGAACGGGAGGAACAGTAGGACAATCAGGGTAGAAGGTAAAGCAAGGTAGAACAAATCAAGAGAACACTGCCTCTTGCAGCTCTCAAATATTCATCCTTTCGCTTAGTCCCTTTATTAATCAGGGGTCGCCGCAGCGGAATGAACTACCAACTTATCCAGCATATGTTTTATACAGCGGGTGCCCTTCCAGCTGCAACCCAGTACTGGGAAACATCCATACACACTCATTCACACACATACACATGGCCAATTTAGTTTATTTAATTCACTTACAGCAGGGATGTCAAACTCAATTCCTGGAGGGCCGCAGCCCTGCTCAGTTTAGTTCCAACCCTGCTTCAACACACTTACTGGTAGGTTTCAAACAAGCCTGAAGGACTCAATTAGTTTGATCAGGTGTGTTTAATTAGGGTTGGTATTAAACTGTGCAGGGCTGCAGCCCTCCAGGAATTGAGTTTGACATCCCTGACTTACAGCACATGTCTTTGGACTGTGGGGGAAAATGGAGCATCCAGAGGAAACCCACGCTAATACAGGGAGAATATACAAACTCCACACAGAAATGCCAACTGACCCAGCTGGGACTCGAAACAGCGAGCTTTTTGCTGTGAGGTGGCAACAATTGAACAATGAAACAATCGTGTGTTGTTAAGTAATGGTATGACAAAGAAATTTTTACTGCTTTTTAACAAATTAATATACTTTAATTGAACAACTGAACACAGAACCACAGCAAACAAAACATCAAATAAATAAAGATGAAAGTTAACATTAAAACACTTTGGTCTTTAGTGCAGGTTGACATTCAGAAATGTCTGATTCCTCAACTTGGATGGGCAATTTCTCCTCTCTGTAATTATTTGTGCTGTTTTCTCCCAACAGGCTTGCACTTAAATCCGACTCCCTCGCCTTTTGGTCTCGCTCTGTGTACCTGGCCAATATATATATATTTTTTTTTCCTAAAGCTGCTTATTGTAAGTGCATTTGTAAAAACTTGTCTACTTCCAAACAAATGACTAATTTGCAATTGTGTCATTTTTTGGGGCGTAATGGTGGTGCAGTGGGTAGCACGATCGCCCCACAGCAAGAAGGTCGCTGGTTCGAGCTTTGGATGGGTCAGTTGGCGACCCTAGATTAATAAAGGGACTAAGCTGAAAAGAAAATGAATGAATGTATAATTTTTCTGTCAAAAGTAATATCTGATGTGTGGCGCAGTGAGTAGTGCTGTCACCTCACAGTAAGAAGGTCACTGGTTCAAGCCTTGACTGGGTCAGTTGGCATTTCTGTTTAGAGTTTGCATGTTCTCTCTGTGTTAACTTGGGTTTCCTCCGGGTGCTCAGGTTTCCCCCACAAGTCCAAACACATGCGCTATAGGCGAATTGGGTAAGCTCAATTGATAGGTTGGCGATTCATTCCGCTGTGTTGACCCCTGATTAATAAAGGGACTAAGCCGAAAAGAAAATGAATGAATGAATAACATGTGATCAGTTAATCAATTGCAACATTGTGTAACCGAGATTGAAAAAATACTTGATCAAAGTCTCATAAAAATACATACACAATTTTTCTGCCAAAAATATAACTTTAAGGCAATAAAAATATATCCACATAAATGATGGAAACACATTTCTTGAATAAATTTCTCACTGTGCACAAAAAAGCAAAATGAAAGCAAAGAAAAAAAAGAGCAGTGGTTGCAGAAACTGTATCTTTTATTATTGAAATGTCACAGTAGGGTGACGCAGTGGCACAGTAGGTAGTGCTGTTGCCTCACAGCAAGAAGGTTGCTGGTTCGAGCCTTGGCTGCGTCAGTTGGCGTTTCTGTGTGGAGTTTGCATGTTCTCCCTGTGTTCACGTGGGTTTCCTCCAAAGACATGCGGTACAGAGGAAATGGGTAGGCTAAATTGGTATGGTTGTTTCCCAGAGATGGGTTGCAGCTGGAAGGCATTCGCTGCGTAAAACATGTGCTGGATAAGTTGGCGGTTCATTCCGCTTTGGCGACCCCGGATTAATAAAGGGACTAAGCCGAAAAGAAAATGAATGAATGAACATCACAGTGGTTTCCTAGTAAGTGATAATTTTATTCTTTTAAACATGTGGCATGGAAACAGGGCTTTAATTGCAAATGTTTTAGACAACATTCTAATTTTGCACACACAGTTAGATTTGCTGCTTGCTTTTCTTTTTTTTTCGTTCTTCTTTTTGGGTTTTGTTCATAAGCCATCTCACCCAAATTTGATCCAATGCTGTTGTTGTCAACATAGGCTTATTCTGAAAATGTAGCCCTATATATATTTCTTAAGATCGCGGATTATGTAGCCAGAATTACATATGGCTGCATTTAATTTTTAAAACAAATGCTATAGGGTGGTATGACGCTGTTCCTTTTAACACTTACCAGCTGACCACTTACCTCCATATGGACGGCTTTCCTGCTGTTACCAGTTTGTCCATTTAGCTCGCCATGTTCATCGGCGGACTTGAGATGCAGAGAGGAGTTGACCATGTTGAACGGTTCCAGAAAGCGGGTAAGACAAAAACAGAAGCCAAAAAATAAACAAGACTGTGGTAAAATCTGAAAACGTGGTAAAAATCAGGTGAGGGCTTTTCTTTGGTCACACTTTATTTCGATGGTCCGTTTGTTGAATATAAGTTACATTGCATCTACATGTCAATGAATTCTCATTAGAATATAAGTAGACTGTTAGGTTGGGGTTAGGGTTGTGGTTAGTGTAAGTTGACATGTACTTGCAAAGTTTCTTATAGTCAGTTAAATGTCTGTTGAAGGACTGTTAAATGTCAGTATCAACAGATATTAGGCAGACAGTCTACTAATACTCAAATGGACCATCAAAATAAAGTGTTACCTTTTCTTTTTCTGGATTCGGTTGTGTTTAGGGAAGTGGGTGGGAAGGTCAGTTGGTGCTTTTGAAAACACTATTGGTTTAGGGAAGGAGGAGGATGGGTCAGTTGATCGGTTAGTCAGTCAGCTGACAGCGGCCTCTGGTGGATTTGTGAAAACAAAAACTGCAAAAAATGTAGCTCCTGATACGTATTTGGTGCTCTCCTGCAATGTATCTAGCGGTACATTTTCAGAATGAGCCAGTGTTGGTTGTTATTCTAGCCCAGGGATGGGCAAACTCGCTCCTGGAGGGCCGGTGTCCTGCACAGATTTGAAATCTGATCAAACACACCTGCTTATAGATAATTAGTGATCTTGGAGACAATGATTATCATGTGATTATCAGGTGTGTTTGATTAAAGTTGGAGCTAAACTATGCAGGACACCGGCCCTCCAGGACCGAGTTTGCCCACCCCTGTTCAAGCCTCTATTCTAGTTTCTAAAATAGGGCTGCATTTACACTGCATGGTTTAAGTGACTCAAATTAAGTGACAAAAATCACATGAATTCTGATTTACTCAAATCAGATTCAGGCCTTGTTCACACTGTATATGGAAATGTATCAGATATGAATTGGATCTGTGCCCTCGTGTCTGCAGTGTAATCAGGCAGATCGGATTTTACCCGTCAATGCGAGTCGTGCATCATTAAATACCTTATTGAATGATGTCAACTCTGACACTTTCATTTCAGAACAGACTTCAGAGTCCCAAACCTTAAATCTCATACACGAGGACTAAAAAAGCTTCTATATTGTCATGTAGCACAAGTAAAAGCATGCTAATCCGCCACGTAAACAATAAAAACTAATATAAAACTATTGCATACATCACGTGCATAAATCACACCATGGACATTACATTAAGATGTCTACTGGTTTAAAAAGGCCTAGATTAAAAGATGGCCAAATGAGAACTTTTCTGTCATAAATTAAAGTAAAACAACTTTAATATAAAAAAGAATAACTAAAAAGAATTTAAAAAATGCGAACAGATTAAATACAGGAATGGAGAAAAGAGTGGACTTATATTATCAGCTGTCAGTCAGCGCCCACTCTCTTTTTCCTGACCATTGCGCTTGCAGACAATTGGACACGAGTCACTTTTAAAAGATGATGTGAGCGGGTAATCAAAAAAATCGGATACAGACACAAAATCGGAATTGACCATCTCTTCAGTGTAAATGCAGCCTAGATGTCCTGTTCTGTTATGACAAAAAACCTCTAAAAAACATTTAAAATATGACTTATTACCATAAGCTTGTCTGGTTAGTGGGACCTTATTACTATTAGCTCCAGCAACATCACATGAATGACACCTCCTAGATTCAACATTATAAAAGCATTTGCACAGAGGTTAAATCCTCTTAACCTAGAACCGCTCATGGCAGACAGCACTATTGTTCTTTAATTGGAAAGCAACATATTGTTGTTGTATTAGTCAATCTGCAGTGCACCGCTAATTGTGAGCTTGGTATGCCATCAATATTCATAAACACAATCCATACCGCCACATGCATGTAAAAAGAAAGAGATTAATTTCCCATTTCGTAGTCCTTTTCTTGCGGAAAGAAGTAATTATTAGTAGTATTATTTTAAAAACCGCCTTCGCTGTTGTTCCTTTGCCATTTGCATTCAACCTCCATGCGATATAATACGGCAGCAAATAACCTCATCATTAAGTCCATATCAGCTATGAACATGCTTCATTGTTTAGAGACACTTTTGTTGTTGCTTTTTTCCCTCTCGCAAAATAATGGAAGTTTGTGCTAGATAATGCGTCTGTTTGAAGAAAAGACCAGTGGGTGTCAAGCTGAATGTAATGATTTCATAAATGTAAATTCAAGCGAGATTTTATTTCCCCACACCAGTTACCAGGGTTTGGTCCTTAGTTACGAAATTAGTTATTCATGAGTGAAACCTTTAGAAAAGGTGACAGGAATGAATTATTAATAGCCAATAGGTCCAGACCAGGACAATATATCTCCTGCTTCCCCTCTGCCTCATTATTAATTAGTCATTTAAGTGTCATAAATAAGCAATATGAATGGAGAGTACGGGAGTTGCATGATTACGTGCTAATTACCCAATCAGAGGTGTGCTAATTAATTTCTCAACTCACGTGCATATGGATTGTTGTAGGCTACAGTAAATCATGGTCAGATTGAATAGTGTACAGAAGTCTCATTAAGCAACATGTCTGACTCTTAGCACACATTCTTAACTATGCTGAAGCTTATTCTGGCCTGCTTACACTTCCAGAAGTAAAGGTACAAACCTGGAACTGAGGTGGTACCTTTCAAAAGTACAGTCACACTAGAGTTTGTGTGTGCGAAATTCTGTAGTACGGCGCTGCGAAAAGGGGCGGGACGTTCACACCGGGACGCTTTTTACTCTCGTTTTTTGTCGACGTTTAATGCCTCGTGACTAAATAAAGGGCGGTATTGTGAACATGCACACCAACACGCTAAATGATTAAAAAAGATGATTAGACATTTAAAAAAGCAAGAGATTGGTCCATATTTTACATTTCTGGCCAGAGAGCTCATGTTTTGATCTTCGATTGGTCACACGCAATCATGTGATGCGATTTCGCAGGTCACCAAGCTTGAACTTTCCAATGCAGCGAACTGTGAAACTTGCCGCACGACCTTGCGTTTCCGGTCTGATGCATTCATGTGTGTATGAATGGATATCTGGGAAGAAAATATATTTTAGTCTATAATCACAGCACAGCTTATTTGCTTTTATAATTTAGTCAAACCCCACCCAGAGTTTGTTTGGCACATGCTAGGGTTCAAATCTGTCATTTGAACCACACAAAAAAAGCAAACACAACAGATAGATTAAAATGAACAAATCCCTTACTTTTTCATTAAACTGATTTTTCCAAACTATGTTTATATTAAAAACCTCCAAAACAAACTTACCCCATTTTGATATCTTTATTATTAATATTAGACGCAACTTACACAAATGTGCTTTGGGACACCATGGTCAAAGGCATTTTTCAAATATTGTTTAGTGCACTTTTAATTTAGCATTTGTAGCTCAATCATAGCAATTGCTTGTTTGTGTCTTTGTTTTATTTGTTTTTGTTTTTTTTATATATATAAAATGAGTAATAAAAAGTACCCAAATTGCTGCAATAAACCTATAAGTAGACCCACATGGAATCTGCGCGCACAGAATTCCACATTTTCCACAGATTTTCCGCAGATTTCCGCAGATTTTTAGCCCATAATTAATTCTGTTTATTTACTTACAGTTAAATATTTACAGTTAATCGAATTGGATTTGCATTTTAAACATTAAATACAAGATAAAAAGATATTATTTTTAATTTTACATATTAAGGTTTTAGTTATGATACTCCCAAAATAATTACGCAGAAATCCGCAGATTTTTACCAAAATTCTCCGCAGAAATAGCAAAAAACGCCCGCAGATTCCATCTGGCACTGCCTATAAGTAACACTTTACAATAAAGGCCCGTTCACACCGGGACGCTTTTTACTCGCGTGTTTTGTCGACGTTTAACGCCTCGTGACTAAATAAAGGGCGGCAATGTGATCATGCACGCCAACGCGCAAAATGCCAGGCATAAAAGTGTCATTTTTAAAGAAACGCCTCATGCTCGTTTTATTTGTTTTGACATGCCGCGTCAAAACCTTCTTCATCAATCAGATTGGCACTTTTGTTCACGTGCACGAAGCTGCTGAAGTTACAGTAAACAGCACTTGGAGGCGCTCAAGAGCAAAACTGTCAATGTGAGCGCACATTGAAGAAGATGCCCAGAGGCGATATGAACGTGGAGCTGCTTATTGCACTGGTGAACAATAATCATTTCTTTATCGCTAGAGTTGGAGCTGCTACTTGAACAATACATGCTTGTTCGAATCGCTAGTAACTTTAACAACAAGGGTTTCAACTTTCTAGGTGCGTCCCAAATTGCATGCTTATGCACTATTCTATGCCATTTTGTAGTATAAATAGTGTAAGTAGTGTGTTTACACTGACAACACTAAAAATAATAAGTGCACTTTAATTACCCGGATGATGCACTCATTCGATCGGTAAAATGAAGTGTGGAATGATGAACACTTCACTCACTCAAAGGGCGCAGTTTTGCTCACGTAGCGGAAGGGGCAGAGCTTTCGGGCGCACATGTTGGATAACTATTTATTTTGGATTGTGAAAGCGAAATTCTTCTATGAGAGTGATTATAGCGCCTCCCGATGGTGAATGCGGTAATACTCACGGCAGATATTATTTGGTACTTTGTTCGTTTATTTCACTGATTTGGCAACCGTCAAACGTCATCTGAGAAGCGGGTTGAATTAAGTAAAGAAACATTAGTGTTCCATTTGGGACAACACTACATACATATACTATGCTGTTGAGTGTGTAAGTACATAGTGCATGAGTGCATAGTGTATAGTGTGCCATTTGGGACGCAGCTTCTGTCTTCTTCTTTTGTGTTACAAGCAGGCGTCAGAAGCTTAAAGTTGCGTACCGCCATCTAACCTCAAGGAGTGATTTTGCATACTTTTCTGCTCGACGGCAGTGAAAATCCCTTGGGTTTGAATCCAGAAAAACAAACGAAAAGTGTCTTGGTGTGTACGAGTTTTAACAGTACATGAATAATGATGTGTTAATATGTAAACTAAACATTACTTTATAATGAACTAATGATAAATGGCGACGCAGTGGCGCAGTAGGTAGTGCTGTCGCCTCACAGCAAGAACGTCGCTGGGTCGCAGGTTCGAACCTCTGCTGGGCTGGGTCAGTTGGCGTTTCTGTGTGGAGTTTGCATGTTCTCCCTGCGTTCGCGTGGGTTTCCTCCGGGTGCTCCGGTTTCCCCCACAGTCCAAAGACATGCGGTACAGGTGAATTAGGTAGGCTAAATTTTCCATAGTGTATGTGTGTGCATGAGTGTGTGGATGTTTCCCAGAGATGGGTTGCGGCTGGAAGGGCATCCGCTGCGTAAAATCGTGCTGGATAAGTTGGCGGTTCATTCCGCTGTGTCGACCCCAGATTAATAAAGGGAATAAGCCGACAAGAAAATGAATGAATGAACCAATGATAAGTTTAGGCATGAACTAACTTTAACTACAACATGAGTCATGTGACCCAGCAAGCACAGGGCGTCAACATGACATTGGATTGACGTTGTACTCCAATGTTGTGAGACGTTGCATTTTGGGTGGGAATGAATATCGGGTTGATGTCAGAAATTGTCAGTCAGACAACGTCGGACAGACATTACATTTTGGTCACTTTCCAACGCAACCTAAAAACAACCAAATATCAATGTCTAATGATGTTACAGCTTGACGTTGTGTGGATGTTACCACTATGACATCAATGAGACGTTAGATTTTGGTTGCCATACCTGACAAATAAATGTCAGTACTGACGTCTATATGTGGTATTAAGATGATGGCTCGACGTTGGATTTTGGTCACTTTCCAACACAGCATAATATAAACCAAATACCAATGTCATTTGATGTTGTTATTGGATATCAAAATAACATATATTGAATTTTGGTCAGCTGACATCACAAACTAAATCTAACCGAATGTTAACTTCTTATGACGTGTGAATAATGGCTACCTTAATTACTTGTAAGTACATGCTAGTTTGTTAATTAACCTGTAATGTGATGAAAAATAAATCCAAAGCAACGCAATCCAATCCAAAGATACAAAGTTCTATTATTAAACACAAAAATACTTTCTAAATTCTCAAGTTTGAATAAACTGAGGTTGCCATATGACAACAACAATATGATTTTGAGGTTTCTGCAGATCAGTAAAAACCCATGCTGCCAGAAAAAGCTCTGACTAAAAGCTAAAAGCTCGGACAGAACATAGCATCTCACAGCGCAGGTAAAATGGTGGTGTATGTCAGATGGATGGCTGAACTGATGTCAGAGCAGGATTTCCTGCTGGGGTGATGGAGGCAATAAGTATGCGCCAGAGCGAATGAGAGAGACAGAAAAGGAGTGATGCGGTGTTCAAAATAGCATACTACCATACAATTACTCTGGCAGAATATAGTGGTGTATTTGCCGAAATGTGCTGTACAAAATAGTCAGTGAACAGAATGCAATATCCCACAATACAATGCCCTTAATGTGACCTTCCATTTCCAAAGTGATCTTTTTTATTAACTTTAGGAGATTAAATGAATGTGCGTTCAAATACAAATTAACTGGTTCTGTTTTGAAGGTATCAAATAAAAAAAAACATTCATTCAATAATTTTCCTTTGGATTACGAAAAAAAAAAAGAAAAAATCTGCTTTATTAAGGTACTTATTTAAAATAAGCTGAAACGACACAATTCTTGAGGGTTTTTTTGGGATACCTTAATTGTTTCTTTTATCAATCAACTTAAAATTGTAAAAACCATTAAGTCAACTTTCAATTTCAACAACCAATTTGCGTTGAGTCGACATGAAGGGATTGTGTGGAACCCTACATTTTTTACAGTGTAAATGTTAGGATTTCCATCAATAAATATGATTCCAAACATGTACCTTCTTAGACGTTGTAAACTGCAATAATGTCTTATAGGTGCTCAGTTATGTAGTATTAATTTTAATAAAAGTCATGTGATATTTATAATATAAAGTATTTAGGCCTAACAAATAAGATTTATGTATTCTGATTGGATATGAAAGTCCCGTCCATTTGGATTACATACTTTTAACATAATTGAACTTATAAACTTTATGCAATTTATATTTAATAGATAAACAAATTAAACAATTAGGAACAAGATTTCTGTAATGATATCAATAAATCCAATGTGTTTAAATGCTTCTTATTAATTTAAAACACGTTGTATTTAATCTGTGTGGAGTATGGTGTTGCCCTTGAATATTAAGCAAACCGATCTAATAGAATTGAACTAATTGGATCTGGCTTTTTTTATAGGTAGATATATTTCTACCATATTCATATTTTATTTTTAACCAATTAAATCTATTAGTGTTTGAGTTTAACGGATTTAGATTGATTCTAAGGAATCAGACAACATATATTTTAAAATACAGACAAATTAAATTAAATCAAAAGATTACAAATAGCTCATGATAAACTTCATTGTTGAATTGAGTCGGGGTACAATGGAGTTGAGGATCCAAATGCAGTTTTTTTTTAACGCCCAATTCACATGGGGCGTCAATGCTTCCCATTCGCTTTGAATGGGTGATGTCAAGCATTGCCGAACTGAATTGTGGCTCCATCGGCGCCGCTTCTGCAGCGTTGCTCGCCGCAGAAGTTGGGGATTTCTCAATTGTTTAAGCGGCAATGGAAGCATCAGCCAATCAGATCACTTTATGCAAGTGCCCAGACAGTAGCCAATTGTGGACTAATTTAATTGATTGTCGCTGCTATAACGATCATGTCAGCCCCAACTTCAGACACGCCCTCAGTCATGCACTGACGCTGAAGACTGGTGTGAATGCATGATAAGAGTCATCAGGCAGGCAAATGTCAAAACAGGGACAAACAGAAGCAGCCAGATAAACCAAAAGTATAGTCAAGAGTACAGGTGAATGGTCAGGTCAGGCGGCAAAACAATAAACAAAGCAAAGCTCAAAAACCACAAAAGGCAAGAACAAGGAAACGCTTTGAATTGTTCACTTACAGCTTACAAGACAGCAACGACGTGTAAGAACTATGTTCATAGTTGATCTGATTAGTCCATCGTGAGCTTCAAGCTGTATGTGTGTAATCAGGGGAAATCAGGAACTGGTGTGTGTGTGTGTGATGTGCATAATGGGAGTTGTAGTTCATTAAACTGGCAGATGTGTAGTTCTCCAGCAATCTGCACAGGCTAGATTGCTGGTGATCATGACAATTGTGATTCATTTTGTACTAGCTGCATCCTAATTAAAAGAAAAATCACAGAATAAAGTGTAATTCACACTACCTTAAATTAAGTTGAATTGAATTAACTTAAGTCATTTCAACTTACTATCAATTAAACTGACTTGAAAAAAAGTTTGAATGTGTATAGTTTAAGTTGAAACCTTATCAACTTTCTGAAATAGTGTAACAGAAACATTTGTTGTCATGATCATTTATTCGTTCATTCATTTTCTTTTCGGCTTAGTCCCTTTATTAATCTGGGGGTTGCCACAGCGGAATGAACCGCCAACTTATCCAGCATATGTTTTTTGACGCAGCGGATGTCCTTCCAGTCGCAACCCATCACTGGGAAACATCCATACACACACACACACACTACGGTCAATTTTAGCATACCCAATTCACCTGTATGACATGTCTTTGGACTTTTGGGGGAAACCGGAGCACCCGGAGGAAACCCACGGGAACACAGGGAGAACATGCAACTCCACACAGAAATGCCAACTGACCCAGCCGAGGCTCGAACCAGCGACCTTCTTGCTGTTAGGCAAACGTGCTACCCACTGCACCACCGCGTTGCCACTTTTTTATACATATACACACACACACATACACACACACTTACTCTACATATATATATATATATATATATATATATATATATATATATATATATATATATATATATATATATACATACACACATACATATATATATATATATATATATATATATATATATATATATATATATATATATATATTATCCTAGTATTCATGGTGGAAGCTTATGACAGAACAGAAGAGATATGAGATAATAAGGAAAAGATGGATGCTCTTACTCTAACACTCCCATGCTGATTGAGTCACTATAATACACACACACACACACACTAATTAAAGGTTAAGCCGATTCCACCACAGTCTGATAGCACTGAGAGGCAGAGGATGTACCATTTAAAAAAACCCAGTAATTAATGCTGCTCACTCTGCAATCATACGAGAAAAGGGGTTGAAAGGCGCAAAAGACTAAATATACGCTCAAATAAGAACCCCAGTAGATCACTTTTTTTTCTTCTTCTCCTCTTCAATACTGCCGTATTTCATCAATGACAGACCAAAACTCATCCACACCTCACTTCCATATAACCAGAAAAACTATGACTATTCATAGTCAATTAACTATTCTGTAAAGGGGAGAGTAAAAAAAAGAGTTTAATTAAATTTAGAGCTAAAGAACGAAGAAGTAGCTGCTTTGCTGATAGCCAGTGTTAGTACTGTAGAGTAAAAAGGTTTGTGTAGCTGTTAAAGTAGTTTACAGGAGGTCAGTAATCCCCTCCGCATGCTGCAAGCGGTAAAACACATAACCCCGGCTCATGCTCTACCAAACACGGTATTGGTGCAGAGCTTAAGCTGCCAGCCACCGAGAAAAAGCTTCATCGTTTTTTCTTTTTTTTTCCCCCGTCCAGGCGGGTTTTTTCTCTTGCTCTTCAGTCGTGCTGTTGGACGCCTGTATTTTGGGGATTAGTAGCTTAATCGACCTTGTAATGGGGAGATCAGAGCAGCATGGAGCCATGGAGAGGAGTTCTCACACACATACACACACTTACTCTCGTGCAAACATACACACACAATCTACCCCCACCATACTTGATCTCTGTGGTACTTTTTATAAGTTACTTTGCACTTAAAATACATAAACGTTTCAGATACTGTTGCTGTCTCAATTGGGGTATGAAGATAAGGTCACTTCACATCATGCCATTAATTGGCACTTTCACACATACAGTACAGCCTTTTATGTAAGTAATTATAATTTATAAGCATTATCCCTATATAGAATAAGAGCCGTTTGAATTGTCTGCAATACTTTTGTCAATTCACTGGCTTACATAAAGTTTATTATTTTTATTTTTTTAATGCTGTGTGACTGAAGATGGTTAATAAACAGTTTAACGTGGTTAAGGTTAAACTATTAAGCTTTCTGTCAAAAAAAAATTCACAAAGTTCTGTTGGGAGTCAAAAAACTGTGATAGACTACTATTGTTGTGGATACAGATGCTAAAAGACAAGAAATTCTCAATTAAAATGGATAAATAAATTGATGAAGTAGTTATAGATATTTTGCATCATATTTTAATCAAAATGTACCCTGATATACAGAATTATTAGCCCCCCTGAATTATTAGCCGCCCTGTTTATTTTTTTCCCAATTTCTGTTTAACTTAGAGAAGATTTTTTCAAAACATTTCTAAACATAATAGTTTTAATAACTCATTTCTAATAAATTATTTAATGTTATCAGGGCAAAGATAAAATAAATCAGATTTTACTAGATATTTTTCGAGACACTTCTATACAGCTTAAAGTGACATTTACAGTAAAGGCTTAACTAGGTTAATTAGGTTAACTAGGCAGGTTAGAGTAATTAGGCAAGTTATTGTATAATGATGGTTTGTTCTGTAGACTATCAAACAAATATATAGCTTAAAGGGGCTAATAATTTTGACCTTAAAATGGCTTTTTAAAAAAAATGTAAAACTGCTTTTATTCTAGCCGAAATAAAACAAATAAGACTTTCTCCAGAAGAAATATTATCAGACATACTATGAAAATTTCCTTGATCTGTTAAACATTATTTAGGAAATATTTAAAAAAGAAAAAAAAATTCAAAAGCAGGCTAATAATTCTGAGTTTAACTGTATATATATTTTGAGATCACGAAATACGTCTCAGGAGGTACGTTTTTTTTGCAGTTTTTGTGAATCCACCAGAGGCCAGTGTGTGCTCTTTTTCAGATCTCCTCTCTCAATTTCTTTCGTAAGTGCCATTCGTCCTTGCTCTTCATGTGTAAATCCACCAGAGGCCACTGTCGACTGACTGACTGACTAACAGACTGACCGACCGCCTGATCACCCCACCCATTCCCTTCCCTAAACCCAAGCCACTGTGTTTTTAAAAGCAATTCAAAAAAAGAAAAGTCCTCACCTGATTTGTACCACATTTTCAGATCGTACCACCTTCTCACCCTGTTATTTATTTGTTTATTTTATGCCTTGTGTTTTACCTGGTTTTTGGAAGTATTCTTCGCTGGACTTGAACCCCATCATCGCGGTCAACTCCTCTCTGCATCTCAAGTCCCATTTGTTAACGACCTGCTTCTCTTTACATCAGTATTTGGAACAGATATGATACAATTCCATCTGTAAAATTCAGCTCATTGTTCTCGTCATCAACAGGCATCTGAAAGCATTCTGCACAAGGGGGTGCTGATGGTGATTACGGTGGACAGTATTCCTCCAGAACCGAGTGAAAATTGGCATTCAAATCTTCAACCATTTTGTTACCAATGCTCATCTTCCAACGATCCAATCGATTTCCAAAGGACAAAATCACTTATTTTTTTCCTCATTTCAATTGGATGTACATCATGATAGGGTAATAAAAATAACTTCAGTTTCTTACCAACTTTAATATGAAGCATTGTGCTTCTCCACAATGCAGTCTGTAGCTTTGAAGTGCATGAGCTTTTTGTGTTTCAATGGATTCTGACTAACTTTCAATGTTTTATAATTTAAAAGCTGAAAAAAATTATTTTAATTAAAAAAATTAATCACTCTGAAATTGATCCCAATGATAGATTATTTTTACAGCTGTGGTTCACACTCTGCTGTTGTTTTATATTGAGAATGCTTTTTAAAACAATGTCTTTATTATTATAGTTATTATGCTTGTCACGCTGGTAGACAAGTAAGGCAGAGATGGTTATATTTTCTCAAGTTTTATTCAAAACAAAAGTTACTAATCACAAAGGGAATTCGAAGGGTTGTTACAGTATGTTACAGTATATGTGCTGTCGTGATCTTCATTCGCAGCAATATAAGTGTCAACAGTAGATGTTATCGATCTCACTTGAAGTTCGCTTGCAGGAGACACAGCAGGTGAGTTTATCTAACCAACCTTCTGTCTCGCTTCTCATTTATGGCCCCTAAACTCTGGAATAGCCTTCCTGATAATGTCAGAAGCTCAGACACATTCTCGCAATTCAAAACTATATTAAAAACCTATCTTTTTAGTAAAGCATACACTCAGTGCATCACTTAGCGGTATGACGCATGAGTGTGCCCCACGCAGGTTTTTGCATCTCGTTTATATACACTATGAACAGCAGCTACGCTAATTATTCTCTTTATTTTCTATTTCCACCTGGGGGTACTCATCCCGAGGCCCTCAGACTATGCAGCGCTACTGATGCGATCCAAGACCAGCGACGAGATGATGCCAAGGTTTTTTTATAATCCTGGACCAGGCAGGTATCCTGAGCAGCTGCTGTGGTGGTCATGGAAGAGTGGAGAGCATGAGACTCCATGAGATTCCTGTGACGCTCCAGGGACAGACAAGTAGGAGAAATGGTCGTGCCCAACTGTGCCTGGTTTCGATTGAGGTAAATTCTTCACTTTTGCCAATTGGTGAAGTTTTTTCCTCGCCGCTGTCGCCACTGGCTTGCATGATTCGGGATCTGTAGAGCTGTGCATCGCTGAAATTGCTCTTCAGTGTTTGGACTCTCAGTAGTGAATATTAGACCACACTGAACTGAGCTAAACTGAACTGAAACACTGAAAACTGAACTGACACTGTTTCAATTTACTATAATCTTCTATGTGAATCTGATTTGACAGAATCAACATTGTAAACGCGCTATAGAAATAAAGGTGAATTGAAAGTATACAGACACACCGTACATCTAGCAGATAGCTGATCTTCTGGTCAACACTACACAAGTGTAAGCATTCCTCTAGATCGGTGAGAAGGATCAGTAAGCATGCAATGGTCGTCCGTTGATGAGTATACAAGCACACAGTTCATCAGAGTGATAGCAGATCTTCTAGTAAACATCAGATAAGAATAATCACTTCCCTTGATCAGTATGAAGGACTCAAAGACTCATAAGGAACATCCATGGAAGAAGGAGAGAAGATGAAGGACCAAAGATGAAGACAACCATCCGACTTCAATACCGGGCGACAACTGAGAGGAGAAGGTGTTGTCTTTATAGTGTCCTTTGGTGATGGGGAACAGGTGCAAGTCGTTAGAAGGCTGGTGAGAGTTCACGGGATTGGATGGAGGTGGTTTGTGAAGGAGAATGCTGATTGGGTGAGCAGGAACAAGCCGGGAATGCTTGGTGTGATATGGGCTGCGTCCGAAACCGCATACTTCCATACTACACAGTACGCTTAAATCAGTATGCGAGCCGAGTAGTATGTCCGAATTCTTAGAATTCGAAAATCAGTATGCGAGAAGTACCCGGATGACTTACTACTTCCGGCGAGATTCTGAAGTGCGCATCCCATGGACGCTGCGCTATCCCATGATGCCCCGCGAGAGAATTTATGAATGGACATGAAGCAACGCAACTGACGCAGGTAGGTCATGTGACCATGACAAAATGGCGGATGTAGTACGTCCGAATTCCATTCATACTGTTCACATTCATACTGTATAGAACGTACTTTTCCAACGGCCGAGTAGTACGTTTAAATTCAAATGCAGTACCTACTGAATAGTAGGCGGTTTCGGACGCAGCCAGGCTCTTAAGAGTGGGATTTTTCAAAGACACAATCTGAGAGTGATGCTGATCTGTCACAGGTGCTCAAGACAACAGGGTGTCCGGGGGGTCCTAAAAAAGTATTAAAAGTTGATAAATCAACGTAGAGAAATGTAAGGCCCTTAAAAACTATTAAGAAGTCTTAGATGCTATTTTGCAAGGTATTAAATTGTGTATCATTTTTGATTATGCAGTGTATGGTTGTATGCTAAAGTTAGCCTGAATTAAATCTGCAAATATCATTTATTATTATTCTTCGCGTACAAGCGAGTGCAGCCAATTGAATCTCTTTCGCTTGAGACTTCCTCTCTCATTCACTTCCATTCATTTAGCTCATTACTCTGCTTGATGTTGCAAACTGACATTTTCTTATTATATTATTCTGCTTTGTCTGTATAGTCATGGACACACTTGTTTGTAGAGCTGTAAAAGTGATAGTGAGTCTGACAACGAAGTGAGGATCTTTATGCAGGTCTTTATTGGTAGGATGGTCAAACAAGCAGTGGTCAAAACAGGAACAAACAGATGTATGTGGGCAATCCAGGGTTTTAGTTGTAATAACAGGCAGATGGTCACAAGGCAGGCGGCATACAGAGATAATCAAACAAAACAAAAGTCTAACATGGAAATAAAGACAAGGGAAACCGCATCATAATGTTCACTAAACAGCTTACAAGACTCAGCTACTTGTGTGAGAAACAGAGGGGTATAAATAGTCCAAGTAATCAATGATAATGAGTATCAGCTGTTTGTCCAAATGACTATCAACTGTGGCTGGAGTGATTGGTGCAAAAACGTCTGGGATATGTAGTTCAATAGGATGTGATTTCCAATGGAGAAAACACTGCTGATGATTACAACAAACTACAGGAAGACAACAAGAGCAAGTAGTTTGACCATTTTTTGCTGTTTATTATTCCTAGTCATTTGTCTCATAGGAAACTGAATCGGAAGTTATAAAACAATCGCAAAAATGAGCGCACTTCCACATTTTAGAATAAGGTCAATAGGCACCAACCTGCTGAATTAGCTAGATTTAATAGATTTTTTATCCAGTATATAAATTATGTTTTAGTTTTGGATTCGTTTCTTACATTAATATTTAGTAAATATACTGTAAGTTTAAATCTAGCCAGTGCTTCCGGTTGAAACCTTAAGTGGTTATTTACAGTATAAGGTCTTAAAATGTATGGAAAGAGTCTTAAAGAGCCCCTATTATGGATTTTTGAAAATGAGCTTCCATGCAGTGTGTAACACAGCACTACGTGAATAAAGACATCCCACTGAGGTTTAAATCTGAAAGTGCACTGTGTTTAAAACTATTGATTCTTTAGCAAAATAGTTGACTCAGAGTCGAATAAACAAATCGTGTTGGGTTCGGATCTTTTGTTTGACCGCATTAATATCGACACAATACATCACCAAATATGTAGTTCCAGTTCCTGTAAAATGTGAACGTGCTTTCACTAGCTGAGGCGCGGGGGATCACAGGACTGATCATGACACAAAGATGACAATCACTGACAGACGGAAATTCGGCTGCGGGAAATAAAGGGTTAAAGTTAATTTTCACAACAATACCACAGTATAGCCAACCTAGTGCTGTGTTTGCTCCTGTCATTTTTCTGATGATTGAGACAATAACCTACGCTGCAACGTGGGATTTGCCAGCTGTTTGCAGAGCAGGAGCAGCAGAGACTATGGGACTTTGTCAGACTTTGACAGGGACTTTGTCAGTAACTTTTACAGTTCATATGGACCAGTTTCTTCTTCCTCCGGATCATAACATGTGAGTGTCATTTAAATTGTTGCCTCGTTTTCTGTAATTTGCAAAATATGTATTTAATTGTGTATTATAAGTTGTAATCACCCAGCGCGGCTTGTAATCACGTATCGATTATAGATCAATGCTTGTACTGTATCTCTCAGGTTAAATCTTTATGGTGCTGTTCACATATCGCGTCCAAAACTATGTTAAAAATGTGACGCGTGCTTCTTCCTTTACTGATTTAAATGCGTTTCTGAACTCATGATCCTCTGCTGTTTGCCTTTGCTCTGGCCACCATCAGCTGTTCCTCACACGTGCGGTCAATTTTCAAAATAGTTCAACGCTTGCCTCTGTGTGGATTAATACTGAATGTGTGTCGTTATTACTTGGGATTAGGGTTAAGAGTAGAGTAATATGCTGATGTTTAACTGCATTGCTTTATTGCATTCCTGCATTGGGCCCTCACATACTTTCTGCTACTTCATACTGTAGCCATGGTGGGCATTTCTCTCTGTCTTGCACTAAACGCAGTCGACTAATCGCAATAGACTGGGTCATTGGTCCAATCGGCGCAGATTAGCTTCGCGCTAAGGAGGGGTTTGGGAACAAATGAATCGCTGAACGATTCATATGGGAGTCGTTGGGATAATTCGGTTTAAATAAATGCATATTATAAGACAAAGAAAGTGTTTTTTTTTTACCTTGCACGCATATCAGCATGTTTTTGGAGACCCCCAAAACCAAAATATAACCTTTTTAATGCAAAATAGGGACTCTTTAAAAAAGGTCTTTAAAGGAATTGAATTTCACTCTCTGAATCCTGTATACTCTGTATTTAGCAAGTTAAATATCTAGATTGTCTTCAACTGATCCACAAAAAAATATTTTGCTTAGAAAAGACATCAGTGACACCAGACAGTTGTGCAGTGTGAAAAGAACAGCAATCAGATTACTCTCAAAGTTTATATAGCTGCAGTGTGTGGGAGGCATTTAGAGATGATAAAAGGCTGTAAAATTCAGTGGGGCTCAAGGTATGCACAACCAAAGAGGACAACATGCTTTAATGGGACTTGCATGGATGTGAATAGAAGTAATACAGAATTACATTGCATAGCTCAATAGCAAAATGGTAATCAGGAGGTTTTGGACAGTTTAACAGGATTGTTGATGTGAAAATAACTGTTATATACTGGTAACTAGGTCATCAAGACTTGATTGGATTGAACCCTAAAGGCCTGTGCGCATCAAACAATTTCAGCTCATGCTTATCACCAACAATAAATGGCTTGTAAGTAAACAAAGGGTACTACAGTTTTTTTACAGATGCTAGTACGCATTTCTCAATACTTTGGTGACTTTTGCAAAACTCTGCACACAATTCTCCTAACCGACTTTCAGCTTGGCAAAGCGGTTCATTTCATATTCAAAATGCAACTACCAAACACTTTATTCAGGTCTCAAATAAACTCATTATTCCAGAACACTAGCAAAGGTTGACAGCCGACAAACACACTTTGTCATCCACAAAACAATAACCTAAAAAACACTAACAAGATGTAACATTACACAGTGTTTTTTTGGTGTAAAACAAAGACACATCTCTGTTTATAATTGCAATATATGTTGTTTATAACTGCAATATATGTTACTGGAATGAATCAGACATGATGCAGAATTAGTCAATATTTTATGTTGTTTATTTATTTTATTTTTTTTGCACTACAGTTTTTCTTGATTGCTTTGATGCAGCCGTCAACTGAAACTCCACATTTTCCAAAACAGTTAACACACAGGCCTAAACAGCGGCACTCGCTGACAAATGATACATTTGTCTTGCAAAATTCTCCAACCGTGTCAAAACATTTAAAATATGCAACAAAAGCTAATTTTACCTTCAAACAACACAAGTATATGAGCTCTTTCAATTAATCATTTCACAATGGACAACAAAATACAGAACTCAGTGTGAATCAGTGCACCATTGCTTGTCATTGTAGCCTATTGCCCATGCCGTTTGTCGTTTTTTTATTTGGGCTGTCAAATCAAAAAAAATGAATCCAGAATAAGAAATGCTTTGATTAAATTTATATTGAATTCATGACATTTTTTCAAACTGTGGCTAAAAACTGAAATACTGTTAAAAAACAAAACAGACAAAAGTAATAAAATACTGTAAAAGTTAGAGAAAACACATCGTCACCTTGGAATTATAAGGTTCTATCTGCGTTCTGAATGATTTTGAGATATTGAGCTTCAAAGTTTTTGCATTCCATAACAAACAGTATGTGTGTAACATTTGTTTTTTAAATAAAAAGTCTTAAAATGTAAACATCTTATAAAAAAACATCCCATAATGTAAATAATTTGTGATTTACAGTTTTTCTCCATTGGTTTGGCTCATTTCTTGAAACTGGAATTACATTCTCAAAATTCTAAGATTGTTTTGCAAAACAGTCTTACAGTTTAGCACAACACTATAGCTCACTTGCAAAAGCTAATATATCTTTCCCAAAACTGTTCATTCATGTGTCAAAACTAAATTTCCTTCTCATTTAAACAGTCAGTGCCCCCAAAATCCTTTGTTCCTTTGGCATTGCGTAAGCACTGCAAGTCAAAATGTTTAGATGTTTTGGCACTATGACAGAGGACCATTGAAATATCCCTCATGTACACCTTTCAGTCTTAGCCCAGTTTTTGAAAATGTTTACTGAACTGTTTTTTTGTGTTTTGACAGAATGCAATTGTGTAAAAAACTAAATAAAATAAATTAAGATTAAAAAATATATAAAAAATAAGTATTTTCAGTCTGATCTCACAAGGAAAGTAACTATTTTACATTTTGTCAGTTCAGTGGCTAATTTGTACGTGTTCAGTTACACGAAAATGTACAATTTTAAAAAGGAGGCATGGCACCCAACCACACCCCTAAACCCTACCATCATTAGGGGATAAGCAAATCATACTAAATTGTATGAATGAGATCATACAAATTCATTCGAATTAGCCACTAAATCAAATAGTTATGAATTGCCGTGAGATAGTGTTGGGATTTTAGGTTAAGAGTAGCCTCCAAGGTTTGACATCATACATTTATCATACTGCCAGTGAAATTGTAACTATTATCAATCACACACATAAAGTAATTAACATACATCAAAATAAAAAAGGTACTGTATACTGCATAAAATACTGTAATATAAACACACAAACAAAAAACAATGAAAATTATATACAGCCTACAGTGCTTGATTGGTCATCTGAGATGTGTGAAATTCCTCCTTTGTTAGTCAAGTTCTAGTTTTACCTGACTGCCATTTGCTGTAATAAATGTATCAAATGTTCCACAGATTCATATATGATATTCATGGTATTATGTTCTTGACTAATTTTGAAAAGTAAACAGACTATTGTGCATGTGATGACTTGTACAATGAAATGAGGCTGACACATTTTGGAGCGAACAACCATTGAACTGAGAATCAACAATCAGTTTCGATCAACTAGATCTATTCACTTGGAAATTGTGCTAAATGTAGGCTAGATGTACTTAGACATTTGCAATTTGATTAAATAAATGAGAAAAATCTATTCTGTTGTGAACAATTGCCAAGTGATTTGGAGGTTTGTCCATGTTGTTTTGAGAATGTAATTCCAGTTTCAAGAAATGAGCCAAACCAATGGAGAAAAACTGTAATAAGTATATGTCAATAACTCAAATTTGACAAAAATGTCAGATAGAACCTTATAATTCTAAGGGGACGACATGTAAACCAAAATACAGTCAAATCTATTGTGAGTATAAGACATAGCCACTATTGACCTCCCCCATTCATGCTGGCAAAGAACAACACAGACCCTCCACCGTTTTAATAAGGTTTGCGGACCGATTGCTAATTGAAGATTTCAGTGACAGAGTGTCAAACCGGTGCTTCAGTGATTTCATACTGATCTTGGTAGTTTCTAATGGCTAGGAATAGATGGTTTCTGTTTGGTTTCCATAGCTTAAACAATGGAGTTTTGACTACTTGAATGACATTCATGTAAACGATTTTGAAAAATGTTGACGAAAATGTGTCAACCCAATGAGAAAGGGTTTACACATTTGCAAGACATGTCTTCTGCTCTGCTGGGATCCTAGATCCTAGTTTCTTTAACCAGGTCAAAGCAAACAAAAATAAAACTGTAAGTAATTCCAAAATACAAATTTGTAAAGACACCATCCACTGATACAGATACAATAGTAATGCTAATCTGGCTGGTTAAAATGCATTTTTATATTTGAAATATGTTTCAATAAAATATTGCTGTTGAATTTTGCTGTCTTATGCAGTTTTGCATTATGTTATTGTTTTGAACATAAGTTTATAAGAATTCATGAAATTTGAGAGATGTAGTCATTGAATGCATTTTATGCCAAACAATAATAACTGATCCTCAGTTTAGCCCACATAGACTTCTGTTGTGCTCACTGTGTAAAGAGTTTTGCAAAAGTGACCTATGTATCAAGAAAAGCGTCTGTAAAAAACTGTAATGTGAATGTGCACACCAATGCACAAAATGCCATTCTTAAAAGCATGTATTTTTATGGATCAGGATTATTTGTTATAATTTTTTTTTAAGTTTAATATCACTAAATATTCTTTCATGGCTTGGTATTTCTCTTTCATTAAGCACCATCTCATTTCAGGAAGTGATTTTGCACATTCACTCTGCTTAATGCAAGCATGAATGCCACAAAACATCTAAAAAAAATGTTGATGATAAGCATGAGCAAAAGTCTTCCTGGTGTGCGAGAGCCTTAATACTGCTTGAGTTCCCATCAGGTTTTAAACTAAAACAGCATGAATCCATTAATCCAACTATATAAGCAGAATTATAGTATAGCTATACCGGACCCACAGGTAAAACTGCATGAAAGCAGCATGAATTAATTTGGTCAAGTTGGTCTTTTCAGCAGGGTGATTTTTATTGTATTTATGAATTTTTTTTGTGGGCTGAGGCTTGATTAGGGGTCGCAGTAATTCGTCTCTTACTGTTGGGGATTTAGCTAATGCCTTCCAGGGAAACATGGGAATGTATTGTACAGTCATCCTTCTCTCTCTGGGGTGTTAATCCTGTGTTATCTCATATCAGAGATGGTGTAGGGATCGGGTGCGTGAGGGGTGATAAGATGAACAAACACTGCGGCTCATTAGAGCAAAGACATTGTGTAATCACTGCTCTAATCTCCCATAATCCCAGCATCTACAACCAGCTACACTCTCACAGCAGGATTGCTCCTCTGCCTCCTATGCCCTCTCACTCCAGACATAAAGGACGCTTTGGCATTAAATTAAAGCCTGAACCATGTGAGACCTAGTAACCTAGGAGTGTTCCGTATTGAGTGTCCTAGAGGGTCATTGCTCTGT
Source organism: Danio kyathit (assembly GCA_903798195.1). Taxonomy (NCBI): domain Eukaryota; kingdom Metazoa; phylum Chordata; class Actinopteri; order Cypriniformes; family Danionidae; genus Danio; species Danio kyathit. The sequence goes on along the minus strand of LR812521.1, from coordinate 59,014,576 downwards.
AGATTTTAGATCTAACCCAGAGGTTACAAAACATTTTTTCTGGCCAGTGTCCTACAGAATGTTACTGTAACCCCAGTTGTACAAACTTGAACTAGCAAAACAAAGTCTTCATATTCACTAGAAACTTCCAGGAACATTTCTATTGTTAAGCTAATTTTGAGAGGATCATGTGCTTATGATTGACCACCGCTGATACGGATGATTCCTAACTCACTATAAATGACCAGAGTTTTCTTACCCCAGTTATCTTCATCTTGATTAATCCCCCTTTCCACCCCTACTCCTCCTTTCTTTTACTTGATAGAGTGGCACGGCGGCCCAGTGGTTAGCACTGTTGCCTCAAAGCAAGAATGTCACTGGTTCAAGTCTTTACCTGACTAGTCAACGTTCCTGTGTGGAGTTTACATGTTCTCCCTGTGCTTGCGTGGGTTTCTCCCGGGTTCTCCGGTTTCCTCCCACAGTACAAAGACATGTGACATAAGTGAATTGACCAAAGCAAATTGGCATCATAGATGAGCTCTTAATCAACAGTGTATCTTTCCATAGCAATCCCTAATTTGCCATCAGTCATAAATAAGCAGTGGAGTTCTCGAGACCTACCTGAGCTCAAACTCCCCTCTTGCCCTGCAAATGGGAGGGAGCCCCGAGCTCGAGGATCTTATGAGCTCAGGGCTCTCTCCCGAGACAGCATGTCAAACACGCTGTATAATCAATAATAATAATAATTCTTTACATTTATATAGCACTTATCTGGGCACTCAAAGCGCTTTACATATTGGGGGAATCTCATCCACCTTGGTGACGCAACAGCAGCCATTTTGCATCAGACCGCACACCACACACCAGCTGATTGGTGGAGAGGAGACAGACTGATGAAGCCAATTATAATATGGGAAGGGTTCGGAGGCCATGATGGACAGAGGCCAGTGGGCAGATTTGTCACTATACTAGGGCATTAGGACCCACACAGACCGCAGGTTGGGCGCCCCCTGCTGGCCTCACTAACACCACTTCCAGCAGCAACCTAGCTTTTCCCATGTGGTCTCCCATCCAGGTACTGACCAGGCGCAGCCCTGCTTAGCTTCAGTGGGCGACCATGTGAGAGTTGCAGAGAGCTACAGTAGCTGCCGGCTCAATCATCAGCTAAGTGTGAACTCTTGAAACTAATTTCGGGAGGAGCACAAGCTGATGTTTGACCAGACTAATTAATCTTTGACAATCATACTTTTATTGAATCATCAAAAGACCAAACTCCTATAAATGAATCATGTACAAATTATGTATTATCTCTTGACTTTCAGCATCCTGCCACCACCCTAGATAAAATAATGAAACTCTGAAGGAGATTGGCGCTGCAGGAGCAGGATTGGACACTCCTGCTTTAACCCAATTTAAGCAAACTTGAACTAATCAAGATCTCTTGATTAATATGTAATACAAATGGTATTGCTAGACAGTCTTACTGCTTTATGGCAGCCTTCCTGAGGAAAGTGAAAACATTTGCCTTCCTGCCTTCAGAATTGAAACTGAAGCTACCATTCAATTCAATTCAATTCAAGTTTATTTGTATAGCGCTTTTTACAATAATTATTGTTTCAAAGCAAATCAAATTAAGTTACAATCAAATATGTACATGTTTAATGAAGTGTATTTGTGTATTAAGTGTGGGGTTGGGATCATCTCTTTGTATGAGTTGTCCTGGAAGTCCTCTATGGTTGGCATCATCTTTTTGTATGTTCTTCATATGTACTTTACAAAAAGTAAAAATTCATATATACACCACAACATTTTTAAAATGATTCACTGCAAAAACTTCCAAAAAAGTGGTAATACATATGCAAGGCCAGTAGTTAGCACTGTTTTCTTGTTAGTAAACAGTGATTGTAGGGAAGTGATGATTAGACAAGTCATTGGGTCTGATGTATATTTAGAATTTGGGTGCATGTGTATATGATGCATCTCTGTTGTTGGTGGTACTACTGGTGAAGTAAATCCATAGTTTATAACACTACCATGTTTTTTTACTTAACTTACAAAAATTAACCATGGTTTATTTGATAGTTAAATTGTAGTAAATATTTTTTTTTTGGTGCTGGTTTTGCTTAACTATGGTAACACCAAATTAGGGTTGTCACGATACTGGAATATGGTACCAATCGATACTGAAACTTTAAAAAGTCAATTTCTATGAACATTTGAGCTCAAAAGAAATGACTGATTGGCCGTGAAGGTCATCAGTTCACTGAACTCTGTTTACTGAGTGTAAACACAGATACAGGAACACTGGAGTGTTTTAAAGCCGCGATTCATCAGTGTATCACTCGTATGTCAGCTTATAGACAAGCCAGCTGATCGACATGACTTGTATCTGTTTACACTCAGTATTCAGCAGTGAGTTCGATAAACTGATGACCTTCACAGCCAATCACAGTCATTTCTGTCATTTCACATGAACACAATGGCAAATCAGCAGTGTTTAAGAACATGCTCAACAGTGCTCAAATTTTTGCGGGAAATGAACGTTTTTAAAATTTCAGTACCAATCCATACCGAATTCCAGTATCGTGACAACCCTACACCAAATTAATCATGGTTTGCATAACCTACCATAGTTTTACTATGGTAATTGTAGTAAAACTGTGGTCAATGCACCAACAAAAACTATTTTACAATCAAATAAAAACGATGGTAAATTTTTATAACGTACCTACGAACCTAACCTGACATCAAATATTTCCGTTTTGCATATTCACATGGAAATGATAGCAGTGATGATTTCAAAATACACTTATTGCAATTATGCATTTTCAATCCCTTTGTTGTCGAGTAAAAGAACCCAGCAAAACAATTCTGTGTTTAATAGACCTCTAATAGACATCTAAACATAAACAGCTTGGCTACAACAAGACTAAACTTGGGCTGTCATTGCAAAATAATAGACATCTAAGAATAGCTCAAAACTAGACTGGTCGTCAAATAGACAGATTAGACAGACTTTATATGTGTAGTCATTCATTTCTGTTTATTTTATGACTAGTCTAGATTTGGCCTATTCTTAGACATCTATTAGATTTTCACTGACAGCCCAAATTTAGCCTTGTTTTAGCCAAGATGACTATGTTTGTTTAGAAGTCTATTAGACATCTATTAGACATCTTTTAAAAACAAAAAAAAAAATGCTTACTGGGAAAAGGCAATACAAATGTTAAAAATGTCATCTGTTTTTTGGCAAAAACATTGTTGGGTCAACATCAGCTGAAATGTATAGGAATTTAGCCCTTTAGGAGTAGGAATGAACTCCCTGTAGCTGAAACTTGGGCTAGAAGCTTGGACTGTCAGTTCTGACATGCTTGTTCAGAATCAGGGCATGAAGGTCAGCAACTCGACGTTTTCTAGAGGCTTGATTATAATATGGTTCCAACATCCTGGCCTTGTCGCTGTGGTGTGGGCCAGCAAGAACTTGAATCTGTCGCTACCCGCTCATCTGTGGGCTTCAGTTATAAGCCTGCATGCTTGGTGACAATCAAAGAGAAGGGAAGGTCGCTTCGTGACACCGTTCTGATCAAAAACTCAAGTCATGGAGATGTAAAAAATTGCAGTCGATATTACTCCATTCGTCACACTGGAGATGGAAAGTCAAGTCGAGCTTGTTGCATTGTGGGTCGGAGAATTCGGTGTGCTCTGGTTGTATTCTGCACATTTTTGCTAATGTACTGTAGCAGGTCTTCCAGGTATTCCATGAATACATAACATTTACATACTGAGAAGCATATATATAGTGCATGTCTCTCATCTTTCACTCTCAGTGCCCTCTCCACATCTCGTTTTCCCTCTCGTCTTTTGCTTTTTTCATCCTGCTCTCCCTTTCTGTCTTCCAGTCTCTCTCTCTTCTGTATATGCAGTTTTCCCCTTCTTTTTTTTTCTTCTCTAAACTAATAACAGAAAGGGTGCTCGTGGGCAACCCAGTGGGAAAAAAAATCAATACTTTCTCATACAAAATCAAGATTTCTTTTATCCTGCCACTTTTGTTGCTTTTCTTTCTCTCTCTTTCTCCGGCTGCCACTCCTCTGAGCTCTCCTACGCTGGTCTTTAGAGTGCCGCGGAACACTGCCGTGGATTTTACGAGGTGCTCTTTCACTGGTATTTGATCGATTGAAAATAATCAGATCTTTTTCCCTTGATGCATCTCATCTGAGCACTTGTCTGACCTTTTGACTCCTCGAGTAGTTTTTCAGGGCCCGCCAAAGCGCATGTGAAGTGTCGGCGGGGGTGTCGGGCAAGTTGGCCTTCTCCGCGAACTGCCCCATCAAACACACTCAAGCCTATTACGCCAAACTAAAGTGAAGAGAGGCAGGTCAGGTTCTAGCCTCACACACTCTTCAAAGTGAAAGACAATAATGGCATGTTGAGTAGGGGGTGTTTTAGGCAGTAGCATGTGGTGGACTTCTGAAATGAGGAGACAAAGACCCTTCTCTGTGCTATAAAATCACATTCAAGTTCCATTTGATGCTTTCCTGGTTTCTAGGCAAAATGCTTTTGGAACAGCATTTACACTATCAACAGCAGGGGGATTTTTTTTAATGGTTCTTATTTTATGATCAGTTACATTAAAAATATTTTAGAGAAATGTATAAATGTGACAATATTACATTTTGTTGTAATATTATTAAGACGACCGTACTGGTGTGACTGATCACATGATCAGTTTGTAAATTCAAATCCTTTCCTCGATGAGAGGAAGATGAGTTTGTCACTGGTCATAAATCACAATTTATCAGTGTTTTCTAACAATTACCCTTGATTTTAGGTTTCAGACATTTACAGTTGAAACCAGAAGTTTACATACACTCTAAAAAAAAGAACATAACCATTTTTTTTAAATGTCTGATGGTAAATCATACTAAACGTTTACTATTTTAGGTCCGTTAGGATTACCTAAATGATTTACATTTGCTAAATGCCAGAATAATGAGAGAATTTCTTTTTTCTTTTTTTTATTAATTTCTAGACAGTCAAAAGTTTACATACATTTTCTGGTCACACTTTATTTTGATGGTCCGTTAGTTGAATTTAAGATACTTTGCAACTAATTCTCAGTAGATTATAAGTAGACTGTTAGGTTGGGGTTAGGGTTGGGGTTGGGGTTAGGGTTAGTGTAAGTTGACGTGTACTTGCAAAGTTTCTTATAGTCAGTTAAATGTCTGTTGAAGGACTGTTAAATGTCAGTATCAACAGATATTAAGCTGAGAGTCTACTAATACTCAAATGGACCATCAAAATAAAGTGTTACCCATTTTCTTGGTATTTTTTTAGCTTTGCTTTTAAACTGTATAACTTTGGTCAAATGTTTTGGGTATCCTTTTACAAGCTTCTCACAATAGTTTGAAGGAATTTTGGCCTATAGGATCAATCCTTCTATAGGATTGAGCTCAGGGCTTTGTGATGGCCACTCCAAAACATTCACTCTGTTGTCCTTAAAGCATATTTTAAATGATGTCTGGCTGATGTCTTGAGATGTTGCTTCAGTATTTCTACATAATGTTTCTACATAATGTGACACTCAAATACATCACGTGCGCTGCGTACGTATGCAACGTCTAGAAGTCATGTTAAACATTTAATGGCAAACTGAAATAAATATATTTTGATTATATGGTTTGGAATTTGATGTTTTATAAGATTGTTTAAATTTTTTTGCGATTATTTTGCATTTAATTAAGAATTTTGCAGGATCGCAAAAATTTTTGATTTTATTTTTTTTGTTGATTTTGAGTTGGATTCAGCGATCGCGGAATCGTGAAAAACTAGGGGGTCTGATTTATGGCTTTCAAAATACACGGACAAGACAACAATATTATTCTTAAACATAATCAAATAATGTGCTTTATTCACATTAGATACATATTTAATCAGAGAAGTTGATGAATTGGCATGTTGTAAATCCAGCAGCTTTAATCTCTCCAATGCAGCACAGCATAGCATGGTGGTATCCATCAAACGTCATACAAAACATAAAATAATAAGCTCATTAATCAGTTTAAACAACAAAATAGATGATCTTAGAGATATTTGTAATTTGAAATATCAGGTATTTCACAATACAATTAATATGTTTGTCAATATTTGCAAAAAAAGGAAAAAGAATCAAAAAAGTACATAAATCATTGGAACTGTGTCACATGATAAACTTGACACATTACCAAAGGAATTTCAAAGCGATGCATTCTAAATAAAACGTATGCAAGGGTCAGTTAGAGTATTTCAAACTTAAGTGTACAATGGTTATATTCACTACCTGACAAAAGTCTTGTCGTCGATCCCAACTGTAAGAGCAACAGATAATAACTTGACTTCTAGTTGATTATTTGGAAAAGTGGCAGAAGTTAGGATTTTTCTATGAGTCAACTGTTGAACTGCATCCCAATCATCACAAATACTCCAGAAGACTTACTGGAACCTGCATGGACCCAATATTTTCACAGAAATCAGTCAAGTTTGGTGAAGGAAAAATCATGGTTTGGGGTTACATTCAGTATGGGGACATGTGACAGATCTGCAGAGTGAATGGCAACATCAGCAGCCTGAGGTATCAAGACATTTGTGCTGCCCATTACATTACAAACCACAGGAGAGGGCAAATTCTTCAGCAGGATAGCGCTCCTTCTCATACTTCAGAATCCACTTCAAATTTACTGAAAGCAAAGAAGGTCAAAGTGCTCCAGGATTGGCAAGCCCAGTCACCAGACTGGAACATTGTTAAGAATGTCTGGGGTAAGATGAAGAAAGAGGCATTGAAGATGAACTCTGGGAGAATATTAATTCTTTTCCACTGCACCATGACTTTATATGCTGTACTGTACACTTTTATTAAAGCAAAGTCAGACCTTACTGTCCTAATTAAATAATTAAAAATCAAGACATGATCATATTGTTATTTCAATAAAATAAGCTTAATCTAGAGGCCTTAGCGTTTCATGTAAGCCACTTCTGATACCAAATGATCAACAAAAAGTCAAGTTATTATTTGTTGTTCCTAAAACTTGGATAGGTGACAAGAGTATAGGTAGGGTATAATTATTGAGATATTTTTCTGCTACCTCCCTCCTAAACTTGAGGTTCCCTGCTTATTTTACCCCATCTTTTTACTATTTGTCTAATCTAAAGTTACTATATAAATGTGCAAATAACCTACTGGAGACAGTAAAAAAAAAATCCAAACACTTGCTCAACAAAAGCACTAAAATAATTGTTAATTGAACCATGGAACCAGAATCATTCCTCAGAATAACTGCACCATTTGCTGTCAACAGGCAGTCCAAATTTTTTATGTTTCTCATATCAATCCACTCTAGCTATTATTATGAAAGGCACCTTCTTTACAGACCATTAGACAACAATCCTGAGTAAACACCACATTTTTGCCATATCTTTCTATTCAAACTAGATCAGGTTTTGGCTGGTTCGCATGACCCCAATTAGCCCTTTTGTTAAATGGTGTAACTAGACTATCTGATTCTAAAAATAATAATACTAACAACATTCTCTCTATTGGCAGCCATTCAAAAGCATGGCTGCTGTTTTTAACCACACAGAAAGAGGCCTTGGGTCAGTGTGGGTTCTTGAGGCATTATCAGTCTTTAGCGTAGTCAAGTTGATTAGTATTTATAGCTTAGGTGACTAGCAAATCAAATTTCAATCAATCAATCAAATTCAGTTGTTGTCCTAAGCAAGTAGGGGTTTTCTCCCAGCCAGACAACTATCCTTGATATGAATAGACATTAAAAAAAGATCCTACTATGCTTTTTCAGCTTCATTTAGTGCTGTCTGAGATTAAAAAGGATTTGGAAAGTTACAATACACAAGTCTCTTCAAACAGAGCTACTGTATATTATCTGTTTCTGAACTCCCTCCAGACACCTACATAAATGGTAGTCATTGTTTTCTCCAAGGATCATCCATGACACAATATCCCAACTTAAAATAACACCAACCCAAACATGCCAATTGGGCTGTGCTTGGTTGAGTTGTGTTACAGTTTTTCTTAATTGTTTAAACACAATTACTTGTACTTCAGACACAATGATTACAACATGTAACTGATGCACGACCCCCTGAACCAATTCTGCTAAACTACTAGCACAATTCCTGCTTTACACTCAAATTGCAGGTTTAAAACACACTTTTTTTTTCAAAACACTACACACAATTCTCTGCACTTGGCACAATTTTCATGCAGAAAATCTCTTGTTTTCACGAGGAACATACTGTCATTCCGAATTGTTAAGTCAGTTGCCCTACTTTACATACTAACTCATCACATGGTTAAACACCTGTCACACATAATTGCAATTTAGAAATCAGAGCTCATCTGGTTTATAACTGGTTCACTGCCCACCTATGTATTTTAGTTGTTCTCCATATTCTCCATTTCTCAATCCTATTGAGGAATTTTTTTCTGCCTGTGGATGCAAAGTGTATGACCAAAATCCATACTTTTTTGTTTTGTTTTTTTACTGTAACTGTATTTTGTAAATACTTCTGTTGATGGCATATGTAGACCACTTTATGTGCAACTTTGTGTTGGTTAGGATGAACACTGTACGCTGTTTTTGTGGAAAAAATACAGTCAAATATATTTGGTACCGTGTATTTGTGTGTTTTGTATAAAAACAATATTCTGAAATATTTTACAATGCACTTATGCAGGCTTATGTACTGTCTGTAGTAACTGTAACACTGAACAAAAAAAAAGGCTCAAAGTAAGTCATTATGATAAATGGAGAAGAAGTGGTCATAGTGTTTTACATTAAGCACATCAGTGTTCAAATGGTTCTTATAAATGTCTATTCATGTAATGCCTTGTGTGTGTCATTTGAAAACAAAACACCATTTTGAGAAGGAAGTACATTGTTTTGAATGTAAAGTTTGATTTTGCAGGAGAATTGAAGGGTTTTGCTGAATGTGTGTTTTGTGATTTGTGTGTAGAGTTCTGACAATATGAGACATGCTTTCAGAAAATGTGTGTAAACTATTGGGAAAAACTGTAATAAGCACACAATGCTCCAACTACACACTGATGGAATAAATAAAAACTACATCTGGCTTTTGCTTTAAAAACAGCTCCTCAAATGATCTTTAAAAAGGAGTTTGCCGCCAATGTAGAAGCTTTAAAAATAATGAAGAGTGAGAAGACTAAACAATTGTATGATTTGTGTCAAGAATATGCCTTTATTTAACCCCTTACAGAGTTTCTATTTGATGTCTCCACATTGTTGTTCTTTTTTTGTCAAGTTATTTTATATATATTTTTTGTTGTTTGTTGGTTTATTTGTATGTTTGTTTGTTTTGTTATTGTGTATGTAATTTTATGGCTTTATATTTGATTCACTGTATGACATGTCTAAGTCAGTGTGTGCAAGATTATGTTTGAATTGAGTTTGACCTAAATTGTTATGTTTTTGAAAGGCAAATATAAAAAATTATAAAGAAAATAAAAAAAAACATCTGGCTTTTGCCTTCTCTGAGCACAAGCTAGGCTATGTCAGTTTGAGGTCATACCTTTCTCATAGTTCTGTAAACATACAGGGATGGAAACTTAAAGTACTGGTGTTTATTTACACACATCAAAACAAGCACAAGAGTTTTTCCAAATCAAAACACAAAATAGTAATTCCACTGAGAGAAAAAAAAAAAAATCAGACTACATCGTGTCGTCTCTCTGGGTCCGGCCACAAAATTTCTTCTACATCACATGCAATGTCCTCTAGTCCAAGGCACCGGGGAAAGTATCTGATTGAAAAGTGAACTAATTATCTAAATCAGTTTTCACATGTGACAGTGTGCCAGACAGTTGGCAAAATAGTGTAAATAATAGCCAGATATGTGTATAGCTTTGCTAGGAGTGTGTTAATCTTTTGGAAATTTTGTGTAAAGCAGTGAGTTGTGTTCACAGTTCCGCAAAAAGAGTGCTGTGCAGTGAATTGTACCTACAATTTTGAAAAGTGTGTGTTACAAAATTTCAGCAGTGTTTGTGCTTTTAATTTTGCAAACTCAGTGAGTGGTTTTGCTATAATAATTAGTCGTTTTATAAATTGTGCTATAAGAATCTTGGTTAGGGTTTAGGCACTCAGAAAAAACTGTAAACTGACAAGACTAAAATGCATGCAACTTTTTGTTGTTGTTGCTTATGATGTTGTTTCTTAAGTATCCAAGGTAAAAGCTGCAATTGGACACCCTGACCTGAAAAGGGGTGTGGGGAGCAGAAGCTCATTTGCATTTGAAGAGATACATTCATTTCACACAATTGTTTTTCCCTTCACAAAAGGGGCAATTCAATCACATTTTATTTTATTTTTAAATCAAGATAGATAGATAGATAGATAGATAGATAGATAGATAGATAGATAGATAGATAGATAGATAGATAGATAGATAGATAGATAGATAGATAGATAGATAGATAGATAGATACTTTTGAAATTGCTGAACTAGACTGTTTTGAGGAGCCACTGTCTCTCTTAGGGTGCAGTTTGGCACTCTGTGTAGGTCTAATGGGACGCACTGCTCCAGTATTACTGTCAGATGGTGCAGATGGACAACAGAGGAAGAAAAGGCTCTAGTAGACGACAGAGAAAATGGGAAAAGAAGAAGGGAGGAGGGGGGGAGCGTGTTCTCTCACTTGCCGACGTGATTACACGCTGGCAGAACAGGAGCGAGGAAACGAAGTGCAGACTTCCAGAGACGAATGTAATGTGCTAGTTTTTTTTTTTCTCTTTGTCTGTTTCTAAAAACACTGGTGATGCCACAATGCCTCTGTCATGCCAATAATGCCCATCTGAAATGGAATGAATTGACAGAGGCAGGCAAAGAGACAGAGGGAAGGGGATGGCTGAGAGAGAGAGAGAGAGAGAGAGAGAGAGAGAGAGAGAGACTTTTAACAACTCTTTAATTACAACAGTTCAAAAACTGTATCAAGTTAAAAACCAATTATAACATAATACACATAAAACATGTATATACAACAAGGAGAAAATAAAATAAATAAATAAATAAATAATAATGATAATACAAGTATCAATAAAAAACTAATACCACCAAATTTACAGCAATATATCACAGCCTCCTACTTCATTATGTTGACATAAAATACTTTCAACACCCCATACAAGAAAGAAAGAATCAACATCATTCACCAGTTCATAATATTTATACTCCATAACTAGCCTGCTTTTTACTAAAGCTCTAAACAAATTCAAAGGATCAGTATCGCTGTCAAACAGCATTTTATTTTTTCTTGTCAACCATACTGCCAATTTTGCCTTACCTAATAGGAAATTTGTCAAAACAATTTTTTCCTTATTTAAAACATTATATTTTGGTCCAAAGATAAAAAGACTATTTGTAAAAATGAACCCAAGTTTTTGACACAAGTCTCTCAACGTGCCAAACAATCTAAAAAGCCTTGAACATCCAATAAATAGGTGAAACATTGTTTCCGAAAGACCACAAAATGAACATTCATCTCCTTGCAAAAAATCTAAATGATTTTTATAACGATTTGTTGCTAATATCCAATGAGAGATCCGCCATTGCAAATCCCCACTTCTTTTTTCAATTGGTGCCTTATATAATGACCTCCAACATCCTTTTGGAGAGGTACCCATTTCAACAAAATTTGCCCATTTGGTTTCTGGAATTTCTCTTAAAGATCTCAAATTTAAAAATTTAACACAAAGACAATAGAATGACTTCTTAGATATTTCGTCAAAAAAACCAAGTTGCGGTGTTTTAAAAGAAAGTAATCTTGCATCATCCTCCTGCCAATCTTCTAAATTTACTTTCACACTAATCCTGGGAAATACTGTCTTAATTACTTCTGTTTGCACTGGTACTACAGGAAACAACTTTTGAACCTCGTATAACAATTTTTTAATAATCCTAACAGAGTGTACATTTAGCTTCACAGCAAGTTTTTCAGCAGAAATCCAACTATCTTTTATTCTTAAATGGCAGACTTTGCTTATTCCCGCTTTAATAAATTTTGTGAAAAAACCCTTAGATTTCAAAATCTCACTAAGTACAGAGGGATTATAAACTAATGGTTCCTCAAGTACCCATTCTTGTGTTACTTCAGTCAGTTTTCTTTTAACTACAAATATTTGCCATGCATTTAATACTGATGTATAAAAAGAAGAAAGTCCATTAAAATCAATATCTTTCAAATTCATTAAAAAAAGGTGTCTGTTCAGATTCATCCGTCCCACTCTATTTAATAAAGCACAAGCAATAGCAGTCCAGTTTTGAGACTGTTGATAAAGAAGTTTTTGTGCAGTCTGTAGTCTAAAAGCAGCTACTTTGGACTTAATGTCCATGAGTCCTTGACCACCCTCATTTAATTGCAGATATAATATAGCCTCTCTTAGCCAATGGTTTCCATTCCAGAAAAAATCTATAAACACTTTTTGAATTTCTCTAATAAAACCATCTGGTGGATTCAACACAATTAATTTATGCCATAGTACAGATGCCGCAAGGTTATTTATAACCAGCACTCTTCCCCTATAAGAAAGTTGTGGTAAAATCCAGTTCCATTTTGATAATCTATTATACACCTTTTCTTTAACATTTTCCCAATTATTCCTTTGATATAACTCAGAACCCAAATAAATACCTAAATACTTAAAACCATGTTTTTTCCATTTTACATTTTCAGGAATGACAGGTAACATAATTGTACTTTTTTCATTACACCAAAAAGCCTCTGTTTTATTCCAATTTAACTTTGCAGATGAAGCCCTCTCGAATAAAGAGATGCTGTTTTTAACAACATCAACATCTCTTTGATTTTTTACTAAAATAGTGATGTCATCTGCATAAGCTATTACCTTAAATGAATTACATATGTCAGTAAGTTTAAAATCAGTCAAATTTTCTCTTAATAAACACAGTAATGGCTCTACTGCCAAAGCATAAAGCTGGCCTGATAAAGGGCATCCTTGTCTTATGCCTTTAAGCATTTTTACTGGTTTACTTAAGCTACCACCTATTTTTAAAACACAAGAAGCATTTGTGTATAAAAGTTTGATCCAAGAAATAAAAACATTTCCAAAACCAAAAGCCCTCATAGTTTCAAATAAAAAATCATGGTCCACTCTATCAAATGCTTTCTCTTGATCTAAAAACAAAAAACCAACATTCACATCATTTATCTTGGAATAATCTAAAATGTCTCTTACCATAAAAATGTTATCATATATTGTTCTTTCTGGAATACAATAGGATTGATCTGGATGTATTAAATCACCAATTACAGTCTTTAACCTATTAGCCAACACTTTGGCCATTATCTTATAATCAGTGGTTGACACAGACACAGGCCTCCAGTTTTTAAGATCACTCAAATCCCCCTTTTTTGGCAAAAGAGTTAAGACCGCTCTTTGACAACTTATAGGAAGGCTTTTTTCCTTAAAACATTCTTGAATCACTTCATAAAAGTCATTTCCAATAATATTCCACATAGACTTGTAAAAATCAATAGACAGTCCATCAATTCCTGGGGCTCTACCCGTCTTCATCTGTTTTACTGCATCCATTAGTTCTTGATATGGAATAGCACTGTCCAAAAACTTGCGCTGTGTTTCAGTAAGAGTAGGCATTTTGTCCATTATTTGTGACATGCACTCAATATTAGTTTCTTCTTTCTTGTACAAGTCTGAATAAAAATCCACTGCAATCTTTCTCATTTTTTCAGTATCAAAAGTCTTTAGTCCATCAGGGGTCTTCAAACAATACATTTCATTTTGTTGTTTTGACACTTTTTCCAAATTAAAAAAATAAGAAGTAGGAGCATCCATTTCATGCAATGACATAAAACGAGATCTTATTAAAGCCCCTTTGGCCCGCACTTGCAATAATGATTCTAAATCTTGATTTTTTTTTCTTAAATTGACTTCTGAAGATGAATCAGAATGCTGAATCATACCTGATGTTATATGACAAATTTCATGTTCTATTTCAGAAATTTTTTGTTTTATTTTTCTTGTTGAGAACCATGTATATTGTTGACAAAATATTTTTATTTGAATTTTTCCTAATTCCCACCACTGTAACAAATTTTTAAAATCTTCTCTCCTAAAACTCCACTCTTCCCAAAATAATTTAAATTTTTCATAGAACTGTTTTTCTTTCAGCAAGGCAATATTAAATTTCCAATAAGGACTTTTAAAATGAGATTGTGTTAAAACAATACTGACTGTTATTAAATTATGGTCTGATAAACAACAAGGAAAAATATTGCACCCACTTACTCTGTTTTTATCAATACGCTTTACATAAAACCGATCAAGTCTTGCTACACTTATCGTTCCCTGATTTACTTTAGTCCATGTGTAGTGTTCTATTTCCGCATTTTGATCTCGCCACACATCTACCAAATCATTCTGAATTATGAAACTTTTTAAAAAAGAAGCTGATGCAGGATGTGGTTCTTGATTGTTCCTATCTAAAAGAAAATTAAGAGTACAATTCCAATCTCCACCCACAACTAGAAATCCCTCCAAAATATAACTATTTAAAAAATCTTTTAATTTCTTAAATACTACAAATTTATCTGAGCATTTATTTGGAGCATAAATATTTATAAACTCAAAAAGTTGATTATTTACTTTAGCTTTCACCAATAAAATACGTCCTTTCTCTATTTCTACTACTGATATAATATTTATATTTAAATATTTTGAAAATAAAATAGCTACCCCTGCGCTGACATTTGTGCTATGACTTAAAACAGTTTTTCCTTCCCACCATAACTTAATCTCAGATTCATTTTTATGATCACTGTGAGTTTCCTGTAAAAAAGTTACTTGAATTTCTTTAAGTTTAAGAAATTCATCTAGTAAAACTCTTTTACCCCCATCCCTCATCCCATTTACATTTAATGATCCTACTTTAAGAAGCTGCATTGCAGGGAAAATAGAAAGGGAAAACAGGAAATAACAGGAAAGTAAAACAAAAAAAAAAATAAAAATAGATCCTTCTCCCATGTGATTTATTTTTTACGTCTTAACACTTTTCCTTGCTCTTCTTGAGCTTTGCGTAACGTTGTTACAAACTTACTCAATCGGAATCTTTTTTGTTTTGAAAGTACCTCATAGCCAACATTCTTCTGAGCAATTAGCACCGATTTAATAAATTTATTGGCATCTGGAAAGTACTTAATTATGTCAGTCTTTTTTCCTTTAGTTGAGTCTAAGAAAGCATTCAATTCTTCTACTGAATATACATCATCCAACGACTGACTACACTCAATTTCCGAAAACTCTGAACAATTATCATCACAGTCCTCCATCATATTTTCATCACTATTTTCATTCTCCGCAAGCACCTCCGACTCCAAAGTACTCCCTTTCAAATCTACATGGCCACCAACACAGTCATTCTCCCTATCATCAGTCGCATTTTCCCCCAAAACAATCGGGCTTTCAGAATCATCACCAGCTCTCATAGTTGAAATAAAGGCACTTACCTCTAACGTTGAACTTGACCCAACGCCACTTTGCTCGGTTGGAAAACCAACATTTGAAATAACGCTGGGTTCGCCTGCCATCTCTGAATTGTCACTATTAATGCCGCTTGTTTTCTGTTTTTTTCCAGGAATCACTACTTCTTTCACCGCTGTAGGCCGCTTCTCTTTGTTTTGGCTACCGTTACTTTGATCATTGTGCTCTTCATTCATTCCGTCATTCCTTTCATTTTCTGTTTGTTTCCTATGGGGGCATATGAGTTTTTTGTGCCCCAAATCCCCGCACTCAAAACACCGCAAACTCTCGGTTGTTGCATATACCATATACGAACTGTCCCCATGTTGTATACGGAACGAAATGTCTAAAGTTTTAGACTGTGCATTTAAAAACATGAATACATGTCTCCGAAAAGACAGCACATGTTTTAATGCGATGTTTTTGCACCCAAACGGAACCATTTTGACAGAACCCGCAAACTTACCAAAGCGATTCAACTCCTTTACAATTTGCTCATTGGGAATGAATGGAGGCACGTTTGAAATGGTTACTTTAGTAGCCGGTGTACGCAACGGCAATATTTGTACTAGCGTGTCGGAAACAACAATTCCGTTTTCCACGAGATCATTGACGTGTTTCTCCTCTTTAAGAAACACTACCACCGCTTTATTCATTCTAGAGGCAGATACTATATTTTCATGCCCAACTATTTCTCCCATTGCTAAAAGCACGTCTTCAACTGTATATACTTGGTCCGAAAAAACTTTGCATCCATTTTTGATAGAGAAACCGGGCGTTCCCTCACCCGAGATAAACGCCATGATTTCCCTTATCAAAAAAGGGGATCGCTCAGGAATTAGTTTAAACCAAACAATAAATCAATAAAGAGTAAATTATATCTTCTAACATAAAGAAGAGAAAAAGAAAAAAAAAAAAAACCCGAAAGGATTAACCCTGAAACCAGTTCAGCGTGTCGCTCTCACACCCCACACCACTCTATCACCTCGTGCACAGAGAGAGAGAGAGAGAGAGAGAGAGAGAGAGAGAGAGAGAGAGAGAGAGAGAGAGAGAGAGAGAGAGAGAGAGAGAGAGAGAGAGAGAGAGAGAGAGAGAGAGAGAGAGAGAGAGAGAGAGAGAGAGAGAGAAATGAAAAGCTCATTATAAGCAAGGCTCTCTTTTTTCGTACATCGCTCATTTTGTCTCAGCAGTTTGTTTTATTTATTTGAAGTTAGTGGCTTAATGAGATCCCAACGGCCCAGAGCTGAGATCGAGGGAGAGAAAGCGAGAGGGAAGAAGAATGGAAAGACCGGGAAATGGGGAAGAAAATGAAAGAAATATATATTTTAAAAAAGGATTGGGGGGAAGCTGAAAAGGAGAGACGTGTAAAAGAGAGGAACAAGAAAAAAAAAATGAAATGGAGATACACATGAGGAAAGTATAGAGGGAAAATTCTCAGAATACCAATCAAAAACAACATAGTGTCAAAAGAAAAAAGATTTAAAAAAAATATGTTTTGCTTAGAAATATTTGAAATGCAAGTTGTAATATTATTATTGTTATTATTATTATTATTATTATTATTATTATTATTAAATATAAAATAATAATAAATAAAAAAATAAAGCATTTCCTTAATTATAATTTTTTTTATCATATTTATGGCCCTAATATGTCTTCATTAAGTTCACTATTATGAATGTACTATTTAGATTATGGAGTGCAATACAGCCTGAAATTAGTGGTGGGCAAAGCGAGGCTTCATGAAACACTGAAACAGTTGAAGCAAATGTGTCGAAGCTTCGAAACGTTTCGAAACCCATCTCTACAGTGACACCTAGTGGTCATTTTCGTATTGAGGCGTTAAACCCCACGTTGAGTTGAGGTTTTAAGTGATTTAGTGAAGCGGTGTGAGATCCTGACTAGCATGCAGAGATAATGGGTTCAAATCCAAGGTGATGCAGCTATAGATGTTACTTTTTAAACCAGTGCACTGTAACGTGTTTTGTTTTAACATTGGTCTGACATCCGAATGAAAACTTTGTAAATAAATATGTCTTATTTTGAATATAAAACAGTATCATTATTAAATTAAAATAAGTCAAGTCATAGTTTCGGAGTATTTGTATAAGTCAAGATTCGAACCCGGGCCATTTACAGCACAGACATGGTCCACTAGACTACATGAGACAGATTTTTTTCTGACCTGTCAGTCAAACACAAAATCGCCAGGTCTCGAAATGCTTCTGAAATTACCAATGCTTTGAATCGCTTTAGTCAGATGACCTGTGTGTTTCGAATCACCTTAGTCACGTGTCCTGGGTGTTTCGGATCATGCTTCGGTGTGGTTTTTTTAAACACTTTTGCTTCTGGATCTCGACACTGTCGAAACGTCAGTTTCACGTCAGCCATCCCTACCTGAAATAAGACCCATTAAACATTTTCATTCTCTCAAGCCCAGTCATATTTCTCAATACTAATAAAAAAAAAAAAACATAGCTAAAGCTTAAAAATACCATAATATGTTAGCAGATATTTAAGAAACATGCTAAGTGAACATTCTTCTTTATCTAAAAACAATACTAAAGTTAGATATTCTGCTTTGAAAATGTGCTTTCCGTGCTGGAATGTCTGTCTTTGTTTTGGTGTCTTTAACCCAACATTTTTTAACAATCCTTTATGATTGTAGCTTGTCAGACTGTACGCATATAATCTCAATGTCACACCATAAAATCTCAGCTGTCATAATGTCAGACTAAGTGACAATCAAAATGCGTCAAACACATGTAAGGCTCATCGGGATTTAGATGTCATCAATCCATCACACATACAGTTACCCAGATTTTAAAATGATACCTCACAACAAACACAAACAATCTGTAGCATTGATTTTGACTTTTCCCAACAATGGTTTGAATTTTCAAGCTGATTTTGTCATTGGTTCTTCTATTGGTTCTTGGTTTGGTGCTCATCTTAAGTGTCACACTGCAGGAAGTGTTTGAAATCTTTTGACACTGACAGAAATTATCGAAGTGAATATTTGATCACAATGGCCATTATGTGTGAGGTTGTCAGTGAATATGTTAAACTAATCTTTTAAGATTTAAAAAATTAGTTTCAGATGACCAAATTGTTGCCAAAATCCTACAGTGTGAGTCAGACCTGAGTGAGAGCTCATCATTTCAGATTCACTTCTGTGTTAGCAATTTCAAGAATCATTGATATAGTCATATTTAATAATGTCAAAACGTTTAATAAAATCTACCTTTTTCATTTTGCATTTCCCTTTGGTTTAAATTGGAGCTGTCTCCAGTGACAGACTGTAGGCTATAGTGTCGGCAAGATGGAAGAGAAGTTACAGTTACTGTGAGTGAGACATTGTTTTGTATGATATGTTTCTACACATATGCAGGGAAACATCATAAATGTTGTACAGAAAAATGTGTCAGAAATTATCAGGATTATGCAATATGACATATAACCTACACTGCTGCAATACCGACATTTTGATCTTAGCAGGAAGAAAACATGCAGTACCCATACCTGTCAACATTGGGATGTGAAAATAAGTGACGCACCCAAAACCCAGAGTGTCCACTTTCGCTCTGCTTCAAATTGCATGTACAGAAGCCGTTTAGGAAACGGAGTCTATTTATCACTATAGAGCGCGTCTGACCACTACATGAACTGACTGTTTTGAGGATTGCATAGAGGGGCAACGGCACCTGTATAATGGAAAGGAAGGGAATCCTTTTTTTTTTTTCAAAAGTGTTTTCATGCCTAAATAAAATTAAGGTACAGAACAGATTCACATTTAAGAGCGAGGGGCATCCCCTGGTGGTTCAACAGTATGGGTTGCATGTAGGGAGGATTGACTTTTTGACGTTTATTGCCACCCTTCATAGAAAGATTAAAAATACAGAAGAAATATGTAAAAATATCTTTACGGGATGATAGCGGGATATACTTGTAAAATATGGGAGAATCATGGGAAAAAAACGGTATTGATAGGTATGTGCAGTACCCAGGGCTTAATTTGTGTCAAACAAGCCGGATCCATATCTGTTCTGGGACCTCGCAATTTACAAATTAAGCACTGGCAGTACCTCATGTCAAAATAAATCAGTAAGTCTTATTTTAGTCAGCAATACATAGCATACAATACCCACTTTTACACAGTGATACCGGTAAATTCAAAAAAGTGCTGTTCACACAGGCAAGGACATTCCAGAATTTTTCCAGAAAAGACCAATTACAAATCCATTCTAAAATACCGGTAAATTCTGACATCATTAACCAGAAATAAGCTCTAAACGGCTGCGCTTGTATTTGTAAACATATAAGGGGTCAGGCGTTTGTTGATGATTTCACTTTTATTTATTCATGCAGCTGCTTTGTCCCAGAGACATCCAAAGGCAGAAGTGCGAACTGCAGCTAAACGTTTACACATTTGACTACATTACAAATTGTGTGGATGGATAAGTATTGTGAACAACTTCGATGAAAACATATGGAGGAACACTTTTCATGTCGAGATGTACATAATATGTGTGTGTGTGCTGGCACTCACCGGAGCACTTCTTCATGTGGACACACGTCAAGCAACTGAAGCAGAGCTTGAAGGTAAAGAAACAACGGTTGATCATAGGTATTTTATCGATGATTTTTTTACACAGTTGGCATTAAGAAGGAAAATAGAAATGTGATGTGGCTAACATTTAGCAGCTAAATGTGACTGGAAAAAACATGCATAGGCTTTTATTTTCATAAACAGCATGCATGTGAATGCGTCTGAATGTTCTGATTGGCTGGAGTAGACATCTCAAGTCAATTTTCCTTCTGTGTTCACACAGTGCAGCAATCCGGCAAATTATTGGTAATGTTACAACTTCTCTTTCTGGAAAATTGCCAGAACGAATTTACCAGTATTTTCAAAAAGAGCCTGTTCACACATACAGTAATTTTCCGGAAAGGTCTGTATGTGTAAAAGGGGCTAATATCTATTATATTTACAGTTTGTCAAGTGTCAACAAAAGGCAGCATTTTAACCAAAATAGGACCTTTTCCATAAAAAATGAGTTTGGCAAGGCCTCTTCTGCTTAATAAAATTATATTTGATAAATTACAGTAAAACTCTAATATTGCAAAATATTCTAATTCAAATATAACGTATTATTAATAATACTAATATATTTTACAAAGTTAACTCAAAGCTACATTTTAGCTGCAGCTGTTATGGTTTTCAAGATGATCTCCTAGAAACCATTCTAATATGCTGATTTGGTGCACATCAAGCATTGTGTGTTAACAGTTACCATAATGTTGGTAACAGTTGTGCAGCTTAATATTAATCAATTTACATTAATCTTAATTAGTAAGCATTCACTTTTTTCTCCAGCCAGTTCACAGTAGCAACATGTTGGTCCACCCACTCCTCCTTTTCCTTGGCAGCTTCCATCAGTTCCTCGTGGGTTTCCCAAGGCTGTCCAGGCCAGTTGAGAAAAATGGTCCCTTCAGCATGTCTAAGGTCTGCCTCAGGGTCTTGCCAGTTGGACATGCCAAAAGCACTTCCGCCAAGAGCCATCATAACCAGATGCCCAGACTGCCTCAAGAGGCTAAACTATACTCAGTGGTTTTCTCCAGATGCTTGTTTTATGGTTAATGGCACTTTTGATTACTGAAGCCCAACATTTACATCATTTGGAAAATATTTAAAAAAGAAAAAAAAATACAAAAGAATGCTAATAATTCTGACTTCAACTGTATATATATATATATATATATATATATATATATATTTTTTTTTTTTTTTTTTTTTTTTTTTTTTCTTTTTAAAAATTTCCCAAATTATGTTTAACAGATTCCGGAAATTTTCACAGTATGTCTGATAATATTTTTTTCTTCTGGAGAAAGTCTTATTTATAAAAGCAGTTTTTTAATTTTTTTTAAACACCATTTTAAGGACAATATTATTAGCCCCTTTAAGCTAATTTTTTTTCAATAGTCAACAGAACAAACCATCATTATACAATAAATTGCCTAATTACCCTAACCTGCCTAGTTAACCTAATTAACCTAGTTAAGCCTTTAAATGTCACTTTAAGCTGTATAGAAGTGTCTTGAAAAATATCTAGTCAAATATTATTTACTGTCAACATGGCAAAGATAAATAAATCAATTATTAGAAATGAGTTATTAAAACTATTATGTTTAGAAATGTGTTGAAAAAATCTTCTCTCTGTTAAACAGAAATTATGGAAAAAAAAAAATAAACAGAGGGGCTAATAAATCAGGGGGGCTAATAATTCTGACCTCAACTGTATATATATATATATATATATATATATATATATATATATATATATATATATATATATATATATATATATATATATATATATATATATATATATGTGTGTGTGTGTGTGTGTGTGTGTGTGTGTGTGTGAAGAGTTTTGTTGCAAAACAAGATATATCCATTTTGAGAAATGTTGGTTATTTGACATTATTATTTAAGACATCAACAGTCAAGCTCATTCACAATTTTTGTACATTAAACTATTACTTGAGCTTAGTGAAGGCCAGGAACACAATGTTCTTCAAATGCAGGATATTTTTTATTTAATTTTATGTCCATAAATAAGTCAAAAA
The DNA here is from genome assembly GCA_903798195.1 of Danio kyathit. Lineage (NCBI taxonomy): Eukaryota > Metazoa > Chordata > Actinopteri > Cypriniformes > Danionidae > Danio > Danio kyathit. The sequence goes on along the minus strand of LR812521.1, from coordinate 58,992,410 downwards.
TCATGCCAAAATGCAACATATTTATCTTAACATTGTCAAACATCTTAAATTGATAAAAAAATAGATCAATATATCATAAATATATGGAATAAAATATACAAAGATTGATTTATAATAATAGGATTCTGAGTTAGTTTTGGCCAGAACGTACACAACACAACATAACTTTTTTTTTTTTTTTGCAAAACGCTATATATCCACCTTATATTCTACTACTGTAATACCATTAAGAAAAGCTAGTGAATCAATGTTTTGTTTGATAAGTAAGATTAAGTTAGTTAGATAAACGACTTGTAGCTTGTTACAGAAAGAGTGGAGACTCCTTTATGGAAGCTCCATAAAATATATATTTATTATGCATAAATATGACTTTGACATGCTAAAATGACTTGATTTAGATTTTGTTATGTCCACATGCCTCCTCATTCATTTCACTTTTTGTGTGTCCTGTATGAGCTTGCTCAATGAGCATGAGCAAATAGGTCATGGTTTCATAGTGTCGTATTACAATTAGTTTATTTCACAAGACATTCTAGAGTTCAAAATTAAGGATTTACCAAATTTATCTCTGACCACACCAAACATAAATAATTAATAATTTTTATACACAAATTTTAAATGTGTCAAAACAAGCAAAATATAGCTGTATACTAATACTTTTTATATAACAAAACATTTCTTAAAAAAAAAAAAACAATTGACATTTAAAAAAAATAATTATTGTCATTTATCTAAAACTATGCACAGTAATCTGTCCTGGCTAAAGGTCCCAGATCACCAGTTAACTACACATAAATAGGGAGCTAATCTCATATTAGAGCAATGTTATTTTAAAGGATGATAACTAAACCATATTAACAAAAATAACTGTAAGCAAAAGAAAGCAGGTGAAAAACACTATGCGCGATAATGAAAAGATGATATTGATCACTTGCACACCGTTAATGTTAGGCCAATTAATAATCTGTTCACAGAATGGTAAACGTGAAAGCAACCAGTGCTGGAGCTCTTGAAAACACTGACTGTCAGGTGCATGAGCATAACTTTTTGTCTAGTATAATTGAAAGAGAACCGTTCACACCAGTTGCGTTTCCAGGCACAGCTTCACGCAAGGAAACGGGAGCGCGCACGCGTTTTAAACAGTCGCGGGCATCACATCAGCTTTTGGCGCGAGTGATCATCCTCTCATTCGGTATTCACCTGCTCGCACTAACACAGTTATATTTGTCAGTCGTGCTGCTTCTCGATTCAAGATCGCATTTGCCATCCTTATTGTCGAACCCTGCTTTTAAGAAAGCTACACCGAAATGCATGACTCTGAAGCTTTGATTGTCTGACTGACAGACAGCTGTTGATCAGTGACGTAGCCTACGTGACTGACAGCTCGCCTACAGTATAAACAATTAAATGATAAACATTTTTTAGCTAGCCTATTGAATCCTCTTTTAAAAAATATATGTTTTTTGTTTTGATATTATCGTTAAATCAATGAGCCAACTAGGAGCACTTCACCGGCGGTGACTCTCTTCCCAGGGCATGCTGAGTTCGCGCAGCATCCTGAATGTTCTATAACCGTTATATCGCACTTTGTAAAGAAACTGGTCTGGCGGATATCGCGTTTTGTGAAAAAATACATTTTGTAGATTAAGGTACATCTGAACAGTGATTTCCAATAATAAAATCCAAATGTCAAAAAATGGCGTTTATCGCGTTTTGCAACCAAACTCTTCATATATACCCTTACAAATATACTTTGCACAATACAAACAAAATTAATTTTAATACAAATTTCAGCAAATAAACAACCTTACTGTGTTTATGCCTCTATTAGGATTGCCATGTTGATGTTTACTCTCACTGTCTCATTTAGAGAAACTCCTGAGATAAATAAGCTTATCTTTGAACTTTATTAATAAATCTATATAAAAAACTGCACTTCCCACCTCCTTTATTCCGTCGCAATAACTTCTGAGATTTCTCGAGCGAGTTCGGTGATCAAGTCTGCTTCAACGCATCCTTGATTTCAAGAACGCATCCAGAAACTTTCACACGTTCTCCGTTCTTGCGGTCTTGAGGTTTGAAACTGAACTTTGGCGGTTTATGGTGACGTTACAAGAGAACGCAAGATCGCTGAAGAACGCATATTGAGAAACAACCAATGTCTTGCATTAATGGAACATCTGCTAAAGGAAAAAATGATCTAAACATTGGATGAACTGAGTAAATTTCCTGTGGAACACCTCTCATCTCTGTGTGTGTATAAATGTATTAGTAAATTAGAATATTTAGTAAATTAGACTTAGCATTAGCATTTATATACGGCAAGTCTCTGATTATTTAAAATGCTCACGTCTAAGTCTCTTTGGATAAAGGTGTCTGCTAAATGAGTATATGTAAACGAAGTAAATTAACAGAATATTGTCCTTTTTTGGATGTCCGATGGAAACCTCTTTATAAAAACCTCCATTTTTATTTCTCTCAGAGTTTCTTTATATATAATTTTGTTTCTTTATCTCTCTCTCTCTCTCGCTCTCTCACCTCCTTTCTTCTCCAAATTTGACAGATATACACCAGTGCCAGGGACAGGGGGGCTCAGCATGTAGCGTGTGTGTTAAATGAAGCCCGGAGCTCTTCCACACCCATGCAGGGAAGCTTTTGGCTATGGCTCTGAGACCTCCAGCCAGTGCTTCATGTAGGCAAAAACAAATCGAAAAGGGACGCCACATAAAACACACAGACGGGGGTCCTGTTTATTCATTCATTTGATCTATTTGCTCTCTTTAAACAATGCTGTTTTATGGCACAGTCAAATGGGCCCAAGGGTTGTTTGTATGCCGTGGGGGATGTGTGTGGTGTGTTCAAGTGAAAGAAGTATATACGTACTATATATAGGTGTATATAGTCAAGGTTCATGTATCTGACAATACAAATACAGTCCAAGTCCAGAGGTGCCAATCAATGAAGTTAGACAAAAAAAAAAAGACCACAGCAGTTCAACAAAAAAGGGGCCATTCACACAGAATGTGTCTTTGCATCTAAAAGTGCGAGACACAGCCCTCAGGAATGTTTTTAATGAGGTGCCACCTCTGCCATGTTGTTGTCAAATAAACCAGCTACAAAAAAAAAAAAAAAAAAAAACTAGCAACGCTTTCCCCACCTATGAGTTTTCTAAATGGGCCACTGCTTTGGAGCTAAAATTGATGAATGCTGAATGGAAAAGTTGTGCTGGGCACCGCAAAAGACATAAAATGTGATTGCAATGGTCACGGACAATCGTCAAGCACATGCTAACATATAAAAACAATGGAAATTTATCACATTAGAATGAAAAAAAGCAGAAAATTGTGATTTCTAAATTTACTTTGACTTGTATTTCATTGCAGATTAAATGAACACAAAATATTTCATGTTTTTTTTTCATTTCAACTTTTCCTGTCATTCAGACCTCCAACATATTCCAAAAAATATTCCAAAGCAAGTTAGGGCTAGTAATAAGGTAAATTGGTTAAATTGTGGTTGTTAAGGTGTTGTCCACAGGTGATTGCAATTATGATTTAGTACAAAAGCAGTATCCAAGAAAGGTTTAGTCCATTAGGAGCAAAGATGGGCAGAGGATCGCCAGTTTTCCAACAAATACGTGAGAAAATTATTGGGAAAATTTGGATATTACACCTTCAACAGTGCATAACACCATTAAAAGATTCAAGGAATCTGGAGGAATTTCAGTACATAAAGGACAAGAGCCCAAGCCTAAGCTGAACAAGCACGATCACTGATCCCTCAAGCAGCACTGCATCAAGAATACTCATTCATATACATGTAATATCATCACATCTCAGAAACCTTTGTCAAGTACCACAATACGTAGTACATCCACATATGCCAGTTAAAACTGTACTTTGCCAAAAGGAAGCCCTATGTTAACAGTGTTCAGAAGCGCCGTCAACTTCTCTGGGATGGACCATCACACAGTGAAAACTTGTACTGTGGTCAGATGAATCAGTATTTCGGGTATTTTTTGGGAGAAATGGACGCTGTGTGCTCCGGACCAAAGAAGAAAAGGATCATCCAGACTGTTACTAGCAACAAGTCCAAAAGTCAGGGTTTGTCATGGTATGGGGTTGTGTCAGTGCTCTTGCGCTTCTGTGATGGCATCATTGATGCTGAAAAGTAGATAGAGATTTTGGAGCACAATATGCTGCCTTCTTTCTCAGGAACGCCCATGCATATTTCTACAAGACAATGCAAAATCACATTCTGCACACATTACAAAGTCTTGGCTGCGGAGGAAGAGAATACAGGTACTTGACTGGCCCACCTGCTGTACTGACCTGTCTCCAATAGAGAATGTGTGGCACTTAAGACTTAGTAGAATGGTACAAAATTACATATGATATACTTCATTGTCTTCAGTTCCTAAATGTCTTTTAAGTGTATATATATTATAGGGGGACATAGATAATATTTTTTTAATCTAGATTAATTTCACTGTAATCTTGGAATTAATCTAGATTAAAATGGCTCATATGAATTGTGCCGAAGGCATTCAGAATATGTGTGCTACCCAATAACTACGACTAAAAGTAAGTCTTTGAGAACGGGTTTCTCAAGCCAGGTGGAGCATTAGACCAGGGGCTCATCTCCTGTTTCTAAAATGCATCACAAACTGCTTGAGAAACTGTTCTACTATGATAATTGGCGATGAAAATAAATTATGTTCAATAAGATGTAGTTGTGTTTACTAACTGTTTATTCAGTTAAACATGAGTTTTGAACTGTAGGCCTACATAAGCTCCAAACAGCAATTTTTATTTATTTTTTATTATTACCTTAATCCAACTAAAGTCCTAACTGAACTATTAGTGGCATTTTTTGAAGTAAACACCACAATCAAACTATTACCGTCATGTAGGACTTTTCGCCATATTTTCCAACAAGATCCACACACACGGCTGTCAGTAAAGGACCGCGCACACACACACACACTGCGATATTTTTTTTAGCGCTCGATAAAAGTCTTGCAGCACGTTAACATCGATAACGGCCCACCACTAATATATATATTATTAGCCCCCCCAGAATTATTAGCCCCCCTGTTTATTTTTCCCCCAATTTCTGTTTAACGAAGAGAAGATTTTTTCAACACATTTCTAAACATAATTGCTTTAATAACTCATCTCTAATAACTGATTTATTTTATCTTTGCCATGATGACAGTAAATAATATTTTACTAGATATTTTTCAAGACACTTCTATACAGCTTAAAGTGACATTTAAAGGCTTAACTAGGTTCATTAGGGTAACTAGGCAGGTAAGAGTAATTAGGCAAGTTATTGTATAACGATGGTTTGTTCTGTAGACTATCAAAAAAAAATATAGCTTAAAGGGGCTAATAATTTTGACCTTAAAATAGTTTAAAAAAAATAAAAACTGCTTTTATTCAAGCCGAAATAAAAGAAATAAGAGTTTCTCCAGAAGAAAAAATATTATCAGACATACTGTGAAAGTTTCCTTATTAATTTCCTTATTAAACATCATTAACATCATAAACATCATCATTCCTCTGTTAAACATCATTTGGGAAATATTTAAAAAAAGAAAAAAAAATTGAAAGGGGGGCTAATAATTCTGACTTCAACTGTATATATATATATATATATATATATATATATATATATATATATATATATATATATATATATATATATATATATATATATATATATATATATATATATTATTATTATTATTATTATTATTAAAAAGCCTATTAAAAAGTTTAATACACGTCTCCTATTTATTTAAAAGTCATAATATACACTCTATTTTTCATTATTCTGTTTATTTTGTACTTCCATATCACAAAAAGCTTTTCAGGTCTGTAGCTGATTGTTAAGACACTTTTTGCCTGTTTATAAAAAAAAGCAAGCATGGGGATTTGTTGCTATTGAAACCAAAACTGAGGTACGTGCTGAACCATGACTTGTGTATCATTACAAGTACAAGCGAAAATGTACCCTTACCACACAGATGTTCACTGTCAGCCAACAATCATCCTCAATGGTGAGTCCAAGAATGCTTTTACCATTATGTAATATGCTCTCACTTGCAAAATTGCCAGCCAAGATCAATTTAGCCCCCTCCAACCTGGTGTAGCCCACAAAAGCAATGGCATAGGCTCATTTTGTGGGGTAAGCTGGCACCAATAAAGTGCAGATATTACCCCAATGAACATCCATCCATCTATAATTGTACAAGTTAATGAAATACAAAACTTTTTTCTCTAATTTTTTATCATTTGCACATCATAAAAGACAATAATGGGGGAAAAAAATGTTTTTTGTGGTATTTTTATCTTGCTGTTTTAAAATCTGCTCATGATATCACATGATGTACAATGAAACAGTACAAGTGTACATTGTGATGTATATTTAGGTCATACTGTAAATATTCATGAAACTGCATGTCCTTATCCTATGAGAAGGAGCTTTGCTTAATTATTCATGACAGCACTCACTGCTTACCTGAAAGATGCTTGAGTCTGTGAGATTGTGTGCAGTATGGAAAAGACATTTTCATGGATCAAAAGTAAGTGTGTGTTTGTTTTTTTTTCTTTGTAGGACTTTTCTGCTTTGGCTTAAATATTCTATATACTAAGAGCCTTGGATAACAACAGCATTCATGAGTGAAACCAAACTTTTTTGTTATCTAACTGATGAAATAGCTTGCATAAAAGCTAAGCCTTAAACATTATTAAAGATGCAACATGTTTGTGTTTCTGATGCAGTGAAAATACCCATAGTTATGCATTTATTTGTGCAGTTTTTTGTGTATTCTTTATGTGAGCTTAGTGTTGTTAAATTCCCGCCTTTTTGTTTTTCAAATCTGTAACTGACAAAGCACCTGCAGCTCATTACTGGTTTTTGAAACACAATGGAAATATTTCACAAGACGGTTTTGACCAGTTTAACAGTTAAAATAAATCCTCAACATCTTAAATCCTTGAAAGTTAGATTTTTTTAAACGTATGAACATTTAGATGTATTTACATATTATATAATTTTTGCATTAAATTACAAAAAAAAAAAAACATATGAATTACCGCTTATGCAAGGCATTTTAAATGCAGAGTGTATGGATAGGACAGTAAATTTGGCTGCCGTTATTAGTGTCACGCTTTTTTTTTTCCTTTTTATGAAATTCCTAATAATACTAGTGTTCTTTTTAGAAAATGGGATTGTAAAAAAAAATATTTTTGAATTCTGCCATTCATTGCTCCCTAAGTTTACCCAATTATGATGACTTCTGCTGCTGAGAAACCCATGTGAAAAGGGTCCATCATCCACTAGACTAGAGGTGCCCAAACTTTCCAAAAACCAAACTTGATTGAGGCTAGTGGGCCAGATGTAAATAAAATTGACATGGGTAATTTCCTGTAAATATATATATATATATATATATATATATATATATATATATATATATATATATATATATATATATATATATATATATATATATATATATATATATATATATTTAATGTTTTATGATAAACATTAAAAAGTGATGCAGTAAGTAAAAAATAAAAAATATCTGGATGTTGAATTGTATGTACAGATATGTTGTAAATATACAGGTTATAGGGTGCTGTGTACCAATGCGAATGGAGAAAGTATTGCATTGTATATTGTTATAAGGTGCTGTGTACAAGTGCGTATGAGAAAGTATTACACGTTTATTGCACAGTAGGGGAATATTTAACTGTTCATGAGGTAAATGGCTTGAGGAAAGAAACTTTCCCTGTGTCTGGCTGTTTTTGTGCTTGGTGCTCTGTAGCGCCGACCAGACGGTAACAGTTCGAACAGGTAATGTGCTGGGTGCGAGGCGTCCAGAGTGATTTTGCGAGCCCTTTTACTCATTCAGGAAGAGTGCAGTTCATGAAGTGTAGGAAGGGTATTGGCAGTGATTCGTTCAGCAGTCCGGACTATTCGTTGTAGTCTACGGAGGTCAGTTTTGGCAGCTGAGCTGAACCAGACGGTGATTGAAGTGCAGAGGATGGATTGGATGACAGCTGAGTAGAACTGTACGAGCAGCTCCTGTGGCAGGTTGAACTTTCTCAGCTGACGAAGGAAGTACAGTCTCTGCTGGGCTTTCTTCACAATAGAGTCTATGTGAATGTCCCACTTCAGATCCTGAGAGATGGTGGTGCCCAGGAACATGAATGACTCTACTGCAGCCACAGTGCTGTTCATGATGGTGAGTGGGGGGATTGCAGGGTTTCTCCTTAAGTCCACTATCATCTCCACTGTTTTGAGTGTGTTCAGCTCCAGGTTGTTGTACCTGCACCATAACGCCAGCCGCTCCACCTCCTGTCTGTATGCAGACTCGTCACCGTTCCGGATGAGGCCGATAACAGTAGTGTCATCCGCAAACTTCAAAAGCTTAATGGAGGGGTCATTTGCGGTGCAGTCATTGGTGTACAGGGAGAAGAGCAGTGGGGAGAGAACACATCCCTGGGGTGCACCAGTGCTGATGGTGCAGCTGTCGGATCTGATTTTGCCCATTCTGACTAGATATTGTCTATCTGTCAGAAAGCTGGTGATCCATTGACAGACAGAGCTAGGGACAGACAGCTGGGTCAGTTTGTTCTCGAGCAGTGATGGGGCGATGGTGTTAAAGGCAGAACTTAAGTCCAAAAACAGTATCCTTGCGTTGTTCCCTGGTTTGTCCAGATGTTGTAGGGTATAATGCAGTCCCATGTTGACTGCATCATCCACTGACCGGTTTGCTCTATAGGCCAGCAAAGGTCCAGTGATGTACTTCAGATATGCTAGCACCAGTCTTTCAAATGACTTCATGGCCACAGATGTTAGGGCAACAGGTCTGTAGTCATTGAGTCCTGTGATCTTTGGTTTCTTTGCTATTGGAATGATGGTGGAGCATTTGAAGCAGGATGGAACTTTGCGCTGTTCCAGTGATCTGTTGAAGATCTGTGTGAAAATGGGAGCCAGCTGGTCGGCGCAGGTTCTCAGACAGGCTGGTGAAACACCATCTGGACCTGGTGCTTTCCGTCTCTTCTGTTTACTGAAGATTTATCCTCACTGATCTGAAGTGCAGGGGGGGAGAGGGAGATGGCTGGAGGTGATGATGGCTGTGTAGGGAGATGGTCCGGGCGGGTGTGAGGTGTCTGGTCAGAGGTGTCAAATCTACAATAGAACGTATTCAGACCGTTTGCAAGATGTTTGTTACTGTCGATGCTGGAGGGTGGTGTTTTGAAGATGGTAAGGCCTTTCAGGCCTTTCCACACTGATGCAGGGTCGTTGGCAGAAAACTGGTTTTGCAGCTTTTTGGCATAGCTCTTCTTAGCCACACCAATCTCCTTTGTTAGTGTGTTCCTGGCTTGATTGTACAAAAACCTGTCCCCACCCCTGTAGGAATCCTCTTTTGCCTGATGAAGCTGTCTAAGTTTGGTGTGAACCATGATTCATATCATTGTTAAATGATAAGTAGGTCCTGGTAGGGATTCATTCAATTCAATTCATTCATGTCATCCCAACACAAATTGATTAAGTTAACTTAACAAATTTAAGTGAGTTTAACATAAAACAATGAAGTTGTCCCAAAATAAATCTCAAGAATTATGTTGTTTCACCTCATTTTAAATAAGTAATTTGGACAAGCAGCAAAATATTTTTGGAGGGTATGATCTGATTACTCAGCAGTGGCTTGACTGCTCACACTGTATGAAAGTCATCATGTAACTTATTTTATTTTTTGTTTATTGGTGGTTGGCAAACCAGTATATGGTGTATTTACATCACCCAAGGGGAAGGAGTGTGAGCTCGCGTGGAAAGGAAGAAATGAAAAGCCACAAAACAATTTAATTTTTTCCTAATCAGGTATGTATCTCACAAATGTATGCACATACTAGCTTATAGCTTAATAGCCTTTTAATGTTTGTGTACATTCTGGAATCCCAAAGTGTGTGTGTCTGTTTTTATGCAGGTGCACTAACACTGAGTTCACATCAATCGGTTTGTAGTTCTGATTCAACTCTACAATTCCCTCATGAGCACTGAGCAAAAGTTTTGACATACCAGAAAACCATCCATCAAATCATCCAATTGCCAATCAGGAGAGTTTAATCACCTCTCCAATCCTTCTGTACACTGTACAAACACAGCTGGACAAATGACGCATGACAAAGCTGAAATTCGACCTGATTCCAAAAAATGTTGCACGAGTCAGAATTTAGCTCAAAGTTTGATGCAAAATTGTAGTGTATGTCTGACTTAACAGAGCTGCTTTCCCCTATTATTTGGGTTTATGTAGGAAATCCACAATCAATTAATAAATAAATAAAATATACCCCATGACTTTTTCTTTTTAAGAATAAGGCCTTCATAAACAACTGTTTGAAGAGACACAATGTAACCCACTTGTTTATTTCAGTGAAATCTTATATCATCTGCAGAGATAAACGTTCAATCAGAAACATAGTGCATTCTATTTAACACCAAAACTGCTATTTTTACAAACCAAGAACCCTAATCTGTTTATCTATTGTATCTGCATGTCTGAGTGGTCAGTTCAACAGTTGTATGGAGCTGTACTTGAGCGGCTCTTCTGGCGTGAGTCACTGGAAGATTCTCCACTTGTCTCAAGTACAGAACGTTCACGGTGAGGCCACGCTTGCTGGTTTCTGGCAGAGGTCTGCCTGGGCCCAGACCCCCCCTTTCTGGCCCTGGTTCATCATAATAAGCCTAATCTTCCTATTTTTACTGCAACACCAATCTCCTATAATGGAGAGGAGCAATTTTCTGCCGTAATTGCACTTGATTAAGTGGGGCGCTGTGATTTTATATTTCCTTCTGTCTTGAGCTCTTCGTGAGAGTCACTGTGGCTGGTCTTGGGTCATTTTGAGCTCGGCGTAATTGACCCTTTGCTAAGCTCTGGCCCATTGCTTATTGCTTATACAGAGAAGCTCAAATACTGTGACTTTATTGTAAAATGTGCTCAAAGTTGTAGCAAATTAATGGGTTTTATTCTAACGTTGGCTAGGATGAATTGCAACACTGCAGAATTTTTTATTTTTTTATTTTTTTCTTTAAAGAAAGTGTTAAATTATGCACTAAAGTGATTAAAAACTGCAGTGACAGCACATCACAATTGAGGCAATTTCTGCTCACAGTCAACTGAAAAGAGAAAAGCCTCCTTTGACAAGGATTACAAATGATAACATTAGTGTTAGTTAACAGAACTGGTCCTATAGTGTTTTTACAGCACATTCAGTTTCATTCTTTAGTCACCAGTACCTCTATTGTGGCCTAAATCAAGATGTAAATGAACTCAGTTAATAAAGTAATTAAGCTATTAACATTAATTTTGTTTGGGGTAATAAATTGGTATGATTTATTATCGCAAGGATAATTCAATAAACATTAGAGCAATGGATCATGTCATAATAATGTAATGTTTCCATTGCTTCTGACCAGCTGCCATGAACATGCATTCTCTCACAAAAAAAAAAAAAAAAAAAAAAAGTGAAGCATGCTATCATGTAAGAGGATGGTTATGACAATGTTAATTAATTATTATTAATGTAAAGGGGACTTATTATGTGCATTTTTACAAGATGTAAACTACGTCTTTGACTAAGTCTCCCTAGAGTCTATTTGTGAAGTTATATGTGTAATATTTTTTGAAATTCTCCCTTTCATGCTTTGATTCAAATTGTGTCTGTTTAGTGACTATTGCTTTAATTTCAAATGAGATAGGTGGTCCCAGCCCTCTTTTCAAAAGAATAGAATACATTCATATATATATATATAGAAAAAAGAAAAAAAATATATATATATATACAGTTGAGGTCAGAATTATTAGCCCCCATTTGATTTTTTTTTCTTTTTTAAATATTTCCCAAATGATGTTTATCTGAGCAAGGAAATTTTCACAGTGTGTCGGATAATGTTTTTCTTCTGGAGAAAGTCTTATTTGTTTTATTTTGGCTAGAATAAAAGCAGTTTTTAATTTTTCAGTCAGTTGGCTTTCTCTGTGGGGAATTTGCATGTTCTCCCCATGTTGGCCTGGGTTTCCTCCGGGTGCTCCGGTTTCCCTCACAGTCCAAAGACATGCGCTACAGGTGAATGGGTAAGCTAAGTTGTCCATAGTGTATGTGTGTGAATGAGTGTGTATGGATGTTTTCCAGTGATGGGTTGCAGCTGGAAGGGCATCCGCTGCGTAAAACATATGCTGGATAAGTTGGCGGTTCATTCTGCTGTGGCGACCCCTGATTAATAAAGGGACAAAATAAAATGAATGAATGAACTTTTACCATTAGATGCTGAATATATTCACATACTGTTGCCACACAACCGTGTTTAAGCCCCTTTATAATAGTGATTTTTGCATAGTATGTCCCCTTTAATAATATTTCATGGAATTAAAATAATTGATTAAACTTATCATGTAAACCATTGAAAATATAACAATTAACAAATCAGTAAATTTTATATTTTGTAGCAATATATCAACTATATTTATATTTTGTATCAATATCAATCAGCACATAGGATCATTCACGAATCAACTAAATTGAAATGAATTTAAACATGGGTAACCAAAATATTTTGGTTTTCATTCCTTCATTTTCATTCAGCTTAGTTATCAGGGGTCACCACAGAGGAAGGAACCGCTAAATATTCCAGCATATAGCCTGAGGAGCAAATCAGTGCGGTTTCCTGATAGTTTTTATCCTGTCATTATAATACTTTGAATAAAATCATATTTTAAATACTATTGATAGCTGGTATGTAATAATAAATCTATAAATAAACTACCACAGATTGTTAATATTATAACTATTATAACAAACTGTGCAATAGTCATTGAAGTATTAATTTATTCCCTTCTGAGATTTAATTTTATTTTTTTAAGTGGGTTATATTTTATATATACCTATATTTTTATATATTTATGAAAATGCAAAAGCTTATTTATTATGTTTTTAGTGTTTGATGTTTTTTATGTTCTTGTTGGATCTGATGTAATGTAATTTCGTTCTGCATTACAATTTATTTTGATGTTTTGAATTACAAAAATAAAGGAAACTGAAACTAAAGCTGATATGCAACGGATGCCCTTCCAACCTTAACCCAGCACTAGGAAACTATTTTGGTTTTGTAATATTTAAAATAAATCTTGCTCTTACTTCATTAATTATATTTTAGCAAATATTTCTGTCATCAATTCCTCAAAAAAGGCCCATGAATCACTAAGCATTTTTAGATCTTAACAGAGATGTTTGTCATTGAAGACAATGAATGCATCAGTTAAATTTAATTGTGTAAAAATAATGGCTGTCCAACACAGTGGAGCAGTGGGTAGCACAATTGCCTCACAGCAAGAAGGTCGCTGGTTCAAGCCCCAGCTGGGCCAGTAGGCATTTCTCTGTGGAGTTTGCATGTTCTCCCTGTGTTCGCGTGGTGCTCCGGTTTCCCCCACATTCCAAAGACATGTAGCATAGGCAGGGGCGCAACTGCAGATTTACTGAGGGGTGTGCAGGTTCAAGTTTTGTGTTTAGCATGTTAAATCACAAAGAATTCCATCTCATCCGACACCCCAAATTTCTTCTCTATTTAATTTTCCTCACTAAATGATTATAGCACCTTGACATGCCTTGCTTTGTACTTTTTGTACATTTGTCAAAACAAAATGATAAATATGGAAGTCCGAAAGGGCAAAAGAACTTAAAAATGCAGTCATTTCTCACATGCATACTGTGAGAGGTGACCTCGCATTGTTTCCATGTCACTCCTCGCGTTTGTTTGGTTGTGAGATGTAGTTTAGACAAAGTTGTCTGTAAATCTTCCTATTGTAAAGTCATGCAGAGTGAAATCTCCTGTCGCCAAACCATGCTACAGTATAAACACAGCACCGACAGACTGCTAACCCAAATAGTCATGCAGTGTGAAAACATCCGTGACACGACTACTTTGAAAATCATGCAGTCTGAACTCGGCATTATGCAGCCTCTGAATCAGATTCAAGTATAACAGTGCTGACTGACGGACAGCCTCTGTAGTGATAAAGACGGCTTCTATACACGCGATTTGAAGATGAATGAAAGAAGATAAAGTCAACTTTACGCCAGCCCTATGTCTTTAGCCCATATAATTATACTGTTTTTTACATACTATACAGGATGGAAGTATGCGATTTCGGACACAGTACAGGTGTGACCGTGCATCACTGTCCCCCTGCCTGGACAAAACCACCTAGTCTGCATTTATGTTAAGTAAAAGCCCATGCAGTGTCTGGGTAACAATAATGAATAATTAATGATATGGTCGCCAGTCACTGCCCAAAACATTAGAAGCTGATTAAAAATATGGTAATAATAGTGTGGGTTAAGCTTACCAATCTCTTATCCAGTTTGTCATGGCAGTTTTCATTTTAAGGCATTGTTTGTTTGTTTTTTTTTCATTTTCTATTTTGCGCTCCACGTCTCTTCATTCTCTCCATTTTGAACATGTGACTGTAACCGAGCAACAGATCAATCGAATGGTCAGCGGAGGGGGAGGGGTGGTATATTTTTTTATTTATTAAAATACAACATTATACACGTTTAAAATGCTAAATAAACATTTTTAACCAAAAAATATTTATTTGTTTTTATTATTTAAAACGTTTAACAGGGATAATTTCAAAAATAGTTTTGGGACAATGGCCCCAGATTAATAAAGGGACTAAGCCGAAGAGAAAATGAATGAATGAAAAAAAAAAAGGTTGCTGTTTAGCTTCATTTTTTATTAATTTGTACCATGTTGAAATCACTGGAGGTGGAAAAGTGCAATCATACTTTTTGATGCATCTGTAGGTGTGTTTTCATTAACCTTCAAATTGCGCTGAAATTGTGAATTGGAAATACGCCTGAAGAAAATATTCATTTTGCAAAAACACCCAAATATATTTTATGCTTGAATTATTATTTTTTTTCCCAGGCAATTCCATAAATGTATATTTTTGCAAAACTGCAATAATGGCTTTATTTTCATTTACAGGTCACATGGAGTAATATGATCAATCTTCAAAGGATTTATGATGTGTGGATGCAGAAGTTCTAAATCTACTCTTGCCATTCTAATATGCTCAACCTGTCTTAATGCATTAAGAAAATATGCTCTCACTTTATATTAAGTGGCCCTAACTACTATGCACTTGCATCATAAAATAACTACAATGTACTTTCTGTCTTCATAATTTATTGCAGAACATATCTGGTGCTCTTGAGGTGGGATATGGGTAGGGTTAGGGACAGGTTTGGTGGTATGGGTAGGTTTAATGGTGGGTTAAGTTGTAAGGGACGGTCAAGAGTTTAATTAAAGAATTAATTACAGATGCAATTACATGCTTGTATTTAAATAATCGTAAGTGCAATGTAAAGGTGTGTGATTACACAATAAGTACATTGTAACAATTTTTTCAATATTATTTTAATTTTTAATGATTAATTTCAGTGTAAGTGCATAAACTGATAAAAATCTTGTCGCCTATCCAAGTTTTAGGAACAATAAATAATAACTTGACTTCTAGTTGATCATTTGGTATCAGAAGTGGCTTATATGAAAGGCAAAGACCTCTAGTTTACCAAAATAAATGATCATGGCTTTTTTTTTATTATTGAATTAGGACAGTAAGGTCTTACTTTGCTTAGACAAAAGTCTTGTCACTTAACAGAAATAATGTACAGTATAGAATATAAAGTCATTGTGCAGTGGACAAATAATGAATATGGTGTATGACTCCCATGACCTTGGATGACTGCATTCATACATCTCTGCAATGACTCAAATAACTTATTAATTAAGTCATCTGGAATGGCAAAGAAAACGTTCTTGCAGGACTCCCAGAGTTCATCAAGATTCTTTCGACTAATCTTCAATGCTTACCCTTTATCTTACTCCAGACATGCTCAATAATGTTTATAATGGTGACTGGGCTGGCCAATCCTGGAGCACCTTTACCTACTTTGCTTTCAGGAACTTTGATGTGAAGGCTGAAGTATGAGAAGGAGCGCTATCCTGCTGAAGAATTTGCCCTCTTCTGTGGTTTGTAATGTAATGGGCAGCACAAATATCTTGATACCTCACCAAACTTGACTGATTTCTGTGAGAATCTTGGGAGAGTCTTCTGCAGTATTTGTGATGATTGGGATGCAGTTCAACAGATGATTCATCAGAAAATTATTTTGTCAGGTAGGCCCCTATCATACACCCGGCGCAATGCGGCGTGACGGAATTGTTGTTTGCTAGTTTCAGCTTGACGCAAGTGTTGTTTTTACGTTTTTCACCATGCTGTTTAAATAGCAAATGCATTTGCACTCATACTGTATGTGCGCCCATAGGCGTTATGGTCTAAAAAAGGAGGTGTGTTAAGGCGCATTGCTGGCACGTTGCTATTTTGAGGAACTAAAATAGACTGCACAATAAACCAGCTGAGAGGAGGTCTAAGTCTAGGTCCAGCGCAGATCGCTTTAGTTGTGCGCCTCGCTTACACATTGCTTAATACACACAGGATGTACAGCAATACACAAATATCTTTACAAATGAAAAAGAATTAAAGGATTAAAATATTACAAAAAGTATTACTTTCTACATAAATATAAAAATCACTGCCTTCATCATCTCGGGGGAATTGTTTATTCATGACAATTTGCTTTTATATGTTATTATTATTAGCAGTATTATTTATTATATGCATATTTATATTTGTTTTATTAAAAACACGCTTAGATTTGCCCACCTATCAGGTTTTAGACCATATGGGGCATAGCCTGTGTATTTGGATATAACTCAGTTTTTGACCACACTTCGTTATTACTGTTCATTTATTCCGTTGCTGGAAATTAGAACTGAATTTAGAAATAGTTTTGAAACAAATCTTTGCGCTTAACAAACAAAATTAATTATGTATAGGCTAATGGATGTCTGTGCGTACAACACCTTTCCTTATCCACGAGAGTGAAAGTGAAAGTAAAGAATGAGGAGGCTCATCTCTCATTCTCACGCTGCAGATGGTCTGTTTAACTGTTTTCTCGCTAGTGAAGCGTTCAGTTATTCCATTTACAAAGTCCACCATGTAAATAGCAAATGTGCTATGGCGCGACGCAACTGACTCTTAAAGGGAATGGGAGATGAGACTCTGATTGGTTTATTCTCAAAACACACCTAGAACTCATTAAGAGAATAAGCTCAGCCCTGTTAGACCATGTGCCGCGGCGCAAAGTGGAATTTTCCATCCTTAAAACAGCAAAAGTGGATTCTGACACGCCCTTAATGCTTTTGCGCCCTGCGCTGTGGACTTTGCGCCTAGATCGTTAAAATAGGGCCTAAAGTTCACCATGTAAATAGCAAATGTGCCATGGTGAGACGCAACTGACTCTTAAAGGGAATGGGAGATGAGACTCTGATTGGTTTATTCTTAAAACACACCTATAACTCATTTAGAGAATAAGCTCAACCCTGTTAGACCATGCGCTGAGGCACAAAATAGAAAAAAAATGGATTCTGACGTGCCCTTAATGCTTTTGCACCCTGCGCTTTGGGCTTTGCACCTAGATCATTAAAATAGAGCCCGTAGTGTATTAGTTAAGGCCACTAAATATAAAATGGGACCAAAAATATTATTTAAGGATCAAATTTATACAGTTTGTTAGATATATTTGGCATACTGGTACTGATGCGCAATATGATTGTGTTGCATATGTATTATTTCCTAATATTCAATAAAGTGATTGACAATGTAAATTATAAGAATGTATACCTATTTAATGTACAGGCTGGTACCATATACCACCTCCATACACATCCTCTTGTAGAAGATCAGACATCGTCTAGGACTCACAATAGTCAACAACCTCTGTTTTTCTTCCTCTCCATATTATGTGCCTTTTGACACCACTCTGTTTTCATTGACCAGACCCGAGTGTGAGCGAGATGAGGAGGAGGAGAGGAATAAAGAAATGAAATGGAACAGAGAAGGCACAAGGGAGGCAGAGAGGAAAATACAGTTGCTTTTAAGGGCAGAAACCGCCTGTTCAGCACATATGCAAACATGCTGCAGTATAGGCGAACTCTCACACTCACAGACACACAAGCGCAGATGCTTGTTTGTAGATTAGGTGTGTAAGTGTGTGTTAGAGGCTGTTATGTTGTTTGGACTATCATCCATATCTTGGTGTCATACAGGGATGAGTGTGGCCCTGGAACAGTGCGTCCCTGTTGCGCTGTGAGACTATTACATGGTCTAACAGAGCCTAACTAATAACCTGGACCAGATCACCCAATTCCTTCCACCTCTCCACATCAGCACGTTGCACAGGAACAGGGCCCTCATGCTTTCCTTTTAAACTTCCTAGTATTCTTTGACCAACTCTTGCTTCATCTTAATTTATTTACTTGGAGTGCTAGGTCATGGGTTCAAATTCAAAGAGAAAGCAAGAACCTTGTGTTTACCTTGAATTAAAGCTGAATAGTCTTGTATGAGTGTTTCTACAATTCTGAATAGACAGCTAACAATTTAGTGATGTACTAACCTAACCTTTTAAGTGTGAAGGGTGCATTAGGAGATCTTAAAAAATGCTAACTGTGATTGAACCCTGCAAATCACCATGCAAAGCCAGGCCTCTTGAACGCACACTACACAACATCACTAAAATACAACATTCACAAGAGAAAAACTTTATATTACAGTTAGTAAGTACCACTCACAACTTAAAAAAGAAGGTAGGTTGTTGATGTTTGCCTACCATTCTCTGTCTGAACCATGTCTGAGAACGTGCCATCGATCTAATCCTTTCTGCTTGAACAGAGTGACCAAAGGTATGCATTTGGAGCTGAGGCAAAGGTCAGAGCCAGCTCCAAATGGGCTGGTCAGCTCCAAGTGGGTGGGACCTGGACTTTTAATTTATTTAATGTTGTGTAAATGACACAGAGTCCAACCTATTAGTAACTTGCTGTGTTTTATTAATGTCTACAGCTGCCCCAAACCTAAACCCAACCTCACAGTAACCTGTTGTGTTTTAATAACGTCTACACCTACCTCAACCCTAAACCCAACCTCACAGTAACCTGTTGTGTTTTATAAACGTCTACACCTATCCCAACCCTAAACCCAACCTTACAGTTACCTGTTGTGCTTTATGAGTGTCTACACCTAACCCTAACCCTAACCCTAACCCTGTTGTGTTTTATGAGCGTCTACACCTATCCCAACCCTAAACCCAACCTCACAATAACCTGTTGTGTTTTATGAACGTCTACACCGACCCCAACCCTAAACCCAACCTCACAGTAACCTGTTGTGCTTTATGAGTGTCTACACCTAACCCTAACCCTAACCCTAACCCTAACCCTGTTGTGTTTTTTGTGAGCGTCTACACCTATCCCAACCCTAAACCCAACCTCACAGTAACCTGTGGTGTTTTATGAATGTCTACACCTACCCCAAGCCTAAACACAACCTCACAGTAACCTGTTGTGTTTTATAAACGTCTACACCTATCCCAACCCTAAACCCAACCTCACAGTAACCTGTTGTGTTTTATGAGCGTCTACACCTATCCCAACCCTAAACCCAACCTCACAGTAACCTGTTGTGTTTTATGAACGTCTACACCTACCCCAACCCTAATCCCAACTTCATAGTAGCCTGTTGTGTTTTATTGACGTCTACTAAACCTACATTAAGCCTAAACCTTGTCTACTTGTGGCATACAGTAAGTACCTCCCACTTGGGTAGGAGAGTAATGTTGGGACCAAATGTTTTCATTGGACAAACCTTTCTTAGTCCTACAGCCTACAAAAAATAATAAAATACATATGAATACATTTTGGACCTCTTCATGTATTAATTGATATCAGGATGTGAAGAGACTTTCAACCAGCAATACAAAAGTTGACCTTTAAGTGTTCAATCATGATTTTTTTTGGTAACACTTTATTTTGATGGTCCATTTGAGTATTAGTAGACTGTCTGCTTAATATCTGTTGATACTGACATTTAACAGTCCTTCAACAGACATTTAACTGACTATAAGAAACTGTGCAATTACATGTCAACTTACACTAACCCTAACCCCAACCCCAACCCTAACCCCAACCTAACAATCTACTTATAATCTACTGAGAATTAGTTGCAATGTAACCTAAATTCAACAAACGGACCATCAAAATAAAGTTTTTTTTTTTTTTTATGGGGCTATATTTGTTGATAATAAAATTAAAGGCTGCTGCAATTATTCAGTATTGTTCTATTAACAAGCCAACCGCAGAGAAATGAAAGCAACTGCAGATACCGTGGGAACCATAGTGTTCACTTTTGTATTCCAATGCTATACCTTTTTATTAGCACTCCATCATTGTGCACTGAATGTTAAATAAATTAATAATGAAGCTTTTTTGATTGCGGTTTCCCCCATCAACTGTTTGTATCTGATGTTTTATAAATTAAGCAATGGCAGTCGCTCTTGTGTCAAAACCGAAAGTTATGCTGTAAGTTGTAAAAACACTGTTTCAGTTAAACAAGTATCTGCAAAGATCACTTAATTGCTTTACTTTAAAGGCAACAAGTTGACTTGACTTTAAAAAGTGAGTAAACTCGTTGCAACTTTAAACTGTTAAGTTGACTCTACTTAAAAGATTGAGGAAACCCGTTGCCTTAAATTATTAAGTGTGGGTAATTATTAAAATGAAGTAAAGTCAACAAATCTATTTTACTGTCCAATATTTTAACTTTCAAACAAATGAAAAGCCAATTTAGATGAGGTAATATTCCTTATTTGCAGCAGAAAAGTTCCTGTGACACAAGGCGATATGTCAAAAGTTTCATCTTGCTGTCATCCATCCAGCCATCGAAGCGCCCCACAAGTTTTAAGTCGTGGAGCAACTTCAAAAAAGACAAGAGTAGCTGATGCTACTGCAACATCTGTCAAATACAGCAATGAAGGTAACAGGAATGAATACCTTTCTGTTATAGGAAATCTGGCAAAAGCACAATAGGCACTTATCAATTTAAAGGTGCTGTATGTAAGTTTTTGACTCTTCTAAAGCATAAAAATACCATAATATGTGTGCAGATATTTAGGAAACATCCCAAGGGAACATACTTGTTTAACTGAAAAACAATGCTGAAGTCAGATATTCTGCTTTGAAAATGGGTTTTCCATGCCGGAACGCTGTCTTTGTTTAGATAAATTTCATATGCACGATGCCAGTTTAGCCAATTATATTTCAGCACCCTGGGTTGCCTTGTTGGAAAACAGCGTATTTCATTCATTCATTCAGAAAGACTCTGAAAGCATGCGTCCGTGACCAAAAAGAACAGTATAGGAGACAGATGCAGTTCCACATGGGGTCATTAATTAGCAAATTACATAAATATTACGAACGTAAACATTAGGTGAGCAGGTTACATTGTAACCGCGTGTCCTTACAACACGCTGTGACGAGAGAGGCAGATCAGCTATTTGGCTGTTTGCACCAGACGAAACACGGCAGAAATGTAAATACAGCCTTTCAGAAGCACAGAATATGCACTCGCTCACGAAACGGTAAGGTTTAGAATCTATTTAATACATGTTAACCCACTTTAACATCAATGTAGATGCCGAATCACTCATATGTGTTTAGTTCTAAAGATAAATTTCAGACGGTTTATTGTATTTTCAAGATCTGAGGAGAACTTTCTGCTTTCAGTATATGGCAACAAATGCCATGTAAAATGCATTCAAACTCGCATTGTTAGCATTTAGCACAGAATAAAGCACACAAGGCTTACCTGAGGTGATCTAGCTGTCATAGGTTTCTGTTGTTCAGCTGTGAGAAATAGAAGCCATTTCTAATATATCAATTCGAGGTGTTGGTTAGGACAAAAACTCCTTTTAATATGGAAAATATTCCCTCTATCGCGTGTCGTTGCTTTTATTTAGAACACAGTTTAAATCACTCGCTCCTGTACACAATCTGGCATCCCAGCGTACTTTTATTATGATTCAAGAGTGCAATACCTAGTTCAACCACTGGGTGTCAAACTTACATTCTGCACCTTTAAGTAGATAATAACTCAACACTAGAGCTGTATATGCAGTGTGAAAACTGCAGGGGTGTTTGGTGGTAATTCTTTATAACGCACTAATGAACTATCCAGATTTAAGGCAAGAGAAATTAATTCACCACAACAGCCCTACATCTGTCCAACTGCTTGTTAACGCAAATTTCTAATCAGCCAATCACATGGCAGCAACTCAATGCATTTAGGCATGTAGACATGGTCAAGACGATCTTAGTCAGATAGTCAGTAGTCAGAAAAAGAGTAAATATTCAGTGAGTGGCAGTTCTGTGGGTGCAAAGGCCTTGTTGATGCCAGAGGTCAGAGGAGAATGGCCAGACTGGCAACCACTCGCTACAACCGAGATATGCAAAAGAGCATCTCTGAATGCACAACATGTCAAACTTTGAGGCGGATGGGCAACAGCAGTAAAAGACCACACTGGGTGCCACTCCTGTCAGCTAAGAACAGGAAACTGAGGCTACAACTCACACAGGCTCACCAAAATTGAACAATAGAAGATTGGAAAAACGTTGCCTGGTCTGATGAATATGAAGATATTTTCTTGGCACACTTAGGTTCCATTAGTACCAATTGAGCATTGTGTCAATGCCACAGCCCACCTTAGTATTGTTGTTGACCATGTCCATCCCTTTATGACCACACTGTACCTATATTCTGATGGCTACTTCCAGCAGAATAATGCACCATGTCATAAAGCAGGAATCATCTCAGACTGGTTTCTTGAACATGACAATGAGTTCACTCTACTCTACTCCACTCTACTGGCCTCTACAGTCACCATATTTCAATCCAATAAAGCACCTTGGGATGTAGTGGAACAGGAGATTCAGACCAAAAAATCTGAGGAATATTTCCAGTACCTTGTTGAATCTATGCCACAAAGGATTAAGGCAAATCTGAAGGCAAAGGGGGGTCCAACCCGGTACTAGTAAGGTGTACCTAATAAAGTGGCCGGTAAGTGCATATTTTACACAGAAACTGCATAAAAATGCATCTTGAGAGTTTTTGAACAAGAGTTATAAGGCTCCACCTTCTCAAACGTGGGCAGCAGATCATTTGTGTTTAAAGAAACACACATTGAAACAGATAATTATCTGTTATTATCTAGTATTATAGTAGTAGTAGTAGTATTGCTTCTACTCAAAAACAGTGAATATACAGTATTATAGTAAGAGTTTTTATACTAAAAGCAGTCAGAATTTCCACCCTCTATTTCACCGTCAGATTCAAATGGTCTAGTGAGTGTGGATTTTGGTCAATGGGCTGCCAATCTCTATTTGTTTTGCAGTATGATCCCTCTGGATGTGTTTGAGTGATTTTTATGTTCCTGTTAATCTGTTTGTAGTGTTTTTTGAGGGCTTTCCAAAAGCACTCGCTTCCAAATTCTGCTCCTGGTGGCTGAGCACACATCTGTTTCTCAAGCAAATACCGATCATGCAGAAACCACAGAATTACTGCACATACTTAATGGGCTTGTATGCTCACACAGCCATTTTTTTATGATACATGAGCATGATGCGCTTGTGTTGTTAGAAATGCGTCTGTGCTATATTTGAGGTGACTGGATCAATGTTATTGATGTAGCTATGCAATGAAGAGAAGTCATGTAAGAAAATCACTCGGTGGGGATCTGTGGTGTCATCGACTGTAAGAGGCCTTTTCACATGACATCAACACAAGCGCTTGGCCTTCATATGAAAAGAGATGCTCACAGAGTTTTAATGGGTTGCTAGGTAGCAAGAAAATAGGAAATCTGCAAAGTAAATCATGAATAGGTAACCTTAGGTAATCACCTGTGTGTGAAAAATGGCAAAAATTTAATTTACATTCATTTTATTTAGTTGTGTATTTTAGGATGTCCAGTCAATTTCCTTGGTAACACTTTAGTTTAAAGGTGTTGTATGCAAGTTTTAGACTCTTCTAAAGCATAAAAACACCATAATATGTTTGCAGATATTAAAAAAAAACATGGTAAGTGAGCATTGTTGTTGTCTGAAAAACAATGCTAAAGTCAGATATTCTACTTGGAACATGCAAGTTACGTGCCGGAACGGCTGTCTTTGTTTTGGTTCTTTTAACCCACCCAATGCCAGTTTAGCCAGTTATATTTCAGCACCCTGGGTTGCCTTGTTGGAAACAGCGTATTTTATTCATTCAGCCAGAAAGGCTCTCAAAGTATGCATCTGTGACCAAAATGCGACCTCCAGTGGACAGTAGCAGCACCGAAATGTGACGCAGATTCAGAGTTCCACATGAGGTGGTTATTAATCAGCAAATAATATAAATATTACGAACCTAAACATTAGGTGAGCAGTTTACATTGTAACCCCATGTTCTAACAACATGCTACGTGATGAGATTTGCAGTTTGGCTGTAAAACAAAACACGACAGAAATTTGAATACAGCCATTGAGAAGCACAGAATATGCACTCACTCACGATATGGTAAGATTTATAATCTAATAAATACATATTAAACCTTTTTAACATTATTAAATGTAGATGCTGAAGTCACAGTTCTAAAGTTTTCAAGATCTGAGGTAAGCTATCTGCTGCTGCTTTCTGTAGTATAGCAATAAATGTCATGAAAAATGGTATTCAAAAAAGCATTTAACACGGTTAAATCAGCCTTAAATCAGACTTTAGGCACAATCTTCAGACTCGCTCCTGGGGTCCGTTCTTCGTATGTGGATTACTCAATTAGCTGGATTTGGTTATTGACGATTCGACACGATCCAAGATCGTTTCATTCTTCAAAACTCATCTGAGAGTTGTTGTCATAGCAACAGGTCTGGTAGCTCAAACCTGCTGGGGAGCAGGCTCATTTCATATAAACAGGATTAGATTGGGTCAGTTCAAGCAAAGTAATATTAAGAAGTATGTACCGAATGCTGATATTTTCTTACAGTAGTAGTTATATACACTTGGGAAAATACTAAATATATATATTTTTAAACTATATATATAGTTTAAAAATATATATATTAATAAAACGTATGCGATCTGCTCTCCGAAATAAAAGTACAAACACACCAGGTGGTTCAAAGAGAAAATTTATTGAAATGAACTTTTTAGATATAAACACGTACAATCATTTTAGTACTTGTGTATGATAATAGACATGCACAATATGCAACTTTTTTTAAGGAATAATACATTTATGCAGTCATGCACATGTTTTGACAGCTAAAATGCAGGTGATTTGATGCTTCACAAAAGTTGCAGACACCTTTACCAATATCAAAATGCTTTTGTGATGCAAAATTAATTTAAACAACCAGTTATTCTTTACACCGATTAAGAAACCGGCTACTATAATAAAGAACATCCGCTCTAACTGTAAAACTAAATAAATTGCTAAATAAAGACAGATGAAAGTGTAAAGCCTGTAGCCCACAACAAAGGTGGAAAGTTATTGCGTATCATATTTAACAAACCGTTTACTATGAATTTTATGTAATTTTGCTCACATGAATATTTTAATATTAATCAGATGATGTCATTACGCTGCTGTGCCGTCAGTCAATTTTTGCATTGCTGATCATGATTTCGAGGATCGATAGATCTGTCCTTCACAACACACGCAGCGATCTCAGATCAGTTCATCCAGACATTTTAATCTGATTTGCGAACTTGTTTGAAGAACCAAATTAGCCAGAGATCATTTATCAAGATTAAAAGATCCCGGATCTGCCAAATTATCTTAGATCATTTAAGCCAGGAACAAAGAACAGACCCCAGCTCCGCAAATCTGGCAACCTGCGCTTGTGTTTGTTTTGATCCAGGAATGCAATACCTAGTTCAACCACTGGGTGTCAACCTTGCATCCTGCACCTTTAAGTACCAATTCTCACTATTAACAAGTGACTTATTACATACCTACTGTTATTTTGTACTTAAAACGTACATATTTTGTACTTATTCTATAATGCCAAACCAGAAAAAGTTGAGACAGTATGAAAAGCACAAATAAAAAAAGAAAGTAGTGATTTCTAAATGTACTTTAACTTGTGTTTTATTGCAGACAATATGAACACAAAATATTTCATGTTTTCTCTGGTCAACTTCAATTCATTTGTAAATATACATACTTTCTTTTCATTCAGACCTGCAAGACATTCCAAAAAAGTTGACACAGGAGCAATTTAGGTATAATGTGATGTGATTTGAAACAGGTGATGTCAACAAGTGATTGTCATTATGATTTGGTACAAAAGCAGCATCCAAGAAAGGTCTAGTTCTTTAGGAGCAAAGATGGGCCGAGGATCACCAGTTTGACAACAAATAAGTGAGAAAATTATTGAAATGTTTAAAAACAAGTTTCCTAAAAGAAAGATGGGAAGACATTTGCATATTTCACCTTAAACAGTGCATAACATCATTAAAAGATTCAAGCAATCTGGAGCAATTTCAGAACGTAAAGGGCAGCTATTAATAAACAACATATTAGGAGTTTATTGAAGCAAATATTAGAGTTAATGATTTATTAGCAGTGATAATAGTACCTGAATAAAAGGTGTGACTATTTTCATAGTACTTTATGGAGATGCTGATTTGATTTTCCAGTAGGACTCGGCATCTATCCATACTGCAAAAAGTACTAATACCTGGTTTAAGAACAATGGTATACATGTGCTTAATATGGCCTGCATACTCCCCTGACCTAAACCCAATTAAACTCTAGATAACATATTTTTAAACATAGTAGTTTTAATAACTAATTTCTAATAACCAGTTTCCTTTGTGTTTGGATGATGACAGTACATAATATTTTACTATTATTTTTCAAGAAACTATTCAGCTGTAATTTAAAGAACTTAACTAGGTTATTAAGTTAACTAGGCAAGTTAGAATAAGACAATACTTATTTTTTCCTCATTACCAAGCTTTGTTTTTTTCTTTTCTTTGTTTGCCTCTGTGTGACTCAGGGCTTCTCTGGAAATTACACTGGATTACTATCTTGGATAAATTAAGCTACTAAGCTAGGCTTTGGTACAACCACCCTACCCTTAAAAAAATCACATGCCATCACTTATTGTCATCACCATCAGACATTAAACAGCAATCAAGATGTTTTTAATATTTCAAAACACATTCTTATGTTAGCAGACAATTACATTTCCACATGTGACCAGAATAAAAGCTTTTATTCATCCAATTAAAAAATAAGTAATTAGGGTAATGGTTCACATCTTAATTTCATCACGTGCCTTAAACCACATTTTATGTCTCCATGAGAACAATTTTATATAACCTAGAGAGTCAATTAATTTCAATTCTCTTTTTGTTCTAAACAAGAAGATATAGCGACGACGTGGTGGCACAGTAGGTAGTGCTGTCGCCTCACAGCAAGAAGGTCGCTGGTTCAAGCCTCGGCTGAATCAGTTGGCGTTTCTGTGTGGAGTTTGCATGTTCTCCCCGTGTTCACATGGGTTTCCTCCGGGTGCTCCGATTTCCCCCACAAGTCCAAAGACATGTGGTACAGGTGAATAGGGTGAGCTAAAATTGTCCTTAGTGTATGTGTGTGAATGAGAGTGTATGTGTGTTCCCCAGAGATGGGTTGCAGCTGGAAGGGCATCCGCTGCGTAAAACATATGCTGGATAAGTTGGCGGTTCATTCCGCTGTGGTGACCCCGAATTAATAAAGGGACTAAGCCAAAAAGAAAATGAATGAATAAATGAAAGAAGCTAGCTTTAATCATAACAACAATTCCCATAAAATGTTCATTCATCCAATTTAAAAAAATAGGGTAATGGTTTCACTTTAAATTTGTTCACTTGAGCCAAAAATAAATCATTTCCCTTAAACATTTTTTTAAAGCCCATGAAAGTACAAAGCATATTGTAATTATTGCTGTACGTGGGCAACTGGAGCTACTATAGCCTAACTAAACTGTACAATTAATCTAAATGTCTAGCAGAGTGCTAGCATTTATGGTGCATGACTTTGGGAATAATAATAATAAATAAATAAAAACAGTTAAATAAAATATTAAATCCATATTCCTCAGAATCAAATTGAAATAAACAGGGTTAGTCCCAGTTAACCTGCTCTCAGTCAAAATGAACTGATTTTAGACGCGCATTACATTTGTTTTAGGAATGAAGCTGGGGGCGGTGTGCAGTCACGAAGATGAATTCTCAAGTGGTCACTGTCCAGTGAGGATTGCAGCTGATGAGTTTGGAGACTCGCACCACCCATCCAGAAGTCCCCATTGTCTTCAGTGCACTTTTTCCTTTTTTTTTGGTTTTGTTTTGCCAAAGCACACTTGTTTCTTTAGGGATGTGATTGAGTTGCGCTGGGGAAATCTTTTACCAGCACTCCATGGTTTGGGCGAGATGCATTAAACGCCTGTTGTGTTCTCACCAGACTGAGCCATTTTACACCACCATCACACCCACAGGCAACAGTTCAGTGTGTTTGTGTGTGTGTGTGTCTGTCTCACAGGCACACAAACACACACCACTTGCTCTCTTTCCCCCGTTTAGTCCCTCGTCTCAACCCTCCACTTTTTCCCTCCATCACTTTAGTGACGTTCAGCACTGGGCCGTGACGTTACAGAAACAACAGAGGGCAAATCCACAATGAAGGCAAGACAGAGGAGAGAGATGGTGTGGGAGGCTTTCTGTGAAGGAAAAGTTTCAAAGAGGAAAGTCTTACATTTTTTATCACATTTGAGAAAATATTGTTAGCTATTATTTTAAATAAAGCCTACTCTAAAATGATTTGTTCATTTCTCAGTCACCATTTTATTGCATTGTACACTATATTTTTTCACTGATATTTAAAAGTTAGAGCAGTGGTCAGAAAAGAAAATATGTCGAGAATTTTTATATATGCATGTAGACATTGTACAGAGTAACATGGTATTTATATTAACGCTAAAAAAATAAGGTTTTATTTTCTCTGGATTCTGGGTTTTATGATTAAATACGTATTCATCATCACATTTGTGTCTAATTAAATCTCCTCTCCTTAATCTTCTGTATTTTTGTTTTCAAATTAAGTGAAAATATAACAATTAATTTCCAACAAAACAATGTGATTTATATTTTGCTGCACAATAAAACTAAAACAAACAAGGCATGAACAAATGCTATTGTCTGAATTACAATAATAGTAATATTAAAAAGAAGAATTATTATTATTAGTAGTAGTAGACTGTAAAAAATATCAATAACTTGGCGGTTTTCTGTATTTTGTGATTTATATGATTTTATTTTATTTTTTTCCTGTTTATTTGTGTTTGGGTGGCATTATGGGACCTTAATTATTCTTCTAGCAATAATTGTTAGAAGAATAATTAGGTTGAAAAGTGTGAAAAAAGTGACTTTTATAAACATTTTTAATAGTTAAAAGTGATAAATTGTCTTTGTAAGGTCCAGCCAGTTAGTCCAACCACGGTGTCTACTGGGGGATGAAGGTTTATTGCCTGTTCGGTCTTTCCAGTGCACAATGTTGATTTACTTTAGATTTAACTTATATCTGAATCCAATTTTAGTATATGAGGTGGTTTAGAGTATTAATATATTTATTCTCGATTTATCCAATTCTAAAACATTGATAAGATTATTTAGTTTCTTTTAATTTTAATTTAGATTATGATTGAATATTCTCTTCGATTCGTTATTTTATATTACTCTCATTCATTCGGACTCCTATAACATCCTGAGTCTTGTACCGGCCAAGTAAACAATCTCTTAAACACAAACATGTCAGTCCTGGTCATTAAACAGAGAAGATTAACCACTATTCTAAAAAGGCAGAACCCTACTTACTCAGTTTAGAATATGTTTTGTGTGGTCCCCATAGATCTGCTATTTACTAAATCAGAAATTTAGAGATGAAGGTCTATCCCCTTAGATAGCCTTTTACAGTCAAAGTATACTTGAATTATGCCAATGTGTTAGTCGGAGCTTTAAGAACATCGTATAGCGTACAGGGGTTTGTGGTGTTATGAACTTAACGTAATCTACTAGAGATAATAACACGAGATCTGTTTGAAAAATTCAAAACATAATTTATTAGTCAGGAAAATGTGTATTATGCCAATTCATTCAGTCAATTCATAAACAACCAATACAAAACATCAAATTATCAAAGATAAATCCAAGATAAAAAGATGCACCTGACCTCAAAATATACATAGCATGGAGCATGAGAGCTCCACATTACTGGCTAATCTAGGTACAGAATCGCCCCGAACATTTAGAAACTTTCCCTTAAGTAGTCAAACCAAGAATCTACTTGAGGAAGGGGTATGTCGAATAACAAAAGGCATTTGCATTTAGTGGCATGTTAGATTCTGAAGAGTTTATACCAATAGGGAACAAATGGTCATTTGAATAAAAGCCCCCCAGGTAAAGGCACACCCTTAGCAGTGGTTCAAAAGAAACCTGAAATGATATATCTATTGTTTTAATTATGTCTATTTCTGAGGGAATGAGACCATTGTACCAGTCGCACTGAGACATTTCAAACAATATCAAACATGATAGATGAAGTCACTTGGATTGATATAGAACCTTCATGCTTTGAAATGACCATTCTGTGTGAGTATGTGTGAAGAGAGGGTGAGTGAAGAGAGGGAGTTGCGGGGATGCTTCAAATGGAAATGAAGGAAAGGAGAGGAGTTGGCTTTCCCACATTCTCCCCCTGGTGGGGTGTGGAGCCTATTGTCTCTGTGTTTCCAGTATCAAAGTATTTGTGGTATCTCAAATCGTACAGTCTTCCTTGGTGTTTTATATTATGGTACAAAATGATTGTAATAAGCTTCCAGTACATTTTCTGTTTTACTTATTTCTCTATGTATTACTACTTACACATTATATTCTTTCAAGCTACTAAAATGACAATAAATGTCACTTTGTTAAACTGTAGAGTTGCAACATCAAAGGTTGAGAGAGCAGAGAAGATATTTTGGAAACCTGTAACCATCGTCTTCCACAGTATTTTTATATAATTATAGGTTTTCAGCTTTCTTCAGAATAGCTTCTTTTGTGTTCAGTAGAAGAATTTGAACTTAAATAGTTAAATACTTATTTATTAAATATGTATTACTTGTTGTATGTATTTTCAAATGAAATTATTAGTCCAGTCAGTATTGATTTTATTACTATTACCGTTAATAATAAAATTAATATTAATTTATAATAATAACAATAATAATTAATATTAGAGTGATTTCTGAATGATCATGTGACTCTAAAGACTGGAGTAATGAAGCTGAAAATTCATCATTAAATCACCGGAATAAATTACTAAGTTAAACGATAAACTACTTTTGATCAGTTATTTTATAGTGCAATAACATTTCACAATTTTACAATTTGTTCTGTATTTTTTATGAAATAAATGCAGCCTTAGTAAGCAGGAGAAGCTTTGGAGAATGAAACTAAAACTCCTGCTTTTAGATCTAAATATTTCATTAGTTTGGTGTAGGTCCTCCTTTTGTGGCCAGTACAGCATCAATTCATCTTGGGAATCTTGGGCCCGAGGTATTTTGTGCCATTCTTTTTGCAAAATAGAGGAGGCCTACGTGATGCTGGTAGAGGAAAATGTTTCCTCATTCGCTCCTCCAAAATACCCAAGCTAAATCATTTTTTTTTTTTTGATCTGTTTACTGTGCAGACCATGGGAGATGTTCAACTTCATGTTCATGTTCAGCAAACCACTCTGTCACCAGTCTTGCTGTGTGTATTGGTGCATTCTCATCCTGTTACACGGTACCACCTTCAGGATAGAATGTTTGAACCGGGTGCACATGGTCCGCTAGAATTATTTGATAGTCCTCGGCAGTGATGTGCCCATCTAGCACAAGTATTGAGTGTAGGGAATGCTATGATATTGCCATCCAAACCATCCCTGATCCACCTTAATGCTTCATTCTGGGCACGCAAGTCTGGGTGGTATGCTTCTTTGAGGCTTCTCCACACCATAACTGTCCCATATGTGAGAAAGACAGTGAACGTGGACTCATCAGAGAACAATCAATGTTTCACATCGCCCACAGCCCAATTTTTCTGCTGCTGGCACCATTTAAACCAATGTTTGCCAGTGGCACGAGTAACCAAAGGTTTGGCTATAACAGCCTGGCCATGTATATTGACCTGTGGAGGGCCACTTTGATGTTTGACAGTTACAAATCCTGCACAGTGACCAGAGAGATGTTGAGCCATTCTTCTTGCAGAATAGCATGCATATAAACATTTAGTATGATTTAGTATGATATATATATATATATATATTATGCATACTTATGAGTTCTCAAATCTGATTGGCTGATGATAGCCCGTGTAACATTCTGCAATAGCAGCACTCCTACAGCGTACAGTAATACTTCGCCCACATAGAGTGACAGCAGATCAATAGACCCACTACAGTTTGACAAATATTGCAAAGTTTTCTGGGTTAATTATCTTGATCTCCCAATTGCAACAGAGAAATACTGGGAAATATCTGTAGACTGATGGCATTTCATGTCGTTCAGCCTTACAATCTTAAAATGTCAGCAAAAATCACCTGTTTTGTCATCACTTTAGATATTACGCTAGAGAATCATTCAAATACTACCTCTAAAGTGACATGTGTGAAATAGCAATGGTTTCTGCTGTTCTGACAGTCAGCTGCAGATGTAAATGAATGGCAGAAAAAAGTAGTTTTTCATACAAAAATAATTTTAAGACTCTTCATGTTTGATTGCCGCCATGCAGCCAAACTGTTGTAAAAATGCAATTTCACACTCGTAGCAGTGCGATATGGCTGTTGGGGGCACTTAGGCACTTTCGAGCCAATGCACGCCTACCACCAGTGCCAATATACAGCCATATTGCACTGCTACTCATGTGATACATATACATAAGCAAACCCAACATTATTCATACCCCTGGGTAAATGGACATTTCAACTGTCACATCATTTTAAAAAAAACAAACAATGAATTTCACTAATGCAATCACGGATATAGCACAATGTGCAATACAACAAGAATAATTACTAAGAAAATAACAATAAACATCTGGGCAATACATTATCAAACATTATTTAATGTATTGTTATAATAAATTTGATTAAGACATTTATTGCTATTTTCCCAGTGATGGGTTTTGGCTGGAAGGGCATCCGCTGGATAAGTTGGCGATTCATTCCGCTGTGGCGACCCCGGATTAATAAAGGGACTAAGCCAAAAAAGAAAATGAATGAATGAATTTATTGCTATTAAAAATAGCGATAAAAATCTGGTCAAAGTACACTACAAAACATGTTGGATTGTTGTAAACAACGCTGGGTAAAAAAATGGACGAACCCAACCATTGGGTTAAAAAGTGTAGCATTTTATTTAAAATAAATAATGTATTAAATGTATTTAATTTACAGTTGAAACCAGAAGTTTTCATACACTCTAAAAAAAGGAACATAACCATTTTATAAAAAAATGTCTGATGGTAAATCATACTAAACATTTACTATTTTAGGTCCGTTAGGATTACCTAAATCATTTACATTTGCTAAATGCCAGAATAATGAGATAATTTTTTGGGGAGAATTTTTTATTAATTTCTATGCCAGGGCTGTCCAAACTCGGTCCTGAAGGGCCGGCATCCTGGAGAGTTTAGCTCCAACCCTAATCAAACACACCTGAACCATGCTAATCAAGATTACTAGATACTGTATACTAAAAGCTTCCTGGCAGGTGTGTTGAAGCAAGTTGGAACTAAACTCAGCAGGACACCGGCCCTCCAGGATTGAGTTTGGACAGCCCTGTTCTAGACAGTGAAAAGTTTACATACATTTCCTTGGTATTTGTTTAGCTTTGCTTTTAAACTCTATAACTTTGGTCAAATCTTTTGGGTATCCTTCCACAAGCTTCTCACAATAGTTTGAAGGAATTTTGGCGTATTCCTCCTGACAGAATTAGTGTAACTGAGTCAGATTTGTAGGCTGTCTTGCTCACACAAGCTTTTTTACCCTCTGCCCACAAATTTTCTATAGGATTGAGACCAGGGCTTTGTGATGGCCACTCCAAAACATTCACTCTGTTGTTCTTAAAGCTCATTTTAACTAATTTGGCAGTATGCTTAGGGTCATGGTCTGTTTGGAAGACCCATTTGTGGCCAAGTTTTAATTTCCTGGCTGATGTCTTAAGATGTTGCTTCAGTATTTTTACATAATTTTCTTTCTTTATGATGCCATCTATGATGTGAAGTGGATAGTACTAATCATACTAATCTTATTGTATGTAAACTTGACTTTTAAGAAAAGTTAAACAATTTCTCAAAAAAATATCTCTCTCATTATTCTGCTATTAAGCACAACAGAAACAAATTTGATAATCCTAACTTACCTAAAAGAGAAAAGGTTTAGTCACATTAACATCTGACTTTTTTAAATGGTTATGTGCTGTTTTATATAGTGTAAGTAAACTGGTTTCAACTGTATGTAAAAAAGAAAAATATTAGGAAATATTAAAAATATTTCACCATTTGATCCAACATTGAGATATAATAACCCAACATTTTTAAAGTAAAGTGTTTTAAAGCATTGCTGTTTTTAGTAACTGTGTGAATGAAATAAAATACAGTGAAATGTGCAAAGAACAGAAAAAAGGTAAGAGAGTGCATACACTGTGTGTGTGTGTGTGTGTGTCTCTCTCTCTCTCTCTCTCTCTCTCTCTCTCTCTCTCTCTCTCTCTCTCTCTGTGTGTGTGTGTCTAATGGCCATGATGTGAGCGATTCCCTGTCGGTCAGGAAGCGACATTTGAAATGTTGGCGCTTGAGGTGAAAGAGCGGTGAAGCAGATGAGATGGCCTACAGATCCGATGAGAGACGGATTCCCTCGGAAAGAATGACAGAGCTTAATAATTCAGAGAGTGATGCAATGGAGGAGGGAAAACGAGAGACGGGGAGAGCGATAAAAAGAGAGGAGGCCGACAGGTGACGGCCTGGGGTGCAATAGTGTGAAATCACTAGTGTTTTGTTTTTTAGGGCAAATAGAAGAGTCACATTCCTCACAGACTCTCTGCCCTGCAGGTGAGCAGCACAACATGATGCAACTAAACTAAATTACTCCCATTATAATCAAGTGCAAGCTCAATGTTAATAATGGGAATAACCTAGATTCTAGTATTAAGGAGGTCATGGTTGGGCTAGTAGCTGGCCTGTGATGGAACACTCTGTAAATAAACCAATATATGAGCACTAATACACTGTAAACATGCTGCTTCAAAATAAGATGTCTAATTCCATGTGCTTTTTTGTGTTCTACAGAAGAAGAAACTCATAAAACAGATTTATTTATGGGTGAACTATCCCTGTCATTGCATGTAACTGCTGGCTATTGACGTCATGAGCAATTGATAAACTGAACTTCTATTTAATATGTCTATTTATGTCGACTGATGCATGTTTACATCTGAAAGACACACACATACACTCACTGGCCACTTTATTAGGTAAACCTGTTCAACTGCACGTTAATGCACATTTCTAATTGACCAATCACATAGCAACAACTCAATGTATTTAGGCCTGTAGACACGTTCAAGACGATCTGCTGCAGTTCAAACCGAGCATCAGAATGGGGAAGAAAGGTGATTTAAGTGACTTTGAACGTGGAATGTTTGTTGGTACCAGACAGGCTGGTCTGAGTGTTACAAAAACTGCTGATTTACTGGGATTTTCACACACAACCATCTCTAGGGTTTACAGAGAATGGTCAAAAAAAGACAAAATATCTAGTGAGCGGCAGTTCTGTGGGCGCAAATGCCTTGTTGATGCCAGAGGTCAGAGAAGAATGGCCAGACTGGTTCTAGCTGATAGAAAGGCAACAGTAACTCAAATAACCACTCGTTACAACAAAGGTATGCAGCAGAGCATCTGTGATCCAACCTTGAGGCGGATGGGCTACAGCAGGAGAAGACCACACCAGGTGCCACTCATGTCAGCTAAGAACAGGAAACTGAGGCTACAATTCGTACAGGCTCACCAAAATTGGACAGTAGAAGACTGGGAAAACGTTGCCTGGTCTGATGAGTCTCGATTTCAGCTGCGACGTTCAGATGGTAGGGTCAGAATTTGGCATCAACAACGTGAAAGCATGGATCCATCCTGCCTTGTATCAACGGTTCAGGCTGCTGGTGGTGGTGTAATTGAGTGGGGGATATTTTCTTGGCACACTTTGGGCCCATCAGTACCAATCGTTATGGACCAAAATCTCTAAGGAATATGTCCTGTACCTTGCTGAATCTATGCCACAAAGGATTAAGGCAGTTCTGAAGGCAAAAGGGGGTCCAACCCGGTACTAGTAAGATGTACCTGATAAAGTGGTGAAATGTCTCCTCTTGGACATCATTTAGACATCTAGATGACATCTTAAAGATGTTTATTATTTAGAATGTTCACAAAACACACTTTTTTAGAAATATTTATCAGAAATTTAAGCGCAGCAGATGTTGTCCAGACTAGACAATATTTTCAATATGTCATTTAGATGTACACGTTGTATCTATGGTGTTGATAAATTTGATAGAAATTGTAAGAAAAAATTAGGAATTTTTTTGTCTTTACAAACAATTTTTTTTTTGTTTACAAACTGAACTGCGGCATAACAAAAATAACTTAAACTAAAAAAAAAAACTTCTAATATCTGTGTCAGCTTTTATTTTAGATCCGTTATCAAAATGTTTATATACAGCATTCAACATCTTAAGTGGATCAAAACATTTTTAATTTATTCATTCATTCATTTCTTTTCAGCTTAGTCCCTTTAATGACCTGGGGTCACCACAGCGGAATGAACCGCCAACTTATCCAGCATATGTTATTACACAGTGGATGCCCTTCCAGCCGCAACCCATCACTGAGAAACACCCATACACTCTCACATTCACACATACACTACGGCCAATTTAGTTTATTGAATTCACCTGTACCGCATGTCTTTGGACTGTGGGGGAAACGGAAGCACCCGAAGGAAACTCATGCAAAAA
Organism: Danio kyathit; assembly: GCA_903798195.1. Taxonomy (NCBI): domain Eukaryota; kingdom Metazoa; phylum Chordata; class Actinopteri; order Cypriniformes; family Danionidae; genus Danio; species Danio kyathit. The sequence goes on along the minus strand of LR812521.1, from coordinate 58,955,288 downwards.
TGGGGAGAACATGCAAATTCCACACAGAAATGCCAACTGACTCAGCCGAGGCTTGAACCAGTGACCTTCTTGCTGTAAGGCAACATCGCTACCTACTGCACCAGCACGCTGCCCTAAAACATTCTTCAAATTGTCCTAAAACAAGAATGGGTGTTGTACAATTGTGATGTAATGTTTTGCTCTACCTCACTACTGTATACTCACTGTATCCTTTGTGACATGTTTTATAAATGTGAGCAGCACTTGCAGAAATTGAATCTGAACTCTGAAACACATGTAGGCTAATGTACGCATAAACAAATATGTAAATCACTGTAAAGTTTAGGGTTAATTAAAAAAGGCTTCCACAAACTGAAACCAGATTAAATTCATTGATTGATCTGAATGTAAACATACCTAATGTAACCTCCCCAACATGAAGTTAGAGCATGCGGTGTAGAAAATGTGTTTCAGTGAGGAATTTACACTAATAAACTGTTGAAGAAACTCAAGCTAAAATAAATGTGCCCAGTCACTTTGGCACTGAAAATCAATGTCTTTGAGAATATCCTTTCATGTAATGACACCCAGGGTGGCCGAGATAACTAAAGAGAGACGCGCAGCCTAACATTTCTCTCAGTTTACTACCAGCTTCTTGTTATAAAGAAATAAAGGGCTCTCTATATACCATAATACCCATAAGTCCAATTCCCTTCAAATAAATAGCAGCGCTGCCATTTTGACTGTAACACATTTTCTTTAAACTCATTAATTTCATGCATGGGGCCTAATTAGGAAGGTCCTGTCTAAGCATATGCTCTGCCAAAATGCAGTCAGTGAATTAGTAGCATAAAAATTATGTCTGTTTGTCATATACCACTGAATAGCAACAGAGAGTCTGTGTTATTGCTCAAGTTGTACATTGAAGTGTAATAAACAGAAGTTATTCCCTCATGTTTGGAAATACATCATGTTCACTTCAGTCCAGTTGTTGTGGACTAATGCTGAGAGCATGGAGGCACAGCAACACCCGGTGGTCGCTTATGTTATAACACACTTACTGTATACTCATTCATGGCACTCTTTCTGACAGGTCTATAGTTCTTTATACTATTAGGGACATTCTACCAGAAACGTACATTTCCACTTATAAAAAAATGTGACAGGGCCTGACTTAAGCTTGTCTTCTTCAAAAAACAATCATAAAAATAACAAGCATAAAATCATACAATTCAATAATAGAACGCATCCTTGATCACTGTCAGCTTCTCCATCAAATGATGTCACTTCAGAGTCATAGCCTTGAATGTGTATGCATGCATTTCAGGTTAAACTTCATTCAAATGTGACAAGACTGACAGAAACACGGGGACAATTATAAATGTATGTGTGTTATATATTTGTAGTATTTATTTGCAGAATGTATTTATAATTGCATGTTTTTAATCAATTGATGACAATGATTTCTGAAGTGTTTTTTTTTTTCTAAATAACAGTTTTTAGCATAACAAAACTATTAAAGCTGTAGGTTCAATTGGGCTGAGGACAAAGACAATGACAGGGTTTGTACATTTGTAAAGTGTTTTTAACCCCTTCTAATGCACAACTGAAATGACCCATATTCATTCACTATGTTCCCCACTTTCCTTTTTTTGGTTTACTTTTTTGAAAGCAATTTATTTCAGCATTATATATTCACTGATCCATAAATTTCATTATTAGATTAGATCAGATTAGATTCAACTTTATTGTCATTACACATGTACAAGTACAAGGAAACGGAATGCAGTTTAGGTCTAACCAGGAGTGCAATAGCAGCAAGTGCAGGATACAGGTATAAGTTATAAAGTGCAGCTTAACTTTTATAACAAAACTATGGTGATATTTACAGATGGATGTACTATGAACATTATATACAGGATGTATTAGCTATGAACAGAGATTTCCAATAGATGGATATATGTACAGGCTGCTATTAATAATCAGAAGTTTGCAGATACAGTAGATAAAAATAATTATAAATGTAAATGTGCAGTGGGTATGTACAGTTCAAATAAATAAATCTGTGCAATGAAGTGCAATGAATATGTGCAATTTTTAAATGTGCAAATGTTAAATAGTGCAATGATTATGAGGAGTATAAGGTATGAGGAGAGTGGGGGTGTATCAGGGGGGCAAAAGAGGCAGTGGGGGGCAGAGTTCAAAAGGGAGACAGCTCTGGGAAGAAGCTGTTCCTTAGTATCTCGGTTTTTGTCCGGGGGAGCCTGAAGCGCCTGCCAGAAGGCAGGAGAGAAAACAGTCTGTGAGCAGGGTGAGAGGAATCTTTAAGAATACTGCGTGCTCGGCGTAGACAGTGTTTCTTCTGGATGATAGAAGAAACATGAATATCTATGAATATTCTAAATATATATTTTTTTCATTTACCACAAATTAATGATTTTTTTTTTCTTAGGTTTTGTATTACTACATTAAGTTTGCACACATGGGTCAAAAATGACACATCTGTGAAAACATGAAAAAACAATAAATAAATATATAAAATAATTTTTAAATACAATACATGTTTTAGCAGTTATTTAAATATATGTTTATTTATCATTTTTCTACACATATCATTCATTCATTCATTTTCTTTTTGGCTTAGTCCCTTTATTAATCTGGGGCCGCCACAGCGGAATGAATCGCCAGCTTATTCAGCACGTTTTACGCAGTGGATGCCCTTCCAGCTGCAACCCATCTCTGGGAAACATCCATACAAACTCATTCAGACTCATAAACTACGGACAATTTAGCCTACCCAATTCACCTGTACCGCATTTCTTTGGACTGTAGGGGGAAACGGGAGCACCCGGAGGAAACCCACGCGAACGCAGGGAGAACATGCAAACTCCACACAGAAACGCCAACTGACCCAGCCGAGGCTCGAACCAGCGACCTTCTTGCTGTGAGGCAACAGCACTACCTACTGTGCCACTGTGTCGCCAGCTACACAAATCAATCACTGATAAATGATAACAAACTGAAATTATTATAATTTATTGTTATCACTGTAGTGCAACTGTAGTGCCTAAATGAAAGAACAAAATACTGACAAAATAAAATTACACAGCAACAGTGCCATCTCATATTGCCATCTCAGTGCGTACATTCCTTTAATGACAACTACATGTTTATGCTTGCACACAGGCCTCTTGCACATAGAACACCAGCTATTGACTTTTCTGCCATTGGCAGCTGGGCATCTTGCACCTCTTCCTCTTCCATTGTCCTGCCTGATGTCATCTTGTGGCAGGGTGGTGGCTGTATTTTGTTTTATTCCACATCTTCTCATTGCCTCTGTAATATGGTTTTGAAGATGGGGTGTGTCCTCCAAGTGCCTCTTCATGTAACAAGATCCTTGTGGCATCTTGCTCTACTCCCGTAAAAAAAAACCTTGTTATTTGTCTACTCAGTCTATCACTTACAGACCCTGTGGCACATAATCTAGATTCTAGATCATTAGTATCAGATATTTCAGACTGTGAATCAGAACTAAGAATTCCCTCATCTATCTCATCCGGCATCACATCTACAGCCATTTCAGCCATAAATATAGAATGACAGGAACGAGCTATACTAACACTCTGGATAAAACTTTTTAATGGCTTTCTGTTTAGTGCATAATAATAATAGTGTTAATTAATTAAAATTGTATGCTGCAAATAAGTAAATTGAACAAGCACATTGGAAAATGTTTAGCTTTCTAATACATTGCTCAAAATCTTAGCAAAATAATAATATAAATCTCTGTTTTAACTGAAAATTAACAAGAAAGGTGATACTTGAATGATCAAAATATTACAATGCAAGGGTACATTCATTCATTCATTTTCCCTCGGCTTAGTCCCTTATTTCATCATATGAATGAACCGCCAACTATTCCAGCATATGTTTTATGCAGCAGATGCCCTTCCAGCTACAACCCAGTAATGAAAAAGACACACACACACACACACACACACACACACACACACACACACAATATGGCCAATTCAGTTAATCCAAATCACATACAGCATGGACTGTGGGGGAAACAAAAGCACTCGGAGGAAACCCATGTGAACACGGGGATAACATGCAAACTCCACACAGAAATATCAACTGGTCCAGCTGGGACTCAAATCAGCGAACTTCTTGCTGTGAGGCGACAGTGCTAACCACTGAGCCAACATGTCGCCTGCATGCACCGAAAAAAAATTATTTAGATTTGGATTACTTAATTTTTTTAAGGCAAGCTGTTGCAAATAATTTGTTTGGGTTAAATTTAAACAAACAAATTAAGTTAGACTTACTCAATTTATATGTGCTTAATTTAAACCATCGTATAAGGTTGGATTTACTCAGTTTATTTGTGCTGAATTTAAACAAACAAATTACGTTGGATTTACTCAATTTCGTTTAGTTATCTTTATCCAATGAAATTCAGTAGATCCAATACAATTGAAATGTTATTCCTACTTAATTTATTTTTATTTTATTTTATTAACATTAAATGACACAGGACCAAGTCTGTTTTCAATTCATTTTAATTTCTTTTTAGGATGCAATTTCTAACATTACTTAAATCACTGTCCATAAGTTCTTCAACATGGATACATTTTCTTTCAATTCCTTTGTCTTCGTTTTCTTTCCTTGCATCCTTCAATCACACTTACTCACACTCAAGTGGTTCTAAACTTGATGAACTTCTTTCTTCTGCTGAACAAAATGGACATCTATGGAAGTCAATGGCCAACATTCTTTAGAATATATTAATCTGTGTTCAACAGAAGAAAGAATCTCAAATATGTTTTGAACAAGTAGAGTAAATAATGACATGATTTTCTGTTGAATATGATCTCTTTAAAGCCCAGCTCACACTAAATGATTCAGCATGTCGGACTGCACAAATATGATTTGCATGTCACACTGGAAGATCTCAGTTTTCAAAATGTGAGAATGAATGACAATTAAGACGTGATGAACATGGCATGCAAGAAATCTTACCCAGAGTTTGATGTCATCCATCTTTGACATTTCCTAACCCGTGTTCTCAAATGATACCTCAAAGCAAACACAAACTAACTGCAGCAGTAATTTTGTTCACAATGGGCCTCAATAATAAAAGCAGAAATAGCCAGTTTAACATTGGCCCATGGTGGTTTAAAGTTGTCACTCTGATTGTGTCATCAGACTTGGCACTTCTATTAGTTCTTGCATTCCAAATGGGACATAGCACGCTCCAAAGGACACTTCGGAGTGAAAACAACCATGAACGCCACATTGAAGTGTCGTTCCAAACCGACGAAGGATTTTGAAAGGTACAACTGATGGAGACTTGGAGGCACCTATGATCATTTGTGAAGGGAAGGTGTTTGGGGTCAAAGAATGACAAATGGGGGCTCTGAGTATGACTTTACCTATAAATGCATGTATTGTGTTTTTCTGTAGGCAACTCCTGCAATTATGCATAAATAAATAAATAAATAAATAAATAAGTTAGTTAGTTAGTTAAATTAATTAATTAACTAATTAACTAACTAACTGTGTGTGTTTTGTGGGTGTCAACTAGTGAATAAAAAGTGTGACAAAGGCACACCTCCTTGATGGTCTTGTTAAGATGATGCAGATGTATGTTTCAAAAAGAAGCTTTTTTTGACCCCCACAGCCTTCATCCCTTCAAAGTTGTCACTCTGGATGGTAAACTCTTTGAAAGGATTATGGCATGGGGATGAGGATTTCTGAATGGAATGCAATGTTGTTTTGTTTGAGACTTGTCATAGGTGAAGTCACATTGCAGTAGTGTGTGTATAATCCTCTGACACTGCCAGATCTTCTGACACTGCCAGAACTTCATCAAAGGAAAATATATATATATCATGACATGTTAAACATGAACATGTCAAACCAATGTTCAAAGACCACAGATTTTAGCCAAGGATTACAAAAATCTTTTAGGGTTTTCCAAATTTGTCTCAGATGACTAAAACATGGCTGAAACTGCACAGTTTGAGCAGGGCTTAATACTAAAGCGCATAGCTTAGATTTGTGACAATCAGGGAATAATTTAAAAATCTTTATTAGCTGTAGCTCACATGGCAGAGCATGGTACTAGTGCTAACCCCCCCAAAAAGGTCATTTTGCAGGCAATCCCACACCAAATGTATTCAGGCTCAGTGCAGGATATCCCAGAAATGGCCCACAGCTACATGACAGGCCTAGTGTGGGCTAGCCCATTCGGGCCCAGAGCAGGTTGCCAGCACAGAACCATTGAGAGTTTGCTCAATGGCTAAACATTAGCCCATTAGTGTTGGCCCTTCATGGGCAGCCCTCACTTAGCCCCAGCAAGCCCTCACTAGGTTCACATTAGCCCTGGTTGGGCAGACCCCAATTTGAAGTTTAAAGATTGAAAAGTGAATATTTGAAATGGTCCCTCTCCTGATTAGTGTGCATAACAGAGTGTGTGAATGAGTGACACTGTCACATTAAAGACATGTTTTACCATGTTGTCAGTCTATATTACTCCTCTCAACATTTTAGTGTGTGTAAATACTTTAAGAACAGTATGGAGTAAGACCAGTCACCAGACAGAAAGCTGGAAGCAACACACAGAGAGCAGTGTGGCCAACAGAAGAGTGATACTAAAAGCTTTCAAACTTTTCTGGATTGTGGAGATTTGTTTGTCTAGACTTACCTTTCCAAAATATTCTTGCAATGTTGTGTATTACTACTGTTTTGGATCATATATCCTGTACACTGGTGGACTTTACGATCACTTGGGACTTACAAAAATTACAGCACACCTCTATTTTTGGACTGTTTGTAGGCTATGGCACATAAACGGTATGGTTTCAGCAGACTGAGCGTTTTGTTTTATTGTGTTTTTTGTAAATATACATTTCCTACTACATTAATTTTTGTGTCATTCTTTTAAAAACCTACAAACCTCTCACATAAATAAAATCTGGCTTATTTTAAACTCTGTTACCTGCTGTAGAGGCTGAACCACAGATAGCAGACCTTCATTGAAATAACATTGAATAAACAGCAAAAAGGTTGAAACTTCACTGAATTTCCATCAGCTTTGCAATCTCAAATAATGTTTGTGTGTTTGTTTGTTTTCAGTGAAGGAAACAGATTTAAGAGGCATTGATAAAGTTATTTTTATAATTAAGTGATTAATCAAGTGTTATTAAGATTTGGGCATCAACACCTGCTAATAAGAAGAATCAGTTAGTATGTTTACATGGATACCAATACTCAGATTTAAATAGGATTAATACCATACTGATTAAGATTCTACCACATAAACACAGATTTTTGATTACCTTTATCTGAATGAAGTCAACACAAATATGACATGAATCAAATTAAGACGTGGAGTATTCCTATTTTAAATCGCATTACTGAAGTGCAGTACAGATATGTAAACACCATAATCAAACCATTACCATCATGTAGGACTTTCCACTGCATTTTGTGATGAGATAGTCCTTACAAAACATGACTGTTTGTCAAGACCACAGACACCCACATCTCCAAGGAAGATCATTACTCGTGGGAGATCATTACAACTGCCATCACTGAATACAATTTTACAAAATCTCTGAGACTCAGAGTCCCATAGTAGTTGCAACCTTGCAACACCTTATGTCAGGGGTGACCAATGCCAGTTCTGGAAGGCCGGTGTCCATGCAGAGTTTAGCTTCAACTTGCCTTAACACACTTGCCCACAGGTTTTAAGTATATCTACTGAGACATTGACTAGCTTGTTCAAGTGTGTTTGATTAGGGCTGGAGCAAAACTCTGTAGGACACTGGCCCTCCAGGAACAAGTTTGGTGATCCATGCCTTACGTATTTAAAGATGTGTTTGGAAAAAATGCTTTTACATTATGTATGTAAGGAATAATTGATGGTGGGCTGTTGACTTTGTAGAAAATAAAGTGCATACAGTTATGTCCATAAATATTTGGACATTCTAACATTTTTGGCTCTATACACTATCACAATGGATTTGAAATGAAACGAACAAGATGTGCTTTAACTGCAGACAATCAGCTTTAATTTGAGGGTATTTACATCCAAATCAGGTGAACAGTGTAAAAATTACAACAGTTTGCATATGTGCCTCCCACTTGTTAAGGGTCCAAAAGTAATTGAACAATTGGCTTCTAAGCTGTTCCATGGCCAGGCGTGTGTTAATCCCTCATTATCCCAATTTCAAAGCAGATGAAAGGTCCAGAGTTCATTTCAAATGTGCTATTTGCATTTGGAATCTGTTACTGTCAACTCTCAAGATGAGTTACAAAGAGCTGTTACTATCAGTCAAGCAAGCCATCATTAGGCTGAAAAAAAAAATCATCAGAGAGATAGCAAAAATATTAGGCGTGGCCAAAACAACTGTTTGGAACATTCTTAAAAAGAAAGAATGCACCAGTGAGCTCAGCAACACCAAAAGACAGAGGAATCCTTTCCCTGGTGAAGAAAACACCCCTGACAACTCCAGGAGGTAGGTGTATGTGTGTCAGAGTCAACAATCAAGAATAGACTTCACCAGAGTGAATACAGAGGGTTCACCACAAGATGTAAACCATTGGTTAGCCTCAAAAACAGGAAGACCAGATTAGAGTTCTAAAAATCCTTTCCACAGTGCTGGAACAACATCCTATGAACAGATGAGATTAATATCAACTTGTACCAGAGTGATGGGAAGAGAAGAGTATTGGGAAGTAATGGAACTGCTCTTGATCCTAAGCAGTAAAGCATGGTGGTAGTAGTGACATAGCGTTGGTATGTATGGCTGTCAATGGAACTGGTTCTCTTGTATTTATTGATGATGTGACTGATGACAAAAGCAGGCAGGATGAATTCTGAAGTGTTTTAGGCAATATTTTCTGCTATATTAAGCCAAATGATTCAGAACTCATTGGACGGTGCTTCACAGTGCAGATGGACAATGGTCCAAAGCATACTGCAAAAGCAACCAAAAAGTTTTTTAAGGGAAAGAAGTGGAAAGTTATGCAATAGCCAAGTCAATCACCTGACCTGAATTCGAGTGAGCATGCAATTCACTTGCTGAAGACAAAACTAAAGGGAAAATGCCCCAAGAACAAGCAGGAACTGAAGACAGTTGCAGTAGAGGTCTGGAAGAGCACCACCAGATATGTGTCTTTGTCAGATTTGTCAGGCCTTTGTCTGCAAACAACCCCTGTGTGTAGGATTGTTTCTTAGGCATCTTATCCATTGTTTTTTTTTTCTTTAAGCTAAATAGTTAATAAATCAACAAAGACAACACCAAGTCTGCTGGGTTTAAGAGTTTTAGGACCATGGCTTCTCTAATCTCTCACTGGTAGAGATTCGTGAGCACTTGATACTCTGTGTCGCCTGATGTAATCACAGCTGCAGCAAGCATGCTCAGCGGGGAATGAACTGATTTTCACTTCAAAATGTTGCCTTCAGTTGAAGTACCGGCTGTACAGTGCCTCATGTCTGCTCAAAAGGAGATACTTTGCTAGAGCTCTCACCAAGGGGAAGTCATCGACGTAGATAAATGCATCTCAGGGATGAAACACTTACAGTTCTGTCTAGATAGGCCCAGTACCACTGGCATCACACCAAGCTGCAGAGCACCGCAGAGTTTCTTGGTAATGTTGTTTTTGTGCAGAGAGCTTTCAAAAGAAAGATTAAAATCTACACTTTGCTCCTGATAAGCCTCTTCAGAAATATTTTAGTTGAAAAAGCTGCTTTTCATAAATGGTTACGCATTTGTTTTATTTATAGATATATTTTTTCATCTGAATATTAGTAAGTAAAAAACAAATTGAAGTAAAACTGATTTTGTGCCTCGGGAAAACATTGATCTATGAGATGTTATGCTAAATATCAGTGTTTTTGTCTCTGTTAGTTAATTAGGTATTTGTTTACATACTCATTCATGTGAAAGCATTTCATTTGACGTAATATGTAGGTCGGTGCTGATCAGGTTTAAAGAGCCCCGATCCAATGAACTTTTCTCCCCTTTAATGGTGGTGGGCAGAATCCATTAAAAGTGTATACTGCAGCCTGCTGCATGTTACCAGCTGAGTGTCACTGGGCCTATTGTAGTAGTAGAATTCTACTCATTTATTCATTTTCCTTTGGCTTAGTCCTTTATTTATCAGAGGTCACCACAGAGGAATGAATTGTCAACTATTCCAGCATATGTTTTACATAGCAGATTCCCTTCCAGCCTCAACCCAGTACTGCAGGGCTGCCCAAACTCTGTTCTGGAGGGCCGGTTTCCAGGATATATTAGTTCCAACCACAATTAGACACACCTGAACCAGCTAATCAAGCTCTTTCTAGGTATTGGAGCCAAACTATGCAGGACACCGGCTCTCCAGGACCGAGTTTGGACACCCCTGCAGTACTGGGAAACACCTATATACACACGCACTCATTCAGTAAAGCCAATTTTGTTTACCCAATTCACTTATGGCTCGTTTCCACTGATTGGTACGGTACGGTACGCTTTTATGGCAGTTTCCACTGTCAAAAGGTACCTAAAAGCGAACTGTACTGTACCACTTTTTGGTTACCCTTTGCAAAGGGTGCCTAGCAGGACTAAAGGATACCAAAAAACGGAGCTAGACGCGCAATTGAGAGCTGTGGGTTTACAGAAATACATGTGCTGGTGAAGATTAAAGACTCAGATGAGAGGTTTGCACTGACTGGGCTATTTTTCGTGTTGTTTTTGAACCCAAATAAGGACTAAATGCATGCTGTGTGTAGTTTTTCTGTAATTGGTAACATATAGGAGACTGTAAATGTCTGTATGTGCTCATATATGTTGCATTTATTTATTTATTTTATATTATTGCAGACGTTACAGTCAACTATTTCACACCGTCATTGACCTGCAGTTACAATGAAATCATATTCATAAAAAGGTTAGTCATGAACATTTATACACAAGTATTTATGTGTATAAAGCATCTGTTTTGTGAGAAGTGCTCCTCATATGATATGTGAACTGCCAGGACAGCTTTGCTTTGACATTTTCTGGAGCGAGAATGACGGCCACTGAAACTTTCTGTCATACAACACGCCCACCTAAAGAGTACCATTGGTACATTTTTAGCAGTGGAAACGCAAGCCTCATAGAGGTGACCTGTACCGACCCGTACCCTACTGTACCAGTCAGTGAAAACGGGCCATTATAGCACATTAATTACCCATGAAACTCCACACAGAAATGGCAACTGGCCCAGCAGCAACTAGAACCAGCGACCTTCTTGCTGTGAGGTGACAGTGCTAAACACTGAACCCTCATGACACCCTTAAATTCTACTCAGCCCCCTTAAAATGTTTTCGATTGGTCCCATCAACAGTAAACTCATACTGCAAGTGATCATCTCAGATCAATTTAAGTTTGATATAAAAAAGGCGACAGATTTCTGTTCCTCCCTATCTTTCAGCTCATTCTTCATTTATTCCACAGACCAAAGCAGTCCAGAGCAAGAAAACAAGGTATATTTTTATCTATATAATATTTTGTTATTTGTATATTGGCAATTCTTACAGCCACATAAATATTAAAATCAATAACAAAATCCCTGAAGTGAATTTACTCATTGTAAGTGCATATCAGAGGGATTGACAGAAATAGAAACATCATGCATTTGTTAGTATTACAATTGGTTTTGTATTTATACCTGGCAAAGTTGTATTTATTTATTTGAAACAAAAACTATAGTAAGTGTAGAAAGAGATTTGATTGTAGAAATGCAAACTGTAAAAGTGTTGTGCTTGTACAGTGAACAGATGTGTATTTGCACCCTTAGGTGGTTCCAAAGCTTTTTTTAACACAAAATATATATATATATATATTTTGCTTATTATTCTCTTTATTCTCTATTTCCACCTGGGGACACTCATCCCGAGGCCCCCAGAGATTATGCAGTGCCACTGATGCGATCCAAGACCTGTGAAGAGATGATCCCAAGGTTTCCACAATGCCGGACCAGGCTGTATCCTGAGCAGCTGCTGTGGTGGTCATGGAAGAGAAGAGAGCATGCGTCTGACTCCTGTGACGCTCCAGGGACAGACGAGTCTTCGCAGAGGTCCAGCGTTCTCCAGCCTTCGGCACCTAGACTGCAGCTCTCCACAAAACGTTTGGCCATAGGGGAAATGATCGTGCCCAACTGAGCCTGGTTTCTCTCAAGGTTTTTATCCATCTTTCTTGCCAGTTGGTGAAGTTTTTTCCTTGCCGCTTTCACCACTGGCTTGCATAGTTCGGACTTGTAGAGCTGCGCATTGATGGATTACTCTTCATTGTTTGGACTCTCAGCAGTAAATATTAAACCACACTGAACTGAACTAAACTGAACTTAAACTCTGAAAACTGAACTGATACCAATTCACTATAATCTTCTACGTGAAGCTGCTTTGACACACTCTACATTGTAAAAGTGCTATACAAATAAAGATGAATTGAATTGAATATTTGTGATTTTATAGAGTTCTTGAGTTGTCAGAAGACTATTACACAATTTGACCAACCATAATGTTTGAATTTTTTGCTCCCCATTGCTGTAAAACCCCATTATCTTTATTTTGATTGACCATCTCAGTCATTCCAACACAAATGATGTTGCTGTTAGCCTGCGGGCCTCGTAATAATGGAATGCAACAACTTTGAATGCAAGTATAAAAAATCATTCATATGTTAAAAAGTTATATTTTTAACCATTTTTAAAACATTTTTTTAAACATTAAACTACATGTTTTTATGCTTCTATTTCTAGCTCCCTTCTACTTGAGCATTACCCTCTCCAACAACAAAGAGTAGAAAAACCTATTGCTCTATATAGCGAGTCTGTCAGCATGAAGTCTTACTTACTCTCTCTACAGGGAGCAGGAACGATGTAATTGTTCTTCCCTTGATTATGACACTGCAGTGGTCTACTTTAATGCACACATCACTGTCACAATCACAATCAGGAGATCAAATCAAGCATAGGGGATGAATAAGTAACTAAAATGCATTCTATTAAAATCAGTAGTTCCTTTCACTAAGTTACAAAAGATACAGTCAAATGCAAAAATATTTCATGCGAGCTTGCATTGCCAGCTTCTTGTTTTCACACATGTATGAATGGAAGTTAATAGAAATATAGCAAGATATAACATACAGTGCATCCGGAAAGTATTTATAGCGCTTCACTTTTTCAAAAAAATATATGTTACAGCCTTATTCCAAAACGGATTAAAATTAATTTATTTTCTCAAAATTCTACACACAATGCACCATAGAGACAATGTGAAAAGATTTTTTGAAATTGTTGCAAATTTATTAAAAATAAAAACCTAAAAAAAATCACATGTACATACAGTTGCAATCAGAATTATTCAATGCCCTTTGATTTTTTTTTCTTTTTTTAATATTTCCCAAATTATGTTTAACAGAACAAGGAAATTTTCACAGTATGTCTGATAATATTTTTTCTTCTGGAGAAAGTCTTACTTGTTTTATTTCGGCTAGAATAAAAGCAGTTTTTAAATTTTTTAAAACACATTTTAAGGTCAAAATTATTAGCCCCTTTAAGCTTTATATTTTTTCAGTAGTCTACAGAACAAACCATTGTTATACAATAACTTGCCTAATTACCCTAACCTGCCTAGTTAACCTAATTAACCTAGTTAAGCCTTTAAATGTCACTTTAAGCTGTATAGAAGTGTCTTGAAAAATATCTAGTCAAATAATATTTACTGTCATCATGGCAAATATAAAATAAATCAGTTATTAGAGATGAGTTATTAAAACTATTATGTTTAGAAATGTGTTGAAAAAAATGTCTCTCTGTTAAACAGAAATTGGGGAAAAAAATAAACAGGGGGGCTAATAAATTAGGGGGTTGAATAATTCTGATTGCAACTGTAAGTATTCACAGCCTTTGTTCAATACTTTGTTGATGCACATTTGGCAGCAATTGCAGCCTCAAGTCTTTTTGCCACAAGCTTGGCACACCTGTCTTTGGGAATTTTTGCCCATTCCTCTATGCAGTACCTCTCAAGCTCTATCAGGTTGGATGGGAAGCGAAGGTATACAGCCATTTTCAGATCTCTCCAGAGATATTCAGTAAGATTTAGGTCTGTGCTCTGGCTGGGCCACTCAAGGACATTCACAGAGTTCTTTGGGTCATTGTCCTGCTGGAGGATGGACTGTCGCCCCAGTTTGTGGTCAAGAGGACTCTGAAGCATGTTTTCATTCAGGATGTCTCTTTACATTGCTGCATTCATCTTTCTCTTTATCCTGACTAATCTTTCAGTTCCTGCTGCTGAAAAACATCCTCACAGCATGATGCTGCCACCACCATGCTTCACTGTAGGGATGGTATTAGCCTTGGTTTTCTCCAAACGTAATGCCTGGCATTCACTCCAAAGAGTTCAATTTTAGTCTCATCAGACCAGACAATTTAGTTTCTTATGGTCTGAGAGTCCTTTAGATGCCTTTTGGCAAATTCCAGGAAGGGAGTGGCTTCCGTCTGGCCACTCTACCATACAGGCCTGATTGGTGGATTGCTGCACAGAGGGGGGTCCTTCTGTAAGGTTCTTCTCTCTCCACAGAAGAACGCTGGAGTTCAGACATAGTGACCATCGGGTTATTGATCACCTCCTTGACTAAGGCCCTTCTTCCCCGAACACTCAGCTTAGATGGCCGGCTAGCTCTAGGAAGAGTCCTGGTCAAAGATCTTCCACTTATGGATGATTGAGAACACTGTGCTCACTGGAACTTTCAGAGCAGCAGATTTTTTTCTGTAACCTTCCCCAGCCTTGTGCCTCAAGAAAATCATGTCTCTGAGGTCTACAGTGAATTCCTTTGTCTTCATGCTTGGTTTGTGCTTTGACATGCACTGTCAACCCTGGGACCTTATATAGACAGGTGTATGCCTTTTCAAATCATGTCCAATCAACTAAATTTACCACAGGTCAACTCCAATTAAGCTGCTGAAACATCTCAAGAATGATCAGTGGAAACAGAATGTACCTGAGGTCAATTTAGAGCTTCACGGCAAAGGCTGTGAATACTTATGTGAATAAACTGTGAATACACTGCCTCACAGCATGAAGATCATTGGTTTGAGTCCTGGCTGGGCCAGTTGGCATTTCTGTGTGAATATTTTTAAGGGGTTGCTGGTCATCAGCTGCTCGTATCTGTGTGAAGCAACAAACAAGCATTTTTCTCACAATTGAGTAAACACACGACTACCTCTTCCCTTTGTCTCTCTTTCAATAAGGCAGACTTTATGAGGTGCTGACAACCGGCAGGTGTGTGATGCTGACTAGCTGGTATCCATGGCGACCCTGAAACTAAAACTGCACCATGGTACATCAGCCATACTTGTGTTCTCGAAACAGCAGCTCAATTAAAATGTGTTTAGAATTTCTTACAAAGATAGTATGTCCAGTTATAGAAAAGCTCTAAAAAACATACTACTAGGTGCAGCAGGGAGGGGCTTATGTCATTGTCAATGAAAGTCCCCGACCAGCGCCTGATCAAAAATGAAAATAGGTTTGGCTGGACTGACTGGTAGAGGGCCAATCAGCATGGCCTCCTCTACCGGTCTCTCGATGTCCCAGGATAGGGATGCCACTACCATCTTCTTAGGTACTATAGTGTCAATAAATTGTCAAGAGGATACGCCGCATGATATTAGTTGGTATAAATGTACAAAATAGAAGACAATCTGGCCAAATTGTCACTTCAAATACAGCATTTTAAAGTTTAACTCAAAGAGTTAAATATGTTTGTTCTAGGCATGCCCCCTGCTCACATTCCCCTTTGCATAACACTGTTTTATGCATGGGTTATGAAGTAAACAAAAAGAGAAATTGAAGTATAAATACAAATGTAAAAAATAATTACCAACAAAATTAATGAATAAAAAAAGTCCTGGTTGGGTCAGTTGGCATTTTCCGTGTTGGCGTGGGTTTCCTCCGGGTGCTCCGGTTTCCCCCACAGTCCAAAGACATGTGGTACAGGTGAATTAAATAAGCTAAATTGGCCGTAGTATATGTGTGTGAATAAGGGTGTATGGGAGTTTGCCAGTGTTGGGTTGCAGCTGGCAGGGCATCTGCTGCGTAAAACATATGCTGGATAAGTTGTCGGTTCATTCCTCTGTGGCCTAAGGGACTAAGCCGAAAAAAAATTAACGAATAAGACAAAACAAAAATAGAGAAATAACAAAAAAAATAAAATAAAATATAGAATATGCTCCACAAGAATCATAGTGATGGATATATCAGTGCCAATGATCTGCAAACAGGAGTCACGCGCAGTACTACAGCTGCAAAGGCCACATTTTCATTAAAAAAAAACATTTCTGTGCTTTACTCAATAGCCACCAGGTGGCACAAGGAACAACCGCTTTTCCATTGACTCAGTTGTCATGCGTGTTTAGATGCATGTATTTGTGTGTGGGAGACCGGGCAAAAGAGTGTCCGATTCAGCTCTGTTGAGGACTTGAGCGGCTGGGTTTCTTACTTTATTTATTTGGAGATAATGTATACATATTTGTATTCACATATGAGTACAACAGAAAGACATAAAACTTTACAAATTAGCCTAAGTGTCCGCTTTTGAGGGCTCAACAAAATGTCATAGATCTAGATAAAATAGCCTAAGCTATATTGAAATTTTTTAAAGATATACAAATATTGGATATAATAAAACCATTAAATAAACCAATATAAAACAAACCAAAGCTATAACAATTTAGGAATATACAGGTTAATATAAATAAATTAAACCGTTTTAAGACTTTAATTTTAAATTAATCTATCTGAAAAAAAGATTTTAGATATTTTCTAAAAACAAAAAACAACAGATTTTATATAATTTTCATTCATTTATTCATTTTCTTTTTGGCTTAGTCCCATTATTAATTTGGGGTCGCCACAGCGGAATGAACCGCCAACTTATCCAGCATATGTTTTACTCAGCGGATGCCCTTCCAGCTGCAACCCATCTCTGGGAAACATCCATTCACACTCATGCACTACGGACGATTTAGCTTACCCAATCCACCTGTACCGCATGTCTTTGGACTGTGTGGGAAACCGGAGCACCCGGAGGAAACCCACCCGAATGCAGGGAGAACATGCAAACTCCACACAGAAACACCAACTGACCCAGCCGAGGCTTGAACCAGATACCCTCTTGCTGTGAGGTGACAACACTACCTACTGCGCCACTGCGTCGGCCCTATTATAATTTTTTTTTTTTTATCATTATTTATAAGGTATTCGGATACGAGGATATTAATTAAATTGTGCAAACACAGCTTTTTTTTTTTTTTTTACAAACGGATTGGGAAAAACTGCAAGTAAAAATGTGTTCTATGACATCAAACAAGTGTTTGTTTTTATATAACTTGGTAAAATTAAAAAATGAAATTAATCATTACGAGAAAGTAATCAAATTGTTTGTTACAACATCAAAACCCATCCCTGCAAAGGTGAAACAAATGATGTTGGAGAAGTCAAAAAGAGCCAATTTGCGGAGTGGGAAGTCATGGAAAATGGAATGGATGTTCTTGGCTGGTGGAAGATGAACAAACAATCCTACCCAAAACCAGTGGCGGTTTTAGTTTAAATGACACCCTGGGCAAACCACCCCATACGGATGTTCTTCCAGCCACAACCCAGTACTGGCCAATATACCGCCCAATATTATTATTAATATACAATTATTATTCTATCCAAATAACAGAAATCAATCCTAAATGTAACTGGAAAACAATGTAAGGAAAAACACAACCGGAGTGATATGCAAAGACCACTTAAGAAATCTTTTGCATGAATATTAATGACAATTCTACAGAATACAAAAAAAAAATACATATGTTTTATGGAACTATCTGTTGTTTTTGACCCGACTCATGGCCGAGAAAGTCTTACCTCCCTAATTCATTATCCTTCCTTTCTGCTTCATAGCCATGCTTAGTCAAAATAAGATCATCATCATATAAACTTTAGTTTTGTCGACTTGTGTGTTGACACCTCTGCATAAAAGTTACACCAGTTACTCAGTAGCCATATCTGTAGTATAGATCATTCATTCATTCATTCATTTTCTTGTCGGCTTAGTCCTTTTATTAATCTGGGGTCGCCACAGCGGAATGAACCGCCAACTTATCCAGCACATTTTTACGCAGCGGATGCCCTTTCAGCCGCAACCCATCTCTGGGAAACATCCATACACTCATCCACACTCATACACTACGGACAATTCAGTCTACCCAATTCACCTGTACCGCATGTCTTTGGATTGTGGGGGAAACCGGAGCACCCGGAGGAAACCCACGCCAACACAGGGAGAAAATGCAAACTCCACACAGGAATGCCAACTGACCCAGCCGAGGTTTGAACATGCGAACCAGCGACCTTCTTGCTGTGAGGCGACAGCACTACCTACTGCGCCACTGTGTCGCCTAGTATAGATTAATAGGTTATAAATCAAAAGCTTTATATTGTACATATTTAGCAGTAATCTTTTCAGAGTATGTAAATTAGAGAACAAGCCACTGTATGAATTTAGTTCATAGAAGGAATCTCAAACCCCAAATATATATTTGTTCATATCTTTGATATACATTAAGTGATGGACTGTGTTTCTCAAAACCCTTTAAAGTGTACACTTGTCATGGTCCTGACCCTGACCTGACAGTCTTGTCCTTTCAGTGTTTAATGCTTACCTGTTTGTCCTGTGCTTGTTTACCTGGCTTTGTGTTGGCCGTGTGCTCCTCTTGTTTTCCTCCTTGTTTTCAGTTACCCTGCCCTCCTATTTAGACTTTGTTTTCCTGATTGTTTTCACCTGCCTCTCAAGTGCTTTATTCGATATATTGTGCTGTGTGTTCATATTGCGCTGCTGGTTCGTTCCATGTAAGCTTGTCTTTGTTTATGGTGTATCTTAGCCTTGTATCCTAACATAGTGGTTTGTCTTGTCTATCCTTCTAGTTCTCTTGTTTTTTTAGTGTTTGTTTGTAGCTATTACTTTCTTTTGTTTGTTTGTGTTGTTTAATTTTGTGTTCTAAATCCTTGTCTTGCTTTTATCTTTAAAACATGAGTGACCAACCCTGTTCCTGGAGATCGACCTTCCTGCAGATTTCAGCTCCATCCCTGATCAAACACACCTGAACCAATTAATTAGAACCTGAGGAGCACTTGATAATTACAGACAGGTGTGTTTGATATGGGCTGCAACTGAAAACTGCAAGAAGGTCGAACTCCAGGAACAGGGTTGAGCACCCCTGCTTTAAAATCATTTTTTGATCCTTTTTCTGTCAATCACAGTCCTGTTTTAGTAGTTGATTATTAGTTGTCTTTTTGATTGTTTAATTTCCCTCTTTAAGATTCTTTTTCCTGTTTTATCCGTTTTGCCCAAGTCAGTCTAGTTTTCTTTCTATTAGGATTAATATTTAATTTCATATTTTCTTTGTTTTATTATTTTATTGTATAATTATTGCTACCTGTTTGCTGTCCTGTCTTTCCGTCTTATACTTTTCCATAGGAATGCACTGATACCATTTTTTTGGAACTGATCCGATCTTGATACCAAAATTCTGAGTAGCAATCGATACAGATCCGATCCCGATTTTTTGTTTTTCCAAGCATAATACAGTTTCTATAGCTCTGGTGCTAAACTCAAATAATATTTCTTTAGTAAAAATAACAGACCTATAGGCCTACGGTATATGACAGATGACACAATCTAACTAAACTGTAAACTAGGCTTCATTATTTAAGCATTCGTTATGACATTGATGTAGCTTGTTTCCTTTTTAATATTAAGATTTTTCTTTTAAATCTGCAA
Organism: Danio kyathit; assembly: GCA_903798195.1. Lineage (NCBI taxonomy): Eukaryota > Metazoa > Chordata > Actinopteri > Cypriniformes > Danionidae > Danio > Danio kyathit. The sequence goes on along the minus strand of LR812521.1, from coordinate 58,935,435 downwards.
TAGGCTACCAATATTGACATTTATTGTTGGTAAAATTACCAGCCTTTTAGCAAAGCCTGATATTTTCCTGCAGGTTTGACACAGACTAAACTAAACTGAGGCCAGTTTTACTTAATAATCCCTCGCCAAATCTCGCCGTGAGTGACACGGAGAGAATAAAAACAAGGACTTCTTATATGCCAAAACACAAACTGGTCTGCCAAATAAAATATTAATATAAATAAAATTACAATGAAATATTCACAGTTTCAGAGTAGCCTAGGCTAAATATTTTTTTCTGTTAATGAAAATCCATATTGCGCTCGTCAGTTTCACATTTATTAATTTAATCAATTACTTTGACCACAATGGGCCAGACTTTACAAACTATTCACAGCACTTAAAGTATTCCATTCATATGAATAAACTCAGTCGGAAGGATTAGAAAACAGCAACTCATTGTGAGAATAATCTTACGGAGCTGCGCACGTGAATGAAGCGATTGATGCATCGGAGACGCAGCACTATCTGCGCAGTATCTGCGGTCACTTCCAGCAGCAGCTCAAAGGGAAGAAATCAGTGCGTTGAGGATCTGTCCAGTGTATTATTGAGCCTTTTCTAATTAAACATTAAGGTAGGCCTGAAATCGGTGCATCCCTACTTTTCCTGTCCTATCCCGTGTCCTGACTTCCTTGGCCTGCCAGTCTGGAGTTTATGTGGCTTGCTCCTAGTATCTACCTCTGGTTTTGACCACGTTGCTTCTACCCCTGGCTGGCTGTTGATTCTGGTGCCATATTGTCCCTACCACTGGCTTTCATGTGTTATTGCCCCTACTGTTTGGACCTTGTCATCCCCTTGTCTGTCTACTTGTGCATCAAACACCTTTGTTTTGTTCTTTGCTGGGTCCGCTTTCTTGCAACACAGCAAACATTTTTTTTTATTATTACAAGGCTTTAAAACTTCACATCTCTTTTCAACCATACACTACACACAGCTAAAGAAAGAAGGACTTTTATTTTTTTTATTTTTCAAGATTAACCAATGAAAAACTTGTAAACAGAGTGACATTTAGTCTCGCCCACTGTTACTAGACATACAATCTGCAAGCTACAGATATGTACTTGGATAGTTGCTAGCTCAGATGCAGTTGTAGCTGGAGGTTAATGAAAATTATTTATATTATATATTAAATTTCCTATTAATTGTGTTTTATTAACAACTACCCTTACCCCAAACCCAACCATTATTCATTCATTCTTTGTCTTTTGGCGTAGTCGCTTTTTTTATCCAGGGTCCCCACACTGTAATGAACCGCCAACTTATCCAGCACATGTTTTACGCAGCAGATGCCCTTCCAGCTGCAACCCATCTAACATTCATACACAGTCATTCACACTCATACACTATGGACAATTTAGCCTACCCAATTCATCTGTATTGCATGTCTTTGGACTGTGGGGGAAACCGGAGCACCCAGAGGAAACCCACGCGAACGCAGAGAGAACATGCAAACTCCACACAGAAATGCCAACTGACCCAGCCGAGACTTGAACCAGTGACCTTCTTGCTGTGAGGCGACAGCACTACCTACTGCGCCACTGCATCGCCCCAACCATCACAGTTCTTTATTAATGTGCGTATCCACAGCTGTATCCTATCTAGGCTTTACCATGTACTTGAGCCCAATCTGCAAGCAGAAGATGGGTGTGCTTGGCAAACCGCCCATGGGTTAAAGTATATGTAAAAAAAAAAAACTAACAAACTTCCATTTCTATCTCATGTATGCAGGCTTCCTCTGCAGGAGGTGTTTTGGCTTTTTTTTCATCAACATTCTTTTCGTCAGTCTTGCTTACAGCCATCTCACTGGTTTTTAAGCAGTTATTCAACAAATGTCATCTTCGCTTCTTTTGCTACAGACTGGTAAACTCTTACTCTAACATTGCTAAAGATATTTTAATTTGTATAGAGTTGTTGGCTTATTTGGAAGTAAAGTAGTTTACATGAACAAATGATTGTAATGTTATGTAGGAGGTGTAGACTATTATATTGTAATGGCTTTCAAGTGGTGAACTGTACTGAATACAGAATAGAAGAGAAATTGGAAATAAATAAAACCATTATACATCATTTAAAATGTCTCTATACATGTGTTTTAGTCCTAACGTTTTAAAATGTCAGGGTCTGCATGCAGATGCATATGAGTTTTATAAATATGACTTGATTATGACTTATGTGCTTAAATTATTAACAGCATACATTAGTTAGAAGGCTACAGACAAAATGAGAACGTGGAGCCACAGATTATGAATGGTTTAGATTACAAAATAATGTGTTTCAAAATCCTTTAAGGACAAAAAAGGAAGAAAAAAATAATAGCAAATCAGCTCAAATTACACTTTTGCATTTATCTGTCTTTTTGTTTTTTATGAATCAAAATGAGTCTAACCTGGTTGAAAAAATGGCTAAATAAAAATGAATTAAAAAATAAATATTTTTGAATAAATCATGATTCACATTTGGAACTATTGGTGTCATAATCTGTGTAAACACGACTTATTTTGTCGAATTATACAGTGCTCAGCATAAATGTGTACACCACATTTTGAAAATAAATATTTTTTGTCTGTTTCTCAGTGAATATAGGTCATATATTTTGGTGCATTTTTTGATTCTCTTGATTTTTCCTCTTTTTTTCTAATTTGTTTTTAATATTTTTCCCTAACACATAAATTTGGGTGCACATATTTTGGAATGTTATTGTAAGTGTTTTTGTTAGATTATCGTCAGTTTTGGCTTCAGTTTAATCTAATATATAATGTATTTTGTCTTTTAATTTTTTATTGTGTCTATAATAAGGTAAAAAATACAATATTGTATATTATTCTCATCATCTTATTCTTGTTATTCTCAAAACAGCACAGTTGAGTACACTTGCTTGATCTTAAGTTTATTTTAAGAAGTACTTAAGATGAACTTTAAGTACACTAAGTACCAAATTAGTTGCCAAGAATAGATCACTTTATAAAAGTGCCGGACTTTTTATGCATTTTAGTGCATTTTTTTATTAGCTGGGGTGCATGCTGGGTCAAAAAACACTTTCAATAGCCATTTTTCCATTGTTGGCTCAATGCAAGCCAGGGCTTTCATCTGGCTAGGCCGGGCCAGTAGCTTCAAAGCTCAAGTAGCGAGGCCAGGTGAAACCGCTCATTAATCAGGGAGTTTATAAGCAGCACCTGGAGGAGCCTCAAACAGCCGCGGTCACACTGGACTTTTCTCCCCATAGACTTCTATTCATACGCACGTGAATGTGTCAGACTGGAAACACAAGCTTGTGCGACAAGTTTCGCAGTTCGCTGCATTGCAAAACTCAAGCTTGGTGAACTCTGACCTGCAAAATCGCATCACGTGACTGCGTGATACTAATCGAAGATCAAAACATGACATCTTAGACAAAAATTTTAAATATGGACCAATCGCTCACTTTTTTTTTCTAATCATCTTGTTCAATCCCACCCCTTTTCGCAGCACCGCACAACAGAATTTCACATGCTCAAACTCTAGTGTGACCGCAGCATTAAGCCGCGGTCACACTGGACTTTTCCCTCCATAGACTTCCATTCATACACACGCGAATGCGTCAGACCGGAAACGCAGGGTCATGCGTCAGAGTTTCGCAGGTTGCTGCGGTGCAAAGTTCAAGCTTGGTGAATTCTGACCTGCGAAATCGCATCACTTGACTTCGTGAGACCAATCTAGGATCAAAACATGACCTCTCTGAACAGAAATTTAAAACATAGAGCAATCGCTCGCTTTTTAAAATATCTAATCATCTTGTTTACTCCCGCCCCTTTTCGCAGCGCCGTACAACAGAATTTCGCAAGCTCAAACACTAGTGTGACTGCGGCTTTAGTGCCAAGGAGTCAATCGCATTAGCATTCGGCTGGTGATTCAGTGACTGTGGCAATGGAACATAATTTCTCTGTTCCCTCCTTCAGGGAACAAGGGTTACAACAGTACGACAGTTCTCTACTTTGGCTGGTTTGTTGTTATGTTTGTTGGACAAAAAGGTGGACAGTTACAAATGGCACTAACAGGGCTTAATTTGTGCCAGAACAAGCCAGATCCGGATCCGGCACTTATCCGGCATCTCATTTTACCGATCCTCTTACTCACACGCTCCCCCGCCTCACCCCGCTTTTCACGTTCTTCCGCTACTCCCCAACCATCTTCACATTCGTCCGCGATACTCCCCTCTCCCTTGTCTAGTTGTGCTTGTGTAATCTGCTGTTCCTTGTTTGGTTCTGTTTATAATATGTGTCAAATCCATTCTAGTTGTGCCATGGCTTGTTTCTGTTCTACTGGATTATTTTCATAAAACTGCATGTTTTCACTTTCAACTTGCCTCCAGTGGACTATTGTTATACACTTACAAAGAGTGACCATCAGCTACACCTTCAGTTGTTCACTTTGGCCAGAAGTTCAGCAGTAGGAAGATTCCTGGTTGTCCCAAACATTATTCTTTTAGGGCACATGGTCCTGCAAACCAGCAAAAAAAATCTGATTTTATTATTATTATTTTTTTTAGAATTGTATACTATATACAACCCCCAAATCAGAAAAAAAGTTGGGAAATTATGGAAAACACTAGTTAAAAAAAAAGAATGTAGTGATTTCTAAATTTACAGTGATTTGAAATGACATACTATTTCATTGCAGACATTGCAACAAACATTTTAAATGTGTTGCTTGTGATTTATATATATATATATATATATATATATATATATATATATATATATATATATATATATATATATATATATATATATATATATATATATATATTTATTTATTTATTTATTTTATTTTATTTTTTTCTATTCTAATTTCGGTTATTGCAATACATTTCAAAAAAGTTGGAACAGTAAAGCATTTACCACTTTGTAATGTTTCCATTCCTTTTCATGGCACTTGTGTTTAGGGAATGAAGATGCCAAGTGATAAAGTGTTTCAGGTGTAGTTTTGTACCATTCTTCAGAATCAGAAAGAGCTTTATTGCCAGGTATGTTCACACATACGAGGAATTTGTTTTCAAAATAGAGCTTCTACAGTGCAAAAGATTTACAGAGACAGGACAACAAACAGATAATAAATATATTTTAAAAATAGAAGTAGTGAATGCAAATATACAAATTGACAAGTGTATGTACAGCTATTTTACCATATTCAAAGTTATATGTGCAGCTGTTATGTGCAAATGGGCATGTAAAGTATGTTTTAAATAAGTGTATATGTGTATAAAAAGTGTAAAGCAAGTAGTGATGTTTCTTTCACAATTAATATTATCAAGTGTTCATGAGATGGATTGCCTGAGGGAAGAAACTGTTTCTGTGTCGGGCTGTTCTGGTGCGCAGTGCTCTGTAGCGTCGACCAGAAGTTAAAGTTTCAAAGAGGCAGTGTGCTGGGTGTGAGGGGTCAAGAGTGATTTTGGCAGCCCTTCTGCTCGCTCTGGATAAGTACAGTTCTTTGAAAGAAGGGAGTGTTGTACCAGTGATTTGCTCAGCAGTCCGAACTATTTGACGTAGTCTTCGGAGGTCGGATTTGGTAGCTGAGCTAAACCAGACAGTTATTGATGTGCAGAGGACTGACTCAATGATGGAGGTGTAGAACTGTTTCAGCAGCTCTTTTGGAAGGTTAAACTTCCTCCGCTGACAAAGAAAGTACAGCCTTTGTTGAGCTTTTTTTGACATTGGAGTCAATGTGAATGTTCCACTTCAGGTCCTGAGAGATAGTGGTGCCCAGGAACCTGAATGACCTCCACTGCTGCCATAATGCTGTCCATGATGCTCAGTGGGGGGAGAGCAGAGGGGTTTCCACTGTCAAAACACGTCTCCACTGTTTTGAGCGTGTTCAGCTCCAGGTTGTTGTGACTGCACCAGTCAGCCAGCTCTTTAACCTCCTGTCTGTAAGCAGAGTCGTCACCGTCCTGAATGTGGCCGATAAATGTGGTGTCGTCTTCAACTTCAGGAGCTTGACAGAGGGCTCATTTGAAGTGCAGTCATTCATGTACAGGGAGAAGAGCAGAGGGCAGAGGACACACCCTTGGGGGCGCCAGTGCTGATTGTGCTGGTACTGGATGGGAATAATAATAGGATGATAGTGTTAAAAGCCAAGCTGAAGTCAACAAACAAGATCCTCACATAGGTCCCTGGTCTGTCTAGGTGTTGCAGAACATAATGCAGTCCCATATTGACTGCATCATCCACAGACCTATTTGCTCTTCAGGCAAACTGAAGAGAATCCAGTGAGGGTTCAGTGATGTCCTTCAGGTGGGCCAGCATCAGTTTTTCAAACGACTTCATGACCACTGATGTTAGCACCACCGGTCTGTAGTCATTTAGTCCTGTAAGTTTGGGTTTCTTTGGTATGGGAATGATGATGGAGCTTTTGAGGCAGGAGGGCACTCCACACAGCTCCAGTGATCTGTTGAAGATCAGGGTGAAGATGGGGGCCAGTTGGTCAGCACAGGATTTTCGACATGCTGGTGTTACAAAATCTGGGCCTGGTGTTTTTTCTCTACAGATTTCGGAAAACCTGGTGCACATCATCTTCACTAAACTGAAGTGCAGGTGTGGGGAAGACGGAGGTGGTGGAGGTGTTAATGGTGGTGTAAAGAGCAGTTCAGAGTGGGTGTGGGGGGTTTTCTCAAACCTGCAGTAAAACTCATTCAGGTCGTTTGCGAAACATTTGTTGTCTACAGTGATGGGGGATGGTGTCTTGTAGTTTGTGATATTTTTCAAACTTTCCAACATGGATGCCGAGTTGCTGGAAGAGAACTGACTCCTTAGTTTCTCAGAATAGTTCCTTTTTGCGACTCTGATCTCCTTTTCCAGTGTGTATTTGGTCTGCTTATACAAGGCCCTCTCCCCATTCCTGTAAGCAACCTCTTTGGCTTGACGTAGCTGTCTGAGTTTTACAGTGAACCATGGTTTTTCATTGTTGAATGTGAATGGGGTTCTGGTAGGAGTGCACATGTCTTCACAGAAACTGATATAAGATATTACAGTCTCTGTGAGCTCATCCAGATTGTTTGCAGCAGCTTCAAAAACACTCCAGTCAGTGCGGTCAAAACAGACTTTTAGATCCCGCACTCTTTCGTTAGTCCATCTTTTCACAGACCTTAATACAGGTTTGGCTGTTTTCAGTTTCTGCCTGTAGGTTGGTATGAGATGAATCAAACAATGATGCATCCTTTATTGTGGTGTAGCAGTGATCCAATATGTTACTGTCTCTTGTGGGACATTTAACATGCTGTCTATATTTTGTCAGTTGACAGGATAGTTTTGCTTTGTTAAAATTCCCGAGAATGATTAAAACAGAGTCCGGGTGTTGTTGCTCTATCACCATCATCTGATCAGCTAGTTCCTGTATGGCTAGGCACACATGCGCGTGCAGAGGAATGTAAACACTGACGAGGATGAACGAGCAGAACTCACGCGGCGAGTAGAAAGGCTTACAGTTAATAAACAGTGCTTCTAGATCTGGACACCACATCTTCTTTAAAACTGTTACATCTGTACACCACCTTTCATTGATGTAAAAGCACGTCCCGCCAACACACAATTTCCACGTTGAAATGACCTTTTGTATCTTGTCCTCCTTGTGGAATGTGTCAATGGTCGTCTTTTGAACAACTGTCAAATCAACCATCTTCCCTATGATTGTGTATTCTGCAGAACTAGACTGAGAGGCCATTTAAAAGTCTTTGCAGGTGTTTGGAGTTAATGAGCTGATTAGAGTGTGGCAGCAGGTGTCTTCAATACTGAACCTTTGCACAATATTCTAACTTTCTGAGATACTGAATTTGGGGTTTTCATTAGTTGTCATCAAAAATAAAACAAATAAAATGTGAAATATATCAGTCTGTGTGGAATAGTAATTTTAAAATTGTTGTCTTAAAACAACACAACAGTATTAATTCAATTATTAATCCAATATTTTGTTGCATGAGAATTTTGCCTGTGATTAATTATTTTCTGTGTACTTAAAATAATTTTAAGTGAAGTTTATTTATAATCAAATTTCGAGAGGATCACGTGATTATGATTGAACAAGGCTGGTTACGCATTAACCACGTATGACCAACCAATCAGACGATCCCTAACCCACTATAAAGAGCCAGGGTTTCTTACTACAGTCATCTTCGATTTGAAGAATCCACCCCTTCCACCCCTACTCCTCCACCTTTCCTTTCATAGGGCGGCACGGTGGCCCAGTGATTAGCACTGTTGCCTCACAGCAAGAACGTCACTGGTTCTAGTCCTTTAACAGACTGGCTGTCGTTTCTGTGCGAAGTTAGCATGTTCTTCCCGTGCGCGCGTGGGTTTCCTCCCACATTCCAAAAACATGCACCACAAGTTAATTGATCAATCAAAATTTAGCACTAGTCAAACTTTTATCCATCAGCATATCTCATTATAGCAATTATTTTCTGTCATCAATCAGTTCTCGAGATCTACCTGAGCTCAAAGCTCCCCTCTCGCCCTGCAAACGGGAGGGAGCCCAGGGCTCAAGGACCTTTTGGGCTCAGGGCTCTCTCCCGGGACAGCATGCCAAACTTGCTTTATAATCAATCATCAGCTAAGTGTGAACTCTTGAACTGCATATTTTAGGATGACTCACTGAAATTTTAACTTCACAAATAATATCTTTATTCATAGATATGACATCAGATTCCATTACTGTGGCAGCGCTTGGAAGACCTCTGTTTCCTGGCATGTTGTATGACTGCCGCAATGATTCCTTCATTCCAGGTTGTGTACCAAGTCTTGTTTTTTCTCATTTCACCCATTTGTCAATAAGCAAACAATTCATATGGGATTATGATAAGCAATAAGATGAAGCACACAACTATTGAATTATTTTTTAATAGTCTTAAATTGTTTCTGCATTTCTCTGCCACTTTTTACATTAGGTGTAACTCTGTGGGATAAAAACTCCCTCCGTGAAGATTTGGACAGTCATTCACAGCTCCAGACAGATTTCAACTTCAGTAGCTCTGACTCTCTCTCTAGTAAGTCCAGTCTCCTGGCTGTGAGTGCTTCCTTGAAGGCCAGCTTCTTGGGGGGTCTGGTGGAGGTGGGAGGATCTGCCAAGTTCCTGCATGACACTAAATCCTCAAACCAACAGTCCAGAGTTACAATGCAGTACAGTGAAACAACCAGATTTGATCAGCTCACTATGACCCATCTGGGCAAGATCACCTACCCTCAGGTGTTTGAGCAGAAAACTGCAACTCATGTGGTCACAGCTGTACTGTATGGAGCTCAGGCCTTCATGGTGTTTGATCGGACATTTTCAGAAGAGGAAAACAAGGAGAAGATTGAGGGGGAACTGAATCTGATGGTGAAGAAAATCCCCAAATTCTCAATTGAAGGAAGTGGAGCTTTACATATGACAGACGATGACACACATAAGATTGAGAAGATTAACTGCACGTTTTATGGTGACTTTCACCTTGAGCAAAGCCCAACTTCTTACATGGAGGCTCTTGATTTGTACAAGAAGCTCCCCTCTCTGCTTAAGGAGAATCCAGATAATGGAGTTCCGATCAAAGTATGGCTTTATCCTCTTCGTTTACTGAATTCAAATGCAGCTCAGTTGGAGGCAAAGATAAGCACAGGTCTGGTTTCCGACATTGGATGTGTAATGGAGGAGCTAGGAGAAGTAGAAAGGACATTTAATGACCTGTCAAGAAATACACTGGTAAATAATTTCAGCAACATCAAAGAGAGGCTGCACTCATTTCAGAAGACTTTTAATATATACAAGGCAGAGCTCCTGAAAGATGTCAGCAGAATCTTGCCTGCTATTCGAGAAGGAAAAATGAAGGAAATATCACTAGAAGAAATCTTGATCCACCGTGACTCCACTGGCATGTTTAAGCAGTGGTTGAATGATGCAAAGTCTGAATTTAACCTCTTGAGTTTTTACATTAAGGGGATCAAAACTGAAGATTCAGCCAATCTCAACACTGTCCTCCTTGATCCTAATATTGATTTTGTGGTGTGCTTGACCCTCACATCTCTGAATGAAGACTCATATCTTGAAAGACTGAAGGAGATTCTAAAATCTGACAAATCTAAAGAGTCAGATGGTAAACAAAACCGGGTGTCAGTAACTTCTGCGACAAAGTGGTTCAATGATTCTGCTATCATAATAAAGATGAGAGAGAACTTATCCCTTTTCAGAAGCTTTTCAGAGGCAAATAAAGATGAAAATAGAAGCTGCTTCATTATTTCTGCAATAGCCAATACACTCAGCCCAGGATCCTCAATCTATCTGTATGAAAAAGGGAAACTGAAAAGCACACAATTCCAGCCAGTGTCCAAACCTCCACCACTGATAGTGAAGAATGTCCATGAACAAACTGTTTCCCTGAAACTGCAGAAGTCTCCAACTGGAGAAACAGTGCAGTACAGAGTGGAGTACAGGCAGGTAAAAGCAGAATCTGAAGCTGAAGAACAGTGGCTTGTCATAAACACAACTGATGAAGACTTTACTCTAACTGGACTGGAGTCTGGAGAGCCGTACATGATCCGCTACAAAATAGTGAGTAGAGTGGGAGTGAGTGAAGCAAGTGAGACGATCAATCCTATACCTATGTCATGTAAGTGTAATCTCAAATTTTGTGATCATTTAGACCAGGGGTGTCCAACTCGATCCTGGAGGGCCGATGTCCTGCAGATTTTAGCTCAAACTTGCCTCAACACACCTGCAGGGATGTTTCTAGAAAGTCTAGTAAGTGCTTGATTAGCTAGACCAGGTGTGTCTGATTGGGGTTGGAGCTAAACTTTGCAGGACACTGGCCCTCCAAGACCGAGTTTGGACACCCCTGATTTAGACACATACAGCGTTGATATCTAAAACATCATTATTACAATCCATTTGTTCACTGTAAAAATGTATTTGACGTGGGGAAACAATGTACAAAAACTTTTATTGAAGTTCACAATAAATAGTAAAAGCTCTCAAATGACAACGTCAAGCATCAGGTCACAATAGCCATAAAATGAATGGCAGCTCTGTGTACAAACTATATGACGGTAAATGAACACAAAAAAGGCATAGGTTGTTCAGTAGCTGGGGTAGGCTAGTTTAAGTGGAAATTAAAGTTAAACACTCATGCATACCACCACAAGCACACACCCGCACAAAGTGTAAAACATGAATCCACACAACACTGCAATCCACACTCTTTTCTCATTGCCAGTGATAGGGACCAACTAGCCTCCCAGCCTCAATGCCTGAAAGCAACCAAAAAAAGAACACAAATCGTCACCTTGCAATTATAAGGTTCTATCTACGTTCGTAATGATTTTGAGATATTGAGCTTTCCATAGCAAACAGTTTGTGTGTAACATTTGCTTTTTAAATAAAAAGTCTTAAAATGTAAAACTTAATGTAAATAATGTAAATAAGTTGTCATTTAAAAAGAATACTGTATGTCAATAACTCAATTTTGACAAAAAATGTCAGATAGAACCTTATAATTATAAGGTGACGGAATGATTTAGTGTTGAGTCCTGTAAACACCAGGAGCAGACACATCCCTTAAAAAAAAAAAAAAATTTAAAGATAAACTGCAGTTTTAGTTAACTTCTGAAAAGTGCAGTTTTTTTTGTGCATGAAAAAACTGTGTTATGTAAATATATTGCAGTATTACTGCAATACAACTGAATTACTACAATACCACCAACTGCAGTACATCTACTGCATACAACTGAAGTACTACTGCAGTACCAATGCAGTACAACTACTGCAATTCAACTGAATTACTACTACAGTACAACTTTAGTACAACTACTGCAATAGTACTAAAGTGATACTACTACTATAATGCAGTACTGCTACTGCAATGGTACTGAAGTACTGCAACTACTATAATGGAGTATTGCTAGTGCAATACATGTTGAATAATTTACAGCACTTAGGTACATACGTATTAAAAGTGCACTTTAGTTATGTATTGCAGTATTGTAGATGTATTTCTGTAGTTGGTTATACTTCTGAAAAGTGCAATGCAATATATTGTGGTAGTACTTCAGCAATATAACTGAAGTACTGAAACCTCATTTGGAAATCATTGTGCACAGAGCAGGAAAAGTAGTAGTTGTACTGCAGTTGTATTGTAGAAGTACTGCAGTTGTATTGCAGTAGCAGTACTGCATTATAGTAGTTGTAGTATTTCAGTTGTATTGCAGTAATACTGCAATATACTTAAATAACAGTTTTTTTCATGTCCAAAAAAACTGCACTTTTCAGAAGTTAAACAGTAAAACTGCAGTATTCCTTTAAAAAAACTGCAGTAATTTTTGTAAGGGCCCTCTCAGTTTATTTAATGTAACTTCAGTTGTACTGCAGATTTTACTGCTGTTGAACTTTATTGCATTATAGTTGCTGTTGCACTGGTCAGTTCACTGCAGTTATTTTTTATTATTCGTTTTTTGCAAATAAACTCTTAAAATTCTAATTAGAAAATTACTTGAATCCAAAAAACTGCACTGAAAAAAGTACAAAATATTCTTAAAGATGTTGAAGAACAAACCCCTTGGAACACAAGTGCAGTACAGTTTTTACCACACCATTGTCATATTAGACTACAGCAGCACAAGAGCAGTAAAGATGAAGTTTACTTGTTTTTACTTAAGTTTACTGCAACTTATACAGCTGTTGAACTTTATTGTACTCTATTTGAACTGTGTTTATACTTCATTGTATTGCAATTTTGCCATTGTACTTAATTTTACTGCAGTTATACTTCTATATACTGCTGTCGTACTGCAGTTTTACTTAAGTTTACAGCAGTTATTTTTTGTAAGAGATTCACCTTTTCATCACGTCTCTACTAGCATGCGCTTTGCCATTGTGTAAATACTGTCAGTCAGTGTAACTGTTAGCTACATCAGTTTGAGCCTGAACAGAAAATGAAGAGGACTCAGCTGAACCTCATGCCTGCTCTCTAAAATAAAACCTGACAAGTGTCTTTTATATATATTCAGCATATAAACATGTGTAATATGAAGTAATATGAAACGTTCACATATCTTTTGCGAGTTCGTTATTTCATCTCTATTCTATTTCTTCTCACTTCTCCCTTTGTGACATGTTCATTGGAAGTCCAAATACAAAAACAAAACAAGCTCTTGTGAAAATAGCAGCATTTGGACGGCATTTTAACTTTTAACATTACAGCGCCTCTGGCCACGCCTCGTCACTGCACAGGGCATATGCTAGTATAATCTGAAGGGTTTATGACTTCATTAATCTGGATGTATTTTTTGTAGTCCCTAAACTTTGTTCGCTGTAGGCTTTGCTATGCTAACTCTGTAAAAGCCCAACTCTCCCTTTGCTTTGAACTTTAAGCATATTACATTCAGAGATGTTGTTTATGTTCACACATCCACATTACACAATTACACATGAACTAAAGGTTAAAATTAGTGCTGTCAAAATTAACGGTTTTGCCTGGGCTGTCTTTTCGCTGTACGATGTGTAAATTGTTTCTGTACAATGGAGACACACAGCGTGTGTAAATAGTTCCTGGTTCATAAAGAAAATAACCATTTCTACAGCAATGCTTCATTAACTCTGCTCTGTTTTATTTAAAACAGTTTTATCATTTTTAATATTCATTCATTCATTCATTTTCTTTTCGGCTTAGTCCCTTTATTAATTCAGGGTCGCCACAGCAGAATGAACCGCCAACTTATCCAGCACGCTTTTACGCAGCGGATGGCCTTCCAGCCGCAGCCCATCTCTGGGAAACATCCACACACACTCATTCACACTCATACACTACGAACAATTTAGCCTACCCTATGTCTTTGGACTGTGGGGGAAACCCACGCGAACGCAGGGAGAACATGCAAACTCCACACAGAAACGCCAATTGACCCAGCCGAGGTTCGAACCAGAGACCTTCTTGCTGTGAGGCAACAGCACTACCTACTGCGCCACTGCGTCGCCTAATTTTTCATATTAAATTCTTTTCAACTTTGTGATCGTACAGTGTACATTCTAACAGTCTGAATATGCAAAACATAACACACTTTGAATGAATTGTAAATGACTAATCAATGAATGAGAATGCTCAATGTACAATTACTGAGTAATACAGAGCAATACAATTAAACTCAAACAGAAGGGAAACATCCCCACCTGGTGGAGAATTTTAGCAACTCATTGTGAGAACTAGAACCTAAAGTTCGTTGACGAACTTTGATGTTGGCTTGGAAGCACAGTGGTTGCTATGTGGTTGCTAGGCAATTGCTAAATTGTTTATGGCATTGGTAGATGATTGCTAAGCAGTTGCTAAATGGCAACACTCATGTACATGTTTAATCAAATGCTAATACTTAGTAGGCATTTCTAGCATTTGTTAATGCACTTAGATAATCATTAATAGCATGTAGCTAATTTTTTTAGCACTTGGCTTATCATTCTTACCATGCATAGTACACAGGAAGTCCCATTTGGTAGTCAAATGAGCCAATACCCAGGTCTCTACGATGTTCTGATGTAGAGAGATTTTTAAATGGTTTCTAGGTTAGCCTGTTTTATTGCTATGGGGACAATTGACAGCTTAGTGATGATACATCAAAGCTTCTTGCCACTATGAGTGATATAAAACAGCCTCAATGTCTTGGACTTGGACATTATGTAAAAATGGCTTGCCATATTAGTAAAAATGGCTTGCCATATTTTGAGATAAATAATGCTTAAAAATTATTTATTGGACAACTATAAGTCCGATAAACCTGAAAAGATAGAGCAACAAAATCTAATGCAGAACACAGTTTTTGGCCAAATTTGGGGCTTGCATAATTTTTTTTATATGTCCGGATTATTACAATGTCATATTTAACATTATTTTATTCAAAAACGATAAGTCAGATTGACACGAGGAGATATAGCACAAATCTTGAATGCAGAAGGCACATTTTGACCAAATTTATGCCTTGTAGCATGGATGGCCTAGGAGGAGATACGTTCGTTTCCAAGGACAGGGTAATATAACAGTTTGTTGGCTTTCTTATAATTATAAACATTTAATAACATTTAATAAAATACCTGTACAATGAAGACAGACAGCGTGTGTAAATAGTTGCTGGTTCATAAAGAAAATTACCATTTCTATATAAAACACAAGACAGCACACAAATTAATTACAATCAGGCCTCATTACTTAAACACGTTATAACTCAAGATTGAGCAAGAGACTCAACAGTGTCCCAACATTGAAACATTCAGTCACAATAAAGCAGATATTTATGTGCTTAAGATACTTATAAATGGTAATTTTACAACTGAGAGAAACGTGCGACTTACCCACAGCAATGCTTCATTAACTCTGCTGTGGGCGGTCTCTACTCCACATGCTTATTACACCACGCACACTGTAGATGGCGCTGTCCCCATTTAGGCCTTAATTTAACACACTTCTTTTCTCTGTTACACAGAGAAATATTTAATTTGAAATATTTTACGTGTTAAAAAAAAATTACAAATTTTACATGGTTGCAGTTTATTTATTTATTTATTTTTTTTCCTGTTGTGGCCAACGTGTGTTCAACATGTAAAGAAATATGGATAAGATCAAGAAAGAACTTTTAGATGGAAAGTTTTAAACAAGTACAAATATACATTTCCTCTGGAGATTCATGTAATTTCAGGTGTTTCATTTTTAATTTGTCAACTTTAACTGCAGTCCGGCAGTTTCACTTTCATTCTGGAACATTTCATTCATGCTCTGTGACAAATGTGGACAAATGTGGATTTGACCTTTTCAAGATGGCGCTGCGGATGGCCGCCTCGGTGTGGAGCTCTCCACTATTTTTTTTTTGTCTGTCCTGTTTTATGTTTATCAAACACGATTAGTTATAATAATAATAATAATAATAATAATAATAATTATAATTCCTTACATTTATATATTACATTTATCTCCTCATCCACCACCAGTGTGCAGCATCCACCTGGATGACGCGACGGCAGCCATTTTGCGCCAGACCGCACACCACACACCAGCTGATTGGTGGAGAGGAGACAGAGTGATGAAGCCAATTATCATATGGGGACAGTTAGGGGGCCATGATCGACAGAGACCAGTGGGCAGATTTGGCCAGGATGCCGGGGTTAAACCCCTACTCTTTTTCGAAGGACATCCTGGGATTTTTAATGACCACAGAGAGTCAGGACCTCGGTTTAACGTCTCATCCGAAAGACGGCGCTCACAGATCAGTATAGAGTCCCCGTCACTATACTGGGGCATTAGGACCCACACAGACCGCAGGTTGGGTGCCCCCTGCTGGCCTCACTAACACTACTTCCGGCAGCAACCTAGCTTTCCCATGTGGTCTCCCATCCAGGTACTGACCGGGCGCAGCCCTGCTTAGCTTCAGTGGGCGACCATGTGAGAGTTGCAGAGAGCTAGCTGCCGGCAAACCAGGGACGAGCTGCTGAACATTCGGCAGTGCACACCAACTAATCACCAACTGGATTTTGATTTCTCTAGCGTTTTGGGGAACATTGTCATTGGCGGAGCAGCTGCACTGTGGAAACACTACAAGACGCGCAGGCGTGGGAAGCGAGCTGGCGCGCTTGTCAGGCTGAGACAGCGCGGCTTCAGAACGGCGCTGCCTAGCATCCATCTGCTGAATCTCTACTCTCTTCCTAACAAAATGGACGAACTACTTATGCTCACACGCAAAAACAAGAACTTTAACAACTCTGCTGCGCTGTGTTTCACAGAAACCTGGCTGAATGAAGACATTCCGGACAGCGCATTACACCTACCGGACTTTCAGCTGTACAGAGCAGATCGCGATACGGAGTCAACGGGCAAAACGTGCGGTGGTG
Organism: Danio kyathit; assembly: GCA_903798195.1. Classification (NCBI taxonomy): domain Eukaryota; kingdom Metazoa; phylum Chordata; class Actinopteri; order Cypriniformes; family Danionidae; genus Danio; species Danio kyathit. The sequence goes on along the minus strand of LR812521.1, from coordinate 58,918,536 downwards.
GGACATGCTTTTACATTAACAGGAGGTGGTGTACGGATGTAACTGTGTTAAACTGTGCTGTCCTGATGTGGAAGTGCTTTTCCTTAACTGTAAGCCTTTTTATGCACCGCGGGAGTTTTCCTCGTTCATTCTCATCTGTGTTTACATTCCACCGCAAGCACACGTGAGTACTGTGTTGCAACAGCTAGCTGATCTGATTACAGAGACAGAACAACAACACCCGGACTCTGTTTTTATCATTCTCTGTGACTTTAATCAGGCAAAACTCACACATGAGCTGCCTAAATTAATACAGCACATCACATACCACACCAGAGACAATAACATTTTGGACCATTGCTACACCACAATAAAGGATGCATATCGCTCCGTCGCCAGAGCAGCTCTAGGACTCTCCGAACACTGCCTGGTTCATCTTATACCAACTTACAGGCAAAACTTAAAACTACTAAGCCAGTATTTAGGACTGTTAAGAGATGGACCAACGACACAGAGCAGGTCTTACAAGCCTGTTTTGAATGCACTGATTGGAGTGTTTTTGAAGCTGCAGCCACCGACCTGGATGAGCTCACAGAGACTGTAACATCATACATCAGTTTCTGTGAGGAGTTATGCATCCCTACCAGGACCTACTTATCATTTAACAATGATAAACCATGGTTTACACCAAAACTCAGACAGCTTTGTCACACAAAAGAGGATGCCTACAGGAGTCGGGACAGGATTTTATACAATCAGGCCAGGAACACACTAACAAAGAAGATCGGTGTGCCTAAGAAGAGCTATGCCAAAAAGCTACAAAACCAGTTTTCTGCCAACGATCCTGCATCAGTGTGGAAAGGCCTGAAAGACATCACTAATTTCAAGACACCGTCCCCCACCATCGACAGCAATAAACATCTTGCAAACGAGCTGAATATGTTCTGCTGTAGATCTGACACCTCTGACCAGACACCTCACACCCGCCCGGACCATCTCCCTACACAGCCATCAACACCTCCAGCCATCTCCTCCTCCCTCCCTGCACTTCAGATCAGTGAGGATAATGTGCGTCAGATCTACAGTAAACAGAAGAGACGGAAAGCACCAGGCCCAGACGGTGTTTCACTAGCCTGTCTGAGAACCTGGCTGACCAGCTCTTCAACAGATCACTGGAACAGCGCAAAGTTCCATCCTGCTTCAACTGCTCCACAATCATCCCAATACCAAAGACACCAAAGATCACAGGACTCAATGATTACAGACCTGTTGCCTTAACATCTGTGGCCATGAAGTCATTCGAAAGACTGGTGCTAGCTTATCTGAAGGACATCACTGGACATTTGCTGGACCCCCTGCAGTTTGCCTATAGAGCAAACCGGTCTGTGGATGATGGAGTCAACATGGGACTGCATTATACCCTACAACATCTGGACAAACCAGGGAACTACGCAAGGATACTGTTTGTGGACTTCAGTTCTGCCTTTAACACCATTGTACCATCACTGCTCGAGTACAAACTGACCCAGCTGTCTGTCTCTAGCTCTGTCTGTCAATGGATCACCAGCTTTCTGACAGATAGACAACAGCTAGTCAGAATGGGCAAAATCACATCCGACAGCCGCACCATCAGCACTGGTGCCCCACAGAGATGTGTTCTCTCTCCACTGCTCTTCTCCCTGTACACCAACAACTGCACCGCAAAAGATCCCTCCATTAAGCTCTTGCAGTTTGCAGATAACACTATTGTTATCGGCCTCATCCGGAATGGTGACGAGTCTGCATACAGACAGGAGGAGGAGCGACTGGCTTTGTGGTGCAGATACAACAACCTGGAGCTGAACACGCTCAAAACAGTGGGGATGATAGTGGACTTTAAGAAAAAAAAACCTGCACTCCACCCCACTCACCATCATGGACAGCACTGTGGCTGCAGTAGAGTCATTCAGGTTCCTGGGCACCACCATCTCTCAGGATCTGAAGTGGGACATTCACATAGACTCTATTGTGAAGAAAGCCCAGCAGAGACTGTACTTCCTTCATCAGCAGAGGAAGTTCAATCTGCCACAGAAGCTGCTCGTACAGTTCTACTCAGCTGTCATCCAATCCATCCTCTGCACTCCAATCACCATCTGGTTCAGCTCAGCTGCCAAAACTGACCTCCGTAGACTACAGCGAATAGTTCGGACTGCTGAACGAATCACTGGCACTACCCTTCCTACACTTCAAGAACTGTACTCTTCCAGAGTGAGTAAAAGGGCTCGCAAAATCACTCTGGACACCTCGCACCCAGCACACTACCTGTTCGAACTGTTACTGTCTGGTCCAGCCAGCGACTCAAAACCAGCCAGACACAGGAAAAGTTTCTTTCCTCAGGCCATCTACCTCATGAACAGTTAAATATTCTCCTACTGTGCAATAAACGTGCAATCCTTTCACATACGCACTTGTACACAGCACCTTATAACAATATATACAATGCAATACTTTCTCCATTCGCATTGGTACACAGCACCTTATAATCTGTAAATTTACAACAAATCTGTACATACAATTCAACATCCAGATATTTTTTATATTTTTTTACTTAATGCATCTCTGTTTAATGTTTATTGCCTTTTTTCTTTTCTCATATTTAATTTTGTGTTGTCACTCGTCACTTTATGTACACTGGAAGCTTCTGTTGCCAAAACAAATTCCTTGTGTGTGTGAAGCACACTTGGCAATAAAACTGATTTTCAAATTGAGGGATTGGATGAAAATATGTGAACTGGTGTTGTTTTAATGGAATTTAATACCACATGCCGAATGGAAAGAATAAACCTCAGAATTTCGTGATGCAGGTGTCTGTTTACATAATAGACTCTTAATCAGAGTATTGTCTTAATCATATTAAAATCGGAGTATTGGTGTCCATGTAAACATACTGTGAAAGTGCCAGATGATGTCGCAAGCTGTCAAAGGTTGATTCCCTGTGCGCTCAAATGTTCCCTTTTATTAAAGGGACTAAGCCGAAAAGAAAGTGAATGAATGAATGAGTATTCACCTTAAAGTGCAATTTAAAGGCTTAGCTAGGTTTTCATGCTCATATAGACACAAAATAAACAAATTATTTTGTATTTTTCAGGTCAGCCTGTGATTGTGGGATTGCTACAAGACACTGAAACCACCTTTATGACTCCATCCATCACCACCATTAAGAAGATCAGCATTCATGGTTATCGACATTTTCTGGTGTGTGAAGATTATTTCCATTTTAATTCAGCTTATTTTTAATTCCTACATTATCACATTATTTTCATTAACTTGTTTTGATTGTATGACATACCTTCTGTGTGCCCTTGCAGATAATTGACAAAAACTTGGCTGACAAGAACAAGGTAGTACTTACCAGAATCCATATTGTTTGTTACTCCTCTCGAGATGAAACAAAGGCTCAAGTCGTTCTTGATTTTAACTGACGTTTATTCAGAAATGAGTCTGTAGTATGTCTTGTACAGTCTAGCCTTGCATCCCTTTATGTCCCAACAATGCCCTCAGAACTACGAAAACAAATACATAAACTTAAATAAACCCTTAAAAGGTGATGTTGCACGTAATGAACAAAATACATACAATAAATAAATAAAGTGCACATTCAACATGTAAGGAAATACACTTAATTGGCTAATTATACATTAACATACGGACACATAATCATACATGTTCACATACGTTAACACTATACGACACATACCCCATTGGCCTCTCTAACTCAAGAGGAATAAACGTGAAGGGTTACAGTTTCTCTTTAACAAACTATAACTTCTTTATACTTCTTACAGCTGTAATCCTTACATACGTGTTATTAGCACAGCACCTTGTGGCTGTACTACTTGTAGTGCATAGGAAGAATATCTTGATTGCAACAATGAAATAATTCCCAAGCTAAACATAAAAAGAAATACCCCCCCCCCCCCCCCCCCCCTATAATTTTAGTTGAATAATTTTAAATGAATTAACATGTATTAACAACAAATATACATTACTTATTTATTCTAATGATTACTCTGAACATTTTAACTATTTATTGACTTTTGAACTGTAAAGTGTATGTTTATAGTGTGTAATATATGAGAATTGCTTCTGACGGCAGCTACACACCCACCAATCACTTGTGATTTCCAGAATGCAATTTGAACTGTGCTAATCAGCTTCCAGTAATGTGACAGTCTTGTGGATTGGTCTTATTAGATGAACAGGTTTACTTAGTTTCCTTGCATGGTTATCTAATGTTGAGTCGCTGATTAGTAGCTGAACCTTTCGTATGCATCCATCTTGACTTGGGTACACAGCAGTAAGTTTTGCCAGCTTCCAATCATTTCTCTGTGTTGTATCATCTTGTATTATGACAATGTCATTGACTTTCACATTTCTGTTTGTCTTGTACCACTTTTGTCTTTGTCGTAGGCTCAACGGACAATCATTTATCCATCTTTGAACAGATTCGTTAGCAAGATAATGGAATCAGCGCCATCTTCTACGGAGGTAAAGGTCTTCCTTTACAAAATCTCCTGGTGGAGGCAATATTATTGATGATTTCTTTGTCAAAAGAAGGTTGGGTGTAAGTGGTTGTGGTCCAGTAGGATCGTTGAGTAATTGTGTTGTTATGGGTCGGCTGTTTACAATTGCCATCAATTCCTATACATATGTTCTTAAGGATGAACTGTCAAGTGTACTAGATGATTGATCCAGTATGGAATTCAAAACACTTCTGATTGTTCGGATTTGCCGTTCCCAGGCTCCACCCATATGACTGGCAGAGGGTGGGTTCATGACAAACTCGCAGCCTAGTTGTTTCAGACATTCCTGGTCCATTTCTTTCACTGCTTCCAAAAACTCACGCCTTGCACCAACAAAAGTGGTGCCTTGGTCTGATTGCAGTTGACGAACGTTTCCACGTAAATCAATGAACGCCCAAAGTGAGTTAAGAAATGCACCAGTTGATAAATCAAGTAACTCTATACAGTATGTACTGCACGAGAGCACAAACATGTGAACAGCAACCCATAGCGCTTTAGTTCCCTGGTTCCCTCCTTAATATAAAATGGACCGAAACAATCCATCCCACAATATGTGAGGGGAAGAGTTGTCTCCATTCTTTCACTAGGCATGTTTGCCATCTTATGTTCTTCTGTTTGCTGCCTGAGTTTTCTGCATTTGACACAGTTGTAGATAAATGATGAATGATACTGCTTGACTACAGCCGAGAACCCATATGCCTTTAGATCTCAGTTCATTTGTGGTCATGCCACGCCCTTGATGTTTCACTCGCTGATGATAGTGATCAATCAGTAACTTGGTGATATGTCTGGTTTTTGGTAAGATAACTGGATGCTTGACATTTGGATGTAAAGTTGCATGCTCTAATCCTCCTCCCACTCTGAGGATGCCCTGGTGGTCCAAGAAGGGACTGAGTTGATACAATCAGCTTGCTCTGTTTTTAGTAATTAACTCCTTTTGGAAGTGAAGTTCTTTGATTTCTTTGGAAAAGACTAACCCTTGTTCAATGGCAATAACTGCGTGCTCAGCTTATTGCCTTCTTCGAGACTTGTAGCTTTGTTGGTTCTCTTTACTGAGCCTTTAAACTCCTTTACAAATCTGGTTAGTCTTGCATTAGCTTTAACTAATTTTGTACAGCTGGAGAATTTCCGGAAACGTTCTGCCAGAGAATTCTCTGTTGTCAAGGTGTGGTGTACAAGAACCTTAGATTTGAGACCTCGAGACACATGGTTAGCAGGGTTGTCTTCTGATGCAACATACATCCATTGTGTTGGTTTAGTACTTTCCTTGATTCGCTGGATACGGTTTGCCACGAAAACATGAAAACGCCTCGCTTCATTGTTTATACTGTATATCCTAAGACAACTTGAGAATCCGTCCAGAAGATCTCTTGAATATTTTCCAACTCTAGTTCTCCTTTAAGCATTTCACTTACTGTATGCACAGCGCTACTACTGCTGCGCACAACTCCAATCTTGGTACAGTAATTACCTTGGTGAGTGCTACTCTAGACTTTGCAATAACAAGTGAACAGTGAATTTGTCCTGATTTACTGATTGCTCTTAGATACGTATAGACACCATATCCTGCAACACTTGTGTCTGAAAAATGGTGGAGTTCATACCTCTGAACTTCTTGAAAATCTTCTGGTAAATAGCAGCAATCAATCTTGATGTGTGCAAGGTTCTTTAGATCTGTAAGCCAGGACTCCCACCGTGACTGAAGCTCATTTGAAAGTGGTGTGTCCCAGTCTGATTTGTCACAACACATTCGCTGTAGAATTTGCTTGCCAAGTATAACAAAAGGCACCACAAATCCAAGTGGGTCGTAGACAGAAGCTACAGTTGACAAGACTCCTCAGCTGGAGAATGGATGCTCACTCACTACTACTCGAAACTGGAAATGATCTGAAGCGACACTTCATTTAACCCCTAGAGCGCTTTCAATCAGCTGCTTACCCAGTGCTAGGTCTTGGTTTCTTACTGTCTCTACACAATCTTCTTTAGGGAGAGAGTCAAGAACTTGTGGGCTGTTAGAAACAAACTTGTGCAGTCACAATTTTCCAGTACAGCAGAGTTTTTTGCTTCATGGACTAGACGAATAGCCTCTTCTTTGGAGTGGAAACTGATAAGGCCATCATCCACTTAAAAGTGCCTTTCAATGAATCTTATAGTTGCTTCACTAAACTGGCCTCAACCTTGTGCTGCAATGTACTTGAGACCAAAGTTTGCACAAGCCGGTGACAAAGCAGCTCTGAACAAATGAACTTGCATTCGGTATACTGATGGACCTAAGTGAAATCTCCATTGTCTCACCACAGGAAACGGAGGCAGTCTTGATCTTCGGCCCTGACTCTAAACTGTTGAAACATACATTCTATGTCACACATCACTGCCACTGGACCCTTGCGAAACCGACACAAGACACCTATCAAGGTATTGGTTAGCTCTGGCCCTGAGAGCAGATGATCGTTTAATGACACACCTTTATATTTGACTGAACAATCAAACACTACTCTTATTTTCCCAGGTTTTGGGGGTGGTACACCCCATGATGCGGAATGTATCAGGTAGAGCTTTTGTCAAGTTCTTCAAGTGGAAGTATTTTCGCATCTCCATGCACTATAGTTTCATTCATGAATGTTGTATAGTCGTTGCGATATTGTTTGTCTCTTTCAAGTCTTTTCTTAAGACATTGAAGTCGGTGTTCTGCACAGCTTTTATTGTTTGCCAGACACGGCCTGTCCTCTTTAAACGGCAAAGGTAGCTCAATGTCCGTCTGCTGTTACCCTTACTCCTTCCATTATAGACAAAAAACGCTGATCCTCTTGGGAGAAGTGAGACTCTTTTACCTTTCTTTCACTGAATTCATACTCAAGGACTTTAATCACATCTGGTGGTGTGATTATTTTTATTACTTTGACTTGTGTGTGACAAATGTAATGGACTTCATTTGGCAACTGATCTGATGACAGCTTGGGTGTCACTTCCTTAACAATAATCCTGTGGCTGCTTCCCATAGCATCATAGTCAACACAAGGGTCTTTATAGTTTCTACACGTCCTAGCTCCCTTCGCTTCTGTTCTAATGCCTTTAGTTTTTCAGCGTTTTCTGCTTCTTGTATTGCTAACCTTTGCCAGTTTTCTGCTTCGAGATTTTCAACCTTGTTTCTTTCACATTCCATTTCCCCTATAACTTTCAGAGTGGCTTCAGTTGCAGCTAATTCAGCTGCTGCTTCCTGTTTCTTTACAGACAACCTGCTTGAACTTGAATATGTGCTTCTTGAACCCTTAGATTTTTGAGACTTTGCTGAGATGAACACTGAACCAGCTTCACTCCAGCGAAGTGATCCCTTTGCTAAATCCTTTACTTTACACTTCATTGTCTGCAAGCCAATCTTGAGCTAGTTGTATAAGCTTTTGAGAAACAGCATCACATGTATCCACTCTTCGACGAGTGTCTCCGTCAGGAGATACATAACTGCGCAGCTTATCATAGGCTTGTTTTAGTTCTGATGAGACAAATTGGATCTGGGCAATGCGATCATGCAATGTTACACTAACAGGTTTTTCAAGTGCCCCTTTAACTTGTTTAGCAGCATATTTCCATTCATTATAGCTTGCCTTAAAGTGAGTTTGAAGCTTATTCACCTTTTCTTCGTGCAGTGCTTGACCCTTTTCAGTGAGTTTCCCAACTCTTTGGCTTTTCCTCAAGATCTCTTTTTTAGCAGCTTGATTTGTGCTTGGCTCTTGTGTGCTTGTGCCCTAAGTTTCATAATCAGGACTGACTTGTAACTGCAACTCCACAGCTTCAATATCACAGTCTTCTTAATCGGCCATACCACTATTATAGTGTGCTTCAAACTTTGCTACTTATAACTTTAACTCAACTAAGTAATATCACACTCTTTAATGTGTGTCACGATCACCAGCGATCTTCTCCCCTTAGATCGCTGGTTTACATGCACAAACACCCATGGACTACAAATCCACCATCATATGAACTACAACTCCATACATGCACTCCAATCACACACACATGTTACTCATCTCCACTGATTGCACACACACCACCGGAGGCTATTCAAGACTGATTGCACACAACACATAAGCAGCACACACACTCATTTCAGTGCCGAGTCTTGTCATCTGTTACCAGTTTCAATTCAAAGCGTTTCCTTGTCTTGTTTTTGCCGTGTTTAGACCCTCGCCTTGTTTATCTGTTTCTCCCTGTTTGCTGCCATCCTTGTGACCATCTGCCTGCTATATTGACTACGATTCTGGATTATCCTCATACATCTGTTTGCTCCTGTCCTGATCATTGCTTGCCTGACCATTCCTTTAAATAAACCTGCATTTGGATCTGCATCCTGTTGTCAGCATCTATCCCTGGTTACAATGTGCTAATAGCAGTAAATTTCTCAACTTTTTAAAGATAAACTTAAATGTGCACCATAAACAACTTATAAGCCAAATTATAGATAGATTTTTCACTTGTTACAAAACAATCTTAAATATAAAAATGAAATAGTAATGACTTCACCTTTAAAATATCTTGATGTATCCTTAAATGAACGAAAAATACTTGTAGTTAACAGTCACCATATAATAAAAAAACAATAACTTTAGCTTAGTCTCAAATTTTTTGACCACTGCACTTTACCCCTTTAAGCACTTAACAAAGTCCCTTTAAGTTAGCAAGGTTAATCTGCTTCACATTTAAATTGTTTTAAATGTGTTACTTCTTCTTAGCTTAACCACGCTGTACTCTTGGGCTACGTTCACACTGCGAGGCTTAGTGCTCAAATCTGATTTTTTCTCAGATCTGATTTTTTTGCGTAGCTGTTCACACTGTTGTTATAAATGTGGCCAATATCAGATTTGCTGTGTGAACAGATCATGGTCGTAAACTGACCCGCATGCACAGAAGCATAGTTACGGACAACACAAAATGTCTAATTATGCACACAATGTGTCTACTGTATGAAGCTTGTTGTCAGATTATGCTTAATATGATTATTGTCCTTTTCACAGACAAGTGTGGTGTATTACATGAACTGTAAAGGGTTGTTCTGCTACTACTAATGTGTATTTCGACATTTGAAACCTAAAATAAGTCCCTTGTGATTGAAAACACTAATCATTTGTGATTTATGACAACCGCGGCGCACGTCTGTCGGACCACCGCTGTAGTGAACTCATCAAGGGTTAATGAGCAGCCGCAGACTGAACTGTGAAGGCGAAGTTGGTTTATCTCAGTTTGCAGTTATTTTATTTTACTTCGTTATAACCAACAGACACGTGCAGATGGGAGGTTTGGGTGCTTGAGCTCCTGCCCTTTTATTCGCTCGGAGATAATGTTCATCCTTAAAATGAAAGTGCCCGCTCCTTTGTGCACGGATCCCCTTTCCGCAACACCCCCGACACTCTTTAGCTTCGCGATCAACCCGTGCCCCGATCGTTAACCAAAGTGGTTAACAAGCACCAGTTTTGCCTTCAAAATCTTTTTCAAAATGAACAACCAACTTTCTGTGGTAAAGTAATCACCCTGTGTGCCATTCTACTATGCTGCATAGGTGTAGATGATGTCTGCAGCACAGAATGATGACGTATGTCGCTCGAAGATTATGTAAAAGTCACATGAAATCCGACATAACCGTTTACACTGTGGTCACATTGCAAAACATCAGATCTGTGTCTGATTTAAGACTACATATGAAAGTGGCACAAATCTGGAGTGAAAAGATCAGATTCCATGTGGTTTGGGCTGTTCACACTGTCAAGACCTGAGTCACATATGGGCGAAAAGATCAGATTTGGGCCACATTTGCCTGCAGTGTAAACATAGCCTTATACACCGACTGCCGTTGATGTGGGCTTTGCGCACATGCAGTTCTTTTTTCTTTTGATGCTTGAGAACGACGTCACTGCCTAAAGCTGGATTAATATTTTCGCCTGGCACCGCATCGCGCACCTCCGCTGACTGTGCGCGCACCTCGCGACACGGACAAGGTTTTTATACTTGCCGCGCTCTCAGGATGGCGCCGCGGATGGCCGCCTTGGTGTGGAGCTCTCCAGTGTTTGCACTATTTCTGTTAGTCTGTCCTGTTTTATGATTATCAAACATAATCAGTTATACCAGGGACGAGCTGCTGAACATTCAGAAGTGCACACCAACTAATCACCAACTGGATTTTGATTTCTCTGGCGTTTTGCGGAACATTGTCATCGACGGAGCAGCTGCACTGTGGAAGCGATACAAGACCCGCATGTGTGGGAAGAGAGCCGGCGCGCTCCTCAGGCTGAGACAGCGTGGCTTCAGAACGGCGCTGCCTAGCATCCATCTAGCGAATCTCCGCTCTCTCCATAACAAAATGGACGAACTACTTCTGCTCTCACGCAAAAACAAGAACTTTAACAACTCTGCTGCGCTGTGTTTCACAGAAACCTGGCTGAACAAAGCCATTCCGGACAGCGCATTACACCTACCAGACTTTCAGCTGTACAGAGCAGATCGCGATACGGTGTCAACGGGCAAAACGTGCGGTGGTGGGACATGCTTTTACATCGACAGGTAGTTAAAGAAGATGTGCTGTCCTGATGTGGAAGTGCTTTTCCTTAACTGTAAGCCGTTTTATGCACCGTGGGAGTTTTCCTCGTTCATTCTCATCGGTGTTTACATTCCACCGCAAGCACACGTGAGTACCACGCTGCAACAGCTGTCTGATCTGATCACAGAGACTGAACAACGACACCCGGACTCTGTTTTTATCATTCTCTGGGACTTTTATCTGGCAAAACTCACACATAAGCTGCCTAAATACAAACAGCACATTACATGCCCCACCAGAGACAATAACATTTTGGACCATTGCTACACCACAATAAAGGATGCATATTGCTTCGTCGCCAGAGCAGCTCTAGGACTCTCCGACCACTGCCTGGTTCATCTTATACCAACTTACAGGCAAAAACTTAAATCTACTAAGCCAGTATTAAGGACTGTTAAGAGATGGACCAACGACACAGAGCAGGTCTTACATGCCTGTTTTGAATGCACTGATTGGAGTGTTTTTGAAGCTGCAGCCACCAACCTAGATGAGCTCACAGAGACTGTAACATCATACATCAGTTTCTGTGAGGAGTAATGCATCCCGACCAGGACCTACTTATCATTTAACAATGATAAACCATGGTTTATACCAAAACTTAGACAGCTTCGTCACGCAAAAGAGGATGCCTACAGAAGTGGGGACAGGATTTTATACAATCAGGCCAGGAACACACTGACAAAGGAGATTGGGGTGGCTAAGAAGAGCTATGCCAACAAGCTGCAAAACCAGTTTTCTGCCAACGACCCTGCATCAGTGTGGAAAGGCCTGAAAGACATCACTAATTATAAAACACCATCTCCCAGTATCGACAGCAACAAACATCTTGCAAACGAGCTGAATATGTTCTACTGTAGATTTGACACCTCTGACCAGACACCTCACACCCGCCCGGACCATCTCCCTACACAGCCATCAACACCTCCAGCCATCTCCCTCTCCCCCCCCTGCACTTCAGATCAGTTAGGATAATGGACGTCAGATCCTTAGTAAACAGCCATCAACACCTCCAGCCATGTCCCTCTCCACCCCGGCACTTCAGATCAGTGAGGATAATGTGCGTGAGATCTTCAGAAAACAGAAGAGACGAAAAGCACCAGGTCCAGACGGTGTTTCATCAGCTTGTCTGAGAATCTGCGCGGACCAGCTGGCTCCCATTTTCACACAGATCTTCAACAGATCACTGGAACAGCGCAAAGTTCCATCCTGCTTCAAATGCTCCACCATCATCCCAATAGCAAAGAAACCAAAGATCACAGGACTCAATGACTACAGACCTGTCGCCTTAACATCTGTGGCCATGAAGTCATTCGAAAGACTGGTGCTAGCTTATCTGAAGGACATTACTGGACCTTTGCTGGACCCCCTGCAGTTTGCTTATAGAGCAAACTGATCTGTAGATGATGCAGTCAACATGGGACTGCATTATACCCTACAACATCTGGACAAACCAGGGAACTATGCAAGGATACTGTTTGTGGACTTCAGTTCTGCCTTTAACACCATTGTACCATCACTGCTCGAGAACAAACTGACCCAGCTGTCTGTCCCTAGCTCTGTCTGTCAATGGATCACCAGCTTTCTGACAGATAGACAACAGCTAGTCAGAATGGGCAAAATCACATCCGACAGCCGCACCATCAGCACTGGTGCCCCCCAGGGACACGGCGTCATTCGGAACGGCAATGAGTCTGCATACAGACAGGAGGTGGAGCGACTGGCTTTATGGTGCAGATACAACAACCTGGAGCTGAACACGCTAAAAACAGTGATGATAGTGGATTTAAGGAGAAACCCCCCTGCACTCCCCCCACTCGCCATCATGAACAGCACTGTGGCTGCAGTAGAGTCATTCAGGTTCCTGGGCACCACCCTCTCTCAGGATCTGAAGTGGGACATTCACATAGACTCTATTGTGAAGAAAGCGCAGCAGAGACTGTACTTCCTTTGTCAGCTGAGGAAGTTCAACCTGCCACAGAAGCTGCTCGTACAGTTCTACTCAGCTGTCATCCAATCCATCCTCTGCACTTCAATCACCGTCTGATTCAGCTCAGCTGCCAAAACTGACTACAGCGAATAGTCCAGTCTGCTGAACGAATCACTGGCACTACCCTTCCTACACTTCAAGAACTGTACTCTTCCAGAGTGAGTAAAAGGGCTCGCAAAATCACTCTGGACGACTCACACCCAGCACACTATCTGTTTGAACTGTTGCCATCTGGTCGACGCTACAGAGCACCAAGCACAAAAACAGCCAAACACAGGAAAAGTTTCTTTCCTCAGGCCATTTACCTCATGAACAGTTAAATATTCTCCTACTGTGCAATAAATGTGCAATAATTTCTCATACGCACTTGTACACAGCACCTTATAACAGTATACAATGCAATACTTTCTCACACGCATTTGTACACAGCACCTTATAACCTGTAAATTTACAACAAATCTGACCATACAATTCAACATCCAGATCTTTTTGACTAACTGCATCTCTGTTTAATGTTTATCGCCTTTTTCTTTTCTCATATTTAATTTTGTGTTGTCACTTGTCACTTTATGTACACTGGAAGCTTCTGTTGCCAAAACAAATTCCTTGTGTGTGTGAAGCACACTTAGCAATGAAATTGATTCTGAACGACGTCACCGCCTAAAGCTGGATTTATATTTTCGCCTGGCACCGCATCGCGCACCTCCGCTGACTGTGTGCGCACCTCGCGACACGGACAAAGTTTTTATACTTGCCGCTGTTGTGACAGGGGGAGGTCAAAAGTAACTGACCATAAAGTCAGACAGATAAACACAGAAGTAGGAAGTTTCTGGAACTACGTCATGTCATTAATATCATTCACGATTTTTTAATCAATTATTTGTATTCTTTCATAAATTTTAATGATTATAAGGATCTTTATAACAATTCAAAAAACATTTTAAATCAAATTTGATGCATCACTTGCTTTTGTTCTTATCTCGGACTGTTTTACCTATTAAAGTTTATTAAAATATTAATGACAACTGAACATGGGTTGCTCTACAAATTTATTCTTTATTATGGCAAAAAAAAGCACACTTACTAAAAAATAGATTTAGATTTTTAGATTTAGCCCGCTCCACAATTCACACATTACTGTCTGGCTAGTTTCTGTGCTATACATATAATGGCTAACAGGTTAAAAGGGTAATAATGGTCCAACATTCCTGACCATTATCACCAATAAAGCCTAGAAAAACAGGGCATCAGTGTAAACCGATAGGTTCAAATATTCCTTTCCAGTTTTCAAAGCAGTAATTTGTTCATTTTAGTTTTGTAACTATTAAACTGTTTTAACTTCAAAATTGTAACATATACATCAGTGTAAAACCTATGACTGGTGGACAAACATATTTCTGTAATTGTGTACCGGGGTCTCCACTTTGCCTTTGGCTTCTTTTGGCTTTAACAATCCCTCAGGTTTTTCCAACATAAACTTTCCTCCTTTCCCACGGCTGTTGCTATTTCTAGCCAAGAATTATTGTTCATCAGGTTATCTGTATGATCACCAATCATAAAGATATGTGTACAGTCGTACTGTTTCAGACAAAAGCTCTTTAAAATGGTTCATATTCAACTCAAATCAAACGCGGCGCCGCGCACACTGTTCGCTCGGGTCTCAAAAAATGCCGTGCGCACCGCCAGCCAAAATCATGTCACGAGCACTCAAAGCGAACTTTCGCTAACACCGCAATGACGTCACATTCGCCATGCGCACTCAAGCAAACTAGTGGACGCGTCGAGTATAAACCTTGGGATACTGGCGTAACAATGGATCTGTGAGACCGAAGGATGACCGTCACTAACGGCCTAAATAGGATGATGATAACCTTCGTTCCGCCTTCCCTCGAGACCGGATGTAAACAAAGTCATGCCCCATGACCCCAAAGGCGAAACTCCCGCGAGGATAAAAGCAGGCTTTACTTCTGGCTCTTCCTCTTACCTTGAACGCCCCCGACTTCCAACGACAAGGATTAGTGACAGTCATCCTTCGGTCTCACAGATCCATAGTTAGGCCAGTAACCCAAGATCTGTTTCGACCTCAGTCAGACCGTCACTAACGGCCTAAATAGGATGACTTATGTCAACAGAGTCGCAAGGAACTTCACAATTCAAATAATTCGTTCTTCTCTGGGAAGCAGACATTAAAACCGCCATGCTGATTGGTGTTGCACTAGTGACATCAGTTCTGTAAAATTTAGAAAAAGTGCATGGTGTAGACCATGATGCTGCAGCACAGATTTCATCCACTTGAACTCCCCGCAGCCCAAGAAGTTGCCATACTTCTGGTTGAATGGCCTCATAATCCTTCTGGCACTATCAGCCCTTTTACTGTATATGCCTGAGAGATCACTTCAACCAACCAGTGAGACAGTCGTTGTTTTGAAAGAGGCAATCCTAGCCTAGTCTTGTCATAGCAAATGAAAAGCTGAGAGTGAGTCTTCCTCAGGGGCTGAGTAACACATAAATAAGTACGCGATGCTCTTACTGGACAGATAAATCATCTTGTGTTGTCTGTAAGGGAGGTTGAAATTGGTCCGACTCTATTACCTGATTCCTAAATCTTGGACTAATCACTTTTGGCAAAAATTAAGGATTTGGCCAGAGTAATACTCCCCTGCCATCGTAGGCAGTCTTTGCTGACTGACAAAGCGCACAATTCTCCGACCCTTTTACTGGAGCAAATAGCCAAAAGTATTGCTGTTTTTAATGACAGATTTTAAAGGTCTGCTTTTGCTATGGCTCATAGGGTGACCTTGTGAGAGAGTCCAATACAAGAGATAAATCCCAATTAGGCGCTCGTAAAGTGCGATTCGGCACCATACGATGGACCCCTTTTAGGAACTGACATACTAAGGGCTTTAGACTTAGTGGTTGGCCATTTACTCCCCCATGAAAAGCTGAAATAGATGAGGTATAAACTTTGATAGTACTGGCTGCTCTGCCCTTGTCTATCTGAGACTGTAGAAAACGAAGAACAAGTGCCACTGAGCAGGATACTGGGTCAAAATTCTCATTAAGGCACCATTCTGAATATATCTTCCATTTACTAGCATAGTTAGATTGGGTAGATGGGGCTCTAGCATTGTTCAGGGTCTCCTGTACTGTTTTATCCAACTGCTGAGAGATGGAATCCGCAGGGGCCATACCCACAAGCACATGGCCGTTGGATTTGGATGCCAAATTTTGCCTTCCACCTGAGACAGGAGATCTGCTCGCAACGGTAGTTGCCATGGATGACCCCAGATCATCTGGACCAATTCTGAAAACCATGGTTTCCCTGGCCACTGTGGAGCAATTAGCAAGATCTTGCTTTCGTGACTTTCCCTGATTCTCCGAAGAACTTGAGGAATTACAGGAATTGGGGGAAAAGTGTATAACAAGTCTGTCGGCCACTCTTGTGACAGAGCATCCAGGCCTAAGCTGCCCCCCTGATCTGTTAGGGAATACCACTTTGGGCAATGGGTTGTCTCCCTGGATGCAAAAAGATCCAACTGAGGAATCCCATACCGGGCCCAAATTTGGGCTAATACCTGTGTGTGTAGTCGCCATTCTCTGAGGGAGGCCCGGTCCTGGACAGCATATCAGCCGCTCTGTTTGCTGCACCCTGGATATGGGTTGCCCTCAGTGAAGACAGCCGTGGCCATGCCCATGTTAAAAGGTTTGTTGCTACCTGGAGGTTTCTCAATGATCTCATACCTCCTTGGTGATTTATGTGATATACTGCAGAGGTACTGTCTGTCCTCACTAGTACGTGTTTGAATTGTATTATTGGTAATAGTGCTTTCAGAGCAAGATGAATAGCCCTCAGTTCTAGCACATTTATATGTTCTGTCGACCAAGGGGGTCCCCACTTCCCCTTTACTGACCTGCCTTCCCAAACAGCTCCCCACCCCGTTAATGAGGCATCTGTCGTAATTACTGTCCTCCTGTGAGGAACATTGCCGAGTGGGCTTCTTCTGCAAAGAAAGGATTTTTTCTTCATTGAAACCGCTAATTTCTTCATCCGATCCTTTTTTGGATGCAGATGAAAAGAGATGAACCATCTCTTTAACGGCCGTGCCTTCAGTAGGCCCAGAGGGATTACTGTAGAGGCTGTGGTCATCATCCCTAGCAGCTTTTGAACCTTGTGGGCTGTCACAACCCTTGCTGTATGAATGTGACGTATTGCCTTCTCCAGATGGTCTATTCTCCAAGGAGTAAGACATGCCTCCATGGTGATCGAATTGAAGTGTAGACCTAGGAAGTCTATCTGCTGTTCGGGTTGGAGACTGCTCTTTTCCCAATTCACTGTAAACCCCAGCGACTGAATGTGAGCCAGAACTTTCCCTGTCCTCTGAACCACTTGTTCCCGGGACAAGGCACAAATTAGCCAGTCATCCAGATATGGCAGAATCTTTACTCCTCGTATTTGAAGGGGGGCTAGAACAGCTGCAATCACCCATGTAAAAATCCTTGGTGCTAAGGACAGGCCAAATGGTAGCACCCTGAACTGAAAGGCCTGACCCTGAAAGGCAAAACGAAGGAAGGGTCTGTGCTCGGGGCAAATTGGGATGTGGAAATAAGCATTTATTTAACCTTTAAATCCAGAGATGTGAACCACTCTCCTGACCTTATGGACTGCATCATGATTTTTGGATGAATCATTTTGAAGGGGAGAATTTTTAAATATCTGTTGAGGCCTCTTAGATCTAAAATGGCCCGGTAACCACCGTCTCTTTTTGGGATTAAAAATAGGCTGAGTAAAAGCCAGTTTCCTGTGCGTTGAAGGGCACCTTTGATATTGCTCCTTTTTTTAATAGGTTTTCTAATTCTTTGATCAGAAATGGTTTTAGCAGTGGGTCTTTGACAATAGTCTGTCTGATTTTTAAAAAGGGTGGGGGGCACTGTCAAAATTGTAGTCGATACCCGTGTAATGGTGGACAGACCCCAAGGGTCCCCAACTACCTTTTCCCAGCTGGTTCTTAAGGGCTGGGAAAAACAGCCGGCGGCTGGCCCCTGATTCCTATGCAGGACCGCCTCCCCGGCCTGCATATCTGTGTGAGCTTCCTTGTTGACCTCCCCTTCTAAATTGAGACTTTCCCTGGGTGTTTGTAGAAGGATTTTGCCTTTGACTGCAAAAATGGTGTTGAGTCATGGCCTGGTCACTATTCGTGTGCCTATGCCAGGCAGATTGTTGCGCTCTCTGGGGCTCCTTAACTTTTTGTCTGGGGCCTGTAGAAGATTTATGACAGTCTCCCTAACTGTAATAAGCGTTCTGCTCTATCGAGCACCTCTTGAGAATCAGGATGGAATACCTTACCCGGCACCACTGGAAAATTCATTAATTCTCCTCTTATGCCATCTGGAAGAGTAGTCTGTGCCAACCATATTTGTCTACGACCTAAAATGGCTGAAGACATCGTCTCTCCTACATCACGTGTCAACTGGGAATGGGCTATTAATGCTGAGTCGATAAGGTTTTTTGAATCTTGGTCTTCTGAACTTATCGTCTTACGCAGAGCGGCCAACAGAATAGCCAATGCATTGCCCATGCGGGCTGCACGCGCTGCCGCATTAAAGGACCTTGATATCAAACGGTCAGTTTTTGCGCACTCCTTCCTTGGGCACCGAGGATTAGCAGATGCCCGGACTGGGCCTAAAGAAGTCCATGCAGCTATCGCCTGTTCAACCGGTGGCATGTCCCCTAATCCAGTTTCCACTGGGTATCGTGCATTGGCCAGCCGTCTACACCTTGCATTAAACTGAGGTTTCTGATATGGCTTCTTCCAGGCTGTTCTCAGCATTGAAGTGAAATCATCTGCTACTGGAATACAAGGTGCAGCATTAATTTGGGTTATCCCCTCCCATACTCCACCTACAGGGGCTGGATCGGGTGATGGTGATTTCAGGCCAACAATCTTGGCTGCACTAAATACTCTGTCAATGACATTATTTTGATGTATATCCTCCTTTAATGTTGGTTCATCATTAACTTCTGCTGAGTCAGAATGAGTTCCACCCTACAGGCTTCCTTCTGAATGTTGTGTCTCTTCAAAAGGCGATTGAGGGGCGAGAAGAGATAACACATCAGCCTCCTTTGCAGTTTCCCTTTGATAGGGCCGCTGCTCATGCATCTGTACACATTCCTTTACAGGTGGTAAAGATGAGGAAGTGGAAGATTGAAGTGTTTCAAACTGATTAATTCTCCTTGACAGGCTTTGAATAGCTGCTAAAATCTGTAATTGTGTGTCTGTATTGCCACTACCTATAGAACTTGGCATCTTTCAGCAATAATCTTACGGTCTGTATTTTGAGGAGAGTTATGGTGGTCACGTGACTGTTTACGTGAGCGTTTTTTGACTGCGCCTGTCCAGCGAGCGTTCCCTCTGTCTTACATGCTGAGAGACAGGACCAGCTGCCCTATTAGCCCGACAAAGTCGTTTCTCCTTTGGCAAGTCAAGCTCTGCAACACAAGGGTTGTCTACATCCTCACTTAAATGTGCCATCCCCAAACATGAAGGGCATTCTCTATGCCCGTCATGAGGGTCCATTGCTATATGGCAGAATCTGCAGCATTGAGAAGCCATCATACTCCTATACAGCTGTTAATCAGATTTAACACTAACTGCGAACAGTGGTGTATAATCTTTTTATATAGTTTAGAAGGTCTGCACCAGTATGCGAACGAATCTAGCAGATCTTCATCAAGCCCCAACAACTGCGAACAGTGATATAGGGTATAAAGATTTCAATACTCACCAATATTGGCATGAAATACTCTGTACCGACTGGTGAGCGCTCTGAAAAACAATAACAATAATGAGTATTTTATGGAAAAAACACCACAATTCATAGGGACACAAGGCACCTATACCACTTGGTTAAGAATTGTATGGTGTATTATTATTAACTATTTAATTATTTTCTTACCTATACCAGGTCTCTTGCGGCGAGAAAGGTAAAGAGGAAGAGCCGGAAGTAAAGCCCGCTTTTATCCTCGCGGGAGTTCCGCCTCCGGGGTCATGGGGCATGACTTTGTTTACATCCGGTCTCAAGGGAAGGCGGAACGAAGGTTATCATCATCCTATTTAGGCCGTTAGTGACGGTCTGACTGAGGTCGAAACAGATTAGGCTTTACAGCTCCACTGCTGCGCCCCGCACCGCTCTCCTCTCCTCTCTTCCAGTGCGAAACAGGCTGAGTTCTGACTGCTATTCCCCTCAAGATGAAACAAAGGCTCAAGTCGTTCTTGATTTTAACTGACGTTTATTCGGAAACGAGTCTGTAGTATGTCTTGTACAGTCTAGCCTTGCATCCCTTTATGTCCCAACAATGCCCTCAGAACTACGAAAACAAATACATAAACTTAAATTAACCCTTTAAAGGTGATGTTGCACGTAATGAACAAAATACATACAACCAATAAATAATGTGCACATTCAACATGTAAGGAAATACACTTAATTGGCTAATTATACATTAACATACAGACACATAATCATACATGTTCACATACGTTAACACTATATGACACATACCCCATTGGCCTCTCTAACTCAAGAGGAATAAACTTGAAGGGTTACAGTTTCTCTTTAACAAACTATAACTTCTTTATACTTCTTACAGCTGTAATCCTTACATACGTGTTATTAGCACAGCACCTTGTGGCTGTACTACTTGTAGTGCATATGACGAATATCTTGATTGCAACAATGAAATAATTAGGTCCCCCCAACCTCCCTCCACCCCTTTTTTTATAGTTTAGTTGAATAATTTTAAATGAATTAACATATATTAACAGCAAATATACATGACTTATTTATTCTAATGATTACTCTGAACATTTTAACTATTTATTGACTTTTGAACTGTTAAATGTATGTTTATGGTGTGTAATATATGAGAATTGCTTCTGACGGCAGCTACATTGTTTCCATTTCATCTTGTTATTTTTAATACTTTGTAACACTGTTTCTGTTATTTTGATCTGTGCAGAGGGACGAACTATTCACCACATTGGAAGGCATTACGGTATTTTTCAACACTGGCCACATGATTAAAGTTGGTAACACTTCCAGAAGAACATCTACAGAAGAATTTATGTTTGATGACAATGATAAAATCATTGGAGCAACAATGTGGCAAAATCAAGAAAATAGCCATTTCGCTGGATTCACATTTGAGGTCGCCAACAGTGATGGTACAGTTAAAACATATTCTGCCAAGAGTATAGATCTGTCTGAGCCTGTGAAGATTGATGTGAAGTCTGGAAAATGTTTCGGCATTACAGCAAGATGTGGAAAAGTTGGACTCCAAGCGCTCGGATTCTACTTTATTTAGATTCTCAATAATGAAAGTAACAATGTAGAGATGATATACTAAACAGTGTAGTTAATGCATGAATCAGATTTTATGCCCAAAATATAGCATAGTGTGAGATTTGAATCAATAAATAATACTTGTGGATGTTTTCAAGCATGCACAGAATCTAAAATTTGGGATTCCTTGTAATGTAACAATTGTAGTTTAGAAAAGCATTTGATTTTTGTTGTGTTTGATGTGTTGCTTTTAATTCATTAATTTAATGGTTTCATTTAATCAAATAATCGTATATAATTATTAGTCATTTATATATTTTTCATTTGATTATTTTGGAATTTAATTATTTAGATAAATTATTTAAAGTCTACATGAACTGGAAGTTGTTGAGGCTTTTCAGTGTGTTGATGTACTTCAGACTAAAACAGAATATTGAGTAGGGGGCGGGGCTTTCTTTTTGCGCATAATTTGAATTTTCTTGTATCACTCTATGAAAGGGGCTAGTCTCTTTAAGCAAACTAACAGTAAGAGTGATGTGGTTAAGAATGTTGTAAAAATAAAAATCAGAGGATTAACTTGCATGGATTGAAATGTACAATGTAATGTTATGTAATATCACTGAACAATGTTGTGAAGCAGTAATTGTCCATTGCTATTGCTTATGGTATAACAAAACTACTGGTCAAAGTGAACATAGGCAAACCAAGATTCAATAAACACTTTTTAAAATCATCATTACTATCATCAGTCAATATTTATTTGTTTAATAACATAATGCAGTTTTGGTACTACAGGTACCAGTTTATAACAGGCTTGTGGGTTTAAAAAGCTGTGCTTCCTGATTGTTCAGATACCAAACAAACTGATATTTCCTGAAAGGATCTGGTGTCCAGAGTTGGACAATTATTATATGTTTGATGTTCAGAATCATAGTAACTACAATCATATAAAAGAAAACTGCATGGATCACATAATTTTCTGTTAAATCTATAATTGATGTATTGTTTGTTTGAGTCATGATATTCTTCTGTCATTTGTTCTTTTTTGTAACGTAAATTACAAAATAATCTGAATACCACGACTGCAAAGAACAAACTCTCTTGCTGCTTTTAAATTAAATTCAATACTTTGTGTTCACAATAAAAAGAGACTAGTAAAGATTATAATAAGGTTATAACAAGTAATGTACAGCTACAAGTAGGGGGAAATATTTGAGTTAGATTGTATTAGATAAAAAAGTTACATTACATAACATTAAGAATTGCAAGCTTTTTTGTAATACACGTTTTATACAACGCCATGGTTAAACATACAAAATAGGTGTATAAAATATTAATTAATTTTCATTAAAAAATTGACTTAGCAAAAAGTCTTCATCAGAATTCTCCCAGCAGGCTCAGGATGTCAACAGACTGGCGTTACCCCAACATCGTGGGACATTGCATATTGTTTGGAAATGAATATTGAGTTGACATCAGAACCCAACGTCAGGCCGATGTCATCGTCCAACGTCGGACAGACGTTGCATTTTGGTTACTTTCCAACGCAACCTAAAAACAACCAGATATCAATGTCTAATGATGTTACAGCTTGATGCTGTGTGGACGTTACCACTATGACGTTGTGTGTCTGCTGGGCTTGTTTTGAATGCTTGGCCTTTGTATAATTCAATTATGTTTTGTATAATCTCCTTTTGTTAAACTGAGAAAAAATAAATACATTTATAAAAAGCCCAAAATCTCAAAATGGTGCAAGAGAAAACAAACAAACAAAGAAATGTTTTACCTTTAGTCTTTGAAACATCACAAAAATTTTAATTAAAATAATAGATACAAATACATTTAAAACACATGATTAAAATCTAACAAAATAACCAAAACAAAATAAACTCTAAAAGAAAGTGTTTACGAGTATGTTGAGGGCCTGCTTGCGTTGAGGTCGTTTTCAATATTTAGTTACTTACAAAGAATAGGTCTGATCTTCATGAACTTAACTTGCAGACTAAAGTGATGCGGCATCTAACGATGCTGCTGCTTTAGGATTTAATGCTGTTATTTCTTTGTCTTTTCCATTTTATTTGGTTTTGTATGCTTTATTGAAGTATGTATTTTCTGGTTATATTTTGTATTTTTGTCTTGTTTAAATTTATTTTCTTGTGACTGTCTATAACCTTAATTGCTTCCTTTATTGTATTTGAATTGTTTATATATTGGTTTTCTAAGGTGGGCAGCTGATTACTTGGTTCTGTAATGAGTGTATTTTTATTTTCCTCAACTTTGCACTATGTTTGTTTTTTCAACTTGTAACATGGAATTGCAGACCTTGATTTGTAATAATAATGCAATTGTACAGCCCTGCAATTAAATTACAGTGTTTTCTTGTTTTAATTGTTACTACAAAAAACACTGAATTATATAGCTGTATAATTAAATTCTTCTAAAAAGATTTTTTTTTTTGGCTTGCCATAGCATTCAAATTGCGTTTGTCTCAGAGGAAGATTTATATGGTCTCAACAACCAGCCTTATAATTTCTGAGTTACAAACTATATTAAAGAGTCTCAAAAGTACTAGGATGTAACAGTTTATAGCTCAGATATAAACTGATGTTTATGCTAAAGATTTAAATCACCGTCAAGTTGCAGCAATTGCATTGTTGAGCCGACAGGTGGAGACAACTAACCATCAAAAATTAAGCAGTGCAGATCGTAATGTAACGTTGCTGAATTCAGTTAGTTCGTATAAATTTGTTGGCTTATTTAGAATATATTTATATGAACAAATTATTGTAAGTGTTAGGTGATGTAGACTCATCATATTGTATTGTTTTCATGTTGTAAACTGCATTCAATATATAATGTTCATAATATATCTAATAAAAACGAAAGTGAAAGAGAACGCTTATTCTTTTAGGACAGTGGTTCTCAACCAGTGGGGCCCCGGGGGGGCGCGGACACTCTCGCGGGGGGGCGCGAGTTGATGGGAGAAAAAAAAAAATGGATTTTTTTTTTTTTTTTTGCAAATTTGTGATCCTTGTTCGGATTCATCAGCATACCTGTCAACCCTCCCGTTTTTCCCGGGATTCGACCATATTAGACAGTTCTATGCCGCTATCATTCCGTAAAGGTATTTTTACGTATTTCTCCCGTATTTTCAGTGTTTCTCTGAAGGGTGGCAAATAAACATTAAAGAGCAGAGCCTCCCTGTACGCAACCCATACCGCCCAACCACAAGGGCCTCCTTGCTCTTAAATGTGAGGCTGTTCTGTGCTTTCGCTTTGTTTAAATAAAAAACAGACATAAATATAAAAACAGCGGGATTCCCTTTCCTTTTCATTACAGATGCCGTCTCCCCTTCATATGCAATCTTCAAAACAGTCATATAGCGGTGCGTGACTATCAGCTGACGCGCTCCATAGTGATAAATAGACGCTGTTTCCCAAACGGATTCTACACATAATTTGAAGCGGAGGCTGGGTTTTGGGTGCGTGTTAAACAGACATATACACATAATTAATAATAATAATATCTAAGATGTCGATCTTGGTGGGTTTTTTTTTCAAACACAACTAATTTTGTCCTAATGAGCATAAAAAGTTATGAAAGCAATCGAATGTGAAGAAAAGGTTAATGAGATTTGATAACTTCATTCTATTTCATTATAATAGCTATTAATTTTATTAAGATGAACTGTTTGCTAATGTATACTAAATTTTGTAATTTTGTAAATAATAATAATAATAATAAAACATATTACTGACCATTTAACTGTTTATTTACAATGAAACAGCTCCAAATGAACATATTTAGTAATTTGGGGATTATTTTAAAGGGGGGTCGCGGTAATCCCTTATTATGGTGGGCATATCCCTTATTTTCACATCCCAATGTTGACAGGTATGTTCATCGGATCTATTTTTGCTACTAAAATAGACCAATCATTATTTCATCAAAAATATAAGTGACTTAATATTATTAACTTGTTTGTTGAAGTGTTTGTTGATGCATGTTGCTGAACTGTATTCAAATGTTATAAATATAAAAACACCACATATTTTGAAATGTAACTGCAGTATGTCAGTTTAGTTTATTTGTGTGTGCTGCACTCATAGACTTTAGAAAACGGTGCTCATTTGTTTGATTTCTCCTCGAGAAGCTGCACACAGCCTCAAAAGTTTAAGGTCCTTGCAACCCTGACTGAGTCCGAACTGTCGTATTCGTTTTTTCATATTCGTCATTTGGTGGCTCTCAGTTGTCAAAAACACCCCTCAAAATATTTGTTACGGATGCGAAAAATGCAGAAAATCGAACCATCCGAATTAACGAACGGAAGTTGCAGTCAGAATATAGGCTACAGTTAAAGCTTTCCTTTAGTTTTTTGTGAAATGCACGCATGCATGCAGCCACGCACACACAAACATGTTTAAATACTTACATATTATGTTGTTAATAAATAAATAACAATAAATTGTTGTAACAGCAATATCTCCAAGTTTAGTTTTTCACTGTAAAAATGTAATGATTTGCCAATGCAAAGAGAGTACCACTACCTTTTCCCCCACTGATTATAACACAAACAAATCATCCTCCTGGCAACTTTTTTTTTTTTGTCAAAAGCGACAAATCCAGTGACTTTTACTGGTGTTTTTTGGAGGACTTTTGTGGTGTTTGGAGACTCGAAAGCACGAATCACTCCTGCAGTTAGGCCTACTGTGCTCAACTAGCAGCAGCTGCTGCAGTGAGCCCCTCCCCGTCCAAAAGCACTCACAGGCAGTCAGTCTTTTGTAGCCGCTAAAAAAATCCGGTTCTTTTGACTTTGTGCTGAACCAATCCGTAAAAATTATAAATCTTATCAAATCATGGCCGCTAAACACTCGCTTGTTTGGGGTCCTCTGCCAGAAGATGGGGTCAAGGCATGAACAGCTGCTTCTGTACATTGACAGCATTGATGCAGGAATATCCTGAACTCTGACGTCGCCTTTAAGATTCTCATTCCTTTCGCTTTGACATATTTGTGTGAGGCAGGATTCTCAAAAATGACCACTCAAAACGAAATACTGCAATCGTGCACAAATAGAGGATGATTTGAGGATATGTTTATCAAACATTGAGCCAAGAATTGAGAATCTTTGCAAGGCAAAGCAGGCTCAGGTCTCACATTAAAATCACCTACCTGCAAGCTTCTGTAAAAAATGCAGATGATGCCTACTATTAGGCCTAGTAATAATAACAATAATAAAGCATTAATTAATATCAGAGGTCTGGTGCCAATTCCCAATTATAACAATAGCCTAGTAGTGATAATAGTTCTATACTGATGATGATAATAATAATAATAACAACAACAACAATGAAACATGTAACCTCATATAATTATAAAGCAACAGCCTAGTAATGATGATAGGCCTACCTACCGCTACTGAGGATGATAGTAATAATAACAATAATAATGTGGGTGGGGGGTCGTTTTTTTTTTTTCGGGGGAGGGGGGGGGGGGTGCACTGGGGCCCCAACTGCAATGAACCAGCTTTGGGGGGGCCCGGCTTGCAAAAGGTTGAGAACCCCTGTTTTAGGACAAGAAAGAAAGAAAAATAATACACCAACAAATTCAGCTTAAATTAAACATTAGCATTTATTTGTCTTTTTTGTTCTTATATGAATCAGAATGAATGCAACCTGATTAAAAAAATTGCTAAATAAAAAAATGAATAAATAAATAAATAAGCTGACGAGATGCTACCCCTGTTTCTACACCCTTTTTTAAGATGGTAGTTCATTCTGATAGCTAGACATTTAAGCTGACAAGATGGGCAACCCCTGTTTTTTAGATGACAGATTGAGCTAGTAGCACATTCTGAGGATGAAAAATTATGTCATCATTTACTCTCCTTCACTTGTTTAAAACTTATTTGACTTTATAATATCTGTATATTGCTTTGAGATATATACTGTATATTGCATTATATATTACACTGTATATTACACTGTACATCATAATTCCAACTACTAAATGTTAACTGACAGGGTTTCTCATGACCAATTCTTTCTTTTAAACCAGGGTGTCAAGCTCAGTTCTTGGAGGGTTGCAGCTCTGCTCAGTTTAGCTTTAACCTGAATTAAATGCACCCGATCAACCTAATTGAAACATTGAGGTTTGCTTGAAAGCTGCAGGTAAGCAGGTTTGTAACTATATGCAGGGCTGTGGCTCTCCAGGAACTGAGTTTGACATCCCTGCATTAAATGGTTAAATGTAAATAATGGAATAAGATTAACATTATAAGACAAAAATTCTATACCTCATTAACGTTAGCTATATACCCAAGCAGAGAATGTGCTAATAGCCTATGCCCTTAAATATAATAGCTTAAATAATTATCAAAAGGTTACTTTTTTGTTTCTTTATGCTATTTTCTGTTTCTTATAAGGCTACTTAAGAAATAAAATAAAAGTGAAAAAAAAAAAATGATACATTTGTATCAGCAAAATTAGAACGTTCAGCTTGTGCTTTTTCCTTGTTTTAGCCATTCTCGATTTGAAAATTGTTTGCGCTTCAAGTGAAACCAAACTTAATTCAAAATTAACTTAAAGTTAAAATTAACTTAATTTAAATTAACTTACAATAAAGTAAATGTCAATCAGCATCAGCAACTGAAAGTAGTGAATAAAATATTGGGGTGACACCCAAAATCAACCATTCTTCAAAGAGATGTCAGATGATTAGTTGTGTTGATTCCAATGGAGGAGCATCTAAGGCATTTGAATTAAAGGAGTTGAGTGTTGTGTCTGTGGTTAGTTTAACCCATTTTCAAGTTTGAGGCTGTTTGATTTGCAAACCAAAAGAAACATGACAAAAATATCATTCAATAAAAACACATCTGATTCATACTGTAAATGTTACAATAAAGTTATTGCAAAGCATATTTTCTTAATACTTTCACAGGTAAATATCTAACCACACCACAGCGATTTTACATTGATAAGTAGCCCTTAGCAGGTGATTATAGCCTGTTTTGCATCTGACAAATGTGGATTTTAGTTAGAATGCAGCAGATACAGATCCCTGTAATTGGAATTCTGACTAGTAATATACTTTAATTGAAGATCCAGTTCTTGTATATAAACTTACTGGTCACTTGTTAGGTACACCCATCCAACTGCTCTTTAACGTGAATTTTAATCAGCCAATCACACGGCAGCAACTCAATGCATTTAGGCATGTATACATAGTCAAGATGATCTGCTGCAGTTCAAACCGAGCATCAGAATGGGGAAGAAAGGTGATTTAAGACAGCAGTAGAAGACCACACTGAGTGCCACTCCTGTCAGCTAAGAACAGGAAACTGAGGCTACAATTCACACAGGCTCACACCAAAACTGGACAATAGAAGATTGGAAAAGCGTTGCCTGTCTGATGAGTCTCGATTTCTGCTGGGACATTCGGATGGTAGGGTCAGAATTTGGCGTCAACAACATGAAAGCATGGATCCATCCTGCCTTGTATCAAAGGTTCAGCCTGGTGGTAATAGTGAAGGATGTTTTCTTGGCACACTTTGGGCCCATTAGTATCCATTGTGCATCGTGTCAATGCCACAGCCTGAGTATTGTTGCTGAGCATCCCTTTATGACCACAGTGTACCCATCTTCTGATGCCTACTTCCAGCAGGATAACACACGCCATGTCATAAAGCACAAATCATCTCAGACTTGTTTCTTGAAAATGAGTTCATGGTACTCAAATGGCCTCTACCGTTACCAGCACTCAATCCAATAGAGCACCTTTGCGATGTGGTGGAACGGGAGATTGAGAATCATGGATGTGCAGCCGACAAATCTGCAGGAACTGTGTGATGCTATCATTTCAATATGGACCAAAATCTCAGAGGAGTATTTCCAGTACCTTGTTAAATCTATGCCAAGAAGGATTAAGGCAGTTCTGAAGGCAAATGGATGTCCAACCCGGTACTAGTAAGGTGTCTAATAAAGTGGCTGGTGATTGTAAATAACAATTTAACTTATTGAATCAATTCAGTATGGCACCTTAAAAAAATCCTCTTTTGTGTTCGAGAAGAAACTCATAAAACTTTAAAACCAAATGATAGAGAATAAATGATGAGGTAATTTCCATTTTGGGTGAACTATCCCTTTAATAAATCTTCAAAAAAAAAAAATTGACAGGATGTTATCATGCAGTAACAGGGCTGAGCGTCCATAGGGAATGAAATCCGAGAACCGCTCACATACACTATGTTTATGTAAAAACAAACAAACAAAAAATAAGTAATAAATAAGTAATAAAAAAAAAATAAATAAATATAAATATACGTTTCCATCCCATTGTACGCAGGCGTGCAGGAGGAGTTTGGGGTTTTTTCCGTCGACATTAATTTCGTCAGTCGCTTCTCACTGCAGTTCTTCTCACTGGGATTCAGTATTCAACCTAGGTCCTCTTTAATTCGTCTCATCAGAGCCTCCTTTGCTGCAGACTGGTAAGCAGTGCAGATCGTAATGTAACGTTGCTGAATTCAGTTAGTTCGTATAAATTTGTTGGCTTATTTAGAATATATTTATATGAACAAATTATTATATGTTAGGTGATGTAGACTATGATCATATTGTATTGTTTTCATGTTGTAAACTGCATTCAATATATAATATTCATAATATAATCGATGATGAAAAAATCTAATAAAAACGAAAGTGAAAGAGAACGCTTATTCTTTTAGGACAAGAAAAAAGAAAGAATAATACACCAACAAATTCAGCTTAAATTAAACATTAGCATTTATTTGTCTTTTTTGTTCTTATATGAATCAGAATGAATGCAACCTGATTAAAAAAAATTGCTAAATAAAAAAATTGCTAAATAAACAAATAAATAAATAAGCTGACGAGATGCTACCCCTGTTTCTACCCCTTTTTTAAGATGGTAGTTCATTCTGATAGCTAGACATTTAAGCTGACAAGATGGGCAACCCCTGTTTTTTAGATGACAGATTGAGCTAGTAGCACATTCTGAGGATGAAAAATTATGTCATCATTTACTCTCCTTTCACTTGTTTAAAACTTATTTGACTTTATAATATACTGTATATTGCTTTGAGATAATATACTTTATATTGCATTATATATTACACTGTATATTACACTGTTACATCATAATTCCAACTACTAAATGTTAACTGACAGGGTTTCTCATGACCAATTCTTTCTTTTAAACCAGGGTGTCAAGCTCAGTTCTTGGAGGGTTGCAGCTCTGCTCAGTTTAGCTTTAACCTGAATTAAATGCACCCGATCAACCTAATTGAAACATTGAGGTTTGCTTGAAAGCTGCAGGTAAGCAGGTTTGTAACTATATGCAGGGCTGTGGCTCTCCAGGAACTGAGTTTGACATCCCTGCATTAAATGGTTAAATGTAAATAATGGAATAAGATTAACATTATAAGACTAAAATTCTATACCTCATTAACGTTAGCTATATACCCAAGCAGAAGAATGTGCTAATAGCCTATGCCCTTAAATATAATAGCTTAAATAATTATCAAAAGGTTACTTTTTTGTTTCTTTATGCTATTTTCTGTTTCTTATAAGGCTACTTAAGAATAAAAAAAAAGTGAACAAAAAAAAAAAAAATGATACATTTGTATCAGCAAAATTAGAACGTTCAGCTTGTGCTTTTTCCTTGTTTTAGCCATTCTCGATTTGAAAATTGTTTGCGCTTCAAGTGAAACCAAACTTAATTCAAAATTAACTTAAAGTTAAAATTAACTTAACTTAAATTAACTTACAATAAAGTAAATGTCAATCAGCATCAGCAACTGAAAGTAGTGAATAAAATATTGGGGTGACACCCAAAATCAACCATTCTTCAAAGAGATGTCAGATGATTAGTTGTGTTGATTCCAATGGAGGAGCATCTAAGGCATTTGAATTAAAGGAGTTGAGTGTTGTGTCTGTGGTTAGTTTAACCCATTTTCAAGTTTGAGGCTGTTTGATTTGCAAACCAAAAGAAACATGACAAAATATCATTCAAAAAAACACATCTGATTCATACTGTAAATGTTACAATAAAGTTATTGCAAAGCATATTTTCTTAATACTTTCACAGGTAAATATCTAACCACACACACAGCGATTTTACATTGATAAGTAGCCCTTAGCAGGTGATTATAGCCTGTTTTGCATCTGACAAATGTGGATTTTAGTTAGAATGCAGCAGATACAGATCCCTGTAATTGGAATTCTGACTAGTAATATACTTTAATTGAAGATCCAGTTCTTGTATATAAACTTACTGGTCACTTTGTTAGGTACACCCATCCAACTGCTCTTTAACGTGAATTTTTAATCAGCCAATCACACGGCAGCAACTCAATGCATTTAGGCATGTATACATAGTCAAGATGATCTGCTGCAGTTCAAACCGAGCATCAGAATGGGGAAGAAAGGTGATTTAAGACAGCAGTAGAAGACCACACTGAGTGCCACTCCTGTCAGCTAAGAACAGGAAACTGAGGCTACAATTCACACAGGCTCACCAAAACTGGACAATAGAAGATTGGAAAAGCGTTGCCTGGTCTGATGAGTCTCGATTTTTGCTGGGACATTCGGATGGTAGGGTCAGAATTTGGCGTCAACAACATGAAAGCATGGATCCATCCTGCCTTGTATCAAAGGTTCAGGCTGGTGGTAATGGTGTGAAGGATGTTTTCTTGGCACACTTTGGGCCCATTAGTATCCATTGTGCATCGTGTCAATGCCACAGCCTGAGTATTGTTGCTGAGCATCCCTTTATGACCACAGTGTACCCATCTTCTGATGCCTACTTCCAGCAGGATAACACACCCATGTCATAAAGCACAAATCATCTCAGACTTGTTTCTTGAAAATGAGTTCATGGTACTCAAATGGCCTCTACCGTTACCAGCACTCAATCCAATAGAGCACCTTTGCGATGTGGTGGAACGGGAGATTGCGAATCATGGATGTGCAGCCGACAAATCTGCAGGAACTGTGTGATGCTATCATTTCAATATGGACCAAAATCTCAGAGGAGTATTTCCAGTACCTTGTTAAATCTATGCCATGAAGGATTAAGGCAGTTCTGAAGGCAAATGGATGTCCAACCCGGTACTAGTAAGGTGTCTAATAAAGTGGCTGGTGATTGTAATAACAATTTAACTTATTGAATCAATTCAGTATGGCACCTTAAAAAAATCCTCTTTTGTGTTCGAGAAGAAACTCATAAAACTTTAAAACCAAATGATAGAGAATAAATGATGAGGTAATTTCCATTTTTGGGTGAACTATCCCTTTAATAAATCTTCAAAAAAAAAAAAATTGACAGGATGTTATCATGCAGTAACAGGGCTGAGCGTCCATAGGGAATGAAATCCGAGAACCGCTCACATACACTATGTTTATGTAAAAACAAACAAACAAACAAACAAACAAATAAGTAATGAAATAAGTAATAAAAAAAAATAAATAAATAAATAAATATGACGTTTCCATCCCATTGTACGCAGGCGTGCAGGAGGAGTTTGGGTTTTTTTTCCGTCGACATTAATTTCGTCAGTCGCTTCTCACTGCAGTTCTTCTCACTGGGATTCAGTATTCAACCTAGGTCCTCTTTAATTCGTCTCATCAGAGCCTCCTTTGCTGCAGACTGGTAAGCAGTGCAGATCGTAATGTAACGTTGCTGAATTCAGTTAGTTCGTATAAATTTGTTGGCTTATTTAGAATATATTTATATGAACAAATTATTGTAATGTTAGGTGATGTAGACTATGATCATATTGTATTGTTTTCATGTTGTAAACTGCATTCAATATATAATATTCATAATATAATCGATGATGAAAAATCTAATAAAAACGAAAGTGAAAGAGAACGCTTATTCTTTTAGGACAAGAAAGAAAGAAAGAATAATACACCAACAAATTCAGCTTAAATTAAACATTAGCATTTATTTGTCTTTTTTGTTCTTATATGAATCAGAATGAATGCAACCTGATTAAAAAAAATTGCTAAATAAAAAAATTGCTAAATAAACAAATAAATAAATAAGCTGACGAGATGCTACCCCTGTTTCTACACCCTTTTTTAAGATGGTAGTTCATTCTGATAGCTTAGACATTTAAGCTGACAAGATGCGCAACCCCTGTTTTTTAGATGACAGATTGAGCTAGTAGCACATTCTGAGGATGAAAAATTATGTCATCATTTACTCTCCTTTCACTTGTTTAAAACTTATTTGACTTTATAATACTGTATATTGCTTTGAGATAATATACTTTATATTGCATTATATATTACACTGTATATTGCACTGTTACATCATAATTCCAACTACTAAATGTTAACTGACAGGGTTTCTCATGACCAATTCTTTCTTTTAAACCAGGGTGTCAAGCTCAGTTCTTGGAGGGTTGCAGTTCTGCTCAGTTTAGCTTTAACCTGAATTAAATGCACCCGATCAACCTAATTGAAACATTGAGGTTTGCTTGAAAGCTGCAGGTAAGCAGGTTTTAACTATATGCAGGGCTGTGGCTCTCCAGGAACTGAGTTTGACATCCCTGCATTAAATGGTTAAATGTAAATAATGGAATAAGATTAACATTATAAGACAAAAATTCTATACCTCATTAACGTTAGCTATATACCCAAGCAGGAGAATGTGCTAATAGCCTATGCCCTTAAATATAATAGCTTAAATAATTATCAAAAGGTTACTTTTTTGTTTCTTTATGCTATTTTCTGTTTCTTATAAGGCTACTTAAGAAATAAAAAAAAGGTGAACAAAAAAAAAAAAAAAATGATACATTTGTATCAGCAAAATTAGAACGTTCAGCTTGTGCTTTTTCCTTGTTTTAGCCATTCTCGATTTGAAAATTGTTTGCGCTTCAAGTGAAACCAAACTTAATTCAAAATTAACTTAAAGTTAAAATTAACTTAACTTAAATTAACTTACAATAAAGTAAATGTCAATCAGCATCAGCAACTGAAAGTAGTGAATAAAATATTGGGGTGACACCCAAAATCATCCATTCTTCAAAGAGATGTCAGATGATTAGTTGTGTTGATTCCAATGGAGGAGCATCTAAGGCATTTGAATTAAAGGAGTTGAGTGTTGTGTCTGTGGTTAGTTTAACCCATTTTCAAGTTTGAGGCTGTTTGATTTGCAAACCAAAAGAAACATGACAAAAATATTATTCAATAAAAAACACATCTGATTCATACTGTAAATGTTACAATAAAGTTATTGCAAAGCATATTTTCTTAATACTTTCACAGGTAAATATCTAACCACACCACAGCGATTTTACATTGATAAGTAGCCCTTAGCAGGTGATTATAGCCTGTTTTGCATCTGACAAATGTGGATTTTAGTTAGAATGCAGCAGATACAGATCCCTGTAATTGGAATTCTGACTAGTAATATACTTTAATTGAAGATCCAGTTCTTGTATATAAACTTACTGGTCACTTTGTTAGGTACACCCATCCAACTGCTCTTTAACGTGAATTTTAATCAGCCAATCACACGGCAGCAACTCAATGCATTTAGGCATGTATACATAGTCAAGATGATCTGCTGCAGTTCAAACCGAGCATCAGAATGGGGAAGAAAGGTGATTTAAGACAGCAGTAGAAGACCACACTGAGTGCCACTCCTGTCAGCTAAGAACAGGAAACTGAGGCTACAATTCACACAGGCTCACCAAAACTGGACAATAGAAGATTGGAAAAGCGTTGCCTGGTCTGATGAGTCTCGATTTCTGCTGGGACATTCGTATGGTAGGGTCAGAATTTGGCGTCAACAACATGAAAGCATGGATCCA
Organism: Danio kyathit; assembly: GCA_903798195.1. Classification (NCBI taxonomy): domain Eukaryota; kingdom Metazoa; phylum Chordata; class Actinopteri; order Cypriniformes; family Danionidae; genus Danio; species Danio kyathit. Next base: position 58,883,241 of record LR812521.1, on the reverse strand, counting down.
TCCTGCCTTGTATCAAAGGTTCAGGCTGGTGGTAATGGTGTGAAGGATGTTTTCTTGGCACACTTTGGGCCCATTAGTATCCATTGTGCATCGTGTCAATGCCACAGCCTGAGTATTGTTGCTGAGCATCCCTTTATGACCACAGTGTACCCATCTTCTGATGCCTACTTCCAGCAGGATAACACACGCCATGTCATAAGGCACAAATCATCTCAGACTTGTTTCTTGAAAATGAGTTCATGGTACTCAAATGGCCTCTACCGTTACCAGCACTCAATCCAATAGAGCACCTTTGCGATGTGGTGGAACGGGAGATTGCGAATCATGGATGTGCAGCCGACAAATCTGCAGGAACTGTGTGATGCTATCATTTCAATATGGACCAAAATCTCAGAGGAGTATTTCCAGTACCTTGTTAAATCTATGCCATGAAGGATTAAGGCAGTTCTGAAGGCAAATGGATGTCCAACCCGGTACTAGTAAGGTGTCTAATAAAGTGGCTGGTGATTGTAAAATAACAATTTAACTTATTGAATCAATTCAGTATGGCACCTTAAAAAAATCCTCTTTTGTGTTCGAGAAGAAACTCATAAAACTTTAAAACCAAATGATAGAGAATAAATGATGAGGTAATTTCCATTTTTGGGTGAACTATCCCTTTAATAAATCTTCAAAAAAAAAAAAATTGACAGGATGTTATCATGCAGTAACAGGGCTGAGCGTCCATAGGGAATGAAATCCTAGAACCGCTCACATACACTATGTTTATGTAAAAACAAACAAACAAACAAATAAGTAATCAAGTAAGTAATAAAAAAAAAAAAATAAATAAATAAATATGACGTTTCCATCCCATTGTACGCAGGCGTGCAGGAGGAGTTTGGGGTTTTTTCCGTCGACATTAATTTCGTCAGTCGCTTCTCACTGCAGTTCTTCTCACTGGGATTCAGTATTCAACCTAGGTCCTCTTTAATTCGTCTCATCAGAGCCTCCTTTGCTGCAGACTGGTAAGCAGTGCAGATCGTAATGTAACGTTGCTGAATTCAGTTAGTTCGTATAAATTTGTTGGCTTATTTAGAATATATTTATATGAACAAATTATTGTAAATGTTAGGTGATGTAGACTATGATCATATTGTATTGTTTTCATGTTGTAAACTGCATTCAATATATAATATTCATAATATAATCGATGATGAAAAAATCTAATAAAAACGAAAGTGAAAGAGAACGCTTATTCTTTTAGGACAAGAAAGAAAGAAAGAAATAATACACCAACAAATTCAGCTTAAATTAAACATTAGCATTTATTTGTCTTTTTTGTTCTTATATGAATCAGAATGAATGCAACCTGATTAAAAAAAATTGCTAAATAAACAAATAAATAAATAAGCTGACGAGATGCTACCCCTGTTTCTACACCCTTTTTTAAGATGGTAGTTCATTCTGATAGCTAGACATTTAAGCTGACAAGATGCGCAACCCCTGTTTTTTAGATGACAGATTGAGCTAGTAGCACATTCTGAGGATGTAGCACTACAACAACATCAACTCAACTCCTACTCGACAGCCTAAATGAAAGTAAAACCTTGCGATCGTAAGTGAATAAATATAGATTAAAATACTTAATGATTTGTGATAATAGTCTGGAGCTAGATCACAATTGCCTTTCAGATTTGTTTAGATATGGTGTAGGCCTACATCTTTGTTTACATATGTACATCATATGTTCAAAAGAAAACTTGTATTTAATCATTGACTGTGTACTGTTTGAGGTCGAACCGCTTTTAAAATCATGTGCAAAACATTTTTATGTATTCAGTAATAGATTCTGTTTCTGTTCTATTTTAGACAAGTAAAATGTAATTTAAAGGAACATAAGAAACATGCTGTCACGATTTGGTCACCCGTTTTGTTATCAGTTAATCATGTCAGTTCATTGTCCGGTATTTTATTGTCACCATTGCTTTACTTGTCCTGCCTGTGTTTCCATGTTTCTCTTTAACAAATATATATATATATATATATATATATATATATATATATATATATATATATATATATATATATATATATATATATATATATATATATGTGTGTGTGTGTGTGTGTGTGTGTGTGTGTTTGTGTGTGTTCATTCATTCATTCATTCATTCACTCATTTTTTTTTTCAGCTTAGTCCCTTTATTAATAAGGGGTCGCCACAGTGGAATGAACCACCAACTTATCCAGCATATGTTCTACGCAGCGGATTCTCTTCCAACCACAACCCAATACTGGAAAACACACATACACCATGGCCAATTCAGCTTATCCAATTCACCCAACTGCCTGTCTTTGGACTGTGGGGGAAACAAGAGCACCCAGAGGAAACCCACGCGAACACGGGGAGAACATGCAAACTCCACACAAAAACTGACCCAGCCAGGGCTCGAACCAGGGACCTTCTTGCTGTGAGGCAATCGTGCTACCCACTGCGCCACTGTGACACCCACACAGTTGAAGTCAGAATTATTAGCCCCCTTTGAATTTTTGTTCTTTTTTAAATATTTCCCAAATTATGTTTAACAAAGCAAGGAAATGTTCACAGTATGTCTGATAATATTTTTTGTTCTGGAGAAATTCTTGTTTTATTTCGGCTAGAATAAAATATTTTTTTTAATTTTTTAAGGACAAAATTATTAGCGACTTTAAGCTATATTTTTTTGATTGTCTAAAGAACAAACCATCGTTATACAATAACTTGCCTAGTTACCCTAACCTGCCCAGTTAACCAGATTAACCTAGTTAATACTTTAAATGTTCACTCTACAGAAGTGGCTTGAAAATATCTAGTAAAATATTATTGACTGTCATCATGGCACAGATAAAATAAATAATTTATTAGAGATGAGTTATTAAAACTATTATGTATAGAAATGTGTTGCAAAAAATTTTCTCTCCGTTAAATAGAAATTTGGGAAAAAATAAACAGTGGGGCAAATAATAATACAATATACTATACACACACGCGCACACACACACACACCACACATACACACACACACTACTTAATGGAGTACACCTTATTTTAAAAATGAACATTTTAATCCATTTCTCAGTTAATATAGGCAATGTATTTTGGTGCATTTAAACAAAATAGATTTATTAAACAGATATATTTATTAAAATAATATTTTAGTCACCAAAGATATTTAGAAATTGAAAGATAATACAATTAAATCTAAGCAAAATATAAGCAAAAAACTCATTTATGCTGAGCACTGTATGTTTTGGCAAAACAGATGTTATTGTATATTATTCTTATTCTTATTATTCTCAAAACAGCACAGTTACACTTAGTTGATCTTAGGGATGCACCGATACCATTTTTTTGGAACCGATCCGATCCCGATACCAAAAATCTGATTATCGACCTATCCCGATCCGATCCCGATACTGTGCTGTTTTTTTTTTTTTTTTTTAACCTAGTACAGTTTCTATGGTTCTGGTGCTCAAATAATATATCTTCTTTAGTAAAATTAACAGACCCATGGCTTACTTTATTTGACAGACGACACAACTAAAAACATGATGCTTGCTAAGTTACTATAAACTATGGGCTACATTATTTGAGCATTCATTATGACATTGATCTGATCTGTTGCGGTCCAGCTTATGTTTCTTTTTTAATATTAAGATTTTTCTTTGAAATCTGTAGGCTACCACTATTGACCCTAATTGTTGGTAAAATAATCGGCCTTTTAGCAAAGCCTGATATTTTCCTGCAGGTTTGAAGCAGACTAAACTAAATCTGAGGCCACCTTTACTTAATAAACATTCCCTCGCCTAAACTCTCGCCGCGAGTGAGATGGAGAAACTGAAAGCATGTCTGAACAATTATTTTTTTGTCTGAAAAATTCTCTTTTTGAAACAAATTTTGTTTGGTATAATTTGTTGAATAGCTATTTAATGTTTTTTTTTTGTTGGTCAGTTATCTACAAAATAAACAAGAATATTTGAGGTAAAGTAAAAAAAAAAAGGTCCGCTTATGCACAACTGCATAACCGCAGTGCACAAACTGACAAACTGGTCTGTTAAATAAAATATTAATATAAAAAATGACAGTGAAATATTCACAATTTCAGAGTAGCCTATTTAGGCTAAATAGTTTTCTGTTAATGACGATCCATATTGCGCTTGTCAGTTTCCCTTTGATTAATTTAATCAACTTCTTTGACCACGATGAGCCAGGCTTTACAAGCAGCACTTAACGTATCCCTCGAAAGAATAAACTTAGTCGCAAGAATAGAGTACAGAAACTCTATATGAGAATAATTTTACGGAGCAGCGCACGACGCTTCCGCGCAGCCGGTGCGCTTGATGAAGCGTTTGATGCATGTGCGCAGCCCTCCGCTCTCTGCGGACACTTTCAAAACAGCAGCACAAAGGGAAGAAATGAGTGCGTTGAGGATCTGTCCAATGTATTAGTGAGCCTTTTCTAATTTAAACTTTCAATTAGGCCTACTTTGTGTGTAAAGAGCAGGTAATAACCCTCTCTTCTGAATGCGATCTGCTGATCTAACAGACACAGCTAAACAGCAATAAACTCCATATTACGAGTCAAATGAACCCATTTAATGCAAAACTAAATGCATTTCTCCACTGATTAATAAAACTAACAGGAACAAATAGGTTTGGAGAAAGTTTTTCGTGTTGTTATGAACGCAACGCAGTTTGAATTGTAAATGAATGGAGAATGATTGACAGGCGCAGCAGCGGGAAGCGCTGAAGTGAACGTGAATTTAGCCACTTAAATATTCATCTGTACTTTACATTAAACTGTAGAATGGCTTCAAAACATTTGGGATATAGTAGCCTACATGACAACTTTCTAGTGCCTTATAATAGGCTACCTTTGTGGCTTTTGTTGGCTTATAAATTACACTAAATATAGCGCACGCGCAAGATCGGATTTGGATCGGTACCAGCTGGCTGATACCCGATCCAGCAAAAATATGCGATATGGAACCGATATCCGATCCAAGTATCGGGATCGGTGCATCCCTAGTTGATCTAAAGTTTATACTGATCTAAAGTTTTTATAGTAGTACTAAAGAGGAACCTTTAGTACATTAAGTACCAAATTATTTGCTTAAAATATATTTTAGTGCATTTTTTCATCACATGGGAAGCATGCCGGGTCAAAAATACACTTTCAATAGCCACTTTTCCACTGGCCAGTGCAAGTCAGCGCTTTGTTCGGGCCAGGTCAATAGACCCTGAAACGAGTAGCAGGCCAAAATCATCTCGCGGTTCTACTGGGATAGTTTGTAGTATTTTGTAAAAACCCCACCATAAGAACAAGGCCGGCCCTATACATCTGAGGGCCATAAGCAGAATAATTGCCCTACCTGTGAGTAGTGCAGTATAGCCATTATATACCATCAAACTTTTAACCTGATTTTTCCACAATGATTTTATTACTTATTAAATAAAATCAATGACAGAAAAATATAGCTTAAAGATTTGCCACATTTCTTCTACTAAATGACTGTCTGAATGATTTAAACATTTTGAAATGCCACTGTTTTGTTCACTAGCAGCTTCAAAAATTAAGAATATTTAATAAGAGACCAGTCATTCCTACTTTGATTTCTTCTAGAGCAGGGATCACCAAACTTGTTCCTGGAGGTCCGGTGCTCCAACCCTAATCAACACACCTGAACAAGCTAATCAAGGTCTTACTAGGTTCTTTGTCGTAGGCTCAACGGACAATCATTTATCCATCTTTGAACAGATTCGTTAGCAAGATAATGGACTCAGCGCCATCTTCTACGGAGGTAAAGGTCTTCCTTTACAAAATCTCCTGGTGGAGGCAATATTATTGATGATTTCTTTGTCAAAAGAAGGTTGGGTGTAAGTGGTTGTGGTCCAGTAGGATCGTTGAGTAATTGTGTTGTTATGGGTCGGCTGTTTACAATTGCCATCAATTCCTATACATATGTTCTTAAGGATGAACTGTCAAGTGTACTAGATGATTGATCCAGGATGGAATTCAAAACACTTCTGATTGTTCGGATTTGCCGTTCCCAGGCTCCACCCATATGACTGGCAGAGGGTGGGTTCATGACAAACTCGCAGCCTAGTTGTTTCAGACATTCCTGGTCCATTTCTTTCACTGCTTCCAAAAACTCACGCCTTGCACCAACAAAGTGGTGCCTTGTCTGATTGCAGTTGACGAACGTTTCCACGTAAATCAATGAACGCCCAAAGTGAGTTAAGAAATGGACCAGTTGATAAATCAAGTAACTCTATACAGTATGTACTGCACGAGAGCACAAACATGTGAACAGCAACCCATAGCGCTTTAGTTCCCTGGTTCCCTCCTTAATATAAAATGGACCGAAACAATCCATCCCACAATATGTGAGGGAAGAGTTGTCTCCATTCTTTCACTAGGCATGTTTGCCATCTTATGTTCTTCTGTTTGCTGCCTGAGTTTTCTGCATTTGACACAGTTGTAGATAAATGATGAATGATACTGCTTGACTACAGCCGAGAACCCATATGCCTTTAGATCTCAGTTCATTTGTGGTCATGCCACGCCCTTGATGTTTCACTCGCTGATGATAGTGATCAATCAGTAACTTGGTGATATGTCTGGTTTTTGGTAAGATAACTGGATGCTTGACATTTGGATGTAAAGTTGCATGCTCTAATCCTCCTCCCACTCTGAGGATGCCCTGGTGGTCCAAGAAGGGACTGAGTTGATACAATCAGCTTGCTCTGTTTTTAGTAATTAACTCCTTTTGGAAGTGAAGTTCTTTGATTTCTTTGGAAAAGACTAACCCTTGTTCAATGGCAATAACTGCGTGCTCAGCTTATTGCCTTCTTCGAGACTTGTAGCTTTGTTGGTTCTCTTTACTGAGCCTTTAAACTCCTTTACAAATCTGGTTAGTCTTGCATTAGCTTTAACTAATTTTGTACAGCTGGAGAATTTCCGGAAACGTTCTGCCAGAGAATTCTCTGTTGTCAAGGTGTGGTGTACAAGAACCTTAGATTTGAGACCTCGAGACACATGGTTAGCAGGGTTGTCTTCTGATGCAACATACATCCATTGTGTTGGTTTAGTACTTTCCTTGATTCGCTGGATACGGTTTGCCACGAAAACATGAAAACGCCTCGCTTCATTGTTTATACTGTATATCCTAAGACAACTTGAGAATCCGTCCAGAAGATCTCTTGAATATTTTCCAACTCTAGTTCTCCTTTAAGCATTTCACTTACTGTATGCACAGCGCTACTATGCTGCGCACAACTCCAATCTTGGTACAGTAATTACCTTGGTGAGTGCTACTCTAGACTTTGCAATACAAGTGAACAGTGAATTTGTCCTGATTTACTGATTGCTCTTAGATACGTACAGACACCATATCCTGCAACACTTGTGTCTGAAAAATGGTGGAGTTCATACCTCTGAACTTCTTGAAAATCTTCTGGTAAATAGCAGCAATCAATCTTGATGTGTGCAAGGTTCTTTAGATCTGTAAGCCAGGACTCCCACCGTGACTGAAGCTCATTTGAAAGTGGTGTGTCCCAGTCTGATTTGTCACAACACATTCGCTGTAGAATTTGCTTGCCAAGTATAACAAAAGGCACCACAAATCCAAGTGGGTCGTAGACAGAAGCTACAGTTGACAAGACTCCTCAGCTGGAGAATGGATGCTCACTCACTACTACTCGAAACTGGAAATGATCTGAAGCGACACTTCATTTAACCCCTAGAGCGCTTTCAATCAGCTGCTTACCCAGTGCTAGGTCTTGGTTTCTTACTGTCTCTACACAATCTTCTTTAGGGAGAGAGTCAAGAACTTGTGGGCTGTTAGAAACAAACTTGTGCAGTCACAATTTTCCAGTACAGCAGAGTTTTTTGCTTCATGGACTAGACGAATAGCCTCTTCTTTGGAGTGGAAACTGATAAGGCCATCATCCACTTAAAAGTGCCTTTCAATGAATCTTATAGTTGCTTCACTAAACTGGCCTCAACCTTGTGCTGCAATGTACTTGAGACCAAAGTTTGCACAAGCCGGTGACAAAGCAGCTCTGAACAAATGAACTTGCATTCGGTATACTGATGGACTTAAGTGAAATCTCCATTGTCTCACCACAGGAAACGGAGGCAGTCCTGATCTTCGGCCCTGACTCTAAACTGTTGAAACATACATTCTATGTCACACATCACTGCCACTGGACCCTTGCGAAACCGACACAAAACACCTATCAAGGTATTGGTTAGCTCTGGCCCTGAGAGCAGATGATCGTTTAATGACACACCTTTATATTTGACTGAACAATCAAACACTACTCTTATTTTCCCAGGTTTTGGGGTGGTACACCCCATGATGCGGAATGTCAGGTAGAGCTTTGTCAAGTTCTTCAAGTGGAAGTATTTTCGCATCTCCATGCACTATAGTTTCATTCATGAATGTTGTATAGTCGTTGCGATATTGTTTGTCTCTTTCAAGTCTTTTCTTAAGACATTGAAGTCGGTGTTCTGCACAGCTTTTATTGTTTGCCAGACACGGCCTGTCCTCTTTAAACGGCAAAGGTAGCTCAATGTCCGTCTGCTGTTACCCTTACTCCTTCTTCCATTATAGACAAAAAACGCTGATCCTCTTGGGAGAAGTGAGACTCTTTTACCTTTCTTTCACTGAATTCATACTCAAGGACTTTAATCACATCTGGTGGTGTGATTATTTTTATTACTTTGACTTGTGTGTGACAAATGTAATGGACTTCATTTGGCAACTGATCTGATGACAGCTTGGGTGTCACTTCCTTAACAATAATCCTGTGGCTGCTTCCCATAGCATCATAGTACAAACAAGGGTCTTTATAGTTTCTACACGTCCTAGCTCCCTTCGCTTCTGTTCTAATGCCTTTAGTTTTTCAGCGTTTTCTGCTTCTTGTATTGCTAACCTTTGCCAGTTTTCTGCTTCGAGATTTTCAACCTTGTTTCTTTCACATTCCATTTCCCCTATAACTTTCAGAGTGGCTTCAGTTGCAGCTAATTCAGCTGCTGCTTCCTGTTTCTTTACAGACAACCTGCTTGAACTTGAATATGTGCTTCTTGAACCCTTAGATTTTTGAGACTTTGCTGAGATGAACACTGAACCAGCTTCACTCCAGCGAAGTGATCCCTTTGCTAAATCCTTTACACTTTACACTTCCATTGTCTGCAAGCCAATCTTGAGCTAGTTGTATAAGCTTTTGAGAAACAGCATCACATGTATCCACTCTTCGACGAGTGTCTCCGTCAGGAGATACATAACTGCGCAGCTTATCATAGGCTTGTTTTAGTTCTGATGAGACAAATTGGATCTGGGCAATGCGATCATGCAATGTTACACTAACAGGTTTTTCAAGTGCCCCTTTAACTTGTTTAGCAGCATATTTCCATTCATTATAGCTTGCCTTAAAGTGAGTTTGAAGCTTATTCACCTTTTCTTCGTGCAGTGCTTGACCCTTTTCAGTGAGTTTCCCAACTCTTTGGCTTTTCCTCAAGATCTCTTTTTTAGCAGCTTGATTTGTGCTTGGCTCTTGTGTGCTTGTGCCCTAAGTTTCATAATCAGGACTGACTTGTAACTGCAACTCCACAGCTTCAATATCACAGTCTTCTTAATCGGCCATACCACTATTATAGTGTGCTTCAAACTTTGCTACTTATAACTTTAACTCAACTAAGTAATATCACACTCTTTAATGTGTGTCACGATCACCAGCGATCTTCTCCTCTTAGATCGCTGGTTTACATGCACAAACACCCATGGACTACAAATCCACCATCATATGAACTACAACTCCATACATGCACTCCAATTACACACACATGTTACTCATCTCCACTGATTGCACACACACCACCGGAGGCTTGTCAAGACTGATTGCACACAACACATAAGCAGCACACACACTCATTTCAGTGCCGAGTCTTGTCATCTGTTACCAGTTTCAATTCAAAGCGTTTCCTTGTCTTGTTTTTGCCGTGTTTAGACCCTCGCCTTGTTTATCTGTTTCTCCCTGTTTGCTGCCATCCTTGTGACCATCTGCCTGCTATATTGACTACGATTCTGGATTATCCTCATACATCTGTTTGCTCCTGTCCTGATCATTGCTTGCCTGACCATTCCTTTAAATAAACCTGCATTTGGATCTGCATCCTGTTGTCAGCATCTATCCCTGGTTACAATGTGCTAATAGCAGTAAATTTCTCAACTTTTTAAAGATAAACTTAAATGTGCACCATAAACAACTTATAAGCCAAATTATAGATAGATTTTTCACTTGTTACAAAACAATCTTAAATAAAAATGAAATAGTAATGACTTCACCTTTAAAATATCTTGATGTATCCTTAAATGAACGAAAAATACTTGTAGTTAACAGTCACCATATAATAAAAAAACAATAACTTTAGCTTAGTCTCAAATTTTTTGACCACTGCACTTTACCCCTTTAAGCACTTAACAAAGTCCCTTTAAGTTAGCAAGGTTAATCTGCTTCACATTTAAATTGTTTTAAATGTGTTACTTCTTCTTAGCTTAACCACGCTGTACTCTTGGGCTACGTTCACACTGCGAGGCTTAGTGCTCAAATCTGATTTTTTCTCAGATCTGATTTTTTTGCGTAGCTGTTCACACTGTTGTTATAATGTGGCAATATCAGATTTGCTGTGTGAACAGATCATGGTCGTAAAACTGACCCGCATGCACAGAAGCATAGTTACGGACAACACAAAATGTCTAATTATGCACCACAATGTGTCTACTGTATGAAGCTGTTGTCCAGATTATGCTTAATATGATTATTGTCCTTTTTCACAGACAAGTGTGGTGTATTACATGAACTGTAAAGGGTTGTTCTGCTACTACTAATGGTGTATTTCGACCATTTGAAACCTAAAATAAGTCCCTTGTGATTGAAAAACACTAATCATTGTGATTTATGACAACCGCGGCGCACGTCTGTCGGACCACGCTGTAGTGAACTCATCAAGGGTTTAATGAGCAGCGCAGACTGAACTGTGAAGGCGAAGTTGGTTTATCTCAGTTTGCAGTCTATTTTTATTTTTACTTCGTTATAACCAACAGACACGTTGCAGATGGGAGGTTTGGGGTGCTTGAGCTCCTGCCCTTTTATTCGCTCGGAGCTAATGTTCATCCTTAAAATGAAAGTGGCCCGCTCCTTGTGCACGGATTCCCCTTTCCGCAAACACCCCCGACACTCTTTTAGCTTCGCGATCAACCCGTGCCCCGATCGTTAACCAAAGTGGTTAACAAGCACCAGTTTTGCCTTCAAAATCTTTTTCAAAATGAACAACCAACTTTTCTGTGGTAAAGTAATCACCCTGTGTGCCATTCTACTATGCTGCATAGGTGTAGATGATGTCTGCAGCACAGAATGATGACGTTTATGTCGCTCGAAGATTATGTATAAAGTCACATGAATCCGACATAACCGTTTACCACTGTGGTCACATTGCCAAAACATCAGATCTGTGTCTGATTTAAGACTACATATGAAAGTGGCACAAATCTGGAGTGAAAAGATCAGATTCCATGTGGTTTGGGCTGTTCACACTGTCAAGACCTGAGTCACATATGGGCGAAAAGATCAGATTTGGGCCACATTTGCCTGCAGTGTAAAACATAGCCTTATACACCGACTTGCCGTTGATGTGGGCTTTGCGCACATGCAGTTCTTTTTTCTTTTGATGCTTGAGAACGACGTCACTGCCCTAAAGCTGGATTAATATTTTCGCCTGGCACCGCATCGCGCACCTCCGCGACTGGTGCGCGCAACCTCGCGACACGGACAAGGTTTTTATTTACTTGCCGCGCTCTCAGGATGGCGCCGCGGATGGCCGCCTTGGTGTGGAGCTCTCCAGTGTTTGCACTATTTCTGTTAGTCTGTCCTGTTTTATGATTATCAAACCTAATCAGTTATACCAGGGACGAGCTGCTGAACATTCAGACAGTGCACCACCAACTAATCACCAACTGGATTTTGATTTTCTCTGGCGTTTTGCGGAACATTGTCATCGACGGAGCAGCTGCACTGTGAAGCGATACAAGACCCGCATGTGTGGGAAGAGAGCCGGCGCGCTCCTTCAGGCTGAGACAGCGTGGCTTCAGAACGGCGCTGCCTAGCATCCATCTAGCGAATCTCCGCTCTCTCCATAACAAAATGGTAACGAACTACTTCTGCTCTCACGCAAAAAACCAAGACCTTTAACAACTCTGCCTTTTAGCTGCGCTGTGTTTCACAGAAACCTGGCTGAACAAATAGCACCATTCCGGACAGCGCATTACACCTACCAGACTCTTCAGCTGTACAGAGGCAGATCACGATACGGTTTGTCAACTGGGCCAACACGTGCGGTCGGGTGGGACATGCTTTTACATCGACAGGTAGTTTAAAGAGATGTGCTGTCCTGATGTGGAAGTGCTTTTCCTTAACTGCTAAGCCGTTTTATGCACCGTGGGAGTTTTCCTCGTTCATTCTCATCGGTTTTGTTTACATTCCACCGGCAAGCACACGTGAGTACCACGCTGCAACGCTGTATGATCTGATCACAGAGACCTGAACAACGGACACCCGGACTCTGTTTTTATCATTTCTTGGGGAACTTTTATCTGGACAAAAACTCACACATAAGCTTTGCCTAATACAAACAGCCACTATTACATTTTGCCCCACCAGAGACAATAACATTTTGGACCATTGCTACACCACAATAAAGGATGCATATTGCTCCGTCGCCAGAGCAGCTCTAGGACTCTCCGACCACTGCCTGGTTCATCTTATACCAACTTACAGGCAAAAACTTAAATCTACTAAGCCAGTATTAAGGACTGTTAAGAGATGGACCAACGACACAGAGCAGGTCTTACATGCCTGTTTTGAATGCACTGATTGGAGTGTTTTTGAAGCTGCAGCCACCAACCTAGATGAGCTCACAGAGACTGTAACATCATACATCAGTTTCTGTGAGGAGTAATGCATCCCGACCAGGACCTACTTATCATTTAACAATGATAAACCATGGTTTATACCAAAACTTAGACAGCTTCGTCACGCAAAAGAGGATGCCTACAGAAGTGGGGACAGGATTTATACAATCAGGCCAGGGAACACACTGACAAAGGAGATTGGGGTGGCTAAGAAGAGCTATGCCAACAAGCTGCAAAAACCAGTTTTCTGCCAACGACCCTGCATCAGTGTGGAAAGGCCTGAAAGACATCACTAATTATAAAACACCATCTCCCAGTATCGACAGCAACAAACATCTTGCAAACGAGCTGAATATGTTCTACTGTAGATTTGACACCTCTGACCAGACACCTCACACCCCGCCCGGACCATCTCCCTACACAGCCATCAACACCTCCAGCCATCTCCCTCTCCCCCCCCTGCACTTCAGATCAGTTAGGATAATGGACGTCAGATCCTTAGTAAACAGCCATCAACACCTCCAGCCATGTCCCTCTCCACCCCGGCCACTTCAGATCAGTGAGGATAATGTGCGTGAGATCTTCAGTAAACAGAAGAGACGAAAAGCACCAGGCCCAGACGGTGTTTCATTAGCCTGTCTGAGAACTTGCGCGGACCAGCTGGCTCCCATTTTCACACAGATCTTCAACAGATCACTGGAACAGCGCAAAGTTCCATCCTGCTTCAAATGCTCCACCCTCATCCCAATCACAAAGATCACAGGACTCAATGACTACAGACCTGTCGCCTTAACATCTGTGGCCATGAAGTCATTCGAAAGACTGGTGCTAGCTTATCTGAAGGACATTACTGGACCTTTGCTGGACCCCCTGCAGTTTGCTTATAGAGCAAACTGATCTGTAGATGATGCAGTCAACATGGGACTGCATTATACCCTACAACATCTGGACAAACCAGGGAACTATGCAAGGATACTGTTTGTGGACTTCAGTTCTGCCTTTAACACCATTGTACCATCACTGCTCGAGAACAAACTGACCCAGCTGTCTGTCCCTAGCTCTGTCTGTCAATGGATCACCAGCTTTCTGACAGATAGACAACAGCTAGTCAGAATGGGCAAAATCACATCCGACAGCCGCACCATCAGCACTGGTGCCCCCCAGGGACACGGCGTCATTCGGAACGGCAATGAGTCTGCATACAGACAGGAGGTGGAGCGACTGGCTTTATGGTGCAGATACAACAACCTGGAGCTGAACACGCTAAAAACAGTGATGATAGTGGATTTAAGGAGAAACCCCCCCTGCACTCCCCCCACTCGCCATCATGAACAGCACTGTGGCTGCAGTAGAGTCATTCAGGTTCCTGGGCACCCACCCTCTCTCAGGATCTGAAGTGGGAATTCACATAGACTCTATTGTGAAGAAAGCGCAGCAGAGACTGTACTTCCTTTGTCAGCTGAGGAAGTTCAACCTGCCACAGAAGCTGCTCGTACAGTTCTACTCAGCTGTCATCCAATCCATCCTCTGCACTTCAATCACCGTCTGATTCAGCTCAGCTGCCAAAACTGACTACAGCGAATAGTCCAGTCTGCTGAACGAATCACTGGCACTACCCTTCCTACACTTCAAGAACTGTACTCTTCCAGAGTGAGTAAAAGGGCTCGCAAAATCACTCTGGACGACTCACACCCAGCACACTATCTGTTTGAACTGTTGCCATCTGGTCGACGCTACAGAGCACCAAGCACAAAAACAGCCAAACACAGGAAAAGTTTCTTTCCTCAGGCCATTTACCTCATGAACAGTTAAATATTCTCCTACTGTGCAATAAATGTGCAATAATTTCTCATACGCACTTGTACACAGCACCTTATAACAGTATACAATGCAATACTTTCTCACACGCATTTGTACACAGCACCTTATAACCTGTAAATTTACAACAAATCTGACCATACAATTCAACATCCAGATCTTTTTGACTAACTGCATCTCTGTTTAATGTTTATCGCCTTTTTCTTTTCTCATATTTTAATTTTGTGTTGTCACTTGTCACTTTATGTACACTGGAAGCTTCTGTTGCCAAAACAAATTCTTGTGTGTGTGAAGCACACTTAGCAATGAAATTGATTTCTGAACGACGTCACCGCCTAAAGCTGGATTTATATTTTCGCCTGGCACCGCATCGCGCACCTCCGCTGACTGTGTGCGCACCTCGCGACACGGACAAAGTTTTTATACTTTGCCGCTGTTGTGACAGGGGGAGGTCAAAAGTAACTGACCATAAAGTCAGACAGATAAACACAGAAAGTAGGAAGTTTCTGGAACTACGTCATGTCATTAATATCATTCACGATTTTTTAATCAATTATTTGTATTCTTTCATAAATTTTAATGATTATAAGGATCTTTATAACAATTCAAAAAACATTTTTAAATCAAATTTGATGCATCACTGCTTTGTTCTTATCTCGGACTGTTTTACCTATAAAGTTTATTAAAATATTAATGACAACTGAACATGGGTTGCTCTACAAATTTATTCTTTATTATGGCAAAAAAAAAGCACACTTACTAAAAAATAGATTTAGATTTTTAGATTTAGCCCGCTCCACAATTCACACATTACTGTCTGGCTAGTTTCTGTGCTATACATATAATGGCTAACAGGTTAAAAGGGTAATAATGGTCCAACATTCCTGACCATTATCACCAATAAAGCCTAGAAAAACAGGGCATCAGTGTAAACCGATAGGTTTCAAATATCCTTTCCAGTTTTCAAAGCCAGTAATTTGTTCATTTTAGTTTTGTAACTATTAAACTGTTTTAACTTCAAAATTGTAACATATACATCAGTGTAAAACCTATGACTGGTGGAAAACATATTTCTGTAATTGTGTACCGGGGTCTCCACTTTGCCTTTGGCTTCTTTTGGCTTTAACAATCCCTCAGGTTTTTCCAACATAAACTTTCCTCCTTTCCCACGGCTGTTGCTATTTCTAGCCAAGAATTATTGTTCATCAGGTTATCTGTATGATCACCGATCATAAAGATATGTGTACAGTCGTACTGTTTCAGACAAAAGCTCTTTAAAATGGTTCATATTCAACTCAAATCAAACGCGGCGCCGCGCACACTGTTCGCTCGGGTCTCAAAAAATGCCGTGCGCACCGCCAGCCAAAATCATGTCACGAGCACTCAAAGCGAACTTTCGCTAACACCGCAATGACGTCACATTCGCCACGCGCACTCAAGCAAACTAGTGGACGCGTGAGTATAAACCTTGGGATACTGGCGTAACAATGGATCTGTGAGACCGAAGGATGACCGTCACTAACGGCCTAAATAGGATGATGATAACCTTCGTCCGCCTTCCCTCGAGACCGGATGTAAACAAAGTCATGCCCCATGACCCCAAAGGCGAAACTCCCGCGAGGATAAAAGCAGGCTTTACTTCTGGCTCTTCCTCTTACCTTGAACGCCCCCGACTTCCAAACGACAAGGATTAGTGACAGTCATCCTTCGGTCTCACAGATCCATAGTTAGGCCAGTAACCCAAGATCTGTTTCGACCTCAGTCAGACCGTCACTAACGGCCTAAATAGGATGACTTATGTCAACAGAGTCGCAAGGAACTTCACAATTCAAATAATTCGTTCTTCTCTGGGAAGCAGACATTAAAACCGCCATGCTGATTGGTGTTGCACTAGTGACATCAGTTCTGTAAAATTTAGAAAAAGTGCATGGTGTAGACCATGATGCTGCAGCACAGATTTCATCCACTTGAACTCCCCGCAGCCCAGAAGTTGCCATACTTCTGGTTGAATGGCCTCATAATCCTTCTGGCACTATCAGCCCTTTTACTGTATATGCCTGAGAGATCACTTCAACCAACCAGTGAGACAGTCGTTGTTTTGAAAGAGGCAATCCTAGCCTAGTCTTGTCATAGCAAATGAAAAGCTGAGAGTGAGTCTTCCTCAGGGGCTGCGTAACACATAAATAAGTACGCGATGCTCTTACTGGACAGATAAATCATCTTGTGTTGTCTGTAAGGGAGGTTGAAATTGGTCCGACTCTATTACCTGATTCCTAAATCTTGGACTAATCACTTTTTGGCAAAAATTAAGGATTTGGCCAGAGTAATACTCCCCTGCCATCGTAGCAGTCTTTGCTGACTGACAAAGCGCACAATTCTCCGACCCTTTTACTGGAGCAAATAGCCAAAAGTATTGCTGTTTTTTAATGACCGATTTTAAAGGTCTGCTTTTTGCTATGGCTCATAGGGGTGACCTTGTGAGAGAGTCCAATACAAGAGATCAATCCCAATTAGGCGCTCGTAAAGTGCGATCGGCACCATACGATGGACCCCTTTTAGGAACTGACATACTAAGGGCTTTAGACTTAGTGGTTGGCCATTTACTCCCCCATGAAAAGCTGAAATAGATGAGGGTATAAACTTTGATAGTACTGGCTGCTCTGCCCTTGTCTATCTGAGACTGTAGAAACGAAGAACAAGTGCCACTGAGCAGGATATACTGGGTCAAATTCTCATTAAGGCACCATTCTGACTATATCTTCCATTTACTAGCATAGTTAGATGGGTTAGATGGGGCTCTAGCATTGTTCAGGGTCTCCTGTACTGTTTTATCCAACTGCTGAGAGATGGAATCCGCAGGGGCCATACCCACAAGCACATGGCCGTTGGATTTGGATGCCAAATTTTGCCTTCCACCTGAGACAGGAGATCTGCTCGCAACGGTAGGTTGCCATGGATGACCCCAGATCATCTGGACCAATTCTGAAACCATGGTTTCCCTGGCCACTGTGGAGCAATTAGCAAGATCTTGCTTTCGTGACTTTCCCTGATTCTCCGAAGAACTTGAGGAATTACAGGAATTGGGGGAAAAGTGTTATAACAAGTCTGTCGGCCACTCTTGTGACAGAGCATCCAGGCCTAAGCTGCCCCCCCTGATCTGTTAGGGAATACCACTTTGGGCAATGGGTTGTCTCCCTGGATGCAAAAAGATCCAATGAGGAATCCATACCGGGCCCAAATTTGGGCTAATACCTGTGTGTGTAGTCGCCATTCTCTGAGGGAGGCCCGGTCCTGGACAGCATATCAGCCGCTCTGTTTGCTGCCACCCTGGATATGGGTTGCCCTCAGTGAAGACAGCCGTGGCCCATGCCCATGTTGTTAAAAGGGTTGTTGCTACCTGGAGGTTTCTCAATGATCTCATACCTCCTTGGTGATTTATGTGATATACTGCAGAGGTACTGTCTGTCCTCACTAGTACGTGTTTGAATTGTATTATTGGTAATAGTGCTTTCAGAGCAAGATGAATAGCCCTCAGTTCTAGCACATTTATATGTTCTGTCGACCAAGGGGGTCCCCCACTTCCCCTTTACTGACCTGCCTTCCCCAAACAGCTCCCCACCCCGTTAATGAGGCATCTGTCGTAATTACTGTCCCTCCTGTGAGGAACATTGCCGAGTGGGCTTCTTCTGCAAGAAAGGTATTTTTTCTTCATTGAAACCGCTAATTTCTTCATCCGATCCTTTTTTGGATGCAGAATGAAAAGAGATGAACCATCTCTTTAACGGCCGTGCCTTCCGTAGGCCCAGAGGGATTACTGTAGAGGCTTGTGGTCATCATCCCTAGCAGCTTTTGAACCTTGTGGGCTGTCACAACCCTTGCTGTATGAATGTGACGTATTGCCTTCTCCAGATGGTCTATTCTCCAAGGAGTAAGACATGCCTCCATGGTGATCGAATTGAAGTGTAGACCTAGGACGTCTATCTGCTGTTCGGGTTGGAGACTGCTCTTTTCCCAATTCACTGTAAAACCCCAGCGACTGAATGTGAGCCAGAACTTTCCCTGTCCTCTGAACCACTTGTTCCCGGGACAAGGCACAAATTAGCCAGTCATCCAGATATGGCAGAATCTTTACTCCTCGTATTTGAAGGGGGGCTAGAACAGCTGCAATCACCCATGTAAAAATCCTTGGTGCTAAGGACAGGCCAAATGGTAGCACCCTGAACTGAAAGGCCTGACCCTGAAAGGCAAACGAAGGAAGGGTCTGTGCTCGGGGCAAATTGGGATGTGGAAATAAGCATTTATTTAACCTTTAAATCCAGAGATTGTGAACCACTCTCCTGACCTTATGGACTGCATCATGATTTTTGGATGAATCATTTTGAAGGGGAGAATTTTTAAATATCTGTTGAGGCCTCTTAGATCTAAAATGGCCCGGTAACCACCGTCTCTTTTTGGGATTAAAAATAGGCTGAGTAAAAGCCAGTTTCCTGTGCGTTGAAGGGCACCTTTGATATTGCTCCTTTTTTTAATAGGTTTTTCTAATTCTTTGATCAGAAATGGTTTTTAGCAGTGGGTCTTTGACCAATAGTCTGTCTGATTTTTAAAAAGGGTGGGGGGCACTGTCAAATTGTAGTCGATACCCCGTGTAATGGGTGGACAGACCCCAAGGGTCCCCAACTACCTTTTCCCAGCTGGTTCTAAGGGCTGGGAAAACAGCCGGCGGCTGGCCCCTGATTCCTATGCAGGACCGCCTCCCCGGCCTGCATATCTGTGTGAGCTTCCTTGTTGACCTCCCCTTCTAAATTGAGACTTTCCTGGGTGTTTGTAGAAGGATTTTGCCTTTGACTGCAAAAAATGGGGTGTTGAGTCATGGCCTGGTCACTATTCGTGTGCCTATGCCAGGCAGATTGTTGCGCCTCTCTGGGGCTCCTTAACTTTTTGTCTGGGGCCTGTAGAAGATTTATGACAGTCTCCCTAACTGTAATAAAGCGTTCTGCTCTATCGAGCACCATTCTTGAGAATCAGGATGGAATACCTTACCCGGCACCACTGGAAAATTCATTAATCTCCTCTTATGCCATCTGGAAGAGTAGTCTGTGCCAACCATATTTGTCTACGACCTAAAATGGCTGAAGACATCGTCTCCTACATCACGTGTCAACTGGGAATGGGCTATTAATGCTGAGTCGATAAGGTTTTTTGAATCTTGGTCTTCTGAACTTAGCGTCTTACGCAGAGCGGCCAACAGAATAGCCAATGCATTGCCCATGCGGGCTGCACGCGCTGCCGCATTAAAGGACCTTGATATCAAACGGTCAGTTTTTGCGCACTCTTCCTGGGCACCGAGGATTAGCAGATGCCCGGACCTGGGCCTAAAGAAGTCCATGCAGCTATCGCCTGTTCAACCGGTGGCATGTCCCCTAATCCAGTTTCCACTGGGTATCGTGCATTGGCCAGCCGTCTACACCTTGCATTAAACTGAGGTTTCTGATATGGTTTCTTCCGGCTGTTCTCAGCATTGAAGTGAAATCATTGCTACTGGAATACAAGGTGCAGCATTAATTTGGGTTATCCCCTCCCATACTCCACCTACAGGGGCTGGATCGGGTGATGGTGATTTCAGGCCAACAATCTTGGCTGCACTAAATACTCTGTCAATGACATTATTTTGATGTATATCTCCTTTAATGTGGTTCATCATTAACTTCTGCTGAGGTCAGAATGAGTTCCACCCTACAGGGCTTCCTTCTGAATGTTGGGTCTCTTCAAAAGGCGATTGAGGGGAGAGAAGAGATAACACATCAGCCTCCTTTGCAGTTTCCCTTTGATAGGGCCGCTGCTCATGCATCTGTACACATTCCTTTACAGGTGGTAAAGATGAGGAAGTGGAAGACTGAAGTGTTTCAAACTGATTAATTCTCCTTGACAGGCTTTGAATAGCTGCTAAAATCTGTAATTGTGTGTCTGTATTGCCACTACCTATAGAACTTGGCATCTTTTCAGCAATAATCTTACGGTCTGTATTTTGAGGAGAGTTATGGTGGTCACGTGACTGTTTACGTGAGCGTTTTTTGACTGCGCCTGTCCAGCGAGCGTTCCCTCTGTCTTACATGCTGAGAGACAGGACCAGCTGCCCTATTAGCCCGACAAAGTCGTTTCTCCTTTGGCAAGTCAAGCTCTGCAACACAAGGGTTGTCTACATCCTCACTTAAATGTGCCATCCCCAAACATGAAGGGCATTCTCTATGCCCGTCATGAGGGTCCATTGCTATATGGCAGAATCTGCAGCATTGAGAAGCCATCATACTCCTATACAGCTGTTAATCAGATTTAACACTAACTGCGAACAGTGGTGTAATAATCTTTTTTATATAGTTTAGAAGGTCTGCACCAATATGCGAACGAATCTAGCAGATCTTCATCAAGCCCCAACAACTGCGAACAGTGATATAGGGTATAAAGATTTCAATACTCACCAATATTGGCATGAAATACTCTGTACCGACTGGTGAGCGCTCTGAAAAACAATAACAATAACGAGTATTTTATGGAAAAAACACCACAATTCATAGGGACACAAGGCACCTATACCACTTGGTTAAGAATTGTATGGTGTATTATTATTAACTATTTAATTATTTTCTTACCTATACCAGGTCTCTTGCGGCAAGAAAGGTAAAGAGGAAGAGCCGGAAGTAAAGCCCGCTTTTATCCTCGCGGGAGTTCCGCCTCCGGGGTCATGGGGCATGACTTTGTTTACATCCGGTCTCAAGGGAAGGCGGAATGAAGGTTATCATCATCCTATTTAGGCCGTTAGTGACGGTCTGACTGAGGTCGAAACAGATTAGGCTTTACAGCTCCACTGCTGTGCCCCGCACCGCTCTCCTCTCCTCTCTTCCAGTGCGAAACAGGCTGAGTTCTGACTGCTATTCCCCTCAAGATGAAACAAAGGCTCAAGTCGTTCTTGATTTTAACTGACGTTTATTCGGAAACGAGTCTGTAGTATGTCTTGTACAGTCTAGCCTTGCATCCCTTTATGTCCCAACAATGCCCTCAGAACTACGAAAACAAATACATAAACTTAAATTAACCCTTTAAAGGTGATGTTGCACGTAATGAACAAAATACAACCAATAAATAATGTGCACATTCAACATGTAAGGAAATACACTTAATTGGCTAATTATACATTAACATACAGACACATAATCATACATGTTCACATACGTTAACACTATATGACACATACCCCATTGGCCTCTCTAACTCAAGAGGAATAAACTTGAAGGGTTACAGTTTCTCTTTAACAAAACTATAACTTCTTTATACTTCTTACAGCTGTAATCCTTACATACGTGTTATTAGCACAGCACCTTGTGGCTGTACTACTTGTAGTGCATATGACGAATATCTTGATTGCAACAATGAAATAATTAGGTCCCCCCACCTCCCCCTCCACCCCCTTTTTTTATAGTTTTAGTTGAATAATTTTAAATGAATTAACATATATTAACAGCAAATATACATGACTTATTTATTCTAATGATTACTCTGAACATTTTAACTATTTATTGACTTTTGAACTGTTAAATGTATGTTTATGGTGTGTAATATATGAGAATGCTTTCTGACGGCAGGCTACATTGTTTCCATTTCATCTTGTTATTTTTAATACTTTGTAACACTGTTTCTGTTATTTTGATCTGTGCAGAGGGACGAACTATTCACCACATTGGAAGGCATTACGGTATTTTTCAACACTGGCCACATGATTAAAGTTGGTAACACTTCCAGAAGAACATCTACAGAAGAATTTATGTTTGATGACAATGATAAAATCATTGGAGCAACAATGTGGCAAAATCAAGAAAATAGCCATTTCGCTGGATTCACATTTGAGGTCGCCAACAGTGATGGTACAGTTTAAAACATATTCTGCCAAGAGTATAGATCTGTCTGAGCCTGTGAAGATTGATGTGAAGTCTGGAAAATGTTTCGGCATTACAGCAAGATGTGGAAAGTTGGACTCCAAGCGCTCGGATTCTACTTTATTTAGATTCTCACTAATGAAAGTAACAATGTAGAGATGATATACTAAACAGTGTAGTTAATGCATGAATCAGATTTTATGCCCAAAATATAGCATAGTGTGAGATTTGAATCAATAAATAATACTTGTGGATGTTTTCAAGCATGCACAGAATCTAAAATTTGGGATTCCTTGTAATGTAACAATTGTAGTTTAGAAAAGCATTTGATTTTTGTTGTGTTTTGATGTGTTGCTTTTAATTCATTAATTTAATGGTTTCATTTAATCAAATAATCGTATATAATTATTAGTCATTTATATATTTTTAATTTGATTATTTTTGGAATTAATTATTTAGATAAATTATTTAAAGTCTACATGAACTGGAAGTTGTTGAGGCTTTTCAGTGTGTTGATGTACTTCAGACTAAAACAGAATATTGAGTAGGGGGCGGGGCTTTCTTTTTGCGCATAATTGAATTTTCTTGTATCACTCTATGAAAGGGGCTAGTCTCTTTAAGCAACTAACAGTAAGAGTGATGTGGTTAAGAATGTTGTAAAATAAAAATCAGAGGATTAACTTGCGTGGATTTGAAATGTACAATGTAATGTTATGTAATATCACTGAACAATGTTGTGAAGCAGTAATTGTCCCTTGCTATTGCTTATGGTATAATACAAACTCTGGTCAAAGTGAACATAGGCAAACCAAGATTCAAATAAACACTTTTTAAAATCATCATTACTATCATCAGTCAATATTTATTTGTTTAATAACATAATGCAGTTGTGGTACTACAGGTACCAGTTTATAACAGGGCTTGTGGGTTTAAAAAGCTGTGCTTCCTGATTGTTCAGATACCAAACAAACTGATATTTCCTGAAAGGATCTGGTGTCCAGAGTTGGACAATTATTATATGTTTGATGTTCAGAACCCATAGTAACTACAATCATATAAAGAAAACTGCATGGATCACATAATTTTCTGTAATCTATAATTGATGTATTGTTTGTTTGGAGTCATGATATTCTTCTGTCATTTGTTCTTTTTTGTAACGTAACTTACAAAATAATCTGAATACCACGACTGCCAAAGAACAAACTCTCTTGCTGCTTTTAAATTAAATTCAATACCTTGTGTTCACAATAAAAAGAGATAGTAAAGATTATAATAAGGTTATAACAAGTAATGTCAGCTACAAGTAGGGGGGAAATATTTGAGTTAGATTGTATTAGATAAAAAAGTTACATTACATAACATTAAGAATTGCAAGCTTTTTGTAATACACGTTTTATACAACCACCATTGGTTAAACATACAAAATTAGGTGTATAAAATATTAATTAATTTTCATTAAAAATTGACTTAGCAAAAAGTCTTCATCAGAATTCTCCCAGCAGGCTCAGGATGTCAACAGACTGGCGTTACCCCAACATCTGTGGGACATGCATATTGTTTGGAAATGAATATTGAGTTGACATCAGAACCCAACGTCAGGCCGATGTCATCGTCCAACGTCGGACAGACGTTTGCATTTGGTTACTTTCCAACGCAACCTAAAAACAACCAGATATCCAATGTCTAATGATGTTACACGCTTGATGCTGTGTGACCGTACCACTATGACGTTGTGTGTCTGCTGGGCTTGTTTTGAATGCTTGGCCTTTGTATAATTCAATTATGTTTTGTATAATCTCCTTTTGTTAAACTGAGAAAAAATAAATACATTTATAAAAAGCCCAAAATCTCAAAATGGTGCAAGAGAAAACAAACAAACAAAGAAATGTTTTACCTTTAGTCTTTGAAACATCACAAAAATTTTAATTAAAATAATAGATACAAATACATTTAAAACACATGATTAAAATCTAACAAAATAACCAAAACAAAATAAACTCTAAAAGAAAGTGTTTACGAGTATGTTGAGGGCCTGCTTGCTTTGAGGTCGTTTTCAATATTTAGTTACTTACAAAGAATAGGTCTGATCTTCATGAACTTAACTTGCAGACTAAAGTGATGCGGCATCTAACGACGCTGCTGCTTTAGGATTTAATGCTGTTATTTCTTTGTCTTTTCCATTTTATTTGGTTTTGTATGCTTTATTGAAGTATGTATTTTCTGGTTATATTTTGTATTTTTGTCTTGTTTAAATTTATTTTCTTGTGACTGTCTATAACCTTAATTGCTTCCTTTATTGTATTTGAATTGTTTATATATTGGTTTTCTAAGGTGGGCAGCTGATTACTTGGTTCTGTAATGAGTGTATTTTTATTTTCCTCAACTTTGCACTATGTTTGTTTTTTTCAACTTGTAACAATGGAATTGCAGACCTTGATTTGTAATAATAATGCAATTGTACAGCCCTGCAATTAAATTACAGTGTTTTCTTGTTTTAATTGTTACTACAAAAACACTGAATTATATAGCTGTATAATTAAATTCTTTCTAAAAAGATTTTTTTTTTTGGCTTGCCATAGCATTCAAATTGCGTTTGTCTCAGAGGAAGATTTATATGGTCTCAACAACCAGCCTTATAATTTCTGAGTTACAAACTATATTAAAGAGTCTCAAAAGTACTAGGATGTAACAGTTTATAGCTCAGATATAAACTGATGTTTATGCTAAAGATTTAAATCACCGTCAAGTTGCAGCAATTGCATTGTTGAGCCGACAGGTGGAGACAACTAACCATCAAAAATTAAGCAGTGCAGATCGTAATGTAACGTTGCTGAATTCAGTTAGTTCGTATAAATTTGTTGGCTTATTTAGAATATATTTATATGAACAAATTATTGTAAGTGTTAGGTGATGTAGACTATCATCATATTGTATTGTTTTCATGTTGTAAACTGCATTCAATATATAATGTTCATAATATATCTAATAAAAACGAAAGTGAAAGAACGCTTATTCTTTTAGGACAGTGGTTCTCAACCGGTGGGGGGGCCCCGGGGGGGCGCGAGTTGATGGGAGAAAAAAAAAATGGAATTTTTTTTTTTTTTGCAAATTTGTGATCCTTGTTCGGATTCAACAGCATACCTGTCAACCCTCCCGTTTTTCCCGGGATTCGACCATATTAGACAGTTCTATGCCGCTATCATTCCGTAAAGGTATTTTTACGTATTTCTCCCGTATTTTCAGTGTTTCTCTGAAGGGTGGCAAATAAACATTAAAGAGCAGAGCCTCCCTGTACGCAACCCATACCGCCCAACCACAAGGGGCCGCTCCTTGCTCTTAAATGTGAGGCTGTTCTGTGCTTTCGCTTTGTTTAGGCATAAAAACACAGACATAAATATAAAAACAGCGGGATTCCCTTTCCTTTTCATTACAGATGCCGTCTCCCCTTCATATGCAATCTTCAAAACAGTCATATAGCGGTGCGTGACTATCAGCTGACGCGCTCCATAGTGATAAATAGACGCTGTTTCCCAAACGGATTGTACACATAATTTGAAGCGGAGGCTGTGTTTTGGGTGCGTGTTAAACAGACATATACACATAATTAATAATAATAATAATATCTAAAGATGTCGATCTGTGGGGTTTTTTTTCAAACACAACTAATTTTGTCCTAATGAGCATAAAAAGTTATGAAAGCAATCGAATGTGAAGAAAAGGTTAATGAGATTTGATAACTTCATTCTATTTCATTATAATAGCTATTAATTTTATTAAGATGAACTGTTTGCTAATGTATACTAAATTTTGTAATTTTGTAAATAATAATAATAATAATAAAACATATTACTGACCATTTAACTGTTTATTTACAATGAAACAGCTCCAAATGAACATATTTAGTAATTTGGGGATTATTTTAAAGGGGGGTCGCGGTAATCCCTTATTATGGTGGGCATATCCCTTATTTTCACATCCCAATGTTGACAGGTATGTTCATCGGATCTATTTTTGCTACTAAAATAGACCAATCATTATTTCATCAAAAATATAAGTGACTTAATATTATTAACTTGTTTGTTGAAGTGTTTGTTGATGCATGTTGCTGAACTGTATTCAAATGTTATAAATATAAAAACACCACATTTTGAAATGTAACTGCAGTATGTCAGTTTAGTTTATTTGTGTGTGCTGCACTCATAGACTTTAGAAAACGGTGCTCATTTGTTTGATTTCTCCTCGAGAAGCTGCACAAGCCTCAAAAGTTTAAGGTCCTTGCACCCTGACTGAGTCCGAAACTGTCGTATTCGTTTTTTCATATTCGTCATTTGGTGGCTCTCAGTTGTCAAAAACACCCCTCAAAATATTTGTTACGGATGCGAAAAATGCAGAAAATCGAACCATCCGAATTAACGAACGGAAGTTGCAGTCAGAATATAGGCTACAGTTAAAGCTTTCCTTTAGTTTTTGTGAAATGCACGCATGCATGCAGCCACGCACACACAAACATGTTTAAATACATGTTAAATACATATTATGTTGTTAATAAATAAATAACAATAAATTGTTGTAACAGCAATATCTCCAAGTTTAGTTTTTTACTGTAAAAATGTAATGATTTGCCAATGCAAAGAGAGTACCACTACCTTTTCCCCCCACTGATTATAACACAAACAAATCATCCTCCTGGCAACTTTTTTTTTTTTGTCAAAAGCGACAAATCCAGTGACTTTTACTGGTGTTTTTGGAGACTTTTGTGGTGTTTGGAGACTCGAAAGCACGAATCACTCTGCAGTTAGGCCTACTGTGCTCAACTAGCAGCAGCTGCTGCAGTGAGCCCCTCTCCCGTCCAAAAGCACTCACAGGCGGTCAGTCTTTTGTAGCCGCTAAAAAAATGCCGGTTCTTTTTGACTTTGTGCTGAACCAATCCGTAAAAATTATAAATCTTATCAAATCATGGCCGCTAAACACTCGCTTGTTTGGGGTCCTCTGCCAGAAGATGGGGTCAAGGCATGAACAGCTGCTTCTGTACTGACAGCATTGATGCAGGAATATCCTGAACTCTGTGACGTCGCCTTTAAGATTCTCATTCCTTTCGCTTTGACATATTTGTGTGAGGCAGGATTCTCAAAAATGACCACTCAAAACGAAATACTGCAATCGTGCACAAATCGAGGATGATTTGAGGATGTTTATCAAACATTGAGCCAAGAATTGAGAATCTTTGCAAGGCAAAGCAGGCTCAGGTCTCACATTAAAATCACCTACCTGCAAGCTTCTGTAAAAAATGCAGATGATGCCTACTATTAGGCCTAGTAATAATAACAATAATAAAGCATTAATTAATATCAGAGGTCTGGTGCCAATTCCCAATTATAACAATAGCCTAGTAGTGATAATAGGTCTATACTGATGATGATAATAATAATAATAACAACAACAACAATGAAACATGTAACCTCATATAATTATAAAGCAACAGCCTAGTAATGATGATAGGCCTACCTACCGCTACTGAGGATGATAGTAATAATAACTAATAATGTGGGTGGGGGGTGTTTTTTTTTTTTTCGGGGGGGGGGGGGGGGGTGCACTGGGGCCCCAACTGCAATGAACCAGCTTTGGGGGGGCCCGGCTTGCAAAAGGTTGAGAACCCCTGTTTTAGGACAAGAAAGAAAGAAAGAAATAATACACCAACAAATTCAGCTTAAATTAAACATTAGCATTTATTTGTCTTTTTTGTTCTTATATGAATCAGAATGAATGCAACCTGATTAAAAAATTGCTAAATAAAAAAATGAATAATAAATAAATAAGCTGACGAGATGCTACCCCTGTTTCTACACCCTTTTTTTAAGATGGTAGTTCATTCTGATAGCTAGACATTTAAGCTGACAAGATGGGCAACCCCTGTTTTTTAGATGACAGATTGAGCTAGTAGCACATTCTGAGGATGAAAAATTATGTCATCATTTACTCTCCTTCACTTGTTTAAAACTTATTTGACTTTATAATATCTGTATATTGCTTTGAGATATATACTGTATATTGCATTATATATTACACTGTATATTACACTGTACATCATAATTCCAACTACTAAATGTTAACTGACAGGGTTTCTCATGACCAATTCTTTCTTTTAAACCAGGGTGTCAAGCTCAGTTCTTGGAGGGTTGCAGCTCTGCTCAGTTTAGCTTTAACCTGAATTAAATGCACCCGATCAACCTAATTGAAACATTGAGGTTTGCTTGAAAGCTGCAGGTAAGCAGGTTTGTAACTATATGCAGGGCTGTGGCTCTCCAGGAACTGAGTTTGACATCCCTGCATTAAATGGTTAAATGTAAATAATGGAATAAGATTAACATTATAAGACAAAAATTCTATACCTCATTAACGTTAGCTATATACCCAAGCAGAGAATGTGCTAATAGCCTATGCCCTTAAATATAATAGCTTAAATAATTATCAAAAGGTTACTTTTTTGTTTCTTTATGCTATTTTCTGTTTCTTATAAGGCTACTTAAGAAATAAAATAAAAGTGAAAAAAAAAAATGATACATTTGTATCAGCAAAATTAGAACGTTCAGCTTGTGCTTTTTCCTTGTTTTAGCCATTCTCGATTTGAAAATTGTTTGCGCTTCAAGTGAAACCAAACTTAATTCAAAATTAACTTAAAGTTAAAATTAACTTAATTTAAATTAACTTACAATAAAGTAAATGTCAATCAGCATCAGCAACTGAAAGTAGTGAATAAAATATTGGGGTGACACCCAAAATCAACCATTCTTCAAAGAGATGTCAGATGATTAGTTGTGTTGATTCCAATGGAGGAGCATCTAAGGCATTTGAATTAAAGGAGTTGAGTGTTGTGTCTGTGGTTAGTTTAACCCATTTTCAAGTTTGAGGCTGTTTGATTTGCAAACCAAAAGAAACATGACAAAAATATCATTCAATAAAAACACATCTGATTCATACTGTAAATGTTACAATAAAGTTATTGCAAAGCATATTTTCTTAATACTTTCACAGGTAAATATCTAACCACACCACAGCGATTTTACATTGATAAGTAGCCCTTAGCAGGTGATTATAGCCTGTTTTGCATCTGACAAATGTGGATTTTAGTTAGAATGCAGCAGATACAGATCCCTGTAATTGGAATTCTGACTAGTAATATACTTTAATTGAAGATCCAGTTCTTGTATATAAACTTACTGGTCACTTGTTAGGTACACCCATCCAACTGCTCTTTAACGTGAATTTTAATCAGCCAATCACACGGCAGCAACTCAATGCATTTAGGCATGTATACATAGTCAAGATGATCTGCTGCAGTTCAAACCGAGCATCAGAATGGGGAAGAAAGGTGATTTAAGACAGCAGTAGAAGACCACACTGAGTGCCACTCCTGTCAGCTAAGAACAGGAAACTGAGGCTACAATTCACACAGGCTCACACCAAAACTGGACAATAGAAGATTGGAAAAGCGTTGCCTGTCTGATGAGTCTCGATTTCTGCTGGGACATTCGGATGGTAGGGTCAGAATTTGGCGTCAACAACATGAAAGCATGGATCCATCCTGCCTTGTATCAAAGGTTCAGCCTGGTGGTAATGGTGAAGGATGTTTTCTTGGCACACTTTGGGCCCATTAGTATCCATTGTGCATCGTGTCAATGCCACAGCCTGAGTATTGTTGCTGAGCATCCCTTTATGACCACAGTGTACCCATCTTCTGATGCCTACTTCCAGCAGGATAACACACGCCATGTCATAAAGCACAAATCATCTCAGACTTGTTTCTTGAAAATGAGTTCATGGTACTCAAATGGCCTCTACCGTTACCAGCACTCAATCCAATAGAGCACCTTTGCGATGTGGTGGAACGGGAGATTGCGAATCATGGATGTGCAGCCGACAAATCTGCAGGAACTGTGTGATGCTATCATTTCAATATGGACCAAAATCTCAGAGGAGTATTTCCAGTACCTTGTTAAATCTATGCCATGAAGGATTAAGGCAGTTCTGAAGGCAAATGGATGTCCAACCCGGTACTAGTAAGGTGTCTAATAAAGTGGCTGGTGATTGTAAATAACAATTTAACTTATTGAATCAATTCAGTATGGCACCTTAAAAAAATCCTCTTTTGTGTTCGAGAAGAAACTCATAAAACTTTAAAACCAAATGATAGAGAATAAATGATGAGGTAATTTCCATTTTGGGTGAACTATCCCTTTAATAAATCTTCAAAAAAAAAAAATTGACAGGATGTTATCATGCAGTAACAGGGCTGAGCGTCCATAGGGAATGAAATCCGAGAACCGCTCACATACACTATGTTTATGTAAAAACAAACAAACAAAAAATAAGTAATAAATAAGTAATAAAAAAAAAATAAATAAATATAAATATACGTTTCCATCCCATTGTATGCAGGCGTGCAGGAGGAGTTTGGGGTTTTTTCCGTCGACATTAATTTCGTCAGTCGCTTCTCACTGCAGTTCTTCTCACTGGGATTCAGTATTCAACCTAGGTCCTCTTTAATTCGTCTCATCAGAGCCTCCTTTGCTGCAGACTGGTAAGCAGTGCAGATCGTAATGTAACGTTGCTGAATTCAGTTAGTTCGTATAAATTTGTTGGCTTATTTAGAATATATTTATATGAACAAATTATTGTAAATGTTAGGTGATGTAGACTATGATCATATTGTATTGTTTTCATGTTGTAAACTGCATTCAATATATAATATTCATAATATAATCGATGATGAAAAAATCTAATAAAAACGAAAGTGAAAGAGAACGCTTATTCTTTTAGGACAAGAAAAAAGAAAGAATAATACACCAACAAATTCAGCTTAAATTAAACATTAGCATTTATTTGTCTTTTTTGTTCTTATATGAATCAGAATGAATGCAACCTGATTAAAAAAAATTGCTAAATAAAAAAATTGCTAAATAAACAAATAAATAAATAAGCTGACGAGATGCTACCCCTGTTTCTACCCCTTTTTTAAGATGGTAGTTCATTCTGATAGCTAGACATTTAAGCTGACAAGATGGGCAACCCCTGTTTTTTAGATGACAGATTGAGCTAGTAGCACATTCTGAGGATGAAAAATTATGTCATCATTTACTCTCCTTTCACTTGTTTAAAACTTATTTGACTTTATAATATACTGTATATTGCTTTGAGATAATATACTTTATATTGCATTATATATTACACTGTATATTACACTGTTACATCATAATTCCAACTACTAAATGTTAACTGACAGGGTTTCTCATGACCAATTCTTTCTTTTAAACCAGGGTGTCAAGCTCAGTTCTTGGAGGGTTGCAGCTCTGCTCAGTTTAGCTTTAACCTGAATTAAATGCACCCGATCAACCTAATTGAAACATTGAGGTTTGCTTGAAAGCTGCAGGTAAGCAGGTTTGTAACTATATGCAGGGCTGTGGCTCTCCAGGAACTGAGTTTGACATCCCTGCATTAAATGGTTAAATGTAAATAATGGAATAAGATTAACATTATAAGACTAAAATTCTATACCTCATTAACGTTAGCTATATACCCAAGCAGAAGAATGTGCTAATAGCCTATGCCCTTAAATATAATAGCTTAAATAATTATCAAAAGGTTACTTTTTTGTTTCTTTATGCTATTTTCTGTTTCTTATAAGGCTACTTAAGAATAAAAAAAAAGTGAACAAAAAAAAAAAAAATGATACATTTGTATCAGCAAAATTAGAACGTTCAGCTTGTGCTTTTTCCTTGTTTTAGCCATTCTCGATTTGAAAATTGTTTGCGCTTCAAGTGAAACCAAACTTAATTCAAAATTAACTTAAAGTTAAAATTAACTTAACTTAAATTAACTTACAATAAAGTAAATGTCAATCAGCATCAGCAACTGAAAGTAGTGAATAAAATATTGGGGTGACACCCAAAATCATCCATTCTTCAAAGAGATGTCAGATGATTAGTTGTGTTGATTCCAATGGAGGAGCATCTAAGGCATTTGAATTAAAGGAGTTGAGTGTTGTGTCTGTGGTTAGTTTAACCCATTTTCAAGTTTGAGGCTGTTTGATTTGCAAACCAAAAGAAACATGACAAAATATCATTCAAAAAAACACATCTGATTCATACTGTAAATGTTACAATAAAGTTATTGCAAAGCATATTTTCTTAATACTTTCACAGGTAAATATCTAACCACACACACAGCGATTTTACATTGATAAGTAGCCCTTAGCAGGTGATTATAGCCTGTTTTGCATCTGACAAATGTGGATTTTAGTTAGAATGCAGCAGATACAGATCCCTGTAATTGGAATTCTGACTAGTAATATACTTTAATTGAAGATCCAGTTCTTGTATATAAACTTACTGGTCACTTTGTTAGGTACACCCATCCAACTGCTCTTTAACGTGAATTTTTAATCAGCCAATCACACGGCAGCAACTCAATGCATTTAGGCATGTATACATAGTCAAGATGATCTGCTGCAGTTCAAACCGAGCATCAGAATGGGGAAGAAAGGTGATTTAAGACAGCAGTAGAAGACCACACTGAGTGCCACTCCTGTCAGCTAAGAACAGGAAACTGAGGCTACAATTCACACAGGCTCACCAAAACTGGACAATAGAAGATTGGAAAAGCGTTGCCTGGTCTGATGAGTCTCGATTTTTGCTGGGACATTCGGATGGTAGGGTCAGAATTTGGCGTCAACAACATGAAAGCATGGATCCATCCTGCCTTGTATCAAAGGTTCAGGCTGGTGGTAATGGTGTGAAGGATGTTTTCTTGGCACACTTTGGGCCCATTAGTATCCATTGTGCATCGTGTCAATGCCACAGCCTGAGTATTGTTGCTGAGCATCCCTTTATGACCACAGTGTACCCATCTTCTGATGCCTACTTCCAGCAGGATAACACACACCATGTCATAAAGCACAAATCATCTCAGACTTGTTTCTTGAAAATGAGTTCATGGTACTCAAATGGCCTCTACCGTTACCAGCACTCAATCCAATAGAGCACCTTTGCGATGTGGTGGAACGGGAGATTGCGAATTATGGATGTGCAGCCGACAAATCTGCAGGAACTGTGTGATGCTATCATTTCAATATGGACCAAAATCTCAGAGGAGTATTTCCAGTACCTTGTTAAATCTATGCCATGAAGGATTAAGGCAGTTCTGAAGGCAAATGGATGTCCAACCCGGTACTAGTAAGGTGTCTAATAAAGTGGCTGGTGATTGTAATAACAATTTAACTTATTGAATCAATTCAGTATGGCACCTTAAAAAAATCCTCTTTTGTGTTCGAGAAGAAACTCATAAAACTTTAAAACCAAATGATAGAGAATAAATGATGAGGTAATTTCCATTTTTGGGTGAACTATCCCTTTAATAAATCTTCAAAAAAAAAAAATTGACAGGATGTTATCATGCAGTAACAGGGCTGAGCGTCCATAGGGAATGAAATCCTAGAACCGCTCACATACACTATGTTTATGTAAAAACAAACAAACAAACAAATAAGTAATCAAGTAAGTAATAAAAAAAAATAAATAAATAAATAAATATGACGTTTCCATCCCATTGTACGCAGGCGTGCAGGAGGAGTTTGGGTTTTTTTTCCGTCGACATTAATTTCGTCAGTCGCCTCTCACTGCAGTTCTTCTCACTGGGATTCAGTATTCAACCTAGGTCCTCTTTAATTCGTCTCATCAGAGCCTCCTTTGCTGCAGACTGGTAAGCAGTGCAGATCGTAATGTAACGTTGCTGAATTCAGTTAGTTCGTATAAATTTGTTGGCTTATTTAGAATATATTTATATGAACAAATTATATGTTAGGTGATGTAGACTATGATCATATTGTATTGTTTTCATGTTGTAAACTGCATTCAATATATAATATTCATAATATAATCGATGATGAAAAATCTAATAAAAACGAAAGTGAAAGAGAACGCTTATTCTTTTAGGACAAGAAAGAAAGAAAGAATAATACACCAACAAATTCAGCTTAAATTAAACATTAGCATTTATTTGTCTTTTTTGTTCTTATATGAATCAGAATGAATGCAACCTGATTAAAAAAAATTGCTAAATAAAAAAATTGCTAAATAAACAAATAAATAAATAAGCTGACGAGATGCTACCCCTGTTTCTACACCCTTTTTTAAGATGGTAGTTCATTCTGATAGCTTAGACATTTAAGCTGACAAGATGCGCAACCCCTGTTTTTTAGATGACAGATTGAGCTAGTAGCACATTCTGAGGATGAAAAATTATGTCATCATTTACTCTCCTTTCACTTGTTTAAAACTTATTTGACTTTATAATACTGTATATTGCTTTGAGATAATATACTTTATATTGCATTATATATTACACTGTATATTGCACTGTTACATCATAATTCCAACTACTAAATGTTAACTGACAGGGTTTCTCATGACCAATTCTTTCTTTTAAACCAGGGTGTCAAGCTCAGTTCTTGGAGGGTTGCAGCTCTGCTCAGTTTAGCTTTAACCTGAATTAAATGCACCCGATCAACCTAATTGAAACATTGAGGTTTGCTTGAAAGCTGCAGGTAAGCAGGTTTTAACTATATGCAGGGCTGTGGCTCTCCAGGAACTGAGTTTGACATCCCTGCATTAAATGGTTAAATGTAAATAATGGAATAAGATTAACATTATAAGACAAAAATTCTATACCTCATTAACGTTAGCTATATACCCAAGCAGGAGAATGTGCTAATAGCCTATGCCCTTAAATATAATAGCTTAAATAATTATCAAAAGGTTACTTTTTTGTTTCTTTATGCTATTTTCTGTTTCTTATAAGGCTACTTAAGAAATAAAAAAAAGGTGAAAAAAAAAAAAAAAATGATACATTTGTATCAGCAAAATTAGAACGTTCAGCTTGTGCTTTTTCCTTGTTTTAGCCATTCTCGATTTGAAAATTGTTTGCGCTTCAAGTGAAACCAAACTTAATTCAAAATTAACTTAAAGTTAAAATTAACTTAACTTAAATTAACTTACAATAAAGTAAATGTCAATCAGCATCAGCAACTGAAAGTAGTGAATAAAATATTGGGGTGACACCCAAAATCAACCATTCTTCAAAGAGATGTCAGATGATTAGTTGTGTTGATTCCAATGGAGGAGCATCTAAGGCATTTGAATTAAAGGAGTTGAGTGTTGTGTCTGTGGTTAGTTTAACCCATTTTCAAGTTTGAGGCTGTTTGATTTGCAAACCAAAAGAAACATGACAAAAATATTATTCAATAAAAAACACATCTGATTCATACTGTAAATGTTACAATAAAGTTATTGCAAAGCATATTTTCTTAATACTTTCACAGGTAAATATCTAACCACACCACAGCGATTTTACATTGATAAGTAGCCCTTAGCAGGTGATTATAGCCTGTTTTGCATCTGACAAATGTGGATTTTAGTTAGAATGCAGCAGATACAGATCCCTGTAATTGGAATTCTGACTAGTAATATACTTTAATTGAAGATCCAGTTCTTGTATATAAACTTACTGGTCACTTTGTTAGGTACACCCATCCAACTGCTCTTTAACGTGAATTTTAATCAGCCAATCACACGGCAGCAACTCAATGCATTTAGGCATGTATACATAGTCAAGATGATCTGCTGCAGTTCAAACCGAGCATCAGAATGGGGAAGAAAGGTGATTTAAGACAGCAGTAGAAGACCACACTGAGTGCCACTCCTGTCAGCTAAGAACAGGAAACTGAGGCTACAATTCACACAGGCTCACCAAAACTGGACAATAGAAGATTGGAAAAGCGTTGCCTGGTCTGATGAGTCTCGATTTCTGCTGGGACATTCGGATGGTAGGGTCAGAATTTGGCGTCAACAACATGAAAGCATGGATCCATCCTGCCTTGTATCAAAGGTTCAGGCTGGTGGTAATGGTGTGAAGGATGTTTTCTTGGCACACTTTGGGCCCATTAGTATCCATTGTGCATCGTGTCAATGCCACAGCCTGAGTATTGTTGCTGAGCATCCCTTTATGACCACAGTGTACCCATCTTCTGATGCCTACTTCCAGCAGGATAACACACGCCATGTCATAAAGCACAAATCATCTCAGACTTGTTTCTTGAAAATGAGTTCATGGTACTCAAATGGCCTCTACCGTTACCAGCACTCAATCCAATAGAGCACCTTTGCGATGTGGTGGAACGGGAGATTGAGAATCATGGATGTGCAGCCGACAAAATCTGCAGGAACTGTGTGATGCTATCATTTCAATTATGGACCCAAAATCTCAGAGGAGTATTTCCAGTACCTTGTTAAATCTATGCCATGAAGGATTAAGGCAGTTCTGAAGGCAAATGGATGTCCAACCCGGTACTAGTAAGGTGTCTAATAAAGTGGCTGGTTGATTGTAAAATAAACAATTTAACTTATTGAATCAATTCAGTATGGCACCCTTAAAAAATCCTCTTTTGTGTTCGAGAAGAAACTCATAAAACTTTAAAACCAAATGATAGAGAATAAATGATGAGGTAATTTCCATTTTTGGGTGAACTATCCCTTTAATAAATCTTCAAAAAAAAAAAAAATTGACAGGATGTTATCATGCAGTAACGAGGCTGAGCGTCCTAAGGGAATGAAATCCTAGAACCGCTCACATACACTATGTTTATGTAAAAACAAACAAAACAAACAAATAAGTAATCAAGTAAGTAATAAAAAAAAAAAAAATAAATAAATAAATATGACGTTTCCATCCCATTGTATGCAGGCGTGCAGGAGGAGGTTTGGGGTTTTTTCCGTCGACATTAATTTCGTCAGTCGCGCTTCTCACTGCAGTTCTTCTCACTGGGATTCAGTATTCAACCTAGGTCCTCTTTAATTTCGTCTCATCAGAGCCTCCTTTGCTGCAGACTGGTAGCAGTGCAGATCGTAATGTAACGTTGCTGAATTCAGTTAGTTCGTATAAATTTGTTGGCTTATTTAGAATATATTATATGAACAAATTATTGTAAATGTTAGGTGATGTAGACTATGATCATATTGTATTGTTTTCATGTTGTAAACTGCATTCAATATATAATATTCATAATATAATCGATGATTGAAAAAATTCTAATAAAAACGAAAGTGAAAGAGAACGCTTATTCTTTTAGGACAAGAAAGAAAGAAAGAAATAATACACCAACAAATTCAGCTTAAATTAAACATTAGCATTTATTTGTCTTTTTTGTTCTTATATGAATCAGAATGAATTTTCAACCTGAAAAAATTGCTAAATAAAAAAATTGCTAAATAAATAAATAAATAAATAAGCTGACGAGATGCTACCCCTGTTTCTACACCCTTTTTTAAGATGGTAGTTCATTCTGATAGCTAGACATTTAAGCTGACAAGATGCGCAACCCCTGTTTTTTAGATGACAGATTGAGCTAGTAGCACATTCTGAGGATGTAGCACTACAACAACATCAACTCAACTCCTACTCGACAGCCTAAATGAAAGTAAAACCTTGCGATCGTAAGTGAATAAATATAGATTAAAATACTTAATGATTTGTGATAATAGTCTGGAGCTAGATCACAATTGCCTTTCAGATTTGTTTAGATATGGTGTAGGCCTACATCTTTGTTTACATATGTACATCATATGTTCAAAAGAAAACTTGTATTTAATCATTGACTGTGTACTGTTTGAGGTCGAACCGCTTTAAA
Organism: Danio kyathit; assembly: GCA_903798195.1. Taxonomy (NCBI): domain Eukaryota; kingdom Metazoa; phylum Chordata; class Actinopteri; order Cypriniformes; family Danionidae; genus Danio; species Danio kyathit. The sequence continues at coordinate 58,844,764 of LR812521.1, read as the reverse complement.
ATCATGTGCAAACATTTTATGTATTCAGTAATAGATTCTGTTTCTGTTCTATTTTAGACAAGTAAAATGTAATTTAAAGGAACATAAGAAACATGCTGTCACGATTTGGTCACCCGTTTTGTTATCAGTTAATCATGTCAGTTCATTGTCCGGTATTTTATTGTCACCATTGCTTTACTTGTCCTGCCTGTGTTTCCATGTTTCTCTTTAACAAATATATGCATATATATATATATATATATATATATATATATATATATATATATATATATATATATATATATATATAGATATATATATATATATGTGTGTGTGTGTGTGTGTGTGTGTGTTTGTGTGTGTGTTCATTCATTCATTCATTCACTCATTTTTTTTTTCAGCTTAGTCCCTTTATTAATAAGGGGTCGCCACAGTGGAATGAACCACCAACTTATCCAGCATATGTTCTACGCAGCGGATTCTCTTCCAACCACAACCCAATACTGGAAAACACACATACACCATGGCCAATTCAGCTTATCCAATTCACCCAACTGCCTGTCTTTGGACTGTGTGGGAAACCAGAGCACCCAGAGGAAACCCACGCGAACACGGGGAGAACATGCAAACTCCACACAAAAACTGACCCAGCCAGGGCTCGAACCAGGGACCTTCTTGCTGTGAGGCAATCGTGCTACCCACTGCGCCACTGTGACACCCACACAGTTGAAGTCAGAATTATTAGCCCCCCTTTGAATTTTTGTTCTTTTTTAAATATTTCCCAAATTATGTTTAACAGAGCAAGGAAATGTTCACAGTATGTCTGATAATATTTTTTGTTCTGGAGAAATTCTTGTTTTATTTCGGCTAGAATAAAATATTTTTTTTAATTTTTTAAGGACAAAATTATTAGCCCCTTTAAGCTATATTTTTTTGATTGTCTAAAGAACAAACCATCGTTATACAATAACTTGCCTAGTTACCCTAACCTGCCCAGTTAACCAGATTAACCTAGTTAATACTTTAAATGTTCACTCTACAGAAGTGGCTTGAAAAATATCTAGTAAAATATTATTGACTGTCATCATGGCACAGATAAAATAAATAATTTATTAGAGATGAGTTATTAAAACTATTATGTATAGAAATGTGTTGCAAAAAATTTTCTCTCCGTTAAATAGAAATTTGGGAAAAAAATAAACAGTGGGGCAAATAATAATACAATATACTATACACACACACACACACACACACACACACACACATACACACACACACTACTTAATGGAGTACACCTTATTTTAAAAATGAACATTTTAATCCATTTCTCAGTTAATATAGGCAATGTATTTTGGTGCATTTAAACAAAATAGATTTATTAAACAGATATATTTATTAAATAATATTTTAGTCACCAAAGATATTTAGAAATTGAAAGATAATACAATTAAATCTAAGCAAAATATAAGCAAAAAACTCATTTATGCTGAGCACTGTATGTTTTGTTTTATCTTTTCATTGTTTTGTTTGTGTCCATAATAAAGCAAAACAGATGTTATTGTATATTATTCTTATTCTTATTATTCTCAAAACAGCACAGTTACACTTAGTTGATCTTAGGGATGCACCGATACCATTTTTTTGGAACCGATCCGATCCCGATACCAAAATTCTGATTATCGACCTATCCCGATCCGATCCCGATACTGTGCTGTTTTTTTTTTTTTTTTTTTAACCTAGTACAGTTTCTATGGTTCTGGTGCTCAAATAATATATCTTCTTTAGTAAAATTAACAGACCCATGGCTTACTTTATTTGACAGACGACACAACTAAAAACATGATGCTTGCTAAGTTACTATAAACTATGGGCTACATTATTTGAGCATTCATTATGACATTGATCTGATCTGTTGCGGTCCAGCTTATGTTTCTTTTTTAATATTAAGATTTTTCTTTGAAATCTGTAGGCTACCACTATTGACCCTAATTGTTGGTAAAATAATCGGCCTTTTAGCAAAGCCTGATATTTTCCTGCAGGTTTGAAGCAGACTAAACTAAATCTGAGGCCACCTTTACTTAATAAACATTCCCTCGCCTAAACTCGCCGCGAGTGAGATGGAGAAACTGAAAGCATGTCTGAACAATTATTTTTTGTCTGAAAAATTCTCTTTTTGAAACAAATTTTGTTTGGTATAATTTGTTGAATAGCTATTTAATGTTTTTTTTTTTGTTGGTCAGTTATCTACAAAATAAACAAGAATATTTGAGGTAAAGTAAAAAAAAAAAGGTCCGCTTATGCACAACTGCATAACCGCAGTGCACAAACTGACAAACTGGTCTGTTAAATAAAATATTAATATAAATAAAATGACAGTGAAATATTCACAATTTCAGAGTAGCCTATTAGGCTAAATAGTTTTCTGTTAATGACAATCCATATTGCGCTCGTCAGTTTCCCTTTGATTAATTTAATCAACTTCTTTGACCACGATGAGCCAGGCTTTACAAGCAGCACTTAACGTATTCACCTCGAAAGAATAAACTTAGTCGCAAGAATAGAGTACAGAAACTCTATATGAAAATAATTTTACGGAGCAGCGCACGGCGCTTCTGCGCAGCCGGTGCGCTTGATGAAGCGTTTGATGCATGTGCGCAGCCCTCCGCTCTCTGCGGACACTTTCAAAACAGCAGCACAAAGGGAAGAAATGAGTGCGTTGAGGATCTGTCCAATGTATTAGTGAGCCTTTTCTAATTTAAACTTTCAGGTAGGCCTACTTTGTGTGTAAAGAGCAGGTAATAACCCTCTCTTCTGAATGCGATCTGCTGATCTAACAGACACAGCTAAACAGCAATAAACTCCATATTACGAGTCAAAATGAACCCATTTAATGCAAAACTAAATGCATTTCTCCACTGATTAATAAAACTAACAGGAACAAATAGGTTTGGAGAAAGTTTTTCGTGTTGTTATGAACGCAACACGCAGTTTGAATTGTAAATGAATGGAGAATGATTGACAGGCGCAGCAGCGGGAAGCGCTGAAGTGAACGTGAATTTAGCCACTTAAATATTCATCTGTACTTTACATTAAACTGTAGAATGGCTTCAAAACATTTGGGATATAGTAGCCTACATGACAACTTTCTAGTGCCTTATAATAGGCTACCTTTGTGGCTTTTGTTGGCTTATAAATTACACTAAATATAGCGCACGCGCAAGATCGGATTTGGATCGGTACCAGCTGGCTGATACCCGATCCAGCAAAAATATGCGATATGGAACCGATATCCGATCCAAGTATCGGGATCGGTGCATCCCTAGTTGATCTAAAGTTTATACTGATCTAAAGTTTTTATAGTAGTACTAAAGAGGAACCTTTAGTACATTAAGTACCAAATTATTTGCTTAAAATATATTTTAGTGCATTTTTTCATCACATGGGAAGCATGCCGGGTAAAAAATACACTTTCAATAGCCACTTTTCCACTGGCCAGTGCAAGTCAGCGCTTTGTTCGGGCCAGGTCAATAGACCCTGAAACGAGTAGCAGGGCCAAAATCATCTCGCGGTTCTACTGGGATAGTTTGTAGTATTTTGTAAAAACCCCACCATAAGAACAAGGCCGGCCCTATACATCTGAGGGCCATAAGCAGAATAATAATTGCCCTACCCTGTGAGTAGTGCAGTATAGCCATTATATACCATCAAACTTTTAACCTGATTTTTCCACAATGATTTTATTACTTATTAAATAAAATCAATGACAGAAAAATATAGCTTAAAGATTTGCCACATTTCTTCTACTAAATGACTGTCTGAATGATTTAAACATTTTGAAATGCCACTGTTTTGTTCACTAGCAGCTTCAAAAATTAAGAATATTTAATAAGAGACCAGTCATTCCTACTTTGATTTCTTCTAGAGCAGGGATCACCAAACTTGTTCCTGGAGGTCCGGTGCTCCAACCCTAATCAAACACACCTGAACAAGCTAATCAAGGTCTTACTAGGTATACTTGAAACACCCAGGCAGGTGTGTTGAGGCAAGTTGGAGCTAAACCCTGCAGGGCACCGGACCTCCAGGAACGAGATTGGTGACCCCTGTTCTAGAGTGTTTAAAACATATTCTATAGCAAACAGAAGAAAGATTCAACAAAAAATACTAGGTTGAGTTTGTATATTTATTTAAATTTTAAAATCAAAATCACATTCGTGAACAATTATTAGCCAAAAGTGAAAACGCAATACTTAATAAAATATACATAAATATGCAATGCAAACTTTAATACATGAATAAATAAAACCATTAAGCAAATTATATAATCAAAATTAATAATAATAATAACAACAATAATAATAATAAACATTTAAAAAGGGAGCAACAAATACTGGGTTAAAGTTAATACCAAACACTGTCTTTTTTGTATACCCTCCCCTGTTCCTCTTTCTATCAGATTTGGTGTCTTCTTTTGAGAAGCAAGGTCCAGTTTCACAGACAGTGCTTTTTTTTTTAAAGCTAGGATCAATTAAATTAGGACATAACTCTTATAAACATACTCAAACTTCAAAAAAAAGCAAAAAAAAAAAAAAAAAAAAAACATACACTGTTAAAAAAAAATCTGTTAAATATACGGAAAAATACCAGCAGCTGTGGTTGCCAGGATTCTTCCATTAAAAAAATTACGAAAAATAACCGTATTTCATGGACTGATAAAATGTTCAGTTCACAAAAACATAGCTTAGTGCACAAAAATGTAAAGTCATTAACTGCACTAATGTGTTCATATGTGATTGCAATTAGCAAACAGATTTATACTGCATTACTAACTACACAGTTACATTTAAACATAAGCAGCATAACATCAGATGCCCTTCATATGTGGAGGGTGAACAAACTCCAGGGTAAAGCTAATATATGTGCTGCTCTTTAATGGATTTAAAAAGATTTGCGACCGACGAAGAAGAGGTTTTAACAAAAGCACTGCCTATCAACAAACGTCTATTATACTCAATACACACATTCAATTATTTTATTAAACTAACCCACTGAGCTACCAAAAGTTTGGGGTCAGTTATTTTTTATTATTAATTTTATTTTAAAAATTTATTAAAATTATTCTGTTCATCAAGGCGGCATTTATTAAATATTAAGAAATAAATTGTTAAATACTTATTTATCAAATATTTATTTATTACTGTATGTAGTTTCAAATGAAATTATTGCTCCTTGTTGCTTTTATTACTATTACCATTAAAAAAATTTAATAAATAATAATAATAATATTAATAGCAACGCAGTGGTGCAGTAGGTAGTGCTGTCGCCTCACAGCAAGAAGGTCGCTGGGTCGCAGGTTCGAGCCTTGGCTGGGTCAGTTGGCATTTCTGTGTGAAGTTTGCATGTTCTCCCTGCGTTCACTTGGGCTTCCTCCTGGTGCTCCGATGAAGGGAATTTGGCCAGGACACCGGGGTTACACCCCTGCTCTTTACGAGAAGTGCCATGGGATTTTTAATGACCACAGAGAGTCAGGACCTCGGTTTAACATCTCATCCAAAAGACGGCACCCACTGACTGTATAGTGTCCCCTTCACTTTTACTGGGGCATTGGGACTCACACAGACTACAGATTGAGCGCCCCCTGCTGGCCTCACTAACACCACTTCCAACAGCAACCTAGTTTTCCCATGTGGTCGCCCATCCAGGTACTGACCAGGCTCAGCCCTGCTTAGCGAGTAACCGGTCTTGGCTTGCAGGGTGATATGGCTGTGGCCACTTATTACCGACCTTTGACTTTACTTCTGTCAGGTGAACAAAAGCTCTTATTAAAATTTTTGTTGTTCATTTGAAATCACCATGATGGAGGACAGGATCTGCTTTAGTTGGGCTCTTCAACTTCTTATTTTAACATTAGTTTTTACTAAGGTTGCTATAATTAATTGTGTTAATTACACTATTTGTACAGCATGAAAAGCCAAAAGAAAATATAAGAATAAGTCTGATAAGATTAACTATAACATTCTCATTCAAATATGATTCTCATTCAATATCATGTTAGTTATGTGTGAGAAATGTATAACATACATAAATGAAACCATTGGAGCTTCAGCAATCAATGACTGTTTAACAGGTCTAAATACACCATCCACAATGAGAATGGTCGATCTATGGCAGATCTGGGAGTTTTGTACTATGCTAAGGATTGTTTATTGCATATGCTGTAATAACTTTGCTACATTACAAACAAGCAGCATTTATATTTCAATAATTTATTGAAATTGGTAATTAGATTAACTGGGAATTATTTTTATAATCTTTGTATGTGAAGTTGGACATCTACAGTGCAATATAATTAAAAATTAAAATACAATTTCAAAATAAAGCTTTTTAGATGAAAATTAAACCTCAGGTCTTTGTTTTTATCTCCAAACAGAAAACTGTGACTTGGTGTTTTCTCTAGAGCTTGAATTGTTAAAAAGAAGCATTTTGATACCTTCACCAAAAGAAAGCTCTTGGGTTTTCTTTTTGGCATTTGTAGAGATTGGTAAAGTAACATTTCTATTAACAACTACTGCTACCAGGCAGTAGGTCCAGTGACTGTAATTAAAAAGAGTGATATTTGTTTGTAATGTCACAGAAACTTTTAGGATAGCCTGTTAGTTGTATTTAAAAGACAAGAGTCTTCCTGCTTTCAAGAGAGGTATAAAAGCACTGGATAAAATGGTTTTTTTTTTTTTTTTTTTTTTTTTTTTTTTTTTTTTTACACACAACAGTATTTAGGGTGTGAATTGTTAAATTAGTTCACCCCTCCAGAAGTTTTAAACTATTAAGCAGATAAGGACAAAACAAGATCATAAATCTATAACGTGTGTTTTCTGCATTTGCACTGTTGTCCCCAGTCTTGAAAACTTTCACACATTTAAACAGATTCACAAAAAGAATGCTCACCTAATAACAACTAAGCTCTCAATAAGAAAAGTGTGAATAACTCACAAAATTCTTCAACCCAAACAATGATTGACTTGGAGAGGTGCTTGCAATTCACTAACTGCCTAGGCAATAATATTTACGGCTGACTTCCAGTGTGACTTGATCCTGCGCACACAGTGAACATGTAAGAACAACCGTAGCCCAGAGCCAAATCAAAAGGTGACATTCCAAAAGATCAATAAGATGATAACCAGTCATTCTAGACAAAATTACTAAACAGCCCCTTCAGAGATCAGTAATAAAATGATTTTAAAATTCATACCATCTCAAGATAGTATAATTTATATCATAAGAACATTATGATGTTGTATATTATCACAGCCAATAATGGCATCTAAATCGCATGATGATTAAGCAAGATTTAAGAAAAAAAGAAAATTAAATGAGTATAAAGTAGACAAAGCAAGGGTTAAAATGAGTGTAAATGCAAGTATGAGACTGAGTGTCACGACACACTTAGGACTGGACACAGGAGGTGTATATGTAAACAAGTATTTATTCACAAAGTCATTAAATGAAGTTAGGATAAAATCAGGTAGTTCATTGTAAACAAGAGCTTTAGCAGCATGGAGTTCGTTGCAGACACACAACACACTTAACTTATCTGTGGAGACGATGAACACTGAATGCACTGGAACACAGAGACAATACAGGAAACACAGGAGAGTTTCTGTACCTGGGTGGAAGTTGAAGCTGATACGTGACGTTGTTGATCTGCCTCAGGATCTTAAAGGGACCAATATAGAGGGGACTCAGCTTTCAGCAGGGGAGACGGAGTTGAAGATTTTTTCATTCATTTAATCATTCCTTCATTTTCGTTTCAGCTTAGTCCCTTTATTAATCAGTTATTAATAATTCACACACATACACTATGGCCAATTTAGCTTACCCAATTCACCTACAGCACGTCTTTGGACTGTGGGGGAAACCAGAGCACCCGGTGGAAACCCACGTGAACTAGGGGAAAACATGCAAACTCCACACAGAAAATACTAACTGGCCCAGCCGAGGCTCGAACCAGCGACCTTCTTGCTGTTAGGCGATCGTGTTACCCACTGCGCCACCGTGTCGTCGCCAGATTTATTTTTTTATCTATTAATTTTTTTCTTAGTAATTTTTAAATTGTTGTCTCAACAAAATCTCAAGGACAAAGTCAGCTATGTGGATTATTTTTATTAGTTTGTTTGTTTTTTAATTCAACAGAGCATTAATCCAATTATTAATAGAATATTGTCGCCTTGGAATTCTAAGGTTCTATATGCATTCAAAAGGATTTTGAGGTATTGAGCTTCAAAGTTTTTGCATTCCATATAGCAAAGAGTATGTGTGTAACAGTTCTCTTTCATACATTAACATGAAAGAGACCCTAAATGTAAATGATCAAAATTCTCTTAAATTTGCGAACGGGTAAAACAAACAGGACAAATGCAGATATAACCTTCTAATTCTAAACAGTCATTTTCTGCTTGGAATTATAAGCTTCTATGTGGTAGATCATTAATTGAAGCATTACTTTTCAAGAAATACAATCAGTCTGCTTATTAATTTAATAAAAAAATAATAATAATTGGTGTTGTAACAATATGTTCGTGTTTGAGAAAGAATGTTTTTTTTATTTATTTCATGTTTTAGTTTGAATATTTTATCTTGTGCAAACTAAGCATACAAGGCTGTGTTAAATATTTTGTCCAGTACAGTTGTTAATTTTATGTATGGTAATATTTACAGAATTATATGCTTTATATGAATTATTGAATTATATTTAGTGAATTATATGCCCCATGAATTGAATTGAGTATTTGCACTTTAAGGCTTAATATCAAATTTAAAGACTTTAAAAGAAAACAGACAATGAGCAAATGAGTTTAATAAACACTGAACAATGTTTCACTGACTATATATACACAAATAGTTTCCCAGAGACGGGTTACAGCTGGAAGGCCATCCGCTGCGTAAAACATATGCAGGATAAGTTGGCGGTTCATTCCGCTATGGCGATTTCAGATTAATAAAGGGACTAAGCCGACAAGAATATGAATGAATGCATGAATGATGTACACAAATAAAAAAATATTTTACATTTAATATATTACATTATTTAAATAACTGTTTCTTTTTCAACAATATAAAATTCAACATTTCATCTCAATGTCAAAAATGCTTCTAAATCACCACATTGACACACATATTTCAGTTTCAGGTTTCTTCTTAATTTTGTGTGGTGCGGCATTATTTAGTCGACTCTGGTTTTGTGTTTCTTTCTGGTCTTTTCCGCTATCAACGGAGCAGTCTGGTGAAATGACAAAGAAAGCTGATCTTGATTGGTCCTCGTGTGTGCATTTGAAATGCTAATTGGCTCACAGAACAAAAACTGTATAGAGCCAAGCTAGAGTTCGACATTGTAGATAAAACCTTTTCTGTTTTTTTTTAAATAAAAAATCTTAAAATGTAAAGAAATTATATATAAAAAACATCACCTAATGTAAATAACCTGCCATTTAATAAGAATATGTAAAATAACTCAATTTTGGCAAAAATGTCAGATAGAACCTTATAATTTTAAAGTGACAATATTTAGTTACATGAGAATTTCACCAGAGGTGGAAAGAGTAATAAAATCTTGTACTCAAGTAAAAGTACTGTTACTTACAAATTTTTTTACTTAAGTAAAAGTAAAGTTACATGTCTATAAATCTACTCAAGTAAAAGTAAAAAATAACTCATTAAAAATGTACTCATGAGTAAAAAGTAAAGAGTAACTATTTCTCAAAAGGGACAAGATGATATAAATCTCCAAATAGTTGTTTTTATTTAAGTAACTTAAAAAATTAAAGACCTATAACAAAAAAGTATATAATTATTTAAAATATTTTACAGATTATCCTATTTAACAATTTATACAAATTGAAAAATTCTAATGCAACATCTGCTGTGTTAGCTAAATGGGCTAAATGCACACAGACTTTTAATTTTTAGCCAGGCAGCCCAAATGCTCCTGATGAGTTGTGTTTCCATTTCAAAATTGTCACCTTTAAGATCTGTTTTCTTTAAAAATCAGCGATCTTCACTGCCTGTTAGATATATGATATGAAGTGGCTCTCAGATCGGACAAGAAGCACTGCATTAATGTCCATTTCTCTCCTAGATCAGATACAATTGCGGCCGGAAGTTAACGAGAATTGTTTATATTATTTATTAAACTTCACATTTGTTGTATTTTATTAACATCTACCCCCAACCCAATCATCACAGTAACGTAAAAACAGTAGTTGTATTGAGTATTATTTATGCTATTTATTAAATTACCCAATAAATTGTATTTTTTAAAGCCTACCCCCACCCCAACCCTAAACCCAACCATCACAGTAGGGCTGGGCGATTTTTTCGATTAATTCGAATTTACGTTTTAAGACGATTTTATTATTTATAAAATCGAGAAATCGCGATTTTTTTAATAAAAATATTAAAGCTGCTTTTCCACTATCGTGCCAAACCGTTCTAAACTGTTAGACAACCGTGCTGAATTGTGCTGATTCTGTGTGTTGACGTCGCGGCTCTGTCCCGCAGCCGCCTGTCTCTCCCGCGCGAGCTGCGAGACGGGCGCGCGCGCGAGAGGAGAGGAGAGAAGGCTCGACAGGAGGAGGTCCACTCCTTCATTCTAATCATCCAACCCGCCCGCACATATTGTTTTATCTGATATATATATCCGCACCCGATCGCCACCCTAATAATTCTAATTCTTTGTTTTAAGCATGATGATAGGTGTAACTTTCTCCGCAATGTCAGGCGGCAGAGTAACAGCTCGTTAATTCATGCTCGAGCAAATGATGAAACGGACAAAAGTACTCGATGCATGCCCTTCGTTTACTTATTTCAGTGTTTTCAGTTTCACAGTGCAAAACAGCTCCCGGGTGGAATTACTGAAGTAAACATAAAACAAAACCGGATAAAACTTTCTCCCTCTAATTCACCGCACGCACAGCACACAGCGAGAGCACACATCACACAGCATGCGTGTCGAACTACACTACCCACAATGCCCCTCGCTATGGACTACAACTCCCGTAAAAGCAGTCCTAAAGCGGCCACACTATTTCCCCTCTCCTGCAACTTAGGTCACAGTGGATCGTTCGTTATTAACAGCAGATTCAGCTTTTACATATACAGGAAAAAGAGAACAAAAACGGCGTCCCTTCAGCCTAAACAGCAACTATGTTGTGTGTACTAGGCGCTTTTCTTAACACTGTGCAAAAACAGAATAGCATCTACTGTGCCTGGATTCGGGCGATTCCGAAACCGCAGAAAGTCAAATCTTTCTTTAATTTGGACTTTTGCTTGAATTACGGAGTGGCACAGTAGCTGTGCAAGGTACTGTATGAATTAAATCATAACCCATATATGCATCAATAAACAAGTAAAATGAATGAATGAATAAAATAAATATGGATTCTTAAATGTCGGTAGTTTGTACTGCAAAAAAATATCAATACGTATCGACAAATGTTTTATAAAAATAGAGCAATTTCCAACATTTCAGCTATAGGCCATTATACGATTCAGTTAAATATAAGATAGACATTTAAATATAGATAGATATGTAATATAGATAGATATATTAAATATAGACATTAAAATATAGATAGATACGGTAATCTTTAATATATACTGGGTGGTGCAGCTACGCACAAATATTTTCTAAAACGTCAAGCAGATATTTGTCTATAGCTCGTTAGTTATTTATGAAGACAAAAAATAATTAAAATAACAAAAATAAAACTATAAAATTACAAAGATAAAAAGAGCGGCATTCTGCTAAATATAGTCCTTTATATCCTGATATGCTATGTGTTGTTTCATTCGTTTTTTTTATATTTAACTTGATGCATTCGTTATTTAATATTTAAATACAAAATCGTTTAAATGGTTATATTTTACCATCAAAATGTAGTATATTTTATATCATTACCAACTTTTGATTTAAAACCGCTGTTATTTTATTGATTGTTATGAAATAATTTAAGTGCTATATTTTTTATTAGTGAAAGTGCCCGCTCACTTTGACAAGGCCTGTCTAAATATATATTTCTGCCATGCCACTAATACAGATAAACTATTGTTGCATTATCATTGTTTATTTTTCTGTCATGTACAGAGATTTGAAATATTTATTTCCCCTCCAATCCTTTTCAATCTTCACGTTACATTTTGGTCATTTTCTCTCCAAATAAAATTTGCCCAAAGCTGCACAACATATGACCTCTACATAAATACGGGTGCTGTGACTTCTATTGTAGCTATGTTTAGCATCCCTATATGAGAGAGTGCCATAACCACGTTTAGTCACACGGTTGCTTTTCTTTTACAAGTGAGCATGAAAAAAACTAGTTTCGGCATTTATTTAAATTTAAATGAACAAGGTAAGCTGGTAAGGTAGTTACACAGTAAAAACAAAATTAATAAAAAAAATAAATAAAAAAATCGAAATCGAAATCGTGAATCGGTCAAACTTTATGAAAAAAAATCGAGATTTTTTTTTTTTTTGCCATATCGCCCAGCCCTACATCACAGTACTGTAAAAATATTAATTATTGTTATACATTCATTTATTCATTTTCTTTTCGGGTTAGTCCCTTTATTAATCCGGGGTCGCCACAGCGGAATGAAGCGCCAACTTATCCAGCACATGTTTTACGCAGCGAATGCCCTTCTAGCAGCAACCCATCCCTGGGAAACTAATACACACTCATACACTACGGACAATTGTTAGCGTACCCAATTCACCTGTACCGCATGTCTTTGGACATGTGGGGGAAACCGGAGCACCTGGAGGAAACCCACACCAACACGGGGAGAACATGCAAACTCCACACAGAAATGGCAACTGACACAGCCGAGGCTCGAACCAGCGACCTTCTTGCTGTGAGGTCACAGCACTACCTACTGCGCCACCGCGTCGCCTATTGTTATACAGTGTCATAAAAAATGCTGCTATATTGATGTGCATAGCGCACATCCAGCCGGCCGCGTATCCGATCTAGACTATACCTCAGTATTTTCAATGGAATTTCTGCGCTAGCCTGTTGCTACTGACAGCGCTAGTGGTTACACCATCTTTCATCTAATTTTAAACTTGAACAACTAAATGAATGCTTAAGTCTATTTAACTGAATGTATTGTAACTACATTACAACATTGATGCTGTAAAAACAACCTTGTGAAATTCAAAATAGTCACATTAAGCTTTCACCGGAAGTTTATCGTTGGCTTTAAAACTCTAGCGGTGCATAGAGCCCATTGTGCATAAACAATTTGCTCCAAGTCCCTGTTAATATCTAATCTTTGTGCTAACGAACATTAGCAATGTTACGAACACAGCTGGGCAAGTTACTTCCAAAATGTAATACAATATATATTCAAAGTTACTGTCATTTCTTTTTTGTAATTAGTTACATTACAATATTAATATCTCAGAAATGTATTACGCTGCTTTTGTATTACTTTTAGGTTACTTTAACCAAAATAACCACAGAAGTATGACTCTTATGAATTAAAGTATGAATTTTCAATAGTATGTCTATGTTATCAAATGCATTTTGCTATTAATTGTAATTATTCTGAGAGATTTTTGTTAGCAAAAGGAGTCTGACAACAGCCAGTGCTCCACACAGAGATCAGATAATTTGACATACTGTATTTTATTTTAAATATATATTCATAGCGCTTCACTTTTTCCACATTTTTTTGTTACAGCCCTTATTCCAAAATGGATTAAATTATTTATTTCCTCAAAATTCTACACACAATACCCCATATTGACAATGTGAAAAAAAGAGTTTTTTAAATTGTTGCAAATTTATTAAAAATAAAAAACCTGTAAAATCACATGTACATCAGTATTTACAGCCTTTGGCGTGAAGCTCTAAATTGAGCTCAGGTACAATCGGTTTCCACTGATCATTCTTGAGATGATTCAGTAGCTTCATTGGAGTTCACCTGATAATATCCACTGATTTTTATATAGTCGATCAAATGAACTTAAACTATTAAAAATCCAACAAACATTTGTTTTGGCCCAAACTACAAAAACAAGCAAATTTAAAATCGTTTTAGTATTGGTTTTGCTTAAGCTGCACACTAGTTTGATCATGTAAACATGTCATTATAACTATATTGTATAAATATTATTACAAAGGCCTACATCATGCTGACAATAAAAACTAAATGGCATGATATAACAGGTGATTGTCCTCTGAGTGCACCTGAAAAGACATAAATGACACTTCTCATAAGGTAGGCAAACGCCTGCGAGTTGCATACGCTATGCGCTGCGCACGCGCTGCTTCAGCTTTTTTTCTGCGATGGGAAAAAAAAGTCTCCCCGCACTCACCATGGTCTGGATCATATAATGTGCGCGCTGCTTTATTTCCGCATAGTAATGATCTTTATATCGCGGATCAAGTGCAGTGAAGTGTAAAATTAATAATGAGTCATATACAGTAGCTTACCTTGTCATTGCTGGAGTTGACAGGCATTATGCTGATAAACCTCCTAAACTCCGGCGATAAATCCAACTCCAGCAAAAGTAAATAGACAAGTTTACCGCTGATTTTTCTCACGCTGCAGCTGCAGTGACGTGGCTTCCGGGCACGAATCTCTTATTCTTTTTCCGTTGCATTTCTTTATATATTTATTTTTTACTCAGTAACGAATATGATTTAAAATGTAGCGAAGTACAATACTTTAGGCAAATCATACTTAAGTAAAAGTAAAATTACAGATTTTAAACACTACTCTAAAAAGTACAAATTCTCAAAAAAACTACTTAATTACAGTAACGTGAGTAAATGTAATTCGTTACTTTCCACCTCTGAATTTCACTTGTGAGAAAATATTTGCTGTGTATTTTTAAACTGCATTGTAACAATTATTTAAGGATGACTGTTTTTAAATTAACTTCACAAATAATATCTTTATTCATAGATATGGCATCAGATTCCATTACTGTGGCAGCGCTTGGAAGACCTCTGTTTCCTGGCATGCTGTATGACTGCCGCAAGGATTCGTTCATTCCAGGTGGGTCTGCCTAGTCTTGTTTTTTTGCTTCTTTCACCCATATGTCAATAAACAAACAATTATTATGGGATTTTGATATGCTAATGGGACTAAGATAAAGCACACAATGTCTTGAGGAACATTTACTTCAACTGTTCATTGTTTCTGCATTTCTCTGCCACTTTTCACATTAGGTGTTACTCTGTGGGATAAAAAATCACTGTGTGAAGATTTGGACAGTCGTCCACAGCCCCAGACAGATTTGAACTTCAGTAGCTCTGACTCTCTCGCTAGTAAATCCAGTCTCCTGGATGTGAGTGCTTCCCTGAATGCCAGTTTCTTAGGGGGTCTGGTGGAAGTGGGAGGATCTGCCAAGTTCCTGCATGACACCAAATCCTCAAACCAACAGTCCAGAGTTACAATGCAGTACAGTGAAACAACCAGATTTGATCAGCTCACTATGACCCATCTGGGCAAGATCACCTACCCTCAGGTGTTTAAGCAAAAAACTGCAACTCACGTGGTCACAGCTGTACTGTACGGAGCTCAGGCCTTCATGGTGTTTGATCAGACATTTTTAGAAGAGGAGAACAAGCAGGAGATTGAGGGGGAGCTGGATTTGATGGTGAAGAAAATCCCCAAATTCTCAATTGAAGGACGTGGAGCTTTACATATGACAGATGATGACACAAAAAGGGTTGAGAAGATTAACTGCACGTTTTATGGTGACTTTCATATTGAGCAAAGCCCAACTTCTTACATGGAGGCTCTTGATTTGTACAAGAAGCTCCCCTCTCTGCTGAGGAAGAATCCAGAGAATGGAGTTCCGATCAAAGTATGGCTTTATCCTCTTCGTTTACTGAATTCAAAAGCAGCTCAATTAGAGGCAAAGATAAGCACAGGTCTGGTTTCCGACATTGGATGTGTAATGGAGGAGCTAGGAGAAGTAGAGAGGACATTTAATGACCTGTCTCGAAATACACTGGTAAATAATTTCAGCAACATCAAAGAGAGGCTGCACTCATTTCAGAAGACTTTTAATATATATAAGGCAGAGCTCCTGAAAGATGTCAGCAGAATCTTGCCTGCTATTCGAGGAGGAAAAACGGAGGAAAAATCACTAGAAGAAATCTTGATCCACCGCGACTTCACTGGCATGTTTAAGCAGTGGTTGAATGATGCAAAGTCTGAATTTAACCTCTTGAGTTTTTACATTAAGGGGATCAAAACTGAAGATTCAGCCAATCTCAACACTGTCCTCCTTGATCCTAATATTGATTTTGTGTTGTGCTTGACCCTCACATCTCTGAATGAAGACTCATATCTTGAAAGACTGACGGAGTTTCTAAAATCTGAAAAATCTAAAGAGTCAGATGGTAAACAAAACCGGGTGTCAGTGACTTCTGCGACAAAGTGGTTCAATGATTCTGCTATCATAATAAAGATGAGAGAGAACTTATCCCTTTTCAGAAGCTTTTCAGAGGCAAATAAAGATGAAAATAGAAGCTGCTTCATTATTTCTGCAATAGCCAATACACTCAGCCCAGGATCCTCCATCTATCTGTATAAAAAAGGGAAACTGAAAAGCACAGAATTCCAGCCAGTGTCCAAACCTCCACCACTGATAGTGAAGAATGTCCATGAACAAACTGTTTCCCTGAAACTGCAGAAGTCTCCAACTGGAGAAACAGTGCAGTACAGAGTGGAGTACAGGCAGGTAAAAGCAGAATCTGAAGCTGAAAAACAGTGGCTTGTCATAAACACAACTGATGAAGACTTTACTCTAACTGGACTGGAGTCTGGAGAGCAGTACATGATCCGCTACAGGATAGTGAGTAAAGTGGGAGTGAGTGAAGCAAGTGAGACTGTCATTCCTAAACCATTGCCACGTAAGTGTCATCTTAAATTTTTTGATCATTTATACATACATCATTGATATCTAAAATAGATATCACAATCCATTAATTCACTGTAAAAAAATATGTTTTTAAAAATTGTGGAAACGGACAATTAAATATTGACGCAACAAATTACTTCCCAATAATTAGCAGCCACATAGAGAGACGATGAAGATTGTCGGTGTTTACAGGGGTTTGACAGATAAATATGAATTTGTAGCTAAATTGGTAACGGTGCCAAACAGCATTTCCCGTTGTTTACATGCTTGTTTAAGTCCTTGCTACAACCTACAGTTAACGCTAGAAACTAGGCATGTAATAGATCAATTTTAACAAATAAAAATACAGGTTGTGGCTCACAATCCACAGCTTCTTCTATTATAGTTGTAGCTGCTTCTTCTTTGAGGAGTTTTTAGCCCAATCCAGCACTGAACTGGGAGAGATTCTGGAAGCTGTCCTTTGTCAAATGCTAGAGCTATATCTTTTAAAATAATTTTCTGGGACATAATTAAAAATAAATTATAAGCACTTTTCTCTTTGTGTTGTGTCCTTTGAAAGCCCAAATACAGAAACAGAACAAGCTCTGTGGAAATAGCCAGCCTGATCTCACGAGGAAACGTCAGTATTTTACGTTTTGTCAGTTTAGTGGCTAATTCGTACGAGTTCAGTCGTACGAAAAAGTACGATTTTAAAAAGGAGGCGTGGCACCCAACCCCACCCCTAACCTCAACTGTCATTGAGTGATGGGCAAATTGTACTAATTTGTACGAATTAGATTGTACGAATTCATACGAATTAGCCACTAATCAAAAAGTTACGAATTGGCCGTGAGATAGCGTTGAAATAGCAGCGTTTGAATGACATTTTTGCTTTTTTCTGCTATAATATATTACATAGATATAATATAGATATATTACAGTGCCTCTGGCCACACCCCTTCACTGCGTGGGGTGTATGTGCATATTCTGAAAGGTTTATGAATTCATTAACCCAGATGTGTTTTTTGTAGTCCCCAAACTTAATTTGCTGTAGGCTTTGCTAAGCTAACTCTGTAAAAGCCAATGTCTCTCTTTGCGTTGAACTTTAAGCGTATTACATTCAGAGATGTTGTTATTGTTCACACAGCTATATTACACATTGACTAAAGTTTAAAATATGATGTTGTAGTGGACCACCCCTTTAAAATGACTCTCTGATATGTTGCGCACTTTCAGCTGCATGCAGTCCAAAGTTAAACACCCTGAGTTAATAGACCCTTTTCACAATGACATCACTTCACTTCCCCTGATCGGCAACGCGGTGTATTTTAGTTTTGGTTTACCTTTGAATGAATGGGAGACTTTTCTGGAAAATGTACAAATAAAAATATTAATATCTGATTTAAGACTATTACAGTATTGGGCATGTGTCCAAATGTTTCTCTTTCAATACTGAGCTGCTTTCTGAGTTTGAAAATGATTAAGTTATTAAGAATAGGAATAAGATATTGGTTATCAAGGAAAGCATGTTTGCAACCTTTTCACATATTAATTAAGTTCATTTCCTTAATAATGGATTTATTTTTACTTTAATGCTGCTCTGAATATAAATTTATATTATCTGTTATATGTAAATGTTCCAGCATGAGTACAATTCTTTATTAAATCTTATATTACCTGGTAAATATGTCTATAAATGCAATCAGTTTCATTATTTACTGATCTATTATTGTTTTGTTTAGTTTCTCCATCTGAATGAATTAATTATGTCCTACCATCACCTTTTGGGTGGATTTAATTTGATATCTGTACTGCCTTTTAATTAATAATGTTACAAATAAATTCATAATCTAATAATACTGAATTCAAATGCAGTCTTCTTGGTGTTATTTTTGCAATTGTACATTTTTTATAATGATTTTGTTTGATTATTAAGAGTCACATACAACATTATTGTTTCATTTTATATGAATATTAGATAGACATAAATGTTTTATGCTCATGAATAAAATACCTATTTCAATAAAAAAATAAAATGTGTCAGAGAACTGAGCAGTAGAATGTGAATAATATGAACGTGTTTGTGAATCAGCTGTCCACTGTAAACAACCACAGTGAAACATCCACAATTTTATTTATTACTTATTCTTTACGACACAAAAATAATAATAAAAATAAATCTGACATAAAACAATGTTCAGCACCTGTGTAAACATCAGGAATCTTTATTTGACAAATGTTGACAAGTACATAACTTCATCTGCAGTAAAGACAGCCACACAAAGCACACACAAAGATAAAGTTCAATTTCTTTGGTTCAAGCAGAAATCTGGATGATCTATAAGTTTTTTTTTTTTTTTTTTTTATGTCAGACGTGCACCTTGAATGCAGATAACAAAAAACATCCATAGTCACAGTCTAACCAATATCAGTAGTAAATATAAAGCTGACTGAGTGAGTTCTCTATGGGGAGTTCTGTGTAGGCGGAAGTAACGATACACTGCGTGGAGTGAAACCGAAAACGTCATGTGAAAAAGGTCTATGAGGAAAGTTTATCAATGAAAAAGTGCACAAAAGCAAGCACATCACTTTAAATGGGTGCTCAGCCAAGCAGAAAAAAAGTGCAAAAATATATTTAAAAGGTTACAACACCAAAGTTTCAAAAATGCCAATTTATTAAATTAAAAAGGCTGATACACGTCTTGTATCAGTCTTTTTAATTTAATATATTGGCATTTTAGGAGCTTTGGTGTTGCCGCCTTTTTGAAAGTTTATATCAAGCATTATGAAAACACTGATCCTGGGGTCCATTTCAACAAGGAGGTTCAGCTCCTTTCCATCTCTGACAGGAAGCAGAGAACATAAGAAAACTGAAGGGTCAAACTGAATGTAATCACCAGACATAATTAGTCATTGGTCATAACATGCTCCTGCTTACCTCACAGACAACATGGATTGTTTAGGTGGATGCAAAATTTCTTGCAGTTGAAGTCAGAATTATTAGTCCTCCTGAATTATTAGCCCTCCTGATTACTCTTTTCCCACAATTTCTGTTTAACGGAGTGAATATTTTTTTAAACTCATTTCTAAACATAATTAATAGAATTAATTTCTAATAACTGATTTCTTTTATCTTTGCCATGTTGACAGTACATGTTTTTCAAGATACTCAGCTTAAAGTGCAATTTAAAGACTTAACAAGGTTTTCATGCTCATAAAAATACATGAATTATTTTGTATTTTTCAGGTCAGCCTGTGAGTGTGGAATTGCTACAAGAGAGTGAAATCACCTTTAAGACTCCATCCATCACCACCATTAATAATATCAGGAGTCATGGTTACCGCAGGGTATTTGGTGTGTGTGATGATAATTTCCATCTTAATTTAGCTTATTTTTAAGTCCCTTTAATTCCTCCATTATCACGTTATTTTCATTAACTTGTTTTGATTCTATGACCTACCTTCTGTGTGCCCTTGCAGATAATTGATAGAGACTTGGCTGACAAGAACGTGGTAATACTTACCGGAATCCATGATGTTTCCATTTCATCTTGTTATTTTTAATACTTTGTAACACTGTTTCTGTTATTTTGATCTGTGCAGAGGGTCGAACTATTCACCAGACTGGATGGAATTATGGTATTTTTCAAAACTGGCCACATGATCAAAGTTTGTAACACTTCCAGAAGAACATCTACAGAAGAATTTATATTTGATGACAATGATAAAATCATTGCTGCAACAATGTGGCAAAATCAAGAAAATAGCCATTTTAGTGGATTCACATTTGAGGTCGCCAACAGTGATGGTACAGTTAAAACATATTCTGCCAAGTGTACAGGTCAGTCTAAGCTGGTGAATGTTGATGTGAAGTCTGGAAAATGTTACGGCATTACAGCAAGATGTGGAAAAGTTGGACTCCAAGCGCTCGGATTCTACTTTATTTAGATTCTCAATAATGAAAGTAACAATGCAGAGATGATATGCTAAACAGTGAAGTTAATGCATGAATCCGATTTTATGGCCAAAATATAGCATGTGAGATTTGAATCAATAAATAATATTTGTACATGTTTAAAGCATGCTCAGAATCTAAAACCTGAGGATCATTGTTATGTAACAGCATGTATGGTGCTTCAGAAAAGCAATTGATTTTTGTTCTTTGATTTTCTTTCTTTTAAATTAATTTCTTAATTCAAGTTTTTGATGCTTTTCAGTGTGTTGATGTAGTTCTGACTAAAACAGAATACTGAGTAGGGGGCGGGGCTTTCTTTTTGCGCTTAATTTTAATTTTCAGTATCACTCAATGAAAGGGGATAGTTTCTCATTGCAAACTAACAGTAAGAGTGTGGTTAAGAATATTGTAAAAATAAAATAGTAATAATTCATTGGATTAACTTGCATGGATTAAATTGTTCACCTAAATAATAACAGTGTGTGGTAGGAAAATAAACATTGTTAATTTTGATTTCACATGTCACTGGACAATGTTATGTAATATCACAGAATAATGTTGTGAAACAGTAATTGTCCATTGCTATTGCTTATGGTATTATAAAACTACCGGTCAAAGTGAACATATAGGCTAACCAAGATTAAATAAACACTTTTTTAATCATCATTACTATCATCAGTCAATTTTTATTAATTTATTTACAGTTTTGGTACTACAGGTACCAATTTATAATAGGCATGTGGGTTTAAAAAGATGTGCTTCCTGATTGTTCAAATACCAAACAAACTGATATTTCCTAAAAGGATCTGGTGTCCAGAGTTATACCAATTATTATATGTTTGATGTTCAGAACCATAGTAACTAACTACAATCATATAAAAGAAAACTGCAGGGATCACATCATTTTCTGTTAAATCTATAATTGATGTATTGTTTGTTTGAGTCATGATATTCTTCTGTGTCATTTGTTCTTTTTTGTAACGTAAATTACAAAATAATCTGAATACCATGACTGCAAAGAACAAACTCTCTTGCTGCTTTTAAATTAAATTCAATACTTTGTGTTCACAATAAAAAGAGACTAAGGAAAGATTATAATAAAAAGTGATGTAGGGGCGATATTTGACAATATTTTTGTATTTAATAAAAAAGAATACATTACTTTGAATACATGTGTTACATTACATAATATAAAGAATTGCATTTTTTTGCACAAATACAACACCATGTTTAAACATGCAAAATATGTGTATGAAATATGAATTCATTTGCATGAATAAATCTGACTTAACAAAAAGTCATGCTCAGAATTCTTGTTTTGAATGCTTAGCCTTTGTATTATAATTCAACAGACAAAAGGTTGATAAAGAAACAAAATAAACATTAAAAGA
The DNA here is from genome assembly GCA_903798195.1 of Danio kyathit. NCBI lineage: Eukaryota > Metazoa > Chordata > Actinopteri > Cypriniformes > Danionidae > Danio > Danio kyathit. Next base: position 58,822,527 of record LR812521.1, on the reverse strand, counting down.
AAGTATTTTGGATTTTTTTCCCTTTCGTTGGACTAAAAAAAAAAAAAAAAAAAAAAAAAATGAAAAGCCCAAAATTTCAAAATGAACATGTGCATTAAAAAACAAACAGACAAATAAAGTGTTTTACCTTAAGTCTGTGAAACGTCACAAAACCTAAATAATAGATAAAATAATAAATGCAAATACATTTAAAACACATAATTATTATTTTAAATTAAACTAATCCACGTAAACGAAGGAAAGACTATGCATAGGTGACAGTGCCATTGAATAGTATTTATAATTATCAAAATAGTAAAAAAAAATCGATCCCTTTGTTTTTTTTTAATTAAGGCGTCAAAGAGACTTTTATTTTGACACCTCATGGAGCAGCAACAGTAATCCTGCACATACCTCTGTTGTTGTTGTTCGAGCGTATGTAATCATCCAGAGATATTTACTCAGTAGTAGCTTACAGCAGCGTCAAGCGGTTTTGCAGAAAGTTATCGTTTTTACATCGGTGTTGTATGGTTGAGATGGAGGCGCTGCTGAAGAGAGAGCTGGCCACATCTGTCCTGAAGAGCACTGGTCATTCAGGAGGAGGCTGCATCAGTGAAGGCCAGAGCTTTGACACGGACACGGGAAGAGTGTTCGTCAAGATCAACCACAAGAATGAGGTGCACCTAACACCTCTCAGCCAAATTACACTTTATATAAAAGGGAACAAAAATACTAATATATTTTCACAATCCAGTAAACTGTATAACATTAAAAATAATTATAGATGGGTACAAGACAGTTTTGAGAAATACAGGAACGCAATTAAAGACCCCCAAATAGGTTTACTTTTGGATTAATTTATGGAAAATAGCTATCCTGATAATGGAGATGGTGTTAATCTAGCTGTAGAAAACATAAATTATATATTTGATTATTTGGCAACAATATCTAATATTAAAACTACTAAGAAAACTTTTAAACAAAAACAAGAGAATGAAAAATGGTTTAACTTTGATTGTAAAACACTAAGGAAAAATTTAAGACAAATAACAAATAAAGTGTCCTCAAATCTACAAAATATGGAAAGGTCTGAGTTTCCTTTGGTTGCTTTTAATTTCTCTGAAAATAATATAATGAAGCTTTTCATTTAGACATTAGGCACATTAAACAGGTTAATCACAGATACAGCGCTGGTGGAGCTCTGAGGTAGGCGTGACCAGCCAGTTGTGTGATCCTGGTTAGTGCGCTGGTGGAGCTCTGAGGTAGGCGTGACCAGCCAGTTGTGTGATCCTGGTTAGTGAGCTGGTGGAGCTCTGAGGTAGGCGTGACCAGCCAGTTGTGTGATCCTGGTTAGTGCGCTGGTGGAGCTCTGAGGTAGGCGTGACCAGCCAGTTGTGTGATCCTGGTTAGTGCGCTGGTGGAGCTCTGAGGTAGGCGTGACCAGCCAGTTGTGTGTGATCCTGGTTAGTGCGCTGGTGGAGCTCTGAGGTAGGCGTGACCAGCCAGTTGTGTGATCCTGGTTAGTGCGCTGGTGGAGCTCTGAGGTAGGCGTGACCAGCCAGTTGTGTGATCCTGGTTAGTGCGCTGGTGGAGCTCTGAGGTAGGCGTGACCAGCCAGTTGTGTGATCCTGGTTAGTGCGCTGGTGGAGCTCTGAGGTAGGCGTGACCAGCCAGTTGTGTGATCCTGGTTAGTGCGCTGGTGGAGCTCTGAGGTAGGCGTGACCAGCCAGTTGTGTGATCCTGGTTAGTGCGCTGGTGGAGCTCTGAGGTAGGCGTGACCAGCCAGTTGTGTGATCCTGGTTAGTGAGCTGGTGGAGCTCTAAGATAGGCGTGACCAGCCAGTTGTGTGATCCTGGTTAGTGCGCTGGTGGAGCTCTGAGGTAGGCGTGACCAGCCAGTTGTGTGATCCTGGTTATTTGACCACCGAATCTGGAATTAACCTGACTAATATACCCAATATGTAATAGAAAAGGCCCAGAAGATTATAATCATGATGGTAAATCAATATATAAAGCTGCAGAGAAAAATAAAGCGAAGGCGGTAAAGTCGGAGCTCCCTGGCTGGTGATGCAGGGAGAGTGTTGCAAACCCACCGGTCAGTAAGAGATGTTTGAAGACCTTCTATGAGGAAACACTGCTGCACATGTCAGTGACGGAACTAAATAGACCCTAAAGAATACACATTTCATGAATTAAAAATGTAATTCCTCTGGATGAGAGCGCGAGGACACGCCCCGAACCCAGTGATCGCTCTGGGGGAGGCGTAACTTTACCCAGTTGTATGGCCATTTGAGCACGTATCTAATGTACCAATGAAAAAAAAAACACTTCATACATTTGTACTCATGATGATAATAAGTCAATATATGCAGAGAAAGAAAGAGCAACAAACGACCAAACGACACACCAGCCACAACTGCAACTCACTGGGAGATCACACGACCGACCAGGCAGTTGGACACTGGCGGCTGCCACCAGCCACTGCCAGGTCACGTGACCCGCCACTGGCGGCTCCTGCCAGCCAGTTGAAGATTGAAACCCGACTCCAAAAAAGTCACGTTATCGAATGTTCCTCCGTTCATTAGTGACGAATTGTTAATGCAGTCTCTGTCTCGTCATGGAAAATTGGTCTCCACGATTAAAAAAATCCCAATTGGAAGCGGATCCCCGTTATTGAAGCATGTTATTTCATTTAGGCGATTTGCATACATAGTGAAAGATGAAGCCGAGCTGAATCTAACTTTTAAATACCGAATTGATGATTTTGATTGTGTTGTCTTCGCAACAACAGGTCAAATAAAGTGTTTTGGCTGTAACAAATTTGGGCATCAAATAAAAAATTGTCCTGAGAAAAAAAGGACAGAAACACCAGTTCTCATGAGTGCTCAGCCTGAGTTACCTAAAGCCGCGACAGAGCAAGCCGAGTCAGAGACGCTAGTGATGGAACAAACTGGGACTGATCAGCGAGTGAATGAGCCGTTAAACATCCAGTCAGAGGCGATTGTAGAAAAGGAGCCTGTTAATATAGAACCAATTGATCGAGAGCCCGTACAGTCTGATGCTGTAGAAGGCATAAATGTCCCGTTTGATGGCATTGAAAGAAATGAACAGTTTGTAATAGGCGAAATATGCGCGAATTTTGGCAGTGCTACAGAGAATTCGTTGTTTAAGGTACCTCGAAAAAAGAAAAACAGTGTAAATACTGGGGATTCTGGATTCGTTAAGAAAATGGACAAAACTGAAAGTGAAAGGTGGATTCAGAGAGTGACAGTGAATCGGACTGTAGCGTTTCCTTATGGCAAAGCGAAAATATGAGTCGTTGCTATGTAGGGCTGGGCGATATGGCAAAAAAAAAATCTCGATTTTTTCATAAAGTTTGACCGATTCACGATTTCAATTTCGATTTTTTTATTTATTTTTTTTATTAATTTTGTTTTTACTGTGTAACTACCTTACCAGTTTACCTTGTTCATTTAAATTTAAATAAATGCCGAAACTAGTTTTTTCATGCTCACTTGTAAAAGAAAAGCAACTGTGTGACTAAACGTGGTTATGGCACTCTCTCATGTAGGGATGCTAAACATAGCTACAATAGAAATCACAGCACCCGTATTTATGTAGAGGTCATATGTTGTGCAGCTTTGGGCAAATTTTTTTTGGAGAGAAAATGACCAAAATGTAACGTGAAGATTGAAAAGGATTGGAGGGGAAATAAATATTTCAAATCTCTGTACATAACAGAAAAATAAACAATGATAATGCAACAATAGTTTATCTGTATTAGTGGCATGGCAGAAATATATATTTAGACAGGCCTTGTCAAAGTGAGCGGGCACTTTCACTAATAAAAAATATAGCATTTAAATTATTTCATAACAATCAATAAAATAACAGCGGTTTTTTATCAAAAGTTGGTAATGATATAAAATATACTACATTTTGATGGTAAACATAACCATTTAAACAATTTCAGTATTCAAACATTAAATAACGAATGCATCAAGTTAAATCTTAAAAAAAACAAATGAATCAACACAGCATATCAGGATATAAAGGACCATATTTAGCAAAATGCTGCTCTTTTTATCTTTGTAATTTTATAGTTTTATTTTTGTTATTTTAATTATTTTTTGTCTTCATAAATAACTAACGAGCTATAGGCAAATATCTGCTTGACGTTTTAGAAAATATCTGTGCGTAGCTCCACCACCCAGTATATATTAAAGATTACCGTATCTATCTATATTTTAATGTCTATATTTAATATATCTATCTATATTACATATCTATCTATATTTAAATGTCTATCTTATATTTAACTGAATCGTATAATGGCCTATAGCTGAGATGTTGAAAATTGCTCTATTTTTATAAAACATTTGTCGATACGTATTGATATTTTTTTGGAGTACAAACTACCGACATTTAAGAATCCATATTTATTTTATTCATTCATTCATTTGACTTGTTTATTGGTGCATATATGGGTTATGATTTAATTCATACAGTACCTTGGACAGCTACTGTGCCACTCCGTAATTCAAGCAAAAGTCCAAATTAAAGAAAGATTTGACTTTCTGCGGTATCGGAATCGCCCGAATCCAGGCACAGTAGATGCTATTCTGTTTTTGCACAGTGTTAAGAAAAGCGCCTAGTACACACAACATAGCTGCTGTTTAGGCTGTTTTTGTTCTCTTTTTCCTGTATATGTAAAGGCTGAATCTGCTGTTAATAACGAACGATCCACTGTGACCTAAGTTGCAGGAGAGGGGAAATAGTGTGGCCGCTTTAGGACTGCTTTTACGGGAGTTGTAGTCCATAGCGAGGGGCATTGTGGGTAGTGTAGTTCGACACGCATGCTGTGTGATGTGAGCTCTCGCTGTGTGCTGTGCGTGCGGTGAATTAGAGGGAGAAAGTTTTATCCGGTTTTGTTTTATGTTTACTTCAGTAATTCCACCCGGGAGCTGTTTTGCACTGTGAAACTGAAAACACTGAAATAAGTAAAAGAAGGGCATGCATCGAGTACTTTTGTCCATCTCATCATTTGCTCGAGCATGAATTAACGAGCTGTTACTCTGCCGCCGGACATTGCGGAGAAAGTTACACCTATCATCATGCTTAAAACAAAGAATTAGAATTATTAAAGTGGCGATCGGGTGCGGATATATATATCAGATAAAATAATATGTGCGGGCGGGTGGATGATTAGAATGAAGGAGCGGACCTCCGCCTGTCGAGCCTTCTCTCCTCTCCTCGCGCGCGCGCCCGTCTCGCAGCTCGCGCAGGAGAGACAGGCGGCTGCGGGACAGAGCCGCAACATCAACACACAGAATCAGCACAATTCAGCACGGTTGTCTAACAGTTTAGAACGGTTTGGCACGATAGTGGAAAAACGGCTTTAATATTTTTATTTAAAAAATTGCGATTTCTCGATTTTATAAAAAATAAAATCGTCTTAAAACGTAAATTCGAATTAATCGAAAAAATCGCCCAGCCCTATTGCTATGAATTGGATGACATTAAACTGTTTCTGAAATCAACCAAAAACAAAAAAGGAGTGAGAGTAGACGAATATTTTCCTGACATAAAGCAGTTCATTGAACAAACAAGGAATCTGATGGTTGAAGGTTTATTCACTAACAAAGAAGTGTACAGATTGAAAAAGCTTGTGAGGAAACTTAACATTGAAATGAGTGATGGTGCTGAAGTGTGAGAACTTAAAGCTAGCTGCTTCACTCTTTTTGTTTTCTTTTTTACTTTTTATGAGTGAAGTTAGTGTTGCGTCTGAATGTAAATGGTGCAAGACATTTTAGAAAAAGAGCAGTATTATATGAGGTCCTCAAACAGAAAAAAATAGATATTATTCTACTTCAAGAAACTCACAGTGATGCACAGAATGGGGCTGAGTGGACAAGATAATGGGATGGTATCTCAATTTTAAGTCATCACACTGCTGTAAGTGGAGGAGTTGCTATATTATTTTCTAAAAGTTTTAAACCAATTTCTTATGATGTTGATGAAATTATAAAAGGTAGACTTTTAAAGGTTAAAGCTTTATTTGAAAATTATGTTTTTACTTTTATTCATGTTTATGCTCCAACCTCAGTAGTTGAAAGAATGTTGTTTTTAAATCAGCTTAATTCAACTTTGCAAAATTGTAATAGTGAAGAGGTTTTCATTTTAGGAGGAGATTTTAATTGTACTGAAGGAAATCTTGACAGAAATCACATTGAACCCCATGTACCATCACGTAAAAGAATCATTCAAATCATTAAAACACATGAGCTGAGTGATATTTGGAGACAACTCAATGGCAATCAGAGACAATACACTTGGTCTCATACCTGAGATAATGTTTTGTCTCTAGCAAGATTAGATAGGTTTTATACTTTTAAACATCAATGTGGTATTTTTAGTAAGTGTTTTATTGTGCCTGTTGTTTTCTCTGATCACAGTATGGTGTGTTGTTATTTTGTTCTTAATTCCATAAAACTAAAAAGTGCATATTGGCATTTTAATTCCTCCCTGCTATATGAGAAAGATTTTGTGGAATTTTTTTGGACTTTTAGAGATACAAAAATTTATTTTCAGTCCTTAAGACAGTGGTGGGATTTTGGTAAAACTCAGATTAAACAATTCTGTCAACAGCACACTCGAAACTCGAAAAAGCTTCAAAAATTAGATGAATTAAATGGAGAGAATAGTTATTTGGAAGCTATCTCAGTAAAAAAAAAGACCCAACTTAGTGATATCTTGGGGAGCAGAGCACAAGGAGCTTTGGTTCGGTCTCGTTCTCAACATTTTGACCAAATAGATGCTCCAACAAAAATTGTTTTTTAATTTAGAACAAAAAAATGGACAAAAAAAGACTAATTCAAATTTCACGCATTACGTTCTGAAAGTGGAACATTATTAACTGACTCCACTGATATTACAAAGAGAGCTGTTTGTTTTTATGAAAAACTGTACAAATGTGAATGTGACTTAGAGCCTGATATTGACAGTTTTTTTTTTAACTTGTCAAATGTGTCTGAAGAAGGCAATCTGGAACTTGGTAAGGCCTTGTGTCTAGAGGAGCTGCATTAGGCCCTGATGGGTATGGAATCTGGAAAGGCTCCTGGCATTGACGGTCTTCCAGCTGACTTTTATAAGTCATTCTGGACCGTATTGGGAGAAGACTTGCTCGCAGTGCTTAATGAAAGCTTGGCCGAAGGGCGGCTGCCGTTGAGTTGTCGCAGAGCAGTTCTTACATTACTTCCCAAAAAAGGAGATTTGACTGAGATCAGAAACTGGCATCCTGTATCCCTTCTGTGTACAGATTACAAGTTATTCTCTAAACTACTGGCAAATAGATTATCAAAGGTAATGAGTCAAATCATTCATCCAGACCAGAGCTATTGTGTTTCTGACAGGTCGATTTTTGACAATATCTCTTTATTGCGAGATTTCTTAGATGTCTCCAAGATATTTGATTTGGATTGTGCTTTGATTTCTCTAGATCAGGAGAAGGCATCTGATCGTGTCGAACACAATTAATTGTGGAAAACATTAGAATCTTTTGGGTTTTGCCAAAATTTTGTGAATATGATCAAAGTCTTATACACTGATGTTGAGAGTTTGCTGAAAGTGAACGGTGGTTTATGCACTCCTTTCAAGGTTGAAAGAGGTGTCAGACAAGGGTGTTCTTTGTCTGGCATGCTCTATTCAATAGCCATAGAACCTTTACAACATCAAATAAGGTGTAAATTAGATGGTGTACAAATACCTGGTTCTAATTGTATTGTTCATTTATCAGCATATGCTGATGATTTGATTGTAATGGTGAAATGTCGAAAGGAGATATTTTAATGGAATTACTTGATGTTTTTAATGTTTTATCATCTGCTAAGGTAAACTGGAATACGAGTGAAGCTATGGTGTGTGGAAAATGGCTAAAAGGAAGTTTAAATTTCCTGAAGGTTTATGTTGGAATACAGAAGGTTTTAAATACTTAGGATTTTTTTAGGTGATGAGATTACAATGCAAAAAAATTGGGATGGAATTATTGACAAACTTAAAGGGCGTTTGGCCAAGTGGAAGTGGTTAGCCCCAAAAATATCCTATAAGGGGGGAATTTTAATTATTAACAATCTGGTTGCTTCATCTCTGTGGCATAAACTAGCCTGCATTGATCCACCTCAAAAATTGCTAACAGAAGTTCAAGCTTTATTAGTAGATTTTTTTGGGAGAAGTTACACTGGGTTGCACAGAGTGTTTTATATTTGCCAAAGAAGAAGGTGGGGGTAGGGGTTAATAAATTTGCAAAGTAGGACAGCAGCTTTTCGTTTGCAATTTTTACAGAAACTTCTGTTTGGATCAACTCAGTCCAGTTGGAAAGAGACTGCATGTGCTATTTTACGGAGTTTGAATGGTCTTAAGCTGGACAAAACTTTTCTTGATGGACCCTCTAAAACTGAAATTTATCAACGTCCCAGTTTTTTACCGCAACCTCTTTAGAGTTTGGAATCTTTTCAATATTCAAAGGACATCATCTTTGGACTCTCTTTTCTGGCTGTTAAAGGAACTATTAATACATGGAGCCCGCTTGGACATTTTTGTAGGAGATCATACTTTTCCTGGACTAAACAACCTGCTTTACCAATCAAACACAACTACACTCGGTTAATTGGTAAAGGTGGCTGGACCAAATTTCATGAATGCTGATCAAGTTGCTTTACAGTTGGGTTTTTTTTTCTGTTCGAAAAGTTGAACAGTTACTGACAAAGTTGTGGTAGTTTTTATCAGCCGAGGAGAAGGAATCTCTAATAGATTTTTATACAGAGGCAGACAGGGGAGACAATTTTTCATGCTTTTGTGGAGTGTCACAGGTTAGGTCCTTTATTTACTGTATTAAGAAGCCTTTTTGTTTGTTTTGATGACATTTTTTCAATGGAGATTTTTGTATTAGGAGTTAAATATGTAAAAAGGACACATTTTAAATGTCAACTTTTGAATTTCATTTTGGGACAAGCTAAATTAGCAATATACATGAGCAGAAAAAAACAAGATTAAACAAACGTTTGGGCAAAATGTTGTTGGTTTGTTTTTGGCCCTTGTAAAATCTAGAGTTTTAACTGATTTTAATTTTTACAAGTCAGTAAAAGGTCTTGATCTGTTTTAATTGAAATGGTGTAACAAAGGAGCATTGTGCTCAGTTTTTGAAGATGAATTGCTTTTCACACAATTCTTATAATTTTTTTTAATGTATAATCTCTCCGAGTTATAAATTGTAGATGTTTTTTGTATCTCTTGTAATAAAGAGCTTTTAAAATCAAATCTGTCTCTCTCTCTCTCTCTCTCTCTCTCTCTCTCTCTCTCTCTCTCTCTCTCTCTCTCTCTCTCTCTCTGTCTCTATTCAATTCAATTCAATAATTGCTTTATCAGCATGACAAATGTTACAAATGTATTGCCAAAGCAGTTCTAAAGTTTACTTAAAAGGTAACATGGATAAATAATAATAAAAAAAAACACAGTAAACACAGTAAATAGTAGCAGTAGTAAAAAACAACAACATTATATTTATATATAGTAATTAAATAAAATATATATAATATATTATTCAATATATCATACTATTATTTAATATATCACATAGACTCATAGATTATTGGCTGAATATGATGTATTGCAATAATCCAATAATGCATACATTATATAGGCAAATGTGCAAACAGTAACTTATACAGTGCTATTTCTGTCTTTCCATCTGTTACTAATTTAAAGAACATCATCAACCAATCATTTGCATATTTACATTGTAACTTATGTATTATAAGTGTTTGAAGTAGGGCTGGCATGGAATGGTTCTTTCAATATAACATTTCTCTTGAGAAAATGCTAATTTATTAGCTATTAAAAAAAGCATTTATATCTGTAATGATTAAACTAAAATCCACAGGTAATTGATATATTGGTCATATATATTTCAAATTCAAGAAAAAACTGACATAATTAAGACATTTGGACTTTAAAAAGTCTGAAAACGTCAGCAGATATTCAGATTCTTCTCAGATTTTGTTCTCACTTGACTCTTTTTTTAACCCATTAGTATTTATTTTCAGATCTCTGCTCTGAGCTCAAGGTTCTCTTTTGCGTGCAGTCTAGCCAATAGCATAACAGCATCATTTTGGGGCAGGTGAAAAGAAAGTAAATCAAATCTGATCAAATCTGCATAAACCATCTATACAGTGCATGCTACAAGCAAATGCTTGCCACATAAACTAAATTAAATTTATTGTACTTCTCTTGCAATTTTGGATATTGCATATGCTATTATCCTGATAACGCTAGTAATTTTCCAATATATTGTGCAGACCAAACTTAAAAGTGCACAAATGTATCATTTGTTGACCACTGTTTTATCCTTTAGTTTGCGTATGCTTGCATTATAAAGTGTCAATATCATTTCTGTTAAAAGTGAAATTGACTGACTTTTCCCAAATCTCTTTCTCTCTGTAGGCTCGGAGAATGTTTGATGGAGAAAAGGCAAGCTTGGAAGCAATTCTGTCCTCAAACACTGTGAAAGTGCCCAGGCCAGTGAAGGTTGTGGATCTTGAGAGAAGTGGAGCTCTTCTCATTATGGAGCATGTGGATATGAAGAGCTTAAATAAGTATGTTTGAGGTCATTGAAATTGAAGTGAGAACTGGGGAAATATCACGATAACATTTTAAACCTTAAAACCCCATCCAAATGAGGCTTGTTTAGTTATACATGCAAAAAAATTGTATTGTATGTAGAAGTTTCACAGAGGAAGATCTGATCTTACATGTGTAACTATAGTCAACTTAAAACATTACAACAACATGACTGAAGTAACAATCTCTTTATAAGTAACTTGAAAAACCATCTGGTTAAGGAACATGTATTTTTAATGGCCATACATACATAAATTGGTCAACAAGGTGTAGCCTATTACATTCCTATAGACAAATAAAACATTTGTCAAAACTTATTGATATTTTTTTGGAGTAAAAACAATACCGACATTTAAGAATCCATATTTATTCATTCATTTTACTTGTTTATTGGTGCATATATGGGTTATGATTTAATTCATAGCTACAGTACCTTGGACAATTACTGTGCCACTCCGTAAAGCTTTCAAGCAAAAGTCCAAATTAAAGAAAGATTTGACTTTCTGCGGTGACAGCGGACATTCACAACACGCCATAACCGTCCTTCAGGTGGTTCCTCGATTTTATAAAAAATTAAATCGTCTTAAAACGTAAATTCGATTAATCAAAAAAATCGTATATATGTATATATATATATACGTAAAAATGTATATATATATATATATATATATATATATATATATATATATATATATATATATATATATATATATATATATATATATATACATACAACAGTTCTGTCTGGTTGTCGAATCTGATTGGCTGATAGCCTTGAGATATTAAAGTAATATCAGCACTTATACAGCCTCTTCACCCTTTGTGTATTACTTTGCCCACACGAGTGGCAAGCAGAGGACTACAGATTGACAAATATTGCAGCTGTTGGGCAACATAATGTACTTTTGAGGCTTTTTTTTTGGGGCGAGAATGTAGTTGTTTAGATTGCAACTATGCAGTTTATTTATAAGGATAGTGTCTATTTTAGATATTCATAATTTCGGAAATTCAGCAAGTTGACTGCCATCAACCTGTCATACTGAGCAGAGCAAAGACTGTTGATGTTCCGCCACAAGATGGCGACAGAGATGCATAATAAGTCCCTAGGGGAGAAAAACAGCATTTTCTCAGTGTGCGTTTTAAACTACAGCTGAACAAATCATTACAGAACAGGTAATTGACCTGTCGATCTCTCTCTTTTGTATTTTGTAGTGCTGTATTTATACCATAGTACTCTGGTAGTGTTTGCTTTACTCTGGCATTTTCGGGGGTTAATTATTGTGAGATCATGATTGCAACAGAAATACTGGGAATGCCATTCAGCCTTATAATCTTAAAATTATTCACCTGTTTTTCATTATTTTAGATATTACGCTAGAGAATCATTCAAATACTACCTCTAAAGTGACGTTGGTGAAGTAGCAACAGTTTCTGCTGTTCTGACGGTCAGCTGCAGATGTGAATGAATGGCGGAAGAAAGTAGTTGCTCTTACAAAAGGGTTTTTGAGACGCTCCGTGTTTGATTTTCTTTTTTATATACACGATTATGTCGTCGAACTGTTGTATAAACGCAATGTCACATGAGTAGCAGTGCGATATGGCTGTATATCGTCACTTGTGGGACACTAAGGCACTCGAACTGGCTCGATCCAATGCACACCTCTCACCAGTGCCGATATACAGCCATATTGCACTGCTACTTGCGTGATATTGCTCATATATATATATATATATATATATATATATATATATATATATATATATATATATATATTGTGTATGTATATATATTGTGTATATACAGGCGACGCAGTGGCGCAGTAGGTAGTGCTGTCGCCTCACAGCAAAAAGGTCGCTGGTTCGAGCCTCTAGTCAGTTGGCATTTCTGTGTGGAGTTTGCATGTTCTCCCTGCGTTCGCGTGGGTTTCCTCCGGGTGCTCCGGTTTCCCCCACAGTCCAAAGACATGCAGTACAGGTGAATTGGGTAGGCTAAATTGTCCGTAGTGTATGAGTGTGAATGAGTGTGTATGGATGTTTCCCAGAGATGGGTGTGGCTGGAAGGGCATCCGCTGCATAAAACAAATGCTGGATAAGTTGGCGGTTCATTCCGCTGTGGCAACCCCGGATTAATAAAGGGACTAAGCCGAAAATAAAATTAATGAATGAATGTGTATACACACACACACATATGATTCAATGAGCTAAGCTAAGCTAAATGTGCTCCCGTCATACCAGCAGATTGGCTGAATAGATTTAAAAATAGTAAAACTCAACTTTTTAACTCTAGAGGAGTTGTAAAGTAAACTTAATAAAACAAAGTGGTGTTATAATAAAGTGATCATCAAACATCAGCAGCAGAAATGTATACAAATGAGTTTCCAAATATGCTGGATTCAGTTGTCAAAAGGGGTGGGTGAAGCTCAAAACTCAAAACTTTAAAAAACAAAATTTAGCTTGAAATGAGAAATGAGCTTTTTAAAAAACATTTTAAATTTTTAATGTTTATGTATGTAGATACTCATCAAAAATGGGAGAACAGCTGGCTGACCTGCATCTTCACAACAAGAGACAGATAGAGAAGCAAAGCAAGGAGCAGCAGACTGTTGGTAATGCTGTTTTGTCTTTTGTAGGCATTTCTTAGTACATTTCTTAGTAATATTATTATTTACTGTCATTTTTGTATTCTCTAAGGAAAGTCTGAGGTTGTAGCAGTCAACAAGTTTGGATTTGATGTGGCTACATGCTGTGGTTATATCCCTCAGGTCAGCATATATCCTAATTTAAAGAAACATTCCCTTTGTATTTAGTTTAGCATAGATCATTCAGTCATATTAGGCAATTAGCATTATGCTTAAAACGTTGAAGGATAGTTCTTGATAAGTGTATATATGTAAATGTATAGTTCTAGCAGTCAGTCTTAGTACACAACGTAACTACAGAAGAGTCAAGTTTAAATAGGTAAATTATCAAAATGATCCCTTTTTTTAATTTTTTTTGAGTGAGATCCTAATGGTCTAATCTGATTGAATATTCTATGCTAAACTAAGCTAAAAATACTCCTGCCAGACCAGGAGACCAACTGGATGGATTAAAAAATGGTAAAACGCAACTGTTTAACCCTAGATGACTTGAGTAGGTAAAATGACCCTAGATAAAATGATAAAATGACCCTCGGTAAAATGAGCCTCTTTTCAAGAAAGTGGAGTGTTCCTTTAAACAAATGCAGTGTGATTTATATTGACGTTCGCAGTGAGAGGTTTTGATCCGTCTACTGGTTTTCAGGTGAATGACTGGCAGGAGGATTGGGTGTCCTTTTACTCCCAGCAGAGGCTGCAGCACCAGCTGGGTTTGGTGGAGCAGTCATATGGAGACCGAGAGGCCAGAGAACTGTGGGCCAAACTCCAAGTAAACCAAATTTAATAATGCACAAACACACACACAAACTTGTATCTGTTTTCAAAGAGAATATACATATATAAAACTTTGGATATTTAAAAAGTTAATAAGCATTGAGATAATAAAGATTACTAAGGCCCAATCCCAATTCTATTTTTGTACCCCTACCCCTTCCCCTTGGCCCTTAAAAACGAGTGTGAAGGGGAGTGGCTTCAAAATTTACCCCTAAGAATTGGAACAGCACTACAACACCTGCACACGTCATCATATGTCATCTCGATCTCTTGCTTATCTCTTGATATGAGATCAGACGATTGTGACTGCTGTAGTTATTCTAGTTGCGTTTTTTTTGGTTTTTATCTTCAGGAAATAACTGAAGGCATATATTATGTAATCATAGCGATCTAATGTGGCAATAAGATCGTAACTATACTGCGCATTTACACCGTGGCCATATTCATCTATGTAAACACACCAAAACAAGGAGTTATTATCAGGGATTATAGATAGCGAAATTTAGCGGTTTTTATTTTTTTATTTTTATTTAGCCTTATTATTTTTTTATTTAGCCTTTTTTTTTAAGCATGACGGTAAAACACGAACGCGGTTATGAATATATTAAAACATGTGCTTGTTTTTGTAAAAATTCATAATAATGACAAAAAATACAAATTTTTGGCTCTCCTTCCGTGTGTAGCGATCCTGCCGTTGTAGCTGGTGTATTCTGGGAAGTTTTCTTACCCCTTGGTTTCGAGTGTGGTCCTGAAAAATTTTAGTTTGAAGGGGTGTATACCCCTTCTTCTTAGCCCTACGCCTTCAAGCTAAAGAGAATTGGACACCCCTACCCCTTCACGGGAACATGCAAAGCGAGGGGTAGGGGTAAGGGGAAGTCCCCTTCAGTCTAAAATCAAATCAATTATGCAATGATGCTAAATGATACAATTAATTCTATTGACATAATCTATTGACAATAATTTAGTCTTTATTAAAAATCTAAAATGTCAATAGTTTCACATTCCTATGTTTTTTTTTCCCCAAATTTCTCTCTAAGACTTTCTTTCTGGGAACATAAAAGAAGAGATTTGGCAACCATACAGATTTGCTTCCATTGAATCTTTTAGATTGTTTGAATCAGGGGTCGCCAATCTCGGTCTTGGAGGGCCGGTGTCCCTGCTGGGTTTAGCTCCAACTTGCCTCAACATACCTGCCTGGATGTTTCATGTATACCTAGTAAAGCCGAAGTCACACTAGAGTTTGAGCTTGCGAAATTCTGTCGTATGGCGCTGCGTAAAGGGGCGGGACTAAACAAGATGATTAGACATTAAAAAAGCAAGCGATTGCTCCATGTTTTAAATTTCTGTTCAAAGAAGTCATGTTTTGATCCTGGATTGGTCTCACGCAGTCAAGTGAGGTGATTTCGCAGGTCAGAGTTCCCCAAGCTTGAACTTTGCACTGCAGCAACCTGCGATACTCGACGCATGACCCTGCGTTTTGGTCTGACGCATTCGCGTGCGTATGAATGGAAGTCTATGTAGGGAAAAGTCCAGTGTGACCGCGGCTTAAGACATTGATTAGCTTGTTCAGGTGTGTTTGATTAGGGGTGGAGCGAAAATCTGCAGGACACCGGCTCTCCAAGAACAAGTTTGGTGACCCCTGGTATAAATCATCCTTGAAAACACACTACTTTACCCTCGCCTATTCGTGAGATGTGTATTCTTGTTTTGTTCTATTCTTGTTTTATTTTGAATGTTTCAATTTTACCGTTTCTCTAAAATGATATCTGTATCTTTTTTGTGTAAAGCACTTTGAGAATTAAGTTTTAAAGGTGCTATATAAAAATAAATAATAATAACAATAATAATAATAATAATTATTATTATTATTATTATTATTATTATTATTGTTGTTGTGTGCACAGAAATTACAATGCAAGTCAAAGTGGAGATGAAAAGTGAGAAAGAACACTGTTTGGTTAACTGCTTGTCTTCTCTTGTGTGAAAGAAACACACACATGTTTGGATCAGCCTGAAGATTATTTTTTAAAAATCATTTCTGGGTGAACTATACTTAAAGTGATATAAAAAATACATACCTATTATGTAGTCAGCAAGCCTGTGTTCAATGCTGCATATGTATGGCACTCAAATGTCTCGATTTCTCTTTGTTTAGCTGGAGATCCCTCAGCTGTTTACAGACGTAGAGCTGGTTCCTGCTCTGCTGCATGGAGATCTTTGGGGAGGAAATGTGGCCGAATGCTCTGATGGTCCCATCATCTTTGACCCAGCATCATTTTATGGCCATGCGGAGTACGAGCTGGCTATTGCCGGCATGTTTGGTGGTTTTGGTAGCTCGTTTTACAATGCCTACCACCAGAAGATCCCCAAGACCGCTGGCTTTGCAAAGAGGCATCAGCTATACCAGCTGTTTCACTATCTGAACCACTGGAATCATTTTGGTGGAGGCTACAGGGGGTCTTCGCTACGCATTATGAAGGATCTAACGAAGTAGATTCTAACAGCGTGATTCAATAACAGATCACCTTAAGTCTTCATTAATAAAGGTGGATGTTAAATTAAGCCACACACTGGGAGCATGACCAAAAGGTTTTAATATAGCTTCACCAGTATAATGAAAATGCATTGACATGGTGAGGAACTCTAAAGTCTTAAATGGATAGTTTCACCAAACATGACAATTTACAGTTCATTTACTCATTGTCAAGCCACTGAAGATGTGGGTAACTTAATTTTTTTTGTTCAGTAGAACATTAAGGAAGATTTTTGACTGAATCTGTGATTCTTGGTCATTCGTATAATGCAAGTCAACCTGTTTTTGAGATTAAATATAGACCTTTTTCATAGAAAGCAAAATTAATCATTATGCTTTGCGTGTACACTTAAGAAGGATGCTCCGAACTTCCATTTGGCAGTTTGATGCATATAAAGAGTCACATTTGGACAGCTTTGAAATGGTAGTTCTAATAGATCTTACTTGCTTTTAATGTCTTTGAAGAAATACTGCTCATCAGCGCCACCTCCTGGATTGATTATTTGAAAAATGAAATATTATGGGAATGGAAAACAAGTGCTACGAGCCACTTCTTTCCTCACGAGCCTTGACATTGGTTAAGTGAACAATATAATATATAAACACCAAAATGTTTGACACACATGTACTATTCCCTCTTTACCAACAGAGTGAAAATAAAGTGCAGTTAAATTATGTAAAAGCATATACCATGGTAAATACACAATGCAAACTAACTAAATGAAATATAAACAGCTCCCGATTAATAAAATCAATATGAAAGTGAGCCAGCAAAGTATCTGTAAGGTATTTTTATTGGTAATTGTTGGAAATTGCATGGGTTATTGGCATACGCTTATTTCGCGTGGCTGCCATTTTAAAACATGAAAGCGAGGCTGCGGTGGGAAGAAACCCGGAAGAACAGGATCAGCACTATAAACATTGCAACAACATGCTGTGTACTACAAACCTCCAGCTATTGCCGCGATTTTAAAATGCAGATATGGTGTAAACATCACTTTAATGTCATTCAGTTAAGTTTAATTAAAATAATTAACGGAATATTAGGCATCAAACAACATCCCATTCTCTTTAAGGGTAATACACTTAAGTGTCCTTCTAGGCTTCAGTTCATGGCAGCAGGTAAACACCCTGCTTCAGTCTGTGTAACCCGGTGAGCGATAAAACACTGCAGTCCTCTGTAGCACACCCTCGTGTTGTTTTTAATAGTGTTTTCCTGGTACTGAAGTTTTAAAAACGTTCATTTCCCGCTAACATTTAAGCGCAGCTGAGCGCGTTCTTAAACACCACTGATTTGTCATAGTATTCACCAGTGCTCAACAGAAATGACTGTGATTGGTCGTGAAGGTCATCAGTTCACCGCTCTTCACAGATTGCAAACACAGATAGACGGACATTGGAGCATTTTAAAGCCGTGAAGAACAGTCGATTCATCAACGGATCGCTCGTCTGTATACACAGAGTGTAAACATCAGTGAAGTGCTGTGAACTAATGACCTTCCTGGCCAATCGCAGTCATTTCTGTTGAGCACGTGAACACAATGGAAAATCAGCACTGTTTAAGAACGCCATGAACAGTGCTTAAATGTTAACGGGAAATGGATGTTTTTTTTTAAATTCAGTACCGAAATTTAGTATCGTGACAAGTCTAATATAGTGAAAGAATCAGTTCATTAACTAGAGTTTAATGAATGGCATCCAAAATGTGTGTTTGGCAAAGAAAACGTTAGCTAATTAGTGCCATTTCCCTTAACATAGCTGAAAATGAGGTCCAATATCCCTGTTTGTTTTCACTTTCCTTTCAGAACGGACCTTCGGGTCACTCGGAAGGTGGTGAAATTATAAATTTGTGTCACTTTCTCTTCGCTGATAAGATATACAGTCAAGTACACAACCTTCCTGTGTGACTAAGGCGATACTTCCGGGTTTCTTCTTGATTTCGATTTCGATTTCATTGTTTAAAATGGCGGCCATGTGAAATCAGTCTATAGGCTGGTGTCATGAGAAATCGGGTCCCCCCTGACAATTGGGTCCGCCTAGGACCCTGGGTGATCCTATTGGTTTACTGGAGTTGTATTAGGTATAGTTTGTAACACCTTATTAATATATTTATATATATATATATAAAGCGAAATCTCATTTAAATTTATGTAATTTAAAAGAGCGTTATAATGACGTAAAACTGTTTTAAATTATGTATTTCTTACAAGTAAAGGCATGTGTTGTGGCATAGAGAATTTGTCTTTGGTGCTTTTATTTTAGATAGACTACAACTTGCTACCACTTCTTATGTAAATATATAATGTTACATATAAATACTTTGATAAAGACTGAGAACTTGTACTTACAGATAATAATGTTACTAATATGATAAATCTTGTTAAAATAATGTTACTAATATGATAAGTCTTGTTAAAATGTCAAGACTGAGAAAAATAGACTGTAAAAAGAACTTTTGATCAGGCATTCAACGCAGATGACCTATTGGGGTCCTAAGCGGACTCGATTGCAGGGGGGACCCAATTTCTCATGACACCGGTTTAAGATTCTGATGATATCTGATGAAAAATCATGGTTTCACAGTATTACGGTATTGTAATTAGTGCTTTTAAAATGTCTGGGTAAAAAAGAAATACAGCATTTTTCCCCATTTAATACAAAACATTTTATTTTAAGAAACATTTACAATATTTTAAAACAGTAGCTTTTGATGAAAGGGCTCCTTTTCTGCTGGAGATACTGTTGCCCTAAAAAAACTAAATAAAATAGTCGCAAAAAAAACAACAACAACTTGCATATACTGTAGGAACGGTATAACAAAACGTTTTGGTGGTTTTAAAACCTTGACTTTTCAAAATCGCGATACACCTTGAAACCAGTTACCGTTCCATGCCTAGTTACAAACCTAATGAAGTTATGCCAGTAATATGGGTTGCTCTTTATAATGCAGTGATGTATTGATGTGTGCATGCGCTTTAAGAGCCTGCTGAGCACATTATAACAGCTGACAGGTCAGAAACACTGATTGCAGACTGGAGAATGTTTTTCTCTCGTACTTGAACCGCATCTGATCAACAGCTTTAATACACTTTGAATCTTTCAAAATCAAAGTGCGCATCACAAAAAGACTTTTGCTTCATAGCACACTTAAAATGGCATTGCTACCCTACCCACTTTTGGATTGAGATCCACCAGTTGAGAAATGCTGCTCAAGGTGATGACAATTCTAAACAAAGGTTTAAAGCATCCTACTGGAATACGCTCATGGCAATGTCACCCTCCACACAGCAGTGAAGACAAAGGTCTCTAAATGCATTTAAACAATTCCAAATGAATCCCAGTGGCTCCTGATGATACACTGAGGTCATTTGAAACATAGAAAATTAGTCTGTCTAGGAAATTGAACATTATTTACAATATTATTAGCTTTAATGCACAGTGAGCAAACTGCGCTTGATGGCATATGCATGAGCGCACACTCTGACGTGATGTAATAAGACAATTATTTATTTTTTGCCATAAGGGCTTATACCTGAGATTGCCCAAGGTACGGCAACTGCTATAAATTATGCTACACTCAAAAATGACTTGATTAAAATGACTTGTTTAAAATTAAAACAACACAATTCATGTTCAATCTACAATTTCTTACGTTAGCTTAATCGAATTGTGTTGGGGCAACATGAATGAATTGTGTGGAACCCAGCATTACTACAGTGTATATGATAATGGAACTAGAGAATGAGCCCGTAGTCACAATGATATTGTAAATATTGTTTGATTTCTTGCACAGGCTGATTGTTTTACTTCATACTGTATGACCTTAGTGTGTCAATAGGAGCCACAGGGAATCATTCGGATCTGTTTATATTGTGTGTGTTTATTTTTAATATCAAGCATTGTTGACAATTGACTTGGATTATACAGACCACAGAGGACTACGGATTCAGCTAAAAAAAAAAAAACTACATCTTGGATTATCTAGGGGTGAGTTAATTAACAGGAAATTGTGATTTTGGGTGAAATATGCATTTGAAAATATTTGCACAGAAAAAAATGGATAAATTGTATTTTATGGCTAATTGCCAAACAATGTTGTTGCATCATTCCATTTTAAGGACTGCACTTTAAAGATGTACTATGTGAATTTTTAAAAATTTCCCACACTTGCAGCGAATCAACAGTAAGGGGCATGTTCAGTAACAATTGATATCAAATAGGGGCAGGTTCCTGTTGCTTAGTGGGTGTTTGCTTTGGAGCTTTTAAATAACATTATTTTTTGTCAAAAATTGGTTAGTGTATCTTGAACTAAACTACATAAATATGCTTTTGAAGAAATCGTTTTTTTTTCTTCAGATTTACTGATTGAATATGTGCGCACTAAGTAGCATTATATGAGAACAGAAAGTTGCACTTAACTTCAGTATTACTAATTACTTGCATACTGATGCTGTGAAACATCTGAATATGGTTGAAATAGCTGGTGATGTAATGTAACTTTTCAGTTTGCGGGAGTCTCATGCATACAATATATGATGTATGGATATTCAAATAAAAAAGTTTTTAAAATTATGTTTTTGTTTGTCATGTGGTTGCAAAACTATGTTCACATTTACAAGTATGTACTGAAGCCTGTTGCACATATTTTGCCGGTCGTTTGAGCAAACCCTGTTTTCAGGCTCAAGAAGGGAGGTTGGTATTAATTGGGTTTTGTTACCACAGTAACTTGAGATGCACAACTAACCTGTTCAGGAGCAGATTTTATTCTGGGTTAAAGATTGCGAAACCAAACACGACCAATCAGTTGTCAGTAAAGTGACATACACATGATGCAACATTTTTTTTGCTCCAAATTGGTTTTTTTAAACTACATGTTTTTTAGTCCATTAGTTTTTTTTTTTTGCTGTTGCTTATTATGCTATTAAATAATGATATCAAATATAATTATATATAATATAATAATTTATATTATGTATCCAACTCTTTCAAATTGTCAAATATACCATTACTAATGCCTTTAATCCTACCCAAAACCCACTCTTACCCGATATATATATATATATATATATATATATATATATATATATATATATATATATATATATATATAGATGCAAAAACCTCTAAATGCCATCTGAAATTTTCCTCTAAAATTTGCATTTTTATCAGGCGCCTGTGTGTATGTTCAGTAATATCACTTTCATGGCAAAGAATAAGTCCTTTTCCTGGTCTCTAAAGTGAAATATCTCAACATAAACAAAGGAGGTTGAGAAAAATGTTAATTTTCTATGGAAATTTCAGATGGAACTTGGGAGTTTTTGCATCTAAACTTTTCATTCATATATATATATATATATATATATATATATATATATATGAATATATATATATTTTTTTTCATTTTCTTTTCGGCTTAGTCCCTTTATTAATCAGGGATCGCCACAGCGGAATGAACCGCCAACTTATCCAGCACATGTTTTATGCAGCGGATGCCCTTCCAGCCGCAACCCATCTCTGGGAAACATCCATACACACTCATACACTACAGACAATTTAGCCTACCCAATTCACCTGTACCGCATGTCTTTGGACTGTGGGGGAAACTGGAGCACCCAGAGGCGAACGCAGGGAGAACATGCAAACTCCAAACAGAAACGGCAACTGACCCAGCCGAGGCTTGAACCAGCGACGTTCTTGCTGTGAGGCGACAGCACTACCTACTGCACCACTGCATCGCCATATATATATATATATATATATATATATATATATATATATATATATATATATATATATATATATATATATATATATATATATATATATATATATATATATATATATATATATATATATATATATGATGTTTTGAATCAACTTTATATATCCGGGAAATTTTTAAGGAAACAATATGTAACAAAGTAGCAGCTTTTAGTGATTTTAGCGATTTCTTTCACACACATGTAAAGACTTCAAACTTGAAATTAAAACGCGTTTTGTTTTATTTTCTTCCTCGCGACTTGCCGTTGACGTTGCCGTGTGCGACAGAAGCGACGCGAGCATCATAATAATACGCAGGATGCATTACACACCTTCAACACAGCTCTTTCCAGATTATGCCATATGTAACACAATTCGTCAGTCTTGTGGAGTAGACACTGAGTTACTTTCAACCTAAGTTTTGTATTATATCAGACGAACCGTGAAGTGTTTAGCTGAAGTTTAATGTGACATGAGTGTGTTAATGTGAGCGGCAGACACTTCTGCTATCTAGATCTTGCTGTCAGCGACTTGCTGTAGCTAACGTTAACGTTACTTTAATCCGCACGATTAGCGCTATTTAAACGTCAGTGAGAAGCAGGCCTGGTAGTCCTCTGGTAGGTGATGTCCGTGATGGAGGGTGCCTGTAATGGAGAGGATGCGGAGGTTTTGGCTCAGGCGTGCGTGCTGTCTGAGTTCACTGAGAGCACCGAGACTCGAGCTCTCATCAGCAGCCTGCCAGACATTCATCACGACACGGTCAGCAGAGAGGCCACTATTGAGAAGTTTGTGGGTAAGAATATGTCTGTCTGTCTAATTCAGTTGAATTCAAACTTGCTTTATTAGCATGTTAACTGTAACATTTATAACATATGAAAATGGATGACATAGAAGTAGTGATTTAAAAAAGCAACAGCAATTACAGTGCATTTAACACTCAGCATTTTAGGATAAACAATAATAATAATGAACAGAATATTTAACGGTTAATATTTTAGGCTATATAAACATTTTTTCTATCTGTATCTGTCTGTTGCTCTATCACCCTTTGTATTGTTTGTGCATCTGTCAGTTGTTTGTCTCTTTGTCTGTTTCTTTTTGTTTGCCTGTCTGTTGTCGGCCTGTCTTTTTGTTTTATTGAGGTAAAGATGGTTTTATATTCGCTCATTTTGACTTACTCCTTAATAATATAATTTTAGATATGTGTACTTTGCAAGTTTTGAATAGAGAAATCATATTAGCAGCCGATGACTACCAAAGTACAGCATTGTACTGTTTGGCCATAATGGCCAGTGTTACATTTGGAGGACAAAAGGAAAAGCTTACAAGCTTAGGAACACCATCCCAACTTTGAAGTATGAGAGCATCATGTTGTGGGGCTGTTTTGCTGCAGGAGGGACTGGTCCACTTCATAGCATAGATGGCATGATGAGGAAAGAACATTATGTAGAAATACTGAAGCAACATCTCAAGACATCAGCCAGGAAATTAAAACTTGGCCACAAATAGGTCTTCCAAACAGACCATGACCCTAAGCATACTGCCAAATTAGTTTAAATGTGCTTTAAGGACAACAAAGTGAATGTTTTGGAGTGGCCATCACACAGCCCTGAACTCAATCCTATAGAAAATTTGTGGGCAGAGTTGAAAAAGCTTGTGCGAGCAAGACAGCCTACAAATCTGACTCAGTTACACCAATTCTGTCAGGAGGAATGGGCCAAAATTCCTTCAAACTATTTTGAGAAGCTTGTGGAAGGATACCCAAAACATTTGACTAAAGTTATACAGTTTAAAAGCAAAGCTAAATAAATACCAAGGAAATGTATGTAAACTTTTGACTGTCTAGAAATTAATAAAAAAAATCTCCAAAAAAAATTCTCTCATTATTCTGGCATTTAACAAATGTAAATGATTTAGGTAATCCTTACGGACCTAAAATAGTAAACGTTTAGTATGATTTACCATCAGACATTTAAAAAAAATAGTTATGTTCCTTTATTTTAGAGTGTCTGTAAACTTCTGGTTTCAACTGTAGTTGACCATTTATGTGCTGTGGGTAAAAGGTGTGTTTCAATCAGGCTACAACCGCAAGTATATTTCAAACCTGTGGGAAGCACTGCTGTTGTTGCTTTGTTGTGTGTCAGTATGTTGTCTGTCTAACTATCGGTCTGTAGTTTGTCTTTTTCTTGTGTCTGTCTTGTCGGTTTGCCTTTTTGTTCTGCTGTCGGTATACTACTCTATTACATAAAATGACAAAACAATTAATGTGCATTGGCTTGTAATTGCAGTTATCATGGATCACTACCAGGAGCAGCCACATCTACTGGACCCTCATCTAGGTAAAATAAAGCTTCATGTACAGTGTGTGATGGACATAATGCCTGTGCTTTCTGACTGAACACTTTCACTTTTTTTATAAGGTTCCTTTTACCGCATCGATGTTGTAATGTAATTAAAATACAATCAGTTAAATAGACTTAAGCGTTCATTTAGTTGCTCAAGTGTAAAAGAGATGAAAAGTCGTTTACATGCACATGCTGTCAGTATCAGCAGGCTAGCGCAGAACTCCATTGAAAATACTGATTAATTTTCATATTTTAAAAACATGGCACAGAGAAATGTAATATAATGCAGTGCTTCTTGTCCGGTCTGAAACCCACTTTATATTGTATATCAATCAGGCTGTGAAGATCATTGATTTTTAAAGAAAACAGACCTTAAACATGGCGATTTTATAATGGCATACAGTCCACTGGAAGTGCTTTAACTGAGTTACTGAAAATGAAAAGCTCCGCTGCATGTACCCTATTAATATTGCCGGATTTGATGCTGTGCAGAGTGGATGCTGAACATGCTTTTGGAGATGATCCGCAGTGAGAAGTCACCACCTCTTCTGGTCCATCTCTGTTTCAAATTCCTTTACATCATCTCAAAGGCAAGATGATGCACAGCACTATAAGCACTATATACTAGCTCTCTGAAGTCACATTTGAGAATTGTTTTGATTTGTGGCTGAATTTCTGGTGTTTTTGCAGGTCAGAGGCTACAAAATCTTCATGCAGCTTTTTCCCCACGAAGTGTCAGACGTTCAGCCAGTTCTGGACCTCTTATGCAGACAGGACCAAAAAGACACTGAGGTGAGTTAATCACTGCTTAATGGCTCTTTTTTTTCCTGTATCTGTATCTGATCCAATAGATTAAACAATATGTTATTTACTCAAGTGAAACAATTAAGTATTACATTCACAAATTCATTTATCTTTTTTAGATGGGTAGTTCACCCAAAAATGAAAATGAATTACTATTTTATCACCCTCAAGTGGTTCCAAACCTTTAGGTGTATTTTTAATTTTCAGTTGAACATGAAACAAGATGTTTTCAATTATGTTAGGAACCGATAACCATTGATTTTCTTAGTAGGAAAAATAAATGCAGTCAGTAATTTCTGGTTTAAAACAAACTACAGTATCTTCTTTTTTTGCTGTTTAAATTTCCCAAAGCACAAAAGTTGTTCATCATCTATTGATTATGTTTTTCTGTATTAGACATGGGAAACGCGCTACATACTCCTCCTCTGGCTGTCCATGACATGTCTCATTCCCTTTGACTTGTCTCGTCTGGACGGTCATCTGTCCACTGTCCCGGGGACGAACAGAGAGCCCATCATGGATCGTATTCTGGAGATTGCCAAGGTAAAGGCCACAGCCACAAACACCACTCATTTACTTCAGCATGTGGATTCTTATCAATTTGAGACTTTTTTTAAGTATTCAAGATTTCAAGTAATGCTGTTTTAGTAACAACACTATTTAGTTGTATTCATTTTATGAACTCACTTAAGCAGTTTTTTGATTTTTCTTTTTTCTTGGCCAGTCCTTTCTTAGAGTCAGTGACAAATCTCGAGATGCTGCATCAGTGCTGGTGTCAAAGTAAGTGCTATAAGAATATTTTTATATAATATAATATATCTATATTGTGTGTGTATATAGTCACATATAAGCCACATTAATGTCATTAGCTATTTACTAATTAAAACTTTTTTCAATCAATTCATTTTCATCATCACTCACGAGATTGTTTATTTAAATCTATTTTTAAAATATATAAGCAGATAAATGTTGCTATATTAGTACATAAGAATATTCAAATGGTGCCATTATTTACTCAATTTTATGTCTCAATTTATTAAGAAATGAATATTTAGTTGAAGTCAGAATTATTAGCCCCCTTTGAATTTTTTTTTCTTTTTTAAATATTTCCCAAATTATGTTTAACAGAGCAAAGAAATTTTCACAGTATGTCTGATAATATTTGTTCTTCTGGAGAAAGTCTTATTTGTTTTATTTTGGCTAAAATAAAAGCAGTTTTTAATTTTTTTAAAAACATTTTAAGGTCAATATTATTAGCCCCTAATAGTCTACAGAACAAACCATCGTTATACAATAACTTGCCTAATTACCCTAACCTGCCTAGTTAACTTAATTAACCCATTTAAGCCTTTAAATGTCACTTTAAGCTGTATAGAAGTGTCTTGAAAAATATCTGGTAAAATATTATTTACTGTCATCATCGCAAAGATAAAATAAATCAGTTGTTAGAGATGAGTTATTAAAACTATTATGTTTGAAAATGTGTTGAAAAAATCTTCTCTCCGTTAAACAGAAATTGGGGAAAAAATAAACAGGGGCTAGTAATTCATGGGGGCTAATAATTCTGACGTCAACTGTATATAATAATTTTTTTTATTTAGAACTCACTATAGACATTTTTTGTCAAATCTAAAAGATTTTTGTCCCTTTGTTCAAGCAAATGCTTGATGCTTCAAAACATTCATAAAATTAAAAATCAGCTTAATGCTTAAAATTAAACCTAATTAGTTTTTTTGGATCAGGCAAGCATGATTAAACTTCACTTAAATCTTCATTCACACTAGCAGTGACTTTGTAGCTGCATTTCACTCTGAGTGGCCACTGAAGCAAAGACTATAGAAGACATGTCACTCGTCTCTTTTTGAATGGGAAAGTATAACTGTCAATATGGTGAATAAAGCCCCGCCTACTAGTACAGGAGCCAATCATCGATCGCTTTATAGTGAAAAAAGCCCACCTGCTAGTACAGGAGCCAATACTGTATAGACTGACGATCCTCTGGGGGAGGGGCTTGGACCTGACATGATTTTCTGCAAATTTTGTGTAATTTTAGATGTTTAGAAATAAAACTAAAGACACAGTTTTTGTTCAATTTTATTGGTGATTCCTAAAATGAAATTCAATCATAAGCTTGGCAGGCAATTTTGGAGAATTTGATGTTTCCCCATTTAAACAGAATGCCCGAGCATACTGCCTGAGAGGCGTTTCAAAGAAGCCCGCCGAGTGAAATGACTTGCCCTAAAGGGACTTTGACTGAAGTGGCTAGTGGGCGTTTCCACTTTGAGGTTGCTTAGGTAGCGTTTATGATGAATATATTATGAAAATAGACATTGTTGAGGTAAAGCACTACATATAAATGGATTCCATGCATACAATGATTAATTACAAAGAAAAAGAAGGAAAAAAAAGAGTGTATTCTCTGTCAATGTGGCTGTTTATCTCATGCAAACACTGATCTTTGTCCATGGAGATGCAACCGATGTAACTTTACAGGAGCTGAGAGAGGATTGTGGATCATGTGAGCTCTACTGATGCTCGTATTGGCTGTCGCTCGCAAAAGTTGCTCTTAATTTGGATAAAGTATTTCACACCCAAATCTGTCGCCAATGGTTACTGTCACTCGTGTAGCCAGAGGTCTCCGGAAGTTGCCAGCTCTCCATTGAAATGAACGGTCGCTTGTTGCTTTGTAGCTGTGTGTCATCCAAAGTGTGAATGGGGCTTAAGTCTGAAAGCAATAAACAGTTTTTACTGAGCATCATTTGTATGTGATTGAAAGGAAGAAAGTAAATCTTAAAAAGTGAGTGTTTGTTCAATGGATTTCGATTACACCACGCAATTCTGAAGGATTTGCCAAAAAAAATAAAAAATCTCTATGAACTTTTTGTAGCATCATAGTTTAAAGTCTGCATGAAATTAAAATGTACAATGTTTATTTTGCTAGCTCACGTTGTTATTCTTAAGGTAAATAATAAATCTGTGCAAGTTAATCCACTGAAAACAAAGTTTGTTTTGGTAATCTTCAATCATAGTCTGACCATTTGCTTCTGCGTTAGGAGTGGCGATCTTTCTGTTGACGTCAACTTCTTACAGTTAGTTTGCGATGAAGGAATGATGTTTACTTACTTGATTGTACTTGATTGTGGGGAAAATTGTCTTGGACCTTAGGCCCACATTGAACAAAACAGATATAACATAAATCAACACAAAGTTCAAAAAGAAATGTGCAAAAGAAAGCCCCGCCCCCACTCAATATTCTGTTTCAAAAGAAAGCCCCGCCCCCACTCAATATTCCGTTTCAAAAGAAAGCCCTGCCCCTACTCAATATTCCGTTTCAAAAGAAAGCCCCGCCCCCACTCAATATTCCGTTTCAGGTGGAACTACATCAACATAGTGTCAGCAACTTCCGTTTCATGCTAACTTTAAGGTGAATTTCAACAATAGGAAATCTCTCAGATTTGATTTAAAAATAGCATTTTTGTTCTGAATATTGTAAGGGAAAATATACAGTTTTAAGCCAAAAATGACCAGTCTGTCAGATGAAGAAGAGCTGGAGTCAGAGCCACTAGGATGTTCAGAGATGACCCCAGACCTGGGAAATGATCCACAAAGAAGTAGAACACACACACACTCAAAGTACAATCTTGTTTCTTACCCAAGGCTGAGTGTACTCTCAGCCGTCTTATCAAAACTGGTTAAAAACTGGTACAATCTGCACCCAATCTGGCAACTTGCATACAAAGGAATTAACTTTAAACGATTTAACACATAAAATAGCAAAAAACTCAGGAAACAGGTGTTTCCAATTCTTCAGAGTCCAGGTCCACTCAATAGTTTTCCATGACCTCTGACCTGGCTGGTTAGATCCTGAGGAAACAAATCATTTGGCATACAGAAAAAGCAATGACACACATATTATTCCAGTTTTACTCTGAAGTAGGCTGATACTAAGATCAGTATATAATCTAGGCTCTTAAACATTCAACTTTGTTAATAATCATAAAGACATAGGAAAAGACATAAAGAAAAGACATAGGACATAGGAAATGTGTTACTCCATCCTGGAGCGGACATCCATCAGAAATTCCACGTCATCAACATGAATAAACATTTTATGTTTATGGAACAAAGTTTTTACAGGATTTCCATGTTGTGTTCGCAACTTTACCCTGCCCTTTTATATGAATAATACAAATCAATTCCAAAGCAGGTGTTTAGATGCTCAGTATTGACTGGTTTACTCACTGAGCAGTAGAGGGCGCTGTTTGAACACTTTATCTCTTTGCGTTAAGAATTTGTGTATTGTCTGCCAAGGTTTGTGACCCGTCCAGATGTGAAGCAGAAGCGTCTGGGTGATTTTCTGGACTGGTGTCTGACCACCATTTCTCAGAGCAGTGAGATGACCATGGAGGGGACTGTGATCCTTGATGGAGCTCTACAGTCTCTGGTGAGCCTCCAAACCACTGTTTGCTTCACATATAAAACTGTGTACAGTAAAATCCTCTACTTACAGTAACATTAAATGTTGGTCTATAAACAGGCACATTTACAGCTACTGGAAAAAAAGATACCACTTGGAGTTTTTCATTAATAGATGTGTGTGAAATAAATTTGAGTTTTGTTTTGCAAACTACTGATGACATTTCTGCTGTATTTAAAATACAAATGTCATTTAGAGCATAAAAGTACAATTGGTCAAAATAACAACAACAATAACAAGATTGGTGCCTTGTTATTTTCATTTTCTCCTGTGTTGTTGTTAGGGAGGTAATTTTTCCGTATTTTATTTTAAATCTATTTTTTTTAATGAAGCTTTCTCTAATTTACTTGTGTTTAGTGCCATTTAGTTTGACTTTACCCCAAATGACGTTACTTTGCTCCTTATTTTTATGTAAATAAATAATATTTTCTTGGTAATTCTCAGTGGTCTGTGAGTTTGGTTTTTGATATCTTGGGGAGTGAGAGGGATTATGTTTTTAATCCCTGTCTTCTTGTTACATTTTTGGTCTTACTGGAATATGTCACAAAACTTGGTAACAGCAATCTCGGAAGAGCCCCCAATTGTTACAAATTAAATGCATAATACATAATCAAAAAGAAGTTAGACCAAAAATGTAACAAGAAGACAGGGATTAAAAACATAATCTCAGTCTTCTTGTTACATTTTTGGTCTAACTTCATTTTGAATACGTATTTTGTATTTAATTTGTAACAATTGGGGGCTCGTCCGAGATTGCTGTTACCAAGTTTTGTGACATATTCCAGAGAGAAAAAGACCGACAAAGACCGAGAGAAAAAGTAAATAATAGATTCTTTTGGTCTAAACTGGCTGCAAAATATATGTTCACCATTAGTAATGGTTAATCAAGGCAATTGCCCTATTTAAATAATCTACAAGTTTAATCTTGTAATTATGATAGTTTTTAGAGATATTATCTGTTTTTATTCCTTTTTCTGTCATTTATTTCTCAGTTTGATTATGTCCATATATTACATAGGCTATTTTATATACATATATAAAATGCTTTGGCATTCAAGTTTGCTTTGAACTTGAAAGAGAGAGAAGCAGATTTTACCTGTCAGTGGGTGCACATGGCTCCTGAATAGCATAAAAGTAACAGAAATAGTGGATTTTCTTTTTTATTTCAACAGTCTTTTTTACTTTAACCCATTAAAAAAAGAAAAAGTGTAAAACAGTATCATAATAAAAAAAAATGTTAAAAATTTAATTATCTTTTGTTTGCCGCATATACAATTGAAATCAGAATTATTAAACTTAAAAAATAAATATATATATATATATATATATATATATATTAGGGATGCAACAATACAGTTAGCCTACGGTTCAATACATACCTCAGTTTCTTAACACGGTTTTCGGTTCGGTTCGGTTCTGATGGCTTGACACATGTGTTTTTTGTTTTGTTATTTTATACTTAATGCAATAGGAGAAAAACATAAAAACGATTTATTGCAATACTCCTTTATTTTACTTAAAAGCCAAGAAATGTACACTAGTTTCTGGTGTATTGTATAAAAAAAAATGAACACTGAAATCTCAATGTTATCAAATCTTTATGGAATAAAATAAAATGTAGCATTTCACTCAAACACAAATCAAGTAAATTTAATACAGCAATAGAAACATAAGAAATGTCATGTGGTTTCATATTTTGTTCCATAGATGTATATGGGCAAAACAACAAATGCAGAGGTAATTGGAACTGTAATGTTTTAATAAGCAGTATAATACAGTGCTTCTCAACCTTTTTCTGGAGCACCTTTATATCTGAAACTTTTTTCACGCCCTCAAAATATACATGGTTCAAAATTAGATATTTTTTTCTTGGTAGAACTAAGAACTAAATGCCTTAGAACTCTGGCCTTAAGCCAAGTGCATCTGCCCATTTGAAATTAGAGGTAAACAATGTAATTAAATCATAATTCAAACTTATATGTTGCATAATTTGAAGAACTGTAAGATCTCAGGTTTGTAATGCCGAATTTCCCCTTTCTGCCAGTAGGTGCTTTCGGTTTATAGAAAAGAGGGCTGGGAGCACAATCTTAGTCACCAAAACTGTACAATTTGGATCAAAGCATAAAAGGGGCAGTTTCAAGAGTTATAAAAGATTATTTGTGTGAAGATTACTTCACATACACACTCTAGGGCAAGGGTGTCTAAACACAGTCCTTGAGGTCCGGTGTCCTGCATAGTTTAGCTCCAACTTCCTTTAACACACCTCCCTGGAAGTTTCTATTATACATTGAAATAGCTTGACTAGCTGGTTCAGGTGTGTTTAATTGGGGTTGGAACTAAATATGCAGGACACTGGCCCTCCAGGACAGAGTTTGGACACCCCTGCTCTAGGGACACCAGAGACTTATTTTACGTTTTGTAAAAAGTGGCATAATAGGTCCCCTTTAACACTTTTTTTTGTTTACAATTTGTATAATTTATTTATTATGTGGCATGAATTGATCAATCGTTGAAGCGTTCATTTGTTGACATGAATAATAAAATGGTTTAGGACCCCCTGCAATTGCTCTAAGAGCCACAGTGTACCCCTGGTTGAGAAACATTGATCTAATACATTAAGAATAGGAGAGCCAACAGCAGATTTACAACATAACAGACACAAGGAAATTATATTGTTGGTTATGTATGAATATGAAACGTAATGTTATTATTAGGTTTAATATTTAGCATTCTTGTTGTGAATAAGTTTTAAAGCCTGTAATTCCTCCATTGTTTAATAATAGCTACATATCAGTTGATACCTGCCAAAGCCAGAAGAGTGTTACATTGCAAAGTTAAAGCAGTGGTAATTGCTCATTTAATGCCTGATCTTTATCACAATTTGTTTCTTTGCATTGGGACATCCTGCACGTGAAATCGATCCTGCTATTGTAATTCTTTTGTGAAGCGCATCTCTGTTGCTCGAGGCTCACAAAACTGGCTCTGTGTGTTGGGAATGCCTGAGGTGCTAAAACTGCCATCAACGTTTTGCATATTCACTTTAAATGCCACGGGGTCAGTGAGGGAAAACATGTGCGGTGCACTTTTATGCTCGATAATAGCTTTTAAGGCACTGCTGTTGGCATTAAGCTTAACTGGATTTTGCAAATGTGTTTAATAAATTTGACTTCACATCAACGTATTGAT
This sequence comes from Danio kyathit, assembly GCA_903798195.1. Lineage (NCBI taxonomy): Eukaryota > Metazoa > Chordata > Actinopteri > Cypriniformes > Danionidae > Danio > Danio kyathit. The sequence goes on along the minus strand of LR812521.1, from coordinate 58,789,360 downwards.
GCATTTCTCAAAAGATTTTTAAAGGTTAGTTATGGAAGTTATGCATTTCCCAAACAGGGCCTCAAGTAGTTATGCAGAGTTTGCATAAAAGAACTTAAACACATGGTATAGAAAATAATGTTTCATAATCCTAATCAAGTGATGATTTCTCACCAGGCCCAGCTCTTCAAACATGGGAAACGTGATGACTTTCTCCAGTATGGTGTGTATCTTTTTTTTAAATTTCTATCCAACCAAAATGTATTTAGATAAATGTTCACCAATCTCCTCCTCACATTCACAGCCCCCACAGTTCTTCAGTGCCTGAACCAGAAGAAAATAGCTGAAAGTAACCAGGCCACATTGCGTAAACTTGGAGTAAAAGTTGTCCAGAGACTTGGCTTAACTTTTCTGAAACCACGTTTGGCCAAATGGAGGTAATTGAAGAGTAAATGATTAACACAACATGAAATCAACAACAAAAAAAAAAAAAGTGTCAAATAGTTTTAAGTGTTTTTCATGACCAGGTACCAGAGAGGAAGTCGGTCACTTGCAGTTAACCTGGCCCAGTCTTCTGTCACTGAAAGTGTAGAGGCTACAAAACCTGATCTAGAGTCTGTGAGCCAGGAAGAAGACTATGACATTCCTCAGGAGGTAGAGAATGTCATTGGTAAGCATCTATTTGTTTCTTTTTTTGACATGCTCTTGTAAAATAAACAAACGCTCTCTTGTAAAGCTAATTTGCCTATTCTGTTGTAGAACAACTGTTGTTGGGACTGAAAGACAAAGAGACAATAGTTCGATGGTCTTCTGCTAAAGGGTGAGAATAGATAAATTATACTGTTTTACATGGCCTACCTGAGCTGGGTGTCATAGTGCCATGTTTCTCTCTGAAAAATATATAGCAAAAGCAAGTTATTATTATTTTTTTAACACAGTATTCCTCTTTTTATCTGCCTGCAGGATTGGAAGGGTTACTGGTCGACTGCCTAAAGAGCTTGCTGATGACGTGGTTGAATCTGTTTTAGAGTGTTTCAGGTATGAATTTAAATAGCTTAGATGTGATGATATGATTGAAGCGTTATCAAATATGGAATTTTATTCAGGGTGTCCACGGGGTCTTAAAAACTATTAAAAGTTACTAAATCAATGTAGAGAAATTTAAGGCCCTTAAAAAGTATTAAAAAGTCTTAAATGCTGTTTTGCAAGGTATTACATTTGATATTATTTTTTGTTATACAATGTATGGTTGTATCCTAAAGTTTGCCTGAATTAAATCTGCGAATATCAGGATGCTGTGTAGTTTATGAAATCAATAAAATCCTGCTAGATCGAGACAAATCATTATTTCTGCAGTTCTATGGGTGCCAACCTGCCGAATTGGCTAGATTTAATTAATATTTAGTTAATAAACTGCAAGTTAAAATCTCGCCAGTGTTTCCGGTTGAAACTTAAAGTGGTTATAAGGCCTTAAAATGTAAGGAAAGAGTCTTAAAAAAAGGTCTTAAAAGGTATTGAATTTTACTCTCTGATTCCTGTATATACTCTGTTATTATATTACACTATATATTTGTATTATGCTATATGCAGTTTTCAGGAAACAGATAATGCCTGGCATGGGGGCTGTCTGGCTCTTGCAGAGCTAGGCCGAAGAGGACTCCTGCTTCCTTCACGTCTGTCAGATGGTTAGTTCTTTTATCCTGTTATCCTATTATATTTAAAAACTGCCATACCAACATAAGTTATGGTGGCTGAGAGAGCTTAAGGTGCTGCAATTTAAGAAAACACATGCAATTACAAAAAACGCCAGCAAATTAAGAAGATCTGTTTGACAGCACACGTGCTGCAAATCCTCACAATGCAAATACATTTTAAAAAAAATGTGCTGCATTTTCACACTAGGCAAACAAATGAATAAAACACATTGCATTTTCTGCATTACACTTCCAAAAAGCTCGAAACACAACAGAAATCTTAGGAGACCCTAAAACGCAACGGACCAGGCTATTTAGGTAATGGTTATTTAGACTAATAAATACTAAAGACAAGGGAATATCGGGATATCAAAATAAACAAACAAAAAATTCACCTTTCACTAAACAATAGTCACAGCACAACGGCGTCCGTCACATTTTTTGAGTCCCCTTGAAACATTTCAATTGAGTTCCTTTTGTTTTGCGAGAAAATGCAGTACGTTTTGGTAAATTGTTTGCGTTGTCAAAGAAAATGCAGCACATTTTATAAATATGTATGCGTTGTGGGGATTCAAACAGTGTGCTGTCAAACAGATGAAATTTTCTTAAATTGCAGCATGTTAAGCTCTCTCGGCCACCGTAATAAGTAGTCAAATTGTCATTAATCTTTATCGGAGTATAATGTACGTTCTTTGTACCCATCATGCTCCACTTCAGAAATGTTTAAAGGAAAATGAAATCAAATTTATTCAAACACTTTATTCAAATATTACAAGTTTGGCTTGTTTCTTTATTGAAAAAAATGCCACCACCCACTCACTTTTTGTTACATTAGATTGCATATATGTCAAAGCGAACAAGCTTTTCAGTAATCTGGGGTGCTGTCTTTTTCTAGTCAGTGCATAATGTTTATACATCAAGAATACTTTAAAAATATGTTTATTTACATATATCCTTAAGGAAGATGCTTTTCTTCAAAGTAACTTACATTGAACGTATACATTTTGTCAGTTCATTCATAACTTTGAAATTCATAACTCAAGTTATTTTATGGCCATAAATACGATAATAATTCAAGACTTGCTAGTAGCTGTTGGCCATATTTCTGCAAAGTCTCTCTTTAGTGTTGATATTTTCAATGGATCGCTTTTCTCTCAACCATCTGAATTGCAGCAGTCTACTATTTAGCATCTCTTCATCAGCAGTTCTGCGACCTCTTTCTTTGCAGACGGGATGGTTCTTTAACCTTTGCTCTTTTGTTAGTGTGTCTTATGGGTCTATTATGTGCCCTTTTTTGTCCCAGTGCTGGCATGCTTGGACTGAGTATGTTAGGACTGTCTTTGACTGAGCAGTTGTCAGGAGAAGGGAGACACTGAGTGTTCTGGCTCTCAGTCACATCTTGTTGGCTAACAGAAGTGTCATTGATGATGTCCCTAGAGCTAGCTAACTGGCATAAAGCAAAGGCTGCTGTCTGCCTTTGGTCACATGGGTCTAGATCCTGTTCACTGGGTGACTCAGTTGTGGATACTTCAGCATTGCTGATAGTTTCTTTTTCTGGAGTTTCAGAGGTGTTGGGCAAGGCTTGGTTGTTGGACTGTACCCTGAGGCAGAGGTTGAGCGGTGCCTCTTCTTGACTACTTTCTGAATCATAATGCAGCTCTCGGTCAGGGTAGTGATGATGTGTCATGTTGCTGGATGTGGCCTGGTCCTTTTTTGAAAGGTTAAGAGGACCTATCTCCTCTTCGGTTTCTTCATCCTCTTCCTTGTCTGAAATGTCACTGCTTCTTGCAGAAATTGTGGTTTGTGAATCATACCTATAAAGAGGAGACAAGATGTTGTGTTATGAATGTTTTTCAAGGAGGAAATGAATCATGCTTATATCATATTTATTTTTCCCTCTTAGATTTTACTTACCTTTCTGACTTTTGTAATGCTTTCTCTTGATTCTGTCCACATGGCATTTTGGGTAAGTTATCAGTTGCTTTAGGCGGCCCTGATATGATTTGTGATTGGCTGCCTGAGAGAGACTCCCCATGGGAAGCAAGCCTGAGTCCAACAGGGATACGCTGGGTGACATCTGCAGTACTGGGCCTGTCTGGAGACCCAGAGGCATCACATCCTTCTAAAGGACTCTCGCGAGTACCTTTGTCTCCTGTATTATGCTCCTGGACTGCCCTGTCCTCTGCAAGCCTGCTGTAAGATTCAGGATGTGTTAGGGGGACCAGGTGCCCTCCATACTCTCGAGGATAAAATCTACTGCTGTACACATCTAGAGGAAGATACCTGGATCTCTGTAAGGATATAGAGAGTTCAGGATGTTGATAGAAACTGTAGGGCAGAGGTGGACTGGGGAAAATAGAGTGACCATATCTGTAGTGATAAGGGTGGAGAAGGGAAGAATTAGGTGGGATCAAAGGTGACGGCACTAGCGGTCTTTGGGTCTCTCGAGGTGTGACTTGGTAGGCTGGAGTGCTTGCTTGGTTATGTGGGTAGGGTGCGTAGAGGGAAGGCAAGGACCTTTCGGGTACCATGTACGAAGGATAGTCTGGTATTGGAGGAAGAAGATGTGCAGGGGAAGCAGATGTTACCCAAGGTGCAATTTGTTGGTAGAACTGAGGAATGGTTGATTGATCATCCTTATGTGAAGACAAAGAAAGAGCTTCACTTTCACATGTTCGTGCAACTGGCGAGAAGGCTGAAGATATTTTGTTCTGTGCAATGTCCATGTCCTCACTTTTGTCCTTGGCCTCAAGAGATGGCTCAGGGACATCTTTAGTGACCTCCTTGGTGGGACTTTGAGGCTTTTCTCTTGCTTCCTTAATCACCGCTTTCTCAATCTTGACATTTTCTATAGGTTTGGTGGATTCAGCATCTAGTGGTAGCTCTATGCTGTTGTGACTGAAAGCTGGGTTATGCTGGGAAGCTCTGGATGCTTTCCCTGTCTGTTCCATGCGCTGAGTCACCAGAGAGATAGAGTTCTTGCACAGGTTATACTTCATGTGGTTGAAGAGGTGAGACTTGATGTTGCAGGTGAATGGACATTGGAAACACTGATATTTGAAAGGTTTGCCAGGAGGACGGGGAATATAATGGGGTTTCTTCGGTTTTCTCCCCTGAAGCGTTTCCATAGTGGTGCAGTTGTTTAAATCCAGTGCTGCGTGGTTTGTCAGTCCTATTCGCCAATGGGGAAATACAAAAATATATATGGTTAACAGTTCTGCCACACCTTGTAAGAGCAGCACTTTTCATTTGTTTTTGGGTCACAGCTTACTAGTAATGGAAATAAATATTGCAAATTCATTGCCCCTTAAACCTTTTATCTAGAATCTAGCTGCTCTTTAATGTTTGCTGGACTGCGTTTTAGCATGACACACTCTAGCTGCACTACCGAAGCCTGAAGTGTAGGCCTGTAGAAACATGCTCCCCTTCTTCAAAATTTGATGGCGTGGGAAACCTTATACACCTGTTTCCCATGACCTTACCTGCAGGATACAAGATATTTAATTGTTGATCTTACTCGCACTGTAAATGTAGAGAAGCTACCCCAACTATTCATTTGAAATCCGATGTTATAACACTAGTAACAACATGGACTTCTTCAGTGCTTGAAGGAATTACTTCTACAGTTCATCACTACAATGAGGATACGTAATGGTCTGGTAAGTGTGCAAAGATTTTGAGGCCTGAAGGTTTGTATTGGTGCACAGAAGATTGAAGAAAGAGATTGTCAGGCAAGTTATGCAGAAAATGACTCCACCTTAAGGAACCTGTTTGTCACACGCTGTCGCAAGAAGTGGTGGCTCAGGTTTTGGCTCCCATGTTTCATACGAAGCCGCTCCCTCCTCAAGGCACAAATTAAAAGACATCTTTGTTGTATTGTGAAATTTAATTTTGCTGCATTATGTATTGTTTCCTGGTTTTTATTCTGTAAATAAACCGATATCTTGTGATTTTTGTAAAATGGGAAAAGGTTTTTTTTTCTAAATGAAAAACTTTGGTTATTTAGGCATAGCCTGAACAGTACATGTGTGTACAACCACATGACAAGAAAACTTTTTTACAAGGTGTAGTCTAACAGGTGCACCTAAAGTCATCTATTTAGATCTACCTCTGAAACACCTGCTGGACATGACATCAACAGTTCAGCCTTAAGAAATGTTACAGCTTGAACATATGAACAACAGTACCAATGGCTGCAGTCAGTAGAAATCTTAACGACATTGTCATAGTCTTACCTGTTGTCGGACTCTGCGTTCACGATGTTGGATGTATCGTTGATTGATGTACATCCACAGTGGTCATCCAAACGTCTATGATGTGGAAGAGTTTGGCTGGCGTGCTTGTCCTTGAAATCGAGTGTCTGTTCGTTTAGGTGCTCTGTCTAGATTCTGATGAGTCTGATGAGCCTCTCGCTTTCTCTCTTAGGTGTTGACTCTGTGGGGTGGAGTCTGTGCCCAAGCAGTAGAGCCCTGAGGCAGCATCAATGCGCCTGCTATTAGGCAAGCCCCAAGCCACGATACGTTGCTAGTTTGTCTCCTGTCTCACCTGCTTGTGACAATCCACATGGACTTTAAAATCCAGACAAGACTGTTTGCGTCTTTTGTTTGCCTAAATGGTTGAATTAGCTCAGGAGTGGTGGAGTTAGGTGTGAAGCAGGTTTGAGGATGTTGTCAGAGGGGTGTGGAAATATTCAGGACAACCAGTGAGATTTGCATGTGTGCTGCGCTTGATGTGGAGTGTTTTTCAGAGTGATTATGAAAATTCTTGTTCTGAGCTTGCAGTTATATTTGCTGCATCCGGATCGTAGTTTGTACAAATGGCGTTAGTTTTATTTTGAAATACGTTCACATTTATTTACAATACAGTACTCGTTGCATATACAGCATGAATCATAAACTGTGAATTCTGTTCATTTTGGCCCCACCTACATTTTAGGAAAATTGTTTTTTTGTAATGTCTTTCCAAAAAACGGTGAGTATTTATTTTTAGTGTATTCATGTGTATCTATTTGTATGTAACACTTTTTATGTACCACTTTTCAATACATTCAATGCATACATTTTTTTTGTGTGTGTGTGTATATATATATATATATATATATATATATATATATATATATATATATATATATATATATATATATATATATATGATATGATATAAATGATAAATAAACTATTCATAAATAAATTATTTGAATAAATAAAAACTAAAATAATAAATAAAATATACGTTGACACGGTAAACAAACAAATGATTACATGATATTTTAACATGCAGACATAAAGTCGTAGAAAAAAAATAGCAACCCACTAGTAAATAAAATGTACGTCTTACATTATAATTATTTTATATTTACCCTGTTTTTGACAGAAATAAGGAATAGAATCTTACTTCATACAAAGCCCAAGTTATCCCTGCTATCGTCCTCTATCCACAGCCAGTTTATTTTTCGCTGGTTTGCATTTAGAAATGCAAGCGCATCCACGTGAGAGGGATGCAGGCTTGCTTTTTGCCTTGTTACAGTGTTGCCGGCCAAAAAAAATTCTTTCACTTTGGGTGCTGGTGGCAGGGACAGCAAGAAATTATTTCGCCAGCTTGGATAGTAGAGGAAACATGGTGTTAATGTCAGGTGTTAATAATCTTGAATTTAAAACCTCAAGTGTAGTTGGCTGCCTTTAACCTTGGATCATGAGGATTGTTACGTTTGTCGTTTTGTTTTTATTTATGGTAAATGCGCGCTCGAGTAGTCTAACAATGCCGACTAGCGGTTGAAGTAGTTGATTGCTTGACTTGTCGACTAGTCTATGCAAGCCCTAATATTCATTCATTAATTTTCTTTTCGGCTTAGTCCCTTTATTTATCCGGGGTCACTACAGCGGAATGAACCGCCAACTCATCCAGCATATGTTTTTTATGCAGCGGATGCCCTTAAAGCTGCAACCCATCACTGGGAAACATCCATACTCTCTCATTCACACTCATACACTACGGACAATTTAGTATACCCAATTCACCTGTACCACATGTCTTTGGACTGTGGGGAAAACCAGAGCACCCAGAGGAAACCCACATGAACACGGGGAGAACATGCAAATTAAACACAGAAACGCCATATATATATCATTTTTTTGAACATGAAAAACAAAAACAAAAAAACCTGAAATGTACTAAATAAGCATATTACAGTTATATCTAAAGCGTTAAGTCACAATGCACACTACAGTTATACTGCTGAAAATTAGCAAGCTTTGGCATTACAAGAATAACTTATATTTTAAAATATACTCCCTATTTAGTTACAAATTTATATTAATATATATTTAGTTTTTGAATAATCAGTTAACCCAATTTCACAATATTACAAAACTAATTATATTGGATACTAATGTTTTGTCCTCATGTATCTTCCAGTGGTGCCTCTGATTCTGAAAGCTCTGATATATGATGAGAAAAGGGGAGCGTGCAGCTTGGGATCGAATGTGCGAGATGCAGGCTGCTACGTGTGCTGGGCTTTCGCTCGTGCCTACGAACCAACTGAACTAAAGCCTTATGTCAACCAGATTGCCAGGTACGAACCCAATATCACCACATCAGCCATTGTGCTTCACTGAAACATTTGACATGTGATTAGGCCTGTCACAATAATCAATATATGGAGTTATTCCACAACACATGGACATGATCGCAATCTTTTTTGGTAGTGCAATATATATTGCTCATACACACACACAAAAAAGATTCTAGTAACATTTTAGCTGATTGCGCAACATCTCTATCTCTATTGGAGGTGTCAGTGTCAGTATAGTAACAAAAACACTATAGTATTTGCTATAAATTACTTTAGTATATTTTCATGTGGGTGGCTGAAGACTGAAAATAGATCTGGTGTCAGATATCGCAGCCTCTGTTACTTTTTACCTTGCATTTATTTTTTTAAACATTTTTTTATTGTAGAAAAAACACATGAAATTACCCTTTTTTTTACATTTTAACTCTTCCCCCTCTCTCCCCCAAAGCATCCAAATTCAGCTGAACACGTAAATGTATGTGTTGTTTTACATCAGCTAAGGCAAAGAAAAACATATACTGTATTCCACATACAAACATACTCAAATGCACATATCTATCAATTAACCAGTAGTGTGAGAGGTATTTACTTGTGCTGTTGTGTGTTTTTGTTCCAAAAATTGTATAAACAGATCCCAAATTGTATGGTACTCCTTTAATTTGCCCTTTATACTGTACAGTAGGTGATTCTTTCCAGTGCAGTCTAACGTGTCAAATCTTTCAGCCAGTGGTCAATGGATGAACTTTCTATGTTCTTCCAATAGAGTGCTATCAAACAGCTTGCAATAACAAGACACATGTCAATCATTTTAGTTTGATAACCTGGTAATGACAAACTTACAGGAAATAAACCCAAAGCACATATTTCAGGTGTAACTGGAATTGGTTTTAAAATAATTGAGGAGATTACTGTGATTACGTTTTGCAAGAATCTTAACCACCTCACATTCCCAGATACAATGGAAGAATGTTCCTTTATGTTTTTGGCATTTGAAACGTATATCTGAGATGCTTGGGTTAAACTTGTTTAGTTTTTTCAGGTGTGATATAAGTACGCATTGCCCAGTTATATTGGATCATTTCTTGTATTAGTTGACAAGTTCCTGGCTTTCACACATATTTGGCTCCATTCTAAATCATGCCATGTTGCTACCTTGCACTTTTTGTAATTAACATTTATTATTATTTATTTAGGATATGCACTTTCACATTCTGATTTAAATGCCTAAATATTAAAGGGCCATGAAACCCCCCTGTCTCAGCAGGGTGTTTTCACACCTCTAGTTTGAAAAAAAGTCAGGTTGGGAGTGTCAGGTGCTGAAAGAAAAGGGGAGTTCGTTACGTGGACGCATTGATTTTCATAGCGGCAACACAAACACAGACGCAGGGGAGATAGACAGTGACTACATTTTCATGGACGTCAGTAATCAAATTATTTGCCTATATCTGAATAAGACAATAATATGATTAAGGTGTTTACATCATAGATATATACATTAGATGTCGCCTACCCTGCTGTTGTTTATTAGAACGAATGCGTCAATAGAGCCGCCATTTTAGTACAGGGTAGCGCTCCTTTGAAATGAATGCGGAATGAAGGTGAAGTGGAGGACTGTGGCCATCCAAGCCAGAGAAATACACATATAAATATATATCTATGATCGGGAGTTTTCCCCGGTGATCAGTATGCAAATATTTTTTTCAATTACGAAATATTATAATTTTACATCACTTTTCTTCATTGATGGATGTGACCGCACGGGCATTGCCGACAAAGAGCGTGTGTTTGTGTGCATGGAAATGCATTATCCTCCTTCCCTGTTTAATTTGATCTAATCCATGTCCTAAAACACACTCCCTCTCCTGTTTCACTTCTCATTCTGACGGAGGGAGCGATTCGTTTGTGAATGAATCTCCGTTATGAACGACTCGTTCACTTAGCCGACAATAATACAAGTTTCTGGCAGCGCAGCGTATTGTTGTCATATTTCATAACATTGTTTGCTTATTTTATTCAACAAAACTAGCATAAGTCTAGAATTTAGTGCGAGTTGGTGCTACTTTGCCTTATGGTGAATGCAGCAAGAGACTGTATTATCATCAATAACTGTTAAGCACAAAAGTTCATAACATACAAAAACATAAAAAAACAAAATCTTACCTATGAAAAGTTCTGCCTTTGTGCTTTGTTTTCTTTGTTTGCTCGTTACTACAGCTGTACACAGCGCTAAAGTCCAGCATCTTCACATTGACACACTGTCTTGACTAATGCGGTTGAATGACTTTTGTCCTAGGAGCACTGTACCAATGTGGCGGCGCTATTGACGCATGCTCAGGGTCCCTATGCGATATCTAGTGTATATATCTATGGTTTACATAAGTTGCTTTTTGAACGTTCCTTTCAAGATCCTGTTTTTCATGTTATAGCACATATATATAGCAACGTTATAGCACATATATATAGCAACGTCATTATGTCACCACTTGCATCCACGTTTTCTTCGAAGTTCCATATAATTTCGGGTGTTTCATTCTTAATTTGTAGACTTTAACTGCAGATTGGCACTTTCAATTTCATTCAGGAACATTTCATGCATGCCCCCGTGACAAACGAGATATTGGATGCAAGGAACTGCTGGAAGAGTGTAGTGTTAATGAAATTTGATATTGCACGCCGTATGGGAGAAAAAAAAAACTCAACATTTCTCGGTAGACGCAGAGACTCGCTAGGTTCAGAGAATAGCATCAAACAGCCGTGTGTGTATAGACTATCCTGTCACAAAATGCAAAAATCATATGCGGAAAAAAACACTACATGACGTTAATAGTTTATTAAGATGTTTACATTCAGAGCGCAGCATTTACAGCAGATCTTTCAGTCCATAATATTGTAGGGATATTACTGTAAACTTGCAACTACTGTAACTAAATCATTTTGACTAAGGTATGTCTTTAAAAACTGAAAGAGGTACTGCTGACGATAACTAACAAAAACTGATCGCACACTTATCAAATCTGTAGACAGGACAATCAACACCAACTAGAACTGTGTCAAAGGAGACAAGTAGTAAATCCGGATTTCACCATTTACAGATGCGAAAAGCTCTCGGGTAAAAAATGTTCCTTTCAAAGATATTTTTGTCGCATGTTAGCAGACCACTGTAATCCACAAATGTGAGTTCACATGTGAGCTGTGCTCTCATCGTGGGGAAATAGAAATAAAACCTTCATTGCGGCACATTTATAAACACAACACTGACGTCCCATGTCTCCGAACAATTCTTTTTCCACTTGGTTTAATCACGATTGGCAATACGATGTGGCGTCTGAACACTGTGACAGGTAAAAACAGTCTTCGAAGCTATATTATGCATATTAACGAATTTGTATCTCATTCACAATAGAGCGTGCTGATTGGTTAGAATCAAGGCTTTCTCATGAATCAATGCTGAAAACTCAAAGACGTCACATTGTACCCGCCTGTACAGACAGCCAGCTTCCATGCTGGAATTTACACAATAATGTCATGGCCGTGTCACAGCTTCAAAGTATCTTTTTAAACTGGAAGGACGAATTTGCTCAAAATAACGCAAAAACAGCCAATTTTCACTTTTTAGGCAAGGCAAGTTTATTTCTATAGCACATGTCACAGTGGCAATTCAAAGTGCTTTCCATAAACGGGAATAAAAGAGACAAGTATAAGAAAATGAAAATAAATCATAAAAATGATTAAAAACAGATAAAAACGGATTAAATGTGTTAAAACAGGTTATAAGATAGTGAAAAAGAAGAGAAAAACACATTAGTGCGATCTGTCGGACGTAGTACAGTGCTCATTCAGTAAAGGCACAGCTAAACCGATGTGTTTTCAGTCTTGATTTGAATGTGCCTAATGTTGGAGCACATCTGATCATTTCTGGAAGCTGATTCCAGCAGCGAGGGGCGTAGTAGCTGAAAGCCAATTCACCCTGCTTTGGCTGAACTCTTGGAATTTCTAGTTTATATGATCCTAAAGATCTAAGGGGCCACAATGAAGCGGTCCTGTGTGATCCAGCAGTTCTGGTCGAATCGCAAGTAACTTTGTTTCAAGAACTGCAATCTTTTGTAATAGTTTGTGGCAGTTTGTGCAGCAGTGGGATTCTGAATTAATCCCATCCAGAGGCATTTTCACAGCCCTGTTTTCCCATCTTAGCAGCTGGTAGCGGGAGGATTGTTTGGTTGATAATTCCCCTCTTGTCAGTAAAGCTATATTCCAGAAAGTTTGTAGGTTCGATGTTGATCTTCAAGCTGTGTCGTTTGAGCATTTGACTGTCAACATCTCAAAAAATGGGTTTTGGTGTTTCTTGACCCTTTAAATTGTTATAATGACTATTAGTAAATGAAATATTTTTAGAATGAAATAGTATGTGTTCTTTGGAAGAGTGTACATGGGTTTTGATGCTATTATATTGTCATTCTGGCATTATATAATGAATGGCATAAATGTACTTAAAATGACAATAATATTGTTTATCGCAATATATTTTAGTGTAATATATCGTACAACAAGAAATAGATATTGTGATGGGCCTATGTGTTATCCATGCGTTAAATTAAGGCACCGACATACCATTTGTATTAAAAAAAACAAAAAACAAAAACACTTCTATTTCTCCTTTAAAAGCAATCTGTTCAACACATAACTGTTGACTTCCCAGACTACAATCGTGTTCATAATTTAAACAGTCCAACTGAATTAAGCTCCCATGTGGTGGATGCATGAATAAGGTCTATGTCTTAAATATAAATATATGAAAATGTATTCTTTCCCAAACTGACTCCTGTAAGCCCACTATTTATACAAGCGTTTGGCGTGACCTTTCTTACATTTTCGTGAAGGTGTTTCTTGGATGTTCTCCAGGATTAAACCTTTTTTTCTACCAGAACCAACTGTGATGAGAGCTGATCTGATCTCAGCTATGGGTGAAAATGATAGCTTAACTTGGGTGGCTCTGTTGACCTTGCGTTACACGTTTCTCCAATAAAAATATATTTTTTTTAGTAAGTGAGGTTAAGCTGTAGAATTTGATTAGTGTGGCTGGCAGCAAATCTGCAGCCCACGTACTGAGGGGTTGTCAGGTTTTTAGTCAGCAAACCCCACAATATGTGGTAAGAAAAATGGACCTTTTTCTCCACACTGCTTGTTAGTTATAGGAAAAAATCCCTCTTTGCTGTCAAAGCGGATTATATTTAAAAGAAAGCTTTTTTCATCCCAACATTTGGTATTCTTTTTTATTTCTTGGACATCTGCGAAAGTTGGATTTTAGGGAAGTTAGGGCTAGGATTATAAATGTGCAAGAATGCTCAACAGCCACTTCTCATACCTGTTTGCCCGCCTGTAGTTATTTACCGCCTAAAAACCAGTTTATACACCTCACAGCTCACAACCTCTCCCTGCTGAGGAAGTACAGCTTGAACATTAGAACATTAATAATGCTTCATAAGAGGAGCAACAACCATTAACTGTAATGTACATTTAAGTTTTGCCTCTGTTGTAATTTTGTGCTTGGACAGACCTGAAAGAAGTTGATTATACAGGCAGAAATGACAAAGCTTTAGTGCTTGAAGAGTGACTTTTCTACAAATTAAGCACAGGCAGTTTCTGATCTCATTCTCATGCCAACACCATCTTTGCAATCTTTGAAATTGAGTCGATGATAACAAGCATTTGAAATTTAATTTAATTAGATTTTATTTTAACTGTTGTAGACGACTAATGTTTACAACAAGTGTCATTCATTCATTAATTTTCTGCCGCTTTTCTGGGGCCGGGTCGCGGGGGTAGCAGTCTTAGGACAGAACTCCAGACTTCCCTCTCCCCAGACACTTCCTCCAGCTCTTCCGGGGTGATCCCGAGGCGTTCCCAGGCCAGCCAGGAGACATAGTCCCTCCAGCGTGTCCTGGGTCTTCCCCGAGGCCTCCTTCTGGTGGGACATGCCTGGAACACCTCCCTAGGTAGGCGTCCAGGAGGCATCTGAAACAGATATCCGAGCCACCTCAGCTGACTTCTCTCGATGCGGAGGAACAGCGGCTCTACTCTGAGCTCCTCCCGAGTGTCAGAGCTCCTCACCCTATCCATAAGAGTGCGCCCTGCCACCCTCTGAAGGAAACTCATTTCGGCAAACTGATCTTATGGAATTGATCTAACAAAAAGACTACGATCGCTGCTTAAAGTAGAATAAAACGTTACAATTATTAAAACACATTAATTTATACAAGTTCATAAACATGAAATAAAACATTCACAATGCTGTAACTTATGTAACGCCGGTTTAAGGGCACACAAGATGGATTTTGAAGAGAAAGCAGCCAAGCCTATTTCAGAAATCTTTGCTGTTAAATATGTAGGGAAATTTTGCAAAAGAGAAAAAAACATTTTAAGACAGGAAAGTGAACATTCTTCTCTATTTATCGTCCACAAAAGCAATCAGCCAAACACGCAGATCAGTGTAACTTTAATATTACATTATTTACGGTCATAAATGAATCATGAAACTTATATCTGCAATTTCAATTCACCTTTATTTCTATAGCGCTTCTACAATATTGATTCTGTCAAAGCAGCTTCACATAGAAGATGCTAGTAAATTGAAACAGAGTCTGTCCAGTTTTCAGTGTTTCAGTTCAGTTTAGCTCAGTTCAGTGTGGTCTAATGATCACTACTGAGAGTCCAAACACTGAAGAACAATTCCATCGATGCGCAGCTCTACAGATCCCGAACCATGCAAGCCAGTGGCGACAGTGGCAAGGAAAAAACTTCACCAATTTGCGAAAGTGAAGAATTTAAAAAACCTCGAGAGAAACCAGGCTCAGTGGGGCATGACCATTTCTCCTATGGCCAAACGTCTTGTGCAGAGCTGCAGTGTAGGCGCCGGAGGCGGAGAATGCTGGACCTCAGCCAACACTTGTCTGTCCCTGGAGCGTCACACGAATCAGTCTCTTGCTCTCCACTATTCCATGACCACCACAGCAGCTGCTCAGGATACCACCTGGTCCAAGATTATGAAAACCTTGGGATCATCTTGTTGCTGGTCTTGGATCGCATCAGTGGCACTGCATAGTCTGAGGGCCTCGGGATGAGTACCCCCAGGTGGAAATAGAGAATAAAGAGAATAATTAGCGTAGCTGCTGTTCATATATAAAAGAGATGCAAAAAACTGCGTGGGGCACATTCATGCGTCATAGCGCTAAGTGATGCACTGAGTGTATGCTTTGCTAAAAAGATTTGGCAAAAAAGTACACCTGAGAACAAATAATAGGTTCAAAAGTCCAAAGACTGACCATTAGATACACAAAAGATTATTTATATATCACGTTTTAATGATGACAGAGATGCAAGAAATTAGATCGAGCGACAGGTCCTGAGATGGTCTGGCCGATATAAAGCTTTGCTCAGGGGGGAGCCATTCGCGGAGCTGCCGCTGACCACCTGGAACTTCCAACATTTTTAAACACGGGCTATCCTTATCCATAAACTGCCGATTTGACTTTAAAATATCCATATTCTCGCTTGAAAAACTCTTAAAACTTGATTTTGTGGCATAATTTATGAGTATTTTTCAAATTTTGTGGGTTCCCGTCCGCCATTAACAGTCTTCACCGGTTTCCTGTGCAGCACATGCGAGTTGCTATAGTAGTAACTATAAGCATTTTGGAGAAGCCCATTAATTTCGAACTGTCATCAAAACATTGACTTGAACTACCTGTTCATTTCAACGAAAATAATGCACACCCTCTAGCCAATCAGAATCAAGAATGTCAACAGACCATAATATAATGGCTATTAATGCACTGTATGTGTTTTTGTTTTATGTTTTTATGTGTATCTAAATCTACGATTACCTGCCAAGGGTCTGCAAATGAAAACCTGCTTTTGGCCAAATTGGGTATACAATGCATGAAATGTAAATTTATGTTAAATTTATGTTTATGTGAAAATAAATTTACTTCTGCATCTTATCTTTTTAGGCTGCATTTACACTGCATGGTTCAAGTAACCCAGATAACCCAATTTGTTTTTATTCCTGTGTGGCACAGATCGGATGTGGCCCATGTACTGTACATGTAAGCAGGAGTACGATTTACTCAGATCAGATTCAGGCCTTGTTCATAATGGAAATTTATCTGATATAAATCAGATATGTGCCCTTGCGTCTGCAATGTAAGCAGGTAGATCCAATTTTCTCATCAATGTGAGTCACCCATCATTAAAAATGGTAGCGAATGGTGTAAACTCTGATGCTTTCATTTCCCAAACTTTAAATCTCATATAGAAGGACAAAAAAAGCTTTTATATTGCCATGTAACACAAGTTACTGTAATTAATTTAAGCATGTTAACAAGAAGGGCTGCACGGTGGCGCAGTGAGTAGGACGTTCGCCTCAAAGCAAGAAGGTCGCTGGTTCGAGCCTCAGCTGGGTCATTTGGCGTTTCTGTGTGGAGTTTGCATGTTCTCCCCATGTTCATGTGGGTTTCCTCCAGGTGCTACGTTTTTCCCCACAAGTCCAAAGTTGTGGTACAGGTGAATTGGGTAAGCTAAAATTGTTCGTAGTGTATGTATATGAATGAGTGTGTATGGATGCTTCCCACTGATGGGTTGCAGCTGGAAGGGCATCCGCTGCGTAAAACATATGCTGGATAAGTTAACGGTTCATTCCGCTGTGACGACTCCAGATTAATAAATTGACTAAGCCGAAAAGAAAATGAATTAATGAATGTTAACAAGAAATATTGCAAGTGCAAGCACAAAATCCTCTGTGTAAACAACATAAACTAATAGAAAACTATTGCATACATCATGTGCATAAAATATGCCTTGGACATACCTACTGGTTTTAAAAAGCCCAGATTAAAAGAAGATTGCCAAATGAGAACGTTTCTAAAGCAAAACAACTCGTCAAAAGAAAATAAAACATGTAAACCCTGTAGACAGATTAAAAGTTAGAAATGGAGAAAGGAGAAAAAATAAACTATAAATATAACCATAAGTTGAAATTGGATAGGAGTCACTTTTAAAAGGTATATGCGGGTTATCAAAAAAAAAAAAAAATCTATTCTTCATCAAGATCTGAAATGTAAATGCAGCCTTAGTCAGAGAACCAAACCTGTTCATGATTTATCATCACCCGTTACGACATGCAGAGACTAAGCAAAAAATGCTCCCGAATATTTTATGATTTGACAATACAATTTTTATAAATGTTTACCATTATAAATGTATCTCAGATTTGTGAAATGCTCTTTACATGAAAAGAATAAAAGAGCACTTGATGACTTTAAACTGGAAAGAAATAAAGATTTGGAAATCGTTGTTATAATTATTAATATTCTGAGTCTGAGATATATTGTGATCAGTTTTGGCCATATCATCCATCCCTTATTACATGAACTCTGCGTTTGATTCACATGGCAGTTGGGATAACATGCTGCTGAGTACTGCTCAGTTATTGGCAGCTGCAAGCATTATTAAATGTGCTGTATGTAAGTTTGTGACTCTTCTAAAGCATAAAAATACCATAATATGTTTGCAGGTATTTAAGAAACATCCCAAGTGAACATACTTGTTTAACTGAAAAACAATGCTGAAGTCAGATATTCTGCTTTGAAAATGGTTTTTCCGTGCCGGAACGCTGTCTTTGTTTAGCCTGCAGAATGCCAGTTTAGCCAATTATATTTCAGCACTCCGGGTTGCCTTGTTGGAAAACAGCGTATTTCATTCATTCATTCAGAAAGGCTCTGAAAGCATGCGCCCGTGACCGAAATGGACAGTATCAGACGTCGAAATGAGACAGATTCAGTTCCACATGAGGTTATTACTTAGCAAATGATATAAACATTATGAACGTAAACATTAGGTGAGCAGGTTACATTGTAATCTCGTGTCCTAACAACACGCAAACAGCAGTTTAGCTGTTTGCACCAGACAAAACATGACAGAAATGTAAATACAGCCATTCAGAAGCACAGAACATGCACTCACTCACGAAACGGTAAGGTTTAGAATCCATTCAAACTCACATTGTTAGCATTTAGCACTGAATAAAACACACGAGGCTTACCTGAGGTGCACGGTCATAGGTTTCACATGTTGAGCTGTGAGAAAATGAAACCGTTTCTAATATCTCAATTCGAGGTGTTGGTTAGAACTAAAACTCCTTTTAATATGGAAAATATTCCCTCTATCGCGTGTCGTTGATTTTATTTAGAACACAGGTTTAAATCACTCGCTCCTGTACTCAATCTGGCATCCCACGCGTGCGTTTATTTTGATCTAGGAGTGCAATACCTAGTTCAACCACTGGGTGTCAAACTTACATACTGCACCTTTAAATGAGTTCAGGTATTGAATTAGTGAAGGGATGGAGGTAGACACACACACACACAAAAACGCAAAGCATATTGGGTAATTTTGCGTTCCAAGAAAAAAGGTCTATAGGTGAATTTAATAAACTAAATTGGCCATAGTGTATGTTTGTGTGTGTGTGTGTGTGTGTGTGTGTGTGTGTGTGTGTGTGTGTGTGTGTGTGTGAGAGAATGAGTGTGTATGGGTGTTTCCCAATACTGGGTTGCAGCTGAAAGATCATTCGCTGTGTAAAACATATGCTGGAATAGTTGGCGGTTCATTCAGCTGTGGCGACCTCTAAAATAGAGACTAAGCTGAAGGAAAATTGACAGTCCAAATATTAGTACACCCAAATTAGTATGTCGGAGAAAAATATGAAATGCAATTTTAATAAACAGTAAAAATCAAGAAAAACATAAAAAGCTATTGAAATATAGAAATTGTGTAGTTTGTAATATATTTATTTTTTGTTTTAATTGAAATGCTATATTTCTATTTCTGAAGATGTTAGGGGACAAAATCTTATTTTAATGGATATAAATGTTTAGTAAAGCAGTTTTGTTTAAGTACACTAACAATTATTGCCTATATTAATTGAGAAATGAATAGAAATATTATGCACATTATATTGCTTTCAGATAGATAACACAATTGTTCTGCGGTGCTCCAAAAGGACGTGTATTTCCTTTAGTTCTATTATTTTAACTCATACTTCTGGTTAGGGGTTTGCTGTATTTAACTTTGCTGTGTAATACTGTAATTTTCCTCGTAATGTTCTGTTTGTGTGGTGATGTAGTCGTGAATCAGCCCAGCGAAACGGTTTCATCAGCAGAAAGCTTTTTTTCTTCTTCTCCCTCCCAGGTTCAACAGTAAAGCTTTCAGTCAACGTAAAAAAACAAAAGAGAAAATCATAATGATATTACGAGAATGACAGCCGTAAGATGCTCTGTTCTCCCCTACTCCCTTTTTTGGGACAAGTGTGGGCCTGTGTGTAACTGACGGTGCACTTTGCGTTGCTCCTTCAGTTGGTTTGGCCCTCCCCGTATCTTCCCTCCTCCCTGCCCCCGCCGCTGCTGCCAGGTTTCGTCTGTTGTCGTGGGTTTCGGTCGCCATTTGGCACCCAGACTGCAGGCCTGTCGAGTCCTGTTCCCATTTCATCAGCAGTCATACGTTGTTTCTATGAGCTCACTGACGCTTTCAGAAACCGTGTCACTGCATGAAACCACTATTGTTTTTTTTTCCCATTTTGCCCTTGTCAAAAGTTTTCAGTCTGTTTTTTTGTCGATGTTGTTTTTTTTTCATAAATAAATTATTTAGGTAATGCATCAAAAGTGACTATAAAGATTAATATACATTAAAAAAACAAAAACAATAGCCATGTTAATAAAGGCTTTTTAACTTTTTCACTTAATTTTTGAGTGCCTTGGATTTATGATTTTGTTGTGTATCTTTATGAATCCCTTATCCAAAGAGCACCGAAACATCAACTACCCCTGATTTTGGTTCGTTTACAAAAGTATTTAGTAGAAATAGATGCTTATTGTTTATTTATTTACTACTATTTATTAAAGATGCAGTCTAGTTTCCTTAAAATATATATTTTATAATGTATAAATATTCTAAATAAAAATATCATATTAATATAATGATCTCTGAAGGACCATGTGACACATGACTGGAGTAATGATGCTGAAATGTTGAGGCTTTATTTACAAGAACAATGTGAAAAAAAAGAAAAAATCATATTTCAAATTTAAAACATTTCCATAAAACAAAACTTGATTCTTAAGAATAAATAATGTTTAGATGAAACTTTGTCATGGCTGCTGACTCAGTGTTGACTCACTAATTTGAGCTGGAAAGCCTGGCATAACACTTAATATAGTGAACATTTTAAGTGAATAAGCAATTAAAGGGGCTGCTTGTAGATTTCATTATTTTATTAGGATTTAAAAGCAAGCTGAAATACCTTTACACAATATAATGATCACAAACATCCACTCACTCTGTATTATATGCATCTGTTGTAGAATTGGAGCATGTGTAAATGCTGCATACTTTTATTCTTCCTGGCAAAAGTGTCAAAATCTGCAGGTTTTCATAGCCATCTGCACATTCACTTCTTTCATACAGTAGAAGACAAAATGATTAGCCCTGCTGTCACGTTTAACTTCTTTTTCAATGGTTTAGCAGAGCAATTTTTTTTTCACATTATTTCCTATAGGTGATTTATTTTTTATTTATTTATTTTTTTTTTATTGGCTACGGACCAAACCACTTTTCTTCAATGGCTTGCCTAATTACCCTTACCTGCCTAGCTAAACTTAATTAACCTACACTGTAAAAAAATATCCCCGCCACCCATTTATTTCTGCTTTTGAATTGCATTATAGAACCTTGATCTTTCTCCCAAGAACTTTTTACCATGAAAAGAAAAAATAGACTTTTGTGAACATTTTTACTTGTTTAACGTGAAATATTGTCAGGGTTGGTGTTGTATATTATGGTACAAAAGTTTTGGAATAAAACTGCCAGTACGTTTTCTGTTATTTCACAGACTTGTTTCTCTGTAGATTATTTCTTATACATTTTATTAGTTTAGACTACTAATATGTCAATAAAAGTCACTTTGTTAAACTGTAGAGATAATTTATAACTGTAAACAAGTCACAAAATACAGAAACCGTTAATTAACAGATCTTTCATACAGTGTGGTTGTATAACTGAATATTATTATCTTGCAAAATAACTAGTAACAGTCAATACTGCCATCATGGCAAAGACAAAAACAATTAGTTATTCTAATTTAATTAATAAACTGTTGTTTAAAAGTTTAACCTCTCTATTAATCACATGGAAAATATAATATATTTTTTATTCTTTTTGTATTTTTATTGTTTTTTTTATTTGGTCTAAAAATTTGACTTCAACTGTACAGCTACTATATTATGTTGGTTTGTTCCTTCTTCTGAAATATGCCCAGGTGAAAAAAGTGCACTAAAATACATTTTATCTAAGTGCACTTAGAGCACTGGAGGTGCACTATTTTTGGCGACTAATTTTGTACTTATTGTCCTAATAGTTCATCTTTAGTTCTATTTATAGTAAACTTAAGATGAACTAAGTGTACTTGACTGTGCTATTTTGACACCATTAAGTTAAAGTAATATATTTTATATCACTTTTAATACAATACTATCCATTTTTTATTGCACTTTTAAATGTACTATCTGCACAAATAAAATACGCTTATAATTTTTTAAAAATAACAATGATACATTCCCAAATTAAAAAGAAGTACACTAAAATACATTTTAAGTCCACTTAGTGCACTTTCATAGTAGGGTTGGGCCGATGGCCAATAAACTTCACGATGCTGAGTCGGCATCGCGATCCATCGCCCGCCCCACATTTATATTGATGTATAACTCATTATTTGCATGTCATCTTAATAGCAATAACAGTCTTTTCATGAGCGGTGTTAAATTTTACATATAGCTGCCACTTGCACGGCTGACAGCATCATGGGGATTAAATGAAGGATTATACAGTACCTCTCACGCTTAAAATATGTAGATTCAGTGGCAAACGCTGTTACCTGCAAACCCCGTTCCACAGACTTTACAGTGAATGGCTTTAGTCATTTTCAGAGCTGACTTGAATCCACTGGAAGTCTTTTATCCACTCTTGGAAAAGTGTAAACGGTGGATTAACATTCAGCACATGATCACTAATAAGTTGTGCCATTATTAGTAACTTCAGTGGTTTCTAACACAAAATCTGTCAGTGTTATTTTCATTCTCTCATCTTCAGCGCTTCACATTTTCACGGTTGTAGCTCCTGTCATCTGAAGGCAGAAGGCATTGACTGAGTGATTGACAGTTGATATTAACCAATCCATTCACATTCAGTTCTAGAGCAGTGGGCCAATAAGAAGAGCACAAAGGCGGAGCAAGCGTTGCAGTCTTTTTTTACTTCAGCAAATTCACATGTTTTAATCTGTTCCTGAGCACTGCGTTTGGCGTTTTTTAGGTGCTAGGAGGCATTCTGCATAAATGTCTTCTAAATTAGGCACGCGGTGAGGATTTTGCAGTGAAAGCAGGTCGCACGGTAACAATTTATGCATACATGCTTCCAAATATATTTTTAGGTCGCATAAAATTTCGGGCGCATATGCAACGGTCGAACCCTAGCATCTTTACTTGTTATTATTTCCTCATAATAATAATAATAAATTAAGGAAGTTATCATCAATCACAATACAAATTACAGTGAATTCCAAACGAACTCTGGTCTCCTCCACCAGCTGTGGGAAAAAGCCATTATAACAGCACAGATCACTCTGCCTATTCATGCCAGAGTCCCGCGGATAAAAGTGATTGACAGGTGGTAATTTGTGTGTAACTTTATTTTACTTATGGTTTGGTTGTGGG
This sequence comes from Danio kyathit, assembly GCA_903798195.1. Taxonomy (NCBI): domain Eukaryota; kingdom Metazoa; phylum Chordata; class Actinopteri; order Cypriniformes; family Danionidae; genus Danio; species Danio kyathit. The sequence goes on along the minus strand of LR812521.1, from coordinate 58,766,303 downwards.
TAAAGCAAAGACCATGTGGGTCAGGTAGTGAAAACAGTAGGCTACAATTAGTTAATTCCTTTTGAATTAATTGATATTTAACAACAACCACACCCACCCTATGACTACGATGCCATCGTCCATCGCGATGTTTCACATTAGACATCGTACGATGCTGAATTGGTCAACATCGCCCAACCCTATTTCATAGTGTACTAAAAGTGCTTTATTTTCAGCGACTAATTTTGTACTTAAAGTACTAATAGTGCATCTTTAATACTATTTAAAGTAAACTTAAGATGAACTAAGTGTACTTGACTCTGCTATTTTGATGCACCATTAAGTTGAACTAAAATATACATTTAATATACAACTTTAATATATAAAATATATATTTTATACCACGTTTAATACAACACTAACCATCTTTTTATTGCATTTTTAAATGTACTATCTCTACAAATAAAATAAACTTATATTTAAAATATAACAATAATACATTCCCAAATGAAAAAAGAAGTACACTAAAATACATTTTAAGTCCACTTAGTGCACTTTCATAGTGTACTTTAATTGCTTTATTTTCAGCGACTAATTTTCTACTTAATGTTCTAATTGTGCATCTTTAATACTATTTAAAGTAAAATTAAGATGAACTAAGTGTACTTGACTGTGCTATTTTGACACCATTAAGTTAAAGTAGTATAACTTAATACCACTTTTAATACAATACTATCCATTTTTATTGCACTTTTAAATGTACTATCTGCACAAAATACACTTATAAATTATTTAAAGTAACAATGATACATTCCCAAATTAAAAAGAAGTATACTAAAATACATTTTAAGTCCACTTAGTGCACTTTCATAGTGTACTTAAAGTGCTTTAATTTCAGCAACTAATTTTCTACTTAATGTACTAATAGTGCATCTTTAATACTATTTAAAGTAAACTTAAGATGAACTAAGTGTACTTGACTGCTATTTTGACACCATTAAGTTGAACTAATATATTTTATAACACTTTTAATACAATACTAACAATGTTTTATTGCACTTTTAAATGTACTATTTGCACAAATAAAATACACGTATAAATGATTTAAAATATAACAATAATACATTCCTAAATTAAAAGAAGTACACTAACATTTTTAAGTCCACTTAGTGCACTTTCATAGTGTACTTAAAGTGCTCTATTTTCGGTGACTAATTTTGTACTTAAAGTACTAATAGTGCATCTTTAGTACTATTTAAAGTTAACTTAAGTTGAACTAAGTGTACTTGACGGTGCTATTTTGACACACCATTAAGTTGAACTAAAATATACCTTAATTTATTTTTTTATAATATATATTTTATACCACTTTTAATACAACACTAACCATATTTTATTGCACTTTTAAATGTACTATCGGTACAAATAAAATACGCTTATAAATAATTTAAAATCTAACAATAATACGTGTCTGACTTCTGAATTCTGTGCAGATCTTTAGTCATACCACCAAATCAATGATTTAATTCCTAAAAGTTTTTAAAAGCATGAGCAATACAAAACGTCTTCTGATTGTAGTCTGGAAGGAACTGTCGATTAGAGTCAATGACAGTTCACAGGCAGCTTTCAATGGTTTCCGTACGCGGTTATTATAAAGCAATAACAGATACATCTCGCTCTGCATGCATGTTCAGTCTTTGTCCATTTTATGCTGCTTCAGGCCACTATCAGTTGTTCATCGAAACCAGCGCGGCTGTGTTCAGCCCGTAGGCTTGTGCGTGTGTATGTTTGTGTACTTCATTCTCCCAGGCTGTGAGTGACGGTGGGAATACCTCGCGGGCACGTTCACACAGCTCGATCGAGAAGGAGGAGGAGGAGGAGTGTTGGAATAAAGGGAAAAGTGTGCAACAGGCTTATGGGGGAAATGAAATGATAGATGAGTTTTGAGATGAGACGCGCACGCTTGTTTTTAATAACATGCCTCATTACTGGAGTCAAAGACCTTTGGAGGTGTGCATGTTTGAGTGAAAGCGCTGAATGTGTGTAACCCTAGGCTGTCAAACTAGCAAAATTAGGAGGATGTATACATACGATTAAAACAACAGCTGTCATAATTCATTATAACTAATAATAATAATAACAATAAATAGTAATAAAATTAGAAGGATGTACAGAAAATTATAACAGTAGCTGTCCTAAATCATTAGAATTAATAATAATAATAATAATAATAGAAAAACGAACACACTTAGAAGGATGTATGCATACAATTATAACAAAAGTTGTCATAATTCATTATAAGTAATAATAATAATAACAAAATAAGGAGAAAATTAGGACACTACCTGACAAAAGTCTTGTCCCCTATCCAAGTTTTAGGAACAACAAATAATAACTTGACTTCTAGTTGGTCATTTGGTATCAGAAGTGGTTTATATGAAAGGCAAAGATTATGATCATTCCTTGATTTTTAATTATTTATTTAGGACAGTAAGGTCTGACTTTGCTTAGACAAAAGTCTTGTCACTTAACGGAAATAATGTACAGTATAGAATATAAAGTCATGATGTAGTGGAAAATAATTAATATTGTACATGACTCCCATGAGCTTGGATGACTGAATCCATACATCTCTGCAATGACTCTGCAAATAACTTATTAAAAAAAGTCATCTGGAATGACAAAAAAAACGTTCTTGCAGGACTCCCAGAGTTCATCAAGATTTTTTGGATTCATCCTCAATGCTTACCCTTCATCTTACTCCAGACATTCTCAATAATGTTTATGTCTGGTGACTGGGCTGGCCAATCCTGGAGCACCTTGACCTTCTTTGCTTTCAGGAACTTTGATGTGGAGGCTGAAGTAATAGAAGGAGCGCTATCCTGCTGAAGAATGTGTCCTCTTCAGTGGTTTGTAATGTAATGGGCAGCACAAATGTCTTGATACCGGCTGTTGATGTTGCCATTCACTCTGCAGATCTCTCGCACGCCCCCATACTGAATGTACAGTAACCCCAAACCATGATTTTCCTTTACCAAACACGACTGATTTCTTGGATCCATGCAGGTTTCAATAGGTCTTCTGCAGTATTTGGGATTATTGGGATGCAGTTCAACAGATTCATTGATTCATTGGAAAAATCAGCCACTTTTCCAAACGTTCAACTAGAAGTTAAGTTGTTATGTGTTGCTCTTACAACTGGAATCAACGACAAGACTTTTCTCAGGTAGTGTACAAATAAACTTGAATTGAATTCATCAGAATAAATAAGCTTTACAATATCATTAAACAGAAACTAAGAAACATTTGCTTGGTCAGCCACAGCCCAAACATATCATCCTGATAATCTTCTTTTCCTTTTGCCCTTTCGCTGTAAATCATCGTTCAGCACATAAACCATTTAAATGGTAGATTATAGGTAGAGTATTTAATTCGATTAATGGTAGATTATTTAAAATATTTATTGCAGGGAGTCATTTCCAGTCTCGCATGTGATCTTATCAGTTCTCACATGTCTTTTTGAGCCAGAGTTGTCGGCGATAGTTTAGTGTAGTCATGCAGTGTGTATCCTCCTGTAGGCAATCTATTAACTCCAAAATGTATTAATTTTGGGGGCGAGATATATTGTCTATATTATATAAAGAATTTTAAGATGGTGATGAGTAGGCTACATAATATAACAAGCTAAGTTTTTGGTTGAACGCGCTGCATTCTGGGCTTATGCAGCATCTTCACACACACAGACAGAGTGCAAGAGAGAGCGGATAGTGGAGGTGAAGAAGGCAAGATGCGAACCCACTGATTCGTGTTTAGGACCTACAGTCAGTTAGGATAAACAAGTTGCGATGGACTTTGTTTCAAAGTCACAGTCTTCAGCTCCAGTGTGGGAACATTTTGGCTTTAAAAAGAAGAGCCCGTTAATGTGAACAAGTCGATATGTCGAATTTGTTTCAGAACAGTGGCAATGAAAAAGGCAACACAACTGACCTTAAATCACTCCTGAAACATAACATGGGAACAATAACCGCAGTTGGTACTGGAGAGGGGTCTTCCAGACAGTTAAATGTAATGGATGTATTTACAGTTTTTTTTTTTTTTTTTGCTTTTTTAATTATTTCCCAAATGATGTTTACAGAGTAAGGACATTTTCACAGTATGTCTGATAATATTTTTTTCATTCTGGAGAAAGTCTTATTTGTTTTATTTTGGCTAAAATAATAGCAGTTTTTAATTTTTTAATAACCATTTTAAGGTCAAAATTATTAGCCCCTTTAAGCTATATTTTTTCGATAGTCCACAGAACAAACCATCGTTATACAATAACTTGCCTAATTATCCTAACCTGCCTAGTTAACCTAATTAACCTAGTTAAGCCTTTAAATATCACTTTAAGCTGTATAGAAGTGTCTTGAAAAATATCTAGTCAATTATTATTTACTGTCATCATGGCAAAGATAAAATAAATCAGTTATTAGAAATGAGTTATTAAAACTATTTAGAAATGTGTTTAGAAATGTGTTGGAAAAATCTGCTCTTCGTTAAACAGAAATTGGGGGAAAAAATAAACAGGGGGGCTAATAATCAGGGGGGCTAATTGTTCTGACTTCAACTTTACCTGCCAGTGCAAATATAAAGTGACAGTGTGAAATGGCACATACTTACAGACAGGTACCATTATTTAGCTAAATAGATGCAATCGTTAAACACGCTCGAAAAACCAGCATTTAAAAAAAAAATGCAGCAAACCTTTAACAAACAGTCCTGTCTTGGAATCTGACTGATTAAAAAAATGGTGCTTGAGATGCTTTACAAGTCTACTTTTGACTTTTTTTGTTTACATCTACTGTTTATTATTATTTAGTTGCTTTAAAAAAAAATTATGTTTCAATTTCAAACGTCTAAATATTCTTAAAAATAAAATGTTCTTTGAAATGGTGTACCTGAATTATTACATTATTGTGTTGTAATTTTTTTTTCATACTATTATTTGGCAATAATATCGTTTATCGCAATTAATTTGGGTGCAATATATCACCCAGCAAAAAATAGATATCGTGACAGCCCTATCCTTCTGTCACGGATTCATCATGCAGTATAAATGCAGCAGCAACTGAATGCTACCCTACTGTAGATAGTCATGAAGTGTGAAAACAATGGCGGTTCGAGGATTATGAAAATCACACAGTGAACGCCTAAAATGCTGGCAGTAATCTGATGCATTAGGGAATATTTCAAGATTTTTTAAGTTATCTTCTATCTTGATGAACAAATTCTGTCAAGCTGTCAAGTTTAAAGCTGTGACAATGACTGGATGCATTACATGCCTTTACGCCGCAAAATATCTCAAACCTCTGACATTAAAATTACACGTCATTTTATATAGGCAGTGCAGAATTATTAGGCAAATGAGTATTTTGACCACATCGTCCTCTTTATGCATGTTGTCTTACTCCAAGCTGTATAGGCTCGAAAGCCTACTACCAATTAAGCATATTAGGTGATGTGCATCTCTGTAATGAGAAGGGGTGTGGTCTAATGACATCAACACCCTATATCAGGTGTGCATAATTATTAGGCAACTTCCTTTCCTTTGGCAAAATGGGTCAGAAGAAGGACTTGAAAGGCTCCGAAAAGTCAAAAATAATGAGATATCTTGCAGAGGGATGCAACACTCTTAAAGTTGGCAAGCTTCTGAAGCGTGATCATTGAACAATCAAGCGTTTCATTCAAAATAGTCAACAGGGTCGCAAGCGTGTGGAAAAACCAAACCAAAAACCAAGGCGCAAAATAACTGCCCATGAACTGAGAAAAGTAAAGCGTGCAGCTGCCAAGATGCCACTTGCCACCAGTTTTGCCATATTTCAGAGCTGCAACATCACTGGAGTGCCCAAAAGCACAAGGTGTGCAATACTCAGAGACATGGCCAAGGTAAGAAAGGCTGAAAAACGACCACCACTGAACAAGACACACAAGCTGAAACGTCAAGACTGGGCCAAGAAATATCTCAAGACTGATTTTTCTAAGGTTTTATGGACTGATGAAATGAGAGTGAGTCTTGATGGGCCAGATGGGTGGGCCCGTGGCTGGATCGGTAAAGGGCAGAGAGCTCCAGTCCGACTCAGACGCCAGCAAGGTGAAGGTAGAGTACTGGTTTGGGCTGGTATCATCAAAGATGAGCTTGTGGGGCCTTTTCGGGTTGAGGATGGAGTCAAGCTCAACTCCCAGTCCTACTGCCAGTTTCTGGAAGACACCTTATTCAAGCAGTGGTATAGGAAGAAGTCTGCATCCTTCAAGAAAAACATGATTTTCATGCAGGACAATGCTCAATCACACGCGTCCAAGAACTCCACAGCTTGGCTGGCAAGAAAGGGTCTAAAAGAAGAAAAACTAATGACATGGCGTCCTTGTTCACCTGAACTGAACCCCATAGAGAACCTGTGGTCCATCATCAAATGTGAGATTTACAAGGAGGGAAAACAGTACACCTCTCTGAACAGTGTCTGGGAGGCTGTGGTTGCTGCTGCACGCAATGTTGATGGATTCTGTCAGTGTTTTGATCCGTTCACCATGGATGGCAGGCTTTTGGGTGTCATTGCAAAGAAAGGTGGCTATATTGGTCACTGATTTGTTTTTGTTTTGTTTTTGAATGTCAGAAATGTATATGTGTGAATGTTGAGATGTTATGTTGGTTTCACTGGTGAAAATAAATAATTGAAATGGGTATATATTTGTTTTTTGTTAAGTTGCCTAATAATTCTGCACAGTAATAGTCGCCTGCACACACAGATATCCTCCTAAAATAGTTAAACTAAAAACAAACTAAAAACTACTTCCAAAAATATTTAATAATAGTTTTTTGGGTTCATTGAGAACATGGTTGTTGTTCAATAATACAATTAATCCTCAAAAATACAACTTGCCTAATAATTCTGCACTCCCTGTATGTTCTCCAAACATGAATACAAATTCATTATTTATGTATTAACTCTAAATGTATTCAAACTACTTATCTAAAATCAGCTGAATCAACACAATTCTAGTTTGTTTGTTTTTTTTTTTTTGGTGACAACTTAATTGTTTTATATTCAATCCATTTTATTTTTTTCTAAAAACAATTAAGTTAACTTGAACAATTTGTGTTGGGACAACATGAAGGAATTGTGTGGATCATTTCTTATACAGTGTAGTATTAACAGGGTTTGGACATGGTACAAAGTTACTTGAACTGTACACACATGAACACTTTTCATCTGGTTTATATGCCCATCATTTGCTAATCACACTCCTTTGCTTGTACCTTTACAGTTCCCTGGTCATCGCAACAGTGTTTGACAGGAACGTCACCTGCAGAAAGGCAGCCTCTGTGAGTTTGTCCTCAAATACTCTTTAATGCAGATATCTGTGAAAGTTGGCAAATTGATTACAATGTTTTTTTTTCTGTGATAGTCGTAAAAACTAAAAGTAAGCTAACCTTTATCTCCAAGCCTTGTTTGAGTCTGTAAGAAATAAGAAAAGAATCTGCAGTGTCACACTTCTTATGTGAGTGCTCTCATTATTTTAGTGTGGGTCTAAATATATGTGCTTCACACCTCATATTGATGCTTGCAAAGTTAAATAGGATTTACTTTGTTCAGCTTGAACTTTTTACAGAAAGTCAAGCAGCAAAATCAAACAGTCCTGTAGAGGTTTTGCTACAAATGATATATAACAATATAAGCTGGATTGCTCATCATGCTCTTTTTTTTTATTTTATTTTGTTTTTCTGTATAATATTCTTTCAAAATGACAAGGACTTTAATGGCAAGAATAATTTATATATTTATTTTTACCAATTTTTTTTTGCAAATCTAGTTTGTAGAAACACTCAACCTTTTCTGATTAAGAAATCCAGTGACAGAAGCAGGGGGTGGAGAGTAAAGCAGTGGATTTATTTATTTTTGACATAACTGACCCTAGTTTAAATCTGCTTTTTCAGATTTTTTTTTTCTATCACATCTTAGCTCAGAAAGACATGCATTCATTACTATCATTTTAAATGTATATAAAAAATAAACAAAATAAAAAATATTGGGGAAAAAAACCTGTTGCCTTAAAAGTGTCAAATTGACTAATAAAGAATCTAACTAAGGATCTGAGAATCCTTGTAGCAAACCTCCAGAAAACAACCAATCACTTGTTTTTGTGTTTTATTTTCATATGTTTTTATTCATTTATTCTTCATTTAATTATTGCATTTACTAATATGATCATTAGTCATTTATATAATCAATATTATATAATTTTATTGATCATTAGTTTATAATTTGATTATTATTGATTATTATTTGTCATTTCATTATGTTTTTTATATTATTTTCCTATAATTATTGCTTTATCATTACTTCCATTTTTTCATTTTGAATAATCTTAGTTGCATATGATTCAATGCTCAGACTTCGTTTGACCAGGATAAATCCAACAAGTGTTATTATACCATAAGCAACAGCAATGGAAAATTACTGCTTTACAACATTGTCCAGAGACCATACATACCTTGAACTGGAGACTTTCTCTTATCTCTTACTCATGAAAACAAGTATCGCTTGAATCCACACAGTCATAAAATTATACCATCATGGAAAAATGAATGCACATCTAGCTACTTTGTCCACTTGACTTAATAATATATATATTTTTTCGTTTTGCTCTTACTATGTAAAGTTATCTTACTATGTAAAACAAGTTCCCAAAAATTGTGTGTGTGTGTATATATATATATATATATATATATATATATATATATATATATATATATATATATATATATATATATATATATATATATATATATATATATATATATATATATTAGGGCTGGACGATATGGCAAAAATTTATATCACGATATATTTTTTAATTTCGGTCGATACGATATAATTACGATATCGATATGGACAATATTAAAAAGACAGGAAAAAACTGCCAAGAACGCACACAATAGATGTCTGTACCTACAAATGTCTGAAAAGTGAATTTGCAAAGTCTATAATACCTCCAGACTCTTATAACTTTTTTTTTTTTTAATAAAAAAACTTAAAAAAAAATAATGTTCACTTTTTATTTGTATTTAGCCTTTACAAACAAGAGATGTGAAATAAACTATCAAATAAATAAAACTCTCAGACTCAGTTTATATATATATATATATATTTATATATATATATATATATATATATATATATATATATATATATATATATATATATATATATATATATATATATATATATATATATATATAGTTTGTGGGGGTTAGCTTGACCAACATGATGAACAGAAACTTATCAGTTTTTTTTTTTGTATATGCTGAATATTTAACAATCAAAATAATACGAAAATCTTACAATTATGACATCCACATCGTAAAAAAAAACATAGAAAAAGAATATTAATTATAATAATAAAAACATCAACAAGAGTACAGGCTACATTAATATTTGCAATAGAAAAAGAGTTGAGTATATTCATAATTCTGGTTGCTTTTCATCTTGAACTGCCTTTAAGGTTTCTATCTGTCTATTTATATGTGTATGTAATTACCTAATTAAATTAAACGGTTTAACATAAATATTTCTTATATATTTTATATAGTCTATATAGACTAATATTTTATATTATTTTATATAACGTTTTCATTATTTAACAGATTTAATAGCTCTATTAATCACATTCTTTCTATTTCATCAGCTTTGCAATAACCTGATTCCTGATAAATGTTTGTGAATGTTATTTTGTAAGTTTGCGCGAGTGCTATATGCCAGCATGCAGCGAGTTTGTGTATGTTAGTTTTAATTTGGGTGTTTATGCAAGGATCGAGTTTGTATGTGCGTGTGTTAATGTGGGAGTATATGCAAGGATCGTCGAGTTTATATGCATGTGTGTGTGTATATGCGCAAGCTTCATACATGTTTTGAACATTCGATAGTATAGGTGTATATATGTGAGTAATTTATAGGTGTATCTGCACTTGTTGATAAGCGAAGTTCTACACGGCGCCTCATAGCATCTGTGTTTGCTTTATTGCTTTCTCTTCTGACACCGCTGGTTTCGGTGTCGGGTAGGTGGATGGTGGTGATGGTGAGGCCACAGGTTGGCTTAAACTTTTATGTTGCCTCATCTTCTGACTCTCAGTATGTTTTATCGGGTGGAACTGCTTCAAATGGTGAAACAGATTTGATGTGTTCCCGTCGCTAGTCTGCAACGCTCTCCGGCACACTTTGCAGAGCGCCGAAACTAAGTTTACTTCTTCCACACCACTGCATTAGTCTTTCCTTTATTATCAACCGTTTCGTCTGCATTTTTACTTGTGGAAGCTTGTTCATTCGCATCTGTATTCAGAGCACTCATTTTGGGCACTCACTAAATCTTTCTGCGACGGAGCAAACTGCTGTGCTGTGCTGAGCGCTGGCAGCGTGTCGTGTCTGTGGTGTTCGTCATCACGCAAGACGACGTCACGCTCTTTCTGACGGCTGAGCACTGAAAGTCATTCAGTGACAAGTGATACATGTATAAGATCTTATATAAATAATAATATATTTATATATGCAAATTTATATCGAAATACCGGAAATGGGTTTAAAAATCATATCATCGTTATCGAAAAAAAATCTATCGCGATATATATTGATATCGAATTATTGTCCAGCCCTAATATATATATATATATATATATATATATATATATATATATATATATATATATATATATATATATATATATATATATATATATATTAGGGGTGTAACGATACTACAAACCGAACCGAAATATCGTGATACACCAACCACGATACGTATCGAGAAACTCTCGTGGCGGACCGCGATACTGTCACGCCCCCTGCTGCCCACTGTTAAGGTTGACGTCACTTGTCTCTAATTGAACCAAAACATCTTTATTTTATCACATTTGATTAAATTGTATTAGTAATGATGAGCTTTTGTTCTAAATATTATATTCTAATGTTTTAGAATAGTATTTTCCAAGTGCATGTCATGTCATGTGACTTGAGTGAGCGATCACACTCCATTACTACTGTATATGCAGGACGGCTGCTTCGCATATATTGAGATTGCAGATCCCCCAAATACATTTAAGTCTCCTGTTTGGGAACATTTTGGTTTTCCAGTGGAGTACAGGAATGGAATTTGTGTCGTAGACAAAGCGCACACTATCTGTCATAACTAATTATTTCACGAAACTTAATAAGGAATAACATTTAAAAAATGTGTAAATTTCACAATGTGAGGGTGTACGCAAAAGACACTGACAACAGAACTGCCAACAAAAGGGATTTAACCCCTTACCTCGCTAGAAACTGATGAAAAGAAAAAAAGGTTTTCAGCGCCGTGCGCCTTATTCTTCCCTATACTGAACTGTAGAATAAAATATATACAAAGATGACGTTCACCTCTTACCTGATGTCTTTAACAATACATTTTCTACGTGTTTGCAAAATGGAAGTCGTAAGACATCTTCCCTATCCACCTTACTCTGAGAAAAGAGTGAACTTGAGGAGGTAAAGCTCAATATGACGAGAAAGAGCTGAACAAAAAAGCAACAAACAAATCAAGCGAAATAAAAGTGTACAAAAATCACAAAATTTCTCAAAGTGGGCAAAACTAATGCAAAATAATTTTGCCCAAACGAAAGTTAAGCAAAAACAACAAAATTCATAATCATGTTAGCAAAATACACGAAAAACGAGATCAAAGGAAGATGCGCTCTCCTCCGCTTTTCCTGACGTCATTTTTATATTCCCGCGCCACGTCGCCCAATGATGATAGATCGGTCTCCTGACCAATTAGCTGTCATGAAGGCGGACAAACAGAAATGACAGGTATGGAGAGCGAGAGCGAGAGAGAGAGAGCGAGAGAGAGAGAGCGAGAGAGAGAGAGCGAGAGCGAGAGAGAGAAGAACTTTTTAAAGAAGAACTTAAAACTTAATTGAATATTCCAAATGTCCTTAGAAAGTACAAGCCTGTTTATCTTTCACTATAGTCTACACTGCAGTTATTTATTTAATTTGAGTTTACTTTCTTAAGATGGCAGCACTAAAGAGAATTGTTTTTTCTGACTTGTCTATATTGGAGGTATTTATTTCATTTTTGTTGTTTACTCTGGTATCCTGACTGTACTAAAATGTGATGGCAAAATTAATAAAGAAAATGTTTAGTTGTTCTTGTTATTAAGTTAATCTATTGTTCCTTAGCATTGCTGTTAAGATGACATCAACCCTAACCCCACAGCAAACAGAAACCGAACCGAACCATGGCTCCAAAACCGTGAACCGAACCGTGCCTTTGGTGTATCGTTACACCCCAAATATATATATATATATATATATATATATATATATATATATATATATATATATATATATATATATATATATATATATATTTTTTTTTTTTTTTTTTAAAAACATACACGGATTCAAAGAAAACCACAGGTCAACAGGAAGATTGCAAAAGACCAGCTTCTGCTTTAAAACTGGACTGGCTGATTATCTACTATTTGAAAATATACAGACAAATGTAAAATACAGTAAAACACCCTAAATCTGTTGAAATGCATCGATCTGATGGCGGTTGAGTTTGCAGCTGGATATTATTGGGAGATCACTGACAGGAACAGTGAACAGCTTCACCAGAGCACGTCTGAAGCTGATATGCAAGTTTATTTTACATTCTATGGCAGAAACATCATCGAGCCTCTCTAGATCCTCCTGTATGGGCGTGCGTCCGTTATAAAACACCCACAGGACATTCATTTGGACAACTATGTGGATATATTAAATAGTTCACACAAAAATACACAAAGACTGTCACTTTCACTTCACGCATAGTTTGTGAATGAACAGATTTACGTGTAGTTGCAGACGCGATCATGAGGCTGTTTTTGTGCCGAGTTTGAAGTAATCAATCAGAGAACAGAAGAAAGTGCATAACTTGAATTATTTTAATATAGCATATTTATAATGAAATCCAAAAATTCCAGTATAATATTGAGAGTTCATTTTAAGCTATCTCGCGGCCCACCGGCAGAATTGCTGAGGCCCACTAGTGGTCTGCGGCCCACTGGTTGAGAATCCCTGCCATAGGGTATGTCATTGCAATACCCTTGAAAAATAAATAATCTTCACAGATGCTGATTTGGCTCCCTTTTGGTTTAGTTTAGTTTAGTTTAGTGTAGTTTAGTTTGGTAATAAAATCGCACTATTTATGCGCAAAAATAATTTCTTACTCCCTTAAAAAATAAACTTCTTAAAGCAAACTTGAAACATAGCTGATCCAACTAATCAAGATGTTCAAGACTACTAGAGACTATTAAGCAGGTGTGATTTGCAGGTGGTTGAAACTAAACTCTGCAAAGCTCTGGCCCTCCAGCAATTGAGTTTGAGAACATTGCCTTAATGTATAATCTACATAGGAGAAAGTTTGTAATGTCCCTTTAAAATTATAAAAATGTTTCCTTAACACTTTCTCTGCATAGTAGAAAGTATTCCAACAGGACAAAGTGACACACTTCAGCTTTAATGCCCCAAATTGTAGCTCCGTACCCTAAGAAATGTGATGTTTGTTTTTTTTTTTCCCCTGCATTTAGGCTGCTTTCCAAGAGAATGTGGGCAGACAGGTACAGCGAAAGCAAACACACTTACATAAACACTATTCACATACATTATAAACACCTGCACTGATCTGTAGCCTAGCAAGCCATTCTTTGAGTCTGAATATGCCTGATCTGATACGCACGATATCATGTCTCCACAGGGCACTTTCCCTCATGGCATAGACATTCTCACAGCGGCGGACTACTTCACGGTCGGTAACCTGAATAACTGCTACCTGACTATCAGGTAAGGAGGGACAAGTTGAAAATGTGTGACTAAGAGCTGTTTTGGTAGTCATAATTGAAGGCCTTTGTTCTTGGGAGAACACGCTGCAAACATTATGATATGGTCAATAATACACCCTGATTTTTTTTTTTTGAACTCTCAGGGAGGTCAAAACACAATCAATCACGTCAAGTTTTGAATGCATTAATGAGAGAGGCACAGGTTATGCTGTTGTGGCTTTCTTTACGGTTTCTTGTGTCGCACCCTGCGGAAAAATGTCACCGTTTTGACTGCGGTGTCTCAGTGTAGGAAAAGAGCAATGTGAAAAATGCTAGCCTTAGGGAGCAAAGAGCCACACTCGAGGCTTACCGCCCAGCCTGTGGTAAAAAACCATCAAAATGATACTTTAGCACAATTCCTCTTCGTCAATCCTGGATAAAATGGAGGGTCACCAATGGAAATATAGATAAACACTTCACTAATAAATGTAAACGAGAGTAAATAAATAAAACTAAATAAATGAAGATAAAACGTCACATCACTAAACACTTGGGGCTTGGGACGCCAAAGGGAAGAATGTAATAGATTTTGTTTAATGAATTTTTTCTACAAATTGTTACATACAATATACATACATTATTAGTATGTATATTGTTCCATAAGCATCGTTTCATTCAAAATTTGTATGAACAGTTGAAATGATGGAGGCGCGTTTTGTTTGCGCGTCATCGCACAGATCGGGGGATACCAAATAAGGGCAAAGAGGCAGAGCGTGAGTGGAGCTACAGACGCCTGCTAGCATTTTGCTTAGAGGAGAAATGCTTAAACCTTCATCACCTGCGACTCGTTTGTGTTCTGACCACATGTGCTTGGTTGTATAATAAACCAATACAATGTTTCTTTAAAAAACACTGTTGTAATACATTGAGCCACTAAGCATTGTTTCTATGATGTTTTTCAACAGGAGGAAAACGTGAATAACTTCACTTCAAATATAGTCTGTGTTAGTAAATGCAAGGGCTATTTATGAAATCCAGGCATAACAATGTATGACAATGTTTCAGATGACTGTTCTAGGGCCTACAGCTAATCAATCTGTCAGATTCTGGAGTGCGTTACAGGTCTAAAGAAAAACATAAATGATAAATGATCTTAAATAAAACAAATACATTTATAAAGGTGGTATAGAAGTATATTATTTCACTCACCTGGAAAAGACCACTTGAACGGTTTGTGAGCACAATTAAGTGCACACAGCATGCTATAGTATCTGATAATTGCAGGAAATAATTCCAAAAGGCAACTTTGTAAAGCCACATAAAACAAAACAAAAATATGATGTACAATTGAAGTCAGAATTATTAGCCCCCCTGTTTATTTTTTCCCCCAATTTCTGTTTAACAGAGAGCAGATTTTTTCAACACATTTCTAAACATAATAGTTTTAATAACTCATTTCTAATAACTGATTTATTTTATCTTTGCCATGATGACAGTAAATAATATTTGACTAGATATATTTCAAGACACTTCTATACAGCTTAAAGGGATATTTAATAGCTTAACTAGGTTAATTAGGCTAACTAGGCAGGTTAGGGTAATTAGGCAAGTTATTGTATAACGATGGTTTGTTCTGTGGACTATCGGAAAAAAAATATAGCTTAAAGGGTCACGAAACACCAAAACACATTTTTTGAGCTGTTGACAGTCATATATGTGTCCCACACTGCTATAAACACTATTAGGACACATATATTGCACTAAAAAGTGAAAATTGGCTGTTTTTGCGTTATTTTGAGCAAATTCGTTCTTCCGGTTTGAAACGAATTTTTGAAGCTGCGTCACGGCCATGAGATATTTAGGTGTAAATCCAGCCGGAGAGTGGCTGTCTGTCTTTTCTAGGACGTTCTTACGTATCTGAGTGTGCAGTATTAATTCATGAGAAAGACGTGCTTCAAACCAATCAGCGTGCTCTATTGTGTATGACGTGAAACTTTATTAATATGCATGATAGCTCCGGAGACTGTTTACCTGTTTACACTGTTCAGACGGCAGAGAGACGCCACGTTGTGTTGCCAAAACAAGTGAAAGTACAAGAATTTCAAGACAAAATTCGTAGGTGTTATTAGTGTGTTGCAACGAAGGTTTTGTTTTCATTTTCCCTTTATGAGAGAGCAGCTGGACTCACGTGTGGATTACAGTGCACGCGACACTCGACAGAAACGCGTTTATAAGGAACATTTTTACCCGAGAGCTTTTTCTCATCTGGAAATGGTGAAATCCGGATTTGCCGCTCGTCTCCTTTTAATAAAAAGACACAGCTTCAGTTTGATTGTCTGTCTACAGATTTGGTAAGTGTTTGCAGTGCAGTGCCCTTTGTTTAAATGCTGCTCTCCGAGTGTAAACATGTAAACACAAACTATTCCCGTCGTGCAGGATTTTCGCTGCAATTTGTGACAGGATAGTCTATACACACATGGCTTTCTGACGCTACCTACCTACCGAGTACATAAGTTACAGCGAAATGCGGAGGATTTTTTTCTCTTATTCGCCGTATCAAATCAGCCTCTGTGTGTTTGTTTTTCCTGTCAAACTTAGCGCGTGCCCAAATGTTAACTCCCTTCTATGCAAAATCTTACCCTCTTTCCCTCCCCCGACACTCCCACACTCCCAGAGCTGGACACGCCCAACTTTCCTGACTTTTTTTAAACTAGAGGTGTGAAAACACCCTGCTGAGACAGGGGGTTTCGTGGCCCTTTAATGGGGCTAATAATTTTGATCTTAAAATGGTTATTAAAAAATAAAAATTGCTTTTATTCTAGCTGAAATAAAACAAATAAGACTTTCTCCAGAAGAAAAAAAAATATCAGACATACTGTGAAAATGTCTTTGCTCTGTTAAACATCATTTGGGAAATATTTAAAAAATTTAATAAAATTCAAAGGAGGGCTAATAATTCTGACTTCAACTGTATATGCAGAGTTCAGCGGCTAATCAACCAGAATCAGCTGAGGCGACGAGACTGCGACCAGCGAGACCTAGCTGTCACTCAAGTGGCCACGCCCTTTATTATACGGACTTAATATAACTTAATAAAAACTAAATGGATGAGTTAAAAAAAAAATCACCCTCCTCACAGTTGTCATGAAGGGTAATATTAGCTATATACACCAAAACCATCTTTTGTACTAGGCTGTAAACATGTTTTTATCAGCTGTAAATTTGGCCAATTTGCCATTGCAGTCAGAAAACACTTGGATTTTTCAGGAGCCAGCCCCCAAAGGCGAGTCGATGAATTGCAGTTTTAGTTACTTCTGTATTGGCTT
This sequence comes from Danio kyathit, assembly GCA_903798195.1. Classification (NCBI taxonomy): domain Eukaryota; kingdom Metazoa; phylum Chordata; class Actinopteri; order Cypriniformes; family Danionidae; genus Danio; species Danio kyathit. Next base: position 58,749,126 of record LR812521.1, on the reverse strand, counting down.
CCCGAGGGAGAGCGGAAGGTTGCCTCTTGCTTGTCGCGCTTATTCATCGAATGTCTGATAGGCTGTTGAGATTCAGGAAAGGCGTGCACTCAGCCAGCTGCATTTTAATAAAACTTTAGTAATTCATAACAAACGTTTTTTTTATTTTTTATTGTGATTAATAATGGTGTACCGTCAATAAATACCCATACCATTTTATCACCCAGCCCTATAACTAAACCTGATTCTCTCCATGAATCTACCCAGAGAAGCTGAAATGACATTTGTGAAATGAAAAGTTCTGACAGTCAGATATAATATATAAAAAAGTGTTGTTTAAAACTAAACTTTTTTTGTCCTCCTCCAGCGTTTACATTGCTGGTTTTGAGGAATACACCAAACCCTTAATCGACCACTTGGTGGCTATGAAAATCAATCACTGGGATGGGTAAGTATTCAGTATGTGTACTGTTTTACAACAGTTATGCCATTTTACATTTCTAACTGAAGCTGTATTTCCATTTATCAGGGTGATCAGAGAGCTTGCCACGAAAGCATTGCACAATCTAACAATTCAGGCCTCCGAATACATGGCCAACACTGGTGAGAAGCCTTCATTTGACTGTAAACACACAGCAAACCCAAACCCCCAACATGTCTATTGTCTAATGCCTAAAATCAGGGGTGCCCAATCCTGTTCCTGGAGATCTACCTTCCTGCAGAGTTCAGCTGCAACCCTGATCAAACACACCTGTCTTTAATTACCAAGTGCTGTTCACATCCCACTTATTTGGTTTAGGTGTATTTGATCAGAGTTGGAACTGAACTCAGCAGGAACCTCACAATGCCATCTATTCAGTGAAGTGCACCAGTCCCTTCTGCAGCAAAACAGCCCCACCACATGCTGCTGCCGCCCCCATTCTTCACATTCAGGATGGTGTTACCAGGCTTGTAAAATTCCCCCTTTTTCCTCCAAATGTATCAGTGCTCATTATGGCCAAACTTTAGTTCCATCAGGCTTGATACACACAGTTCACCTAATAGCATGTTCAACTCTGGGATACAGAATCCTTCTCCTTCCTGAGTGGTATGATGGCTGGACATGTTGTTTATACTTGCGCATAATTGTTTGAATAGATGAACATGGCACGTTCAGACATCTAGAAATTGTACCTATAGAAGAACCAGACTTGTAAAGGTCCACAAGGCAAAGGAAGTAGTGAGTTTGAGGTTTTCCTTAAATACTAATCTGCAGTTGCGCCTCCAATTAACTTAAATGTTAATTAGCCAATCAGAAACTTCCAAAACCTTGACACTATCATCTTGGCTTTTTCAGAGGCATATTAATCGTATGTACATTTTTAACTTTCAAGAAAAGTAATAAAAATCTCTCAAAAAAAATTCTCTCTCATTCTGCTATTAGGCAAATAGAAACAATTTTGGCAATCCTAACCTACCTAAAAGACAAAAAGTTTAGTCCCATTTAACATCTGACATTTAAAAAAATGGTTATGTGCCTTTTTATACAGCATGTGTATAATTAATAATATATTAGTATATTAATATTTATACAAAATTATAAGTACAGTATATTAAGTATATTAATAATTTGAATGTTACATTGGCTGAAATTGTGACAGGATAACAATTCTTTACCCTTCTGTATAAATGTTTATTATAGTTATTCATTATTCGACGTATTCATTATTACAGTTATTCATATATTTGTTTATTGTATTTATTTCTTCATTTTTTCCTTCCAGTGTTGAATGTCATATCTCAATGCTTTGCTTTAAGGTCCATTTATAAGCGGTTTGTCCAGAAAGGGTGGGGTAGAATAGAAGGGTGGTTAGAAAATACTGTTTACATGCGCATTCATTTGATTCAGTAAATTGCAGATGTGAAAATAATAAATATAGCTTAAAAATCACGTTTTGACTATGTTTGGTTTCAGTTTTACCCCAGCTGCTGCCCATGGCCACAGGGATGGATTTACACAGCCGTCATGGTGCAATTTTGGCCTGCGCTGAGATCACTCATGCTCTCTATAAGCTCGCAACCCAAAACAACAGGTTACACCCGCTTTCTGTTAAAAAACTTTCCCATTCCTAATTGCGTTTTATGTAATCACTTCATTTCTTTGTAGGTCAGTGACTGACCTCATGTCCTCTGACACCATCGAAGGCCTTAAAGATATTCATCAGAAGGTCAGTTTCTTGTGTTGTTTTGTGAAATTCTGAATTAAAACAGGTTATCGTTACTAATCTTCCAACATTTCCCTTCAGCTCTCTGACAGAAAGCAGTACAGGTATGCACTTGCTTCAATGCTTGACATCAAAGCTTTTTAGAGCATTTATTTGTCTATAGTTCACAACTGATGTCTTTTTTTACCCTAGGGGATTTGGCGGAGAGCTTATGAGACCAGCAGGTAAGACAAATTAAATAGATTTTGGATGTATGTTTAATGGATCAGTTCACCCATAAATGCAAAATTACTGTTAATTTACTCACTGTCAGATCTTTTCTTTTCTTATCGTACGAATCTAAAGCACACAACTACTCATTTTTTCATGACTGGTTTGCATTCAGTTCTTAGATTTGCATATTTAATGCACCGCAGGTTTTGAATAGTTATTTAAAAAAAAAAAAAAAAAAAAAAAAATTCTGAAGATGGAGTGATCTGATGTATACATTTGCATCATGGGCATAGAATTAGTCCATGGATGGAGATGATGTGTCCCCAGTAATATTCACCGATCATTCATAATTAAAAGGGATAGTTCACCTATAAGCTATTTACTCACCCTCAAGTGGAAAGAAAAAATTACCATTTTGAAAATAGACATGATCAGGTTGTACATACGAGATGTAGAATCGGACACTCAAGACTTACCCACTCATTTTTATTGAAAGGGGATAAAAAACCTATTTGTGACTTGTGTAAGAATATTTTGACAATAAAACAAACACTACCTGACAAAAGTCTTGTCACCTATCCAAGTTTTAGGAACAACAAATAATAACTTGACTTCTAGTTGATCATTTGGCATCAGAAGGGGTTTATATGAAAGGCAATGGGCTCTAGATTACGTTTATTTCACCAAAATAAAATATGATCATTGAATTATTTAATGACAGGAATTATTTATTTAGGACAGTAAGGTCTGACTTTGCTTAGACAAAAGTCTTGTCACTTAACAGAAATAATGTACAGTATAGAATATAAAGTCATTGTGCAGTGGAAAAATAATTAATATTGTATATGACTCCCATGAGCTTGGATGACTGCATCCATACATCTCTGCAATGACTCAAATAACTTATTAATAAAGTCATCTGGAATGACAAAGAAAGCGTTCTTGCAGGACTCCCAGAGTTCATCAAGATTCATCTTAAAGGGTCACGAAACCCCCTGTCTCAGCAGGGTGTTTTCACAACTCTGTTTTGAAAAAAGTCAGGAAAGTTGGCCGTGTCCAGCTCTGGGAGTGTGGGAGTGTCGGGGGAGGGAAAGAGGATAAGATTTTGCATAGAAGGGACGCGCTAAGTTTGACAGGAAAAACAAACACACAGAGGCTGATTTGATACGGCGAATAAGAGAAAAAAATCCTCCGCATTTCTCTGTAACTTATGTACTCGGTAGGTAGCGTCAGAAAGCCGTGTGTATAGACTATCCTGTCACAAAATGCGGCGAAAATCCTGCACGACGGAAATAGTTTGTGTTTACATGTTTACACTCGGAGAGCAGCATTTAAACAAAGGGCACTGCACTGCAAACACTTACCAAATCTGTAGACAATCAAACTGGAGCTGTGTCTTTTTATTAAAAGTAGACGAGCGGCAAATCATGTCTGGTGACTGGGTTGGCCAATCCTGGAGCACCTTAACCTTCTTTGCTTTAGGAACATTGATGTGGAGGCTGAAGTATGAGAACGAGCACTATTCTGCTGAAGAATTTACCCTCTTCTGTGGTTTGTAATGTATTGGGCAGCACATATGTCTTGATACCTCAGGCTGTTGATGTTGCCATCCACTCTGCAGATCTCTCAAATGCCCCCCATACTGAATGTAACCCCAAACCATGATTTTTTCCTTCACCAAACTTGACTGATTTCTGTGAGAATCTTGGGTCCATGCGGGTTTCTGTTTTTTTTTTTTTTAAAATAGCATCTGTAAGAAATCAGGAAGGTAATGCTGATTAGCAGGGGGAGTATCACAATGGAGTGTCAGTCAAAACACTTGAAACAAGATCCATTTTGTTGGATTTTATTCCCCAATGCCAGTACATAACTCTTCACATGGTATCAGACTGGTTTCTAAATCTTAAATACATAAAGACAAACCAAACAAATAAATCAATAAACAATACTCCATAAATAAACACAAGAAAAACTGCAAATGCAAACAATACTTCAGAAATAAACATTACAAGAAAACATAACTCACAGTTGCACGCAGCCACAAGATCACACGAGGACTCCAGAGCAGTCAAAGACTAGAGCATACCCAGTCAACAAATTTCCTTTGGCCCTGATCTGGCCCAGATCAACAGCTAAGATGTGGCCCAGATCAGTTAGTGTTCCCCGGCCCAGAACTGGCCCACATACTTTTAGCCAGAACTGAACCAATGCAGTGCCACAACTCCACCAAGCTTCAGCCAAGTAATACATTTTTATGTGGCCCAGATATGGGCCTTGTATTCAAGATTAGTAAGGCTGAGATCTGTGGCCCTTATGTGGCCCACATGTGGCTGACCACATATATTAACTGAGTAAATCACACAACAAAAATTACAATCAAATAGTTTAATCTTTAATCAATGCAAATTACATTCAGATAAAGCAATTACTGAACAAAATGTGGACAAATAAAGAGTTAGAAAACATTTTAACAACATACAACAAACAGAACAATACAAAATAGAAATAAAATAGAAATAATTGTTAAATATAAATGTTATATATTTGATGCAAATATGATATAATACATACATGCATATAAATGTACATAGGTTAAAAAATAAATAAATAAATAATAATATATATATATATATATATATATATACACGTCAAACGTTTGGGGTCAGTATGATTGTTAAATGTTTTAAAATAAGCTTCTCCTGCTCACCAAGGCTGCATTTATTTCATTAAATACAAATTTTGAAATGTTATTGCACTATAAATAACTGTTCTAAAGTAGTTTATAATTTAAATGAATCCTTTATTCCAGTGATTTTAAAGATGAATTTTTAGCTTTATTTCTCCAGTCCTCAGAGTCACATGATCCTTCAGAAATCACTCTAATATTAATTATTATTAATATTATTATTATTGTTATTATTATTAATGGTATTAATAGTAATAAAAGCAATAATGACTGGAGTAATCATTTCATTTGAAACTACATACAATAAGAAAGCAGTTATTTACAATTTGAATAAATATTTAACAATTTAAGATTTTCTTTTTTACGTTTAATAAATGCTGCCTTAATGAACAGAATAATTTTATTAAAAAAAACATGAAAAAAATAAACCTGACCCCAAACTTTTGACTGGTAGAGTATATAAATATACAGTGTTGGGTAAGTTACTTTAAAAAGTAATAGATTACAGAGGTAAAAAGTAAATAGATTCGTAATAAATTACTTTGTGTAAAAATTAGATTACTAATTACTTTACTTTGAAGTGACTTTTAAAACATATAAAATAAACCTATAAAAATACAGAATAAACTGCAGCTCTTTCTGTAATCTAATATTCACTAAAAAACATTACAATGGATTGATCACAGCAGCTTGACATATTCAAAAGACATAAAAAGTTCACCCAAAACTTAAAATTCTCTCATCATTCACTTGCTCCAAACCTGTTTGTCTTTTTTTTTTTTAAAACACAAAAGAAGACATTTAGACATTTATAAGAAAACTGGATACCTGTAACCACTGTCATCCATAGTATGCAAAAGCACTGCAGCGTTTGAGTGTTCTTTGTTTGTTTGAGGTAATTAGTCTACAAAAATGTATATTCCATACAAAGCCTGAAGCTGATCCATCAGTTCTTGCCATGTGACTCGTGGTTTTCAACTGGGTGAGCTTGGGAAATGTGAGCGTGCACAATATGCAAACCCAATGTGATCCCGCGTGCGCTAAAGATGCAATATGTGAACGGCCCCATAAGCAGCTACACTTCTCTTCACATTCAGAAGATGCCTTCACTCCCGATCCTGCACAAAAGTCCAATTTAGCCTGTTTAGGCTGAGTTGGGCTGCCGTGTCCTCCTTGGTGACGAGTATTGTCCTAGAATGCCTTCTGTTCAAGTGCTTGAACAAGTTGCTGGTCGAGTTAAAAGCAGTGGAAAGTTCTTTAGAGACTGGACATAGACCGCATTTCACAGAGATATTTTTGTTTTACGCTCAATGAGGGGAGTGAGGGGATTCTGTCTGACAGCACCTGCAGTGAAGAATTTAAATAATATGATCAGCAATACAGCCTGGAGGTACAGCTGCAAAATTACAATACAAATCAAAATGCTAAACTGTGTGATGTAACCAAATACATATATAATCTGTTACATTTTTAAATATTCATTCAAATATTATATATTTTCAAATACTGACCATTTTCAAACTCGTTGTTTTTCACAGATTACACATTATTTAAACAATTGCAATACATTATTAATGATTAATATCCCAGTTAAGTTAAAATCAGTTAAAAATGTTCTGCAAATCTAAAGTGTTCCAGCTTTGTGAACATTAACCCAAGCACTAGTTACTAGGTCATTATCTTCTGGCCTGCACTTGACTTAAATTTTCAGCCCACATTGCCTACAGATTTTTAAATAAAGTGGCAGGATTTTGATATTTTGACTAGAAACAAGGAAAAAATAAGAAAGGCATTTTTATAGTGTATTGACTAAATTAAATGATAAATAAAACACATAAATAAATAAAAAAATCCCAATTTGCCAAACACTTATGTTGCCTTTGTGTTTCGCATTAGCCATTTATAGCTGAATATGTAATAAAGCTCACAAAGTTCCAAACCTTTATGAGTTTCTTTCCTCAGCTAAACACAAAATATGATATTTTGAAGAAGGCTGAAAACCTGTAACCATTGACTTACATAGTAGGAGAAACAAACACTACTGAAGTCAATTGTTACAGGTTTCCAGGTTTCTTCAAAATAAATTATTTTGTGATATCAAATGACCATTAGACAATACAAATTTGTTGATTCATAAATAAAACCCATATTGTTAGTTTATTTTACAATTAAGACATTTTTTTCTATTGGCTTCCACTATCATGTTAGGCCTAATGGGATCGCTTTTATTTTAAACCTTACTAAACCACACTGAAATGTGACTGAACATTTACACAAATTGATATTGATCTATAATAAATAAACCGTATTCTGTCATAATTGGAAATTGGCAATAACTTTAATGCTAACATTAATTTAAACAGCAAACTGTTGGAGCGCTAACGTTATGTAAACACCACGTTCAGAGAGGAAAATGCTATTCAACTCGTCGCATTTCTTAATTAAATGAATAACTAATCACTCAATGAGTTCTAACTTTTATATTTAATATTGAATATTTAAGTAAACTCACTTTAAATGCCAAAATATCACTTACCTGAAGCAAATGACAGGGGGGAAGAATGTCAAACTCGCACAGAAGTCTTGGCAACTGAAGTGTGGTGTGGCAGATGTCTGCTAACGATACACCTGTGTTCAGTTTCACGTGTTTTCCAAACGCAATTCCCAAAGTCAGCCAGAAGTCGATGTTTACCGATGTCAGCCATAGCTGAACCTTACTAGGATCTGATGTGTTTTTTGTTATCTGGCCCACATCCTGCAAAAGGAGCTGTGAACCAGAAGAACATTCCCGCCTATTCTGAATGTATGGCAAAACATATATGGTAATAATCTGGCCCATATCTGTTCAGCCGTGCCATACCTAAGCCACATGTGCCAGCTATCACCCACATTTGGCCCAAATGCTCTTGCTATCTGGGTACTGCTACACTAAAGCCACACTATTTAAAGGGGCTGATGATTAGGGTGATCAGGTGCAGCTGTGAACCATGTGGTAGGCCTTCAATGCGTGCATCAGAGAGGTTCAAGAAACAGTGGGCAGGGCTTCAGGGAGCATGTCACAAAGATTTTCTACAGCATCAGTGTAAATTAGTGTTGCTTTTTTCTCATTGACTATTGTCATTATTTTGCTAAATTATACCATTTAATCTTATGTTGTTTAAAGTATAATAAAATGTTTATGACAGAACCAGTTTGAATTGATAGTCAGGAAAAAGTCGTTTAAAGCCCAGGACACACCAAACTGAGGTCAAAGAACTGACTCATGACTCCCGTCGATTGTGTGTTCCATCTGAACCGAAAAAGCTGTGTGTGTGAACACACCAAACTGATGACATTTAACTGAAATGAGAACGTTCGTTCTGTGCCTGCAAAAGAGGAAGTACCTTTCCTTAGTGCTGCACACATACAAACCATAAACAAAGCAGTGTTTATTTACCATTTTCACAGTACTTCTCACTTACCACAGAAGATTTTGCTCATGCAAATATGTCTGATAATCTGATAATCCATACATAGTTTACAAATATTTAAATCCACCTTTTTTGGAAAAGGACTCATATTATGGGTCTACTTGGGTTAAACGCATTTAAACCATTTTTGAATCCATTCAGCCAATTTCTTGTTCTGGCAGACTTACTCTAGCTCAGCAAAATTAATTGAATCAGATTTGACCATTAATATTTTGTTCACAAAAATCATAAAAGAGTTTTGATATTTTTCCTATTTAAATCTCGAATCGCGTTATATAACTGACAGAAAGTGAAAAATGACTATTTTCTAGAACATAGGTCTCAAACTTGATTCCTGGAGGGTCGCAGCTCTGCACAGTTTTGCTTCAAACATAGCTGATCCAACTAATTAAGGTGTTCAAGAGTAGTCTTGAACACCTTAATCAGTTGGAAGAGGTGTTTGATTAGGGTTGGAGCAAAACCGTGCAGAGTTGAGACCTATGTTCTAGACCAGGGGTGTCCAAACTCGGTCCTGGAGGGCCGATGTCCTGCAAAGTTTAGTTCCAACCCCAATCAGACACACCTGGGCTAGCTAATCAAGCTCTTACTAGGCTTTCTAGAAACATATGTGCAGGTGTGTTGAGGCAAGTTGGAGCTAAAATCTGCAGGACACCGACCCTCCAGGACCGAGTTTGGACACCCCTGTTCTAGACCAATATTACTAGGAACTATATTGTCATTCTTGCGTAATAGTCAAGAAACCTAGCTGCTGTGTACCATGGCTGCACCTGGCAATTCCTGGAGGGCCAGAGCTCTGCAGAGTTTAGCTTTAACCACCTCCAACTCACACCTGCTTAATAGTCTCTAGTAGTCTTGAACACCTTAATTAGTTGGATCAGCTGTGTTTGATCAGGGTTGGAGCAAAACAGCGCAGAGCTGCGGCCCTCCAGGAATCCAGTTTGAGACCTATGTTCTACACCAATATTACTAGGAACTATATTGTCATTCTTGCTTAATAGTCAAGAAACCCTGCTGCTGTGTACCATGGTTGCACCAGGTGGAGTGATATTATGCAGTGCGTGAGAATCAGCTGTTTTCAGAGAGCGCCTTGAAAATAGAAGGAAATTCAATAAAATGGCCTGGTTTCTTTGTGTTCCCTTCTTTACAGTCATTTGGTTTGTTTCGCTACTTCAGTTTTTGTTCTCACACTCTGAATTGTTGCTAAGCAGCCAATCGAAGTGCTCTCACCGACTGCTGATTCTGATTCTACAATCTGTTAAGAATAGACGAAACACTAAACAAACTAGCCTGACAGATGCACACCAATGGCCCGCATCGTGGCAGTTTTGAAATTCTCCCGCTTATATCAGTTCTTCAAGATTACGATACAGGCCTGCTGTACTTTTCCACACATGGCAAGGAAATTAACAAGAATATTCAAAGACATCATATGTATCATGCTAGGGCCACCCAAGCCATAACTTTAGATAGAAACACAATATTTCATAAGCATTCAAGTTTGGTCAAAATTCAGTTTTCCTCCACATGCTGATTGCTGGCTTGGTGTTGTCATGGTCTTAAACTGGAACTTTTATTTCAGTATATTGATGCGCTTGCAACTGAAACTAAATATTGAGTAGGGACGGGGCTTTATTTTGTGCATCTTTTTCTAATAGCAAGCTAATGGTTAGAGGGGCGTGGCTAATTGATATACAGTTGCTATGGACCCACAAGTTGATGTCAACAGAAGGACCGCCACTCCAAACGTGAAAGCAAATAGTCAAACATTATTAATAATCTTGCTCAGATTAATCATTCAGCTTAAAAGTCCCATAAAAAAAAAATATCAGTATTGTTAGTTCCTAACATATAAATAAGATGGTGTGCTCCAAAACAGTGACAAGATAAGCGTTTAGAATATATAAAACTGAAATAAACTTGTAAAGTTTGCCACTTTCCCTTAAATAGCGCGTTGATTTTTTTTGTTTTTTTACATCACCTCATACTACAGTTTCTCATCAAATTATAACCAATCAAATTCTCTCTAGTATCTGACATGCCCCGCCCCCTTCAAGACGCTTCTCATTTGCTTTTTATTTGATGGACTTGAGATCAACCACTCTCACTGGCAGGCCGGTGATGAAAACAAAACGCTATTGGCTGTTTTTTTTTAAAGGGGAGGAGCTACATTATGTCCCACCCTCTCTCTGTGTTTCGGTTGAGATTGTCAAACATCTAATCAAAATGCATATTTTAAAGCACTTCACGGGACCTTTAAGAATAACACATGAGCTAGCAAACTAAAGATTGTATATTTTGATTTCATGTGAACGTCTTGCAGACATTGCAGATTACTTAGAACTTTATAAAGCAACAGAACTTTTTACACCCTGATCTGGTTTTGTCTTTTTTTTCAGTGTGTAGCCTCATTGAAAAGCTCTCTCTCTCCAAGATGCCTTTCAAAGATGAGCCAGTTATCAGTGAGTGATCTTCACATCTGCAAGAGGAGTGATGCTTTGATGAATTTGTGGTGCTGTTGGTTGGTTGGTTTGACGCAGTTATGTAATGACTTTTCTGATTTCTCGCAGCTGGTTGGCAGTGGCTGATTGATGACAGCTTGAAGAACCTACACCTGTTCTCCAGCGGAGTCAGACGGGGCATACAGGTACAGTCCCAAAGCAAACACGCAGAGAAGGGCTTACAGCTGAGTGGATGTGATGAGAATAATGTATGTGTTTTCTGAAGGATGCCGCAGTCTCTGCATTGGCAGCGTTGTGTTGGCAATATTATCAGGTTGAACCTGGAGTAGCGGACGTGAAAATGCAAGGTACAGGAATCAACTTTAATTTTGACTTTTTTCTCTTTTTATTCTGAAAAAGTAATAATTAAAATGCATGTCCAGCCAGGTCCAAACTTATAGTCCACAGTAGGGCTTTCACAATAACCACAATTCTGACAAACCAACCGCAGAGGAATGAAATCAACTACAAAACCCTTATTTTAACACTAAATTATTGCACACTGACACTTTTTTTTCTGTCAATTGTTTGTATCTGATACTGAAGCAATGGCAGACACTCTTGTCCAAAAACCAAATTTTATGACAAGTCAGTGAGCAAAAACGACGACTGAGGCCGGAATCAGCAGACAGTTAGGAATAGCTGAAGCCTTTGTGAATTCTGTCAGATACACCCATGTTGTAATGGGCATACAGTAAATGCTTTCAGCCACTGTTACGCAGATTATCTACTTAAGGTGATCTGGCAAAAGCACAATTTGTGCCTAGAAGTTTTAAGTACAGACTTTGTAGCTGAAGTAAGTTAAATTTAAATGATATTACAGTGGGCAGCACCCGGCTGGGTCAGTTGGCGTTTCTGTGTGGAGTTTGTATGTTCTCCCCGTGTTTGCGTGGGTTTCCTCCGGGTGCTCAGGTTTCCCCCACAGTCCAAAGACTTGCGGTATAGGTGAATTGGGTAAGCTAAATTGTCTGTAGTGTATGTGTGTGAAGGAGTGTGTATGGGTGTTCCGCTGCGTAAAACATATGCTGGATAAGTTGGCGGTTCATTCCGCTTTGGCGACCCCAGATTATTAAAGAGACTAAGCCGAAAGGAAAATTAATGAATAAATTATATTAAAATGACTTGATCCAAAATGATAAGAATTGAGTGTATGCATATAGACTTTTAATTTCAGCCAGCTAGCCTCAGCACTTCCGGTCTGTCTATTCCCATGCCACGTTTTAGGTCTGATTTCTTTAAAAATCAGTGATCTTCACTGCCTGATAGATATGCGATATAAAGTGGGTCTTAGACCAGACAAGATGCACTGCATTAAATGACATTTTCCCTCGCCATGTCTTTAAAGTATTTTCAATGGAGCTTCTGTGCTCACCTGCTGATCCTGACAGTGCTCGCGGCCTTTCATCTCTTTTTATGCTTGAACAACTAAATGAATGCTTAAGTCTATTTACCTGAATGTGTTGTAATTACATTACAACGTCAATGCTGCAAAAAGAACCATGTGAAAATGAAAATGGTCACGTTAAGATTTCACTGCAAGTTTATCATTGGCTGAAAAATACTAGCTGTGCATATACCCCATTGGTTATTGGATATGCATTATTTTACTGTGTGCTGGGAAATAATTAGACTTATTACTACTTATATTAATAGACTTATTACTATTTATATTATTAGACTTATTGCTATTTATTTATTAGTAACACATATCGAATTCAATTTGTACAAATGTATTGAAATAAAAATGACTTCAAAAGGTTATTATTAAGTAATTTTTTTATTTACTTTAAAAAAAAAATTAAGGGTCATTTCAGCCTTGCAAAACAATATTTCCGTAGTTCTTTTTTTGGTCTTTTTTCTAGTCCAAATATCTAAAAAAAAAAAAAAATATGTAGAGGCATCAATATGCCAAAATAAATGAGTATTTCTTTAAAACAAGCAAAATAATCTGCCAGTGAGGTAAGCAATACAATCTTGAGATAAGATTACTTTGCTTGCCCCATTGGTAGATTATCTTGTTTGTTTTAAGGAAAAACTCACAGTATCAAAACAAGACAATATGTTTTGCTCATCTATACAAATGCTTCTTGATTTATAGTTTTTTTTTTGGATATTTGGATTAAAACAAGACAACAAATCAGTAAGATGAGTAAGAAAAGCATTTTTTGCAGTAAGCTATGTTAAACGGCTGCACCAGTGCAGTGTGTTTCTATGCATGCATTTACTGTGTGCCTGGATAATAAATATGTATTTTTATATATGGTTTTATATTGTATAATATTAATTATTTATTCATTACTAAAAAATATATCCAGTATTTGGGGCGGCGCAGTTAGTAGCGCTGTCGCCTCACAGCAAGAAGGTCGCTGATTCAAGCGCCGCCTGGGTCAGTTGGCATTTCTGTGTGGAGTTTGCATGTTCTCCCATGTTCACGTGGGTTTCCTCCAGGTGTTTCGGTTTCCCCCACAGTCCAAAGACATGCAATATAGGTGAATTGAATAAGCTAAATTGGCCGTAGTGTATGTGGGTGTGTGCAAGTCTGTGTGGGTATTTCCCAGTGTTGGGTTGCAGCTAGAAGGGTATCCGCTGTGTAAAACATGTGCTGGATAAGTTGGTGGTTTATTCCGCTGTGGCGACCCCAGATTAATAAAGGGACTAAGCTGAAAAGAAAATGAATGACACACCAACATGGTGCGGCTAAATTTCAACTTCGTTGTTGTTTTTAGGATTTAGCAACAGGCTAAATAAAAGTGTTTTATAGCAAGTCTCACTGTCAATTAAAATATGTATTGCACAACTTGACACCAGAGCTGTACATGCAATGTTTTCACATTCACATTTCACTTTATATGCGGGGGTGTTTGGCAGGAATTCTGCATATTATGCTATTGAACCATCCAGATTTACCGCAAGATACATTTCCTCACTGCAGGAGCCCTAGGCTACAATTTAGCAGAAAAATGCCGTTTTAAGATCATATAAAGTCTCTTTTCTCCCCATTTTGTTATAGTAATAGTTATAAAACCCATCTAAACAGGAAAACTCATCAAACATATAATATCAAACAAATAAAATAAAATAAATATTAAAGAAAAATTGCAATAAAATAGTTTTTTCTTCCATAATACATTTTTAATCTCTTTTATGGTTCTGAATGTAACTATTTTACGCATTGTCAGAAAAGTGGCTAATTCGTTTAAATTCTTAACGTTTATTAGTATGTAAGCATACAACTTTTAAAAGGAGGTCTGTCTTTAATCTCCACCGTTAAACCACCAGGATAACCGTTCATTCATTTATTTTATTTTCAGCTTAGTCCCTTTATTAATCTGGGGTCGCCACAGCGGAATGAACCGCCAACTTATCCAGCATATTTTTTTACGCAGCGGATGCCCTTCCAGCTGCAGCCTATCACTGGGAAAATGGAGGATAACCAAATCGTACTAAAATGTAAAAATAAGATTGTACAAATTAATATGAATCAGCTGCTAAATAATAGTTACGACAGTTACAATTTGCCATGTTGATCCAATCATCGTAAAATCAGGACTCTCATGGTTATGACGTTATGAAACGTTAAACAAGCACTAATGGGTGTTGTGTTCGAGTGTCCATGTGCTTTCTGTCATTTATTGTTTGTTTTGATCTATTTGTGGACACACAGAAGAGCTGGTCAGTCAGTACCTGTCGGCCCTGCAGAGTCCAGAGGTTTTAACGCGCTGTGGCTGTGCTCTCGCCCTGGGTTCACTGCCTCCATTCATGATCCACGGCAAACTACAGCAGGTCAGACCCTTAGAACACTTACAGGATGAGACTCAAGCTGCAGCCACACTAGAGTTTGAGTATGTGGTAAAATGTAATTTTGTTGTTTTTATTGTATTTATAATTTCTCTTACTAAATAGGTAATCGTGTTGGGCATTATTTACAATTGATCGCAATATTAACCACATCCAAAATCAAAGTTTGTTTTGACATAATATATCAGGGCTATTCAATTAGTTTGTCATGGGGGCCAGCATCCCAAATGAGGGGCCAGAGAGATATGACTTTTCATTATAAGTGATGACACAACAGCAATATAAGAGCCCATATGATGTATGTTTGCTCCTTAACACACCCACGTTGGATTTGTCTACATTACTGTAATATGTTACAGTAATATGTTGTATTTTGAAACTACATAACATCACTGCATTGTACAATGTGGCTTTTAAACAAACATATTCAAATGTTGTATTTCAAAGCACAGCAAAAGCAGTACATTGCTTAAAAAGGCTTCTTCTACATTCATATGTTATGTTTTGAACTGCATAGAAAGTAGGGATGCAAAGATTATAGATTTTGGTTGTACGATTCTAAAGAATAACGTCTAAAATTTAAGCTTTATATTAGCCAAGTATGTAAATTAACTGTTGTTATCTTCTGCGTTTATACATGCATAATCATTTTAATAATAATTCGTCTAACATATCTTTTGTTTACATTGCACTGAAAGGCATGCACAACTCTCACCGCTACGGCGTGAGATGTTTTCTACTGCGGGCGCCCAGAAAGCCGCGAGCACGTTGCTCCGCTTGCGCGCCCATGTTGGCATATATTCTTATATTAGAAATAACAAACTTGCGCGCGGAAAGGATGTGATATGTGAACGGCCTGCTGCTATAGTTAATCCAGTGCATGCGTATTATGAACTTTAAACTAGCGCACAGGTGGCATAACTTTGTTTAGTTGCAGCAGTTTCGTTCGGTGCAACAGAAACAAGGCGTTGAGAAGCCTTTACGATTAATTAACCGTCACGAATTAATAGTAAAGTTAATAGTGAAATTGGCTAATCGTTGCATCCCTAATAATGATATCAGTGCAATGTACAAAAGGCCTTTTCTACAAATATATGCAAATGTTTTCGGCTGCTCACACCACTGTCCACAATGTCAGGTGACTCACGCTCACTTATTGAACAGATGCATGCCACTTCATAACTATTACGACCGTTTTTCGTCGGAACTAAATTTATTTTTGATGTCTTGGTCACACTAATTGGAGGGCCGGAACTAATTGCCTCTGGGGCCAAGTTCGGCCCGCGGGCCGCCAATTGAATAGTACTGTAATATATGTTTGTGTATTATATATTTATTATCTATATGTGACACACATACATAGAAACAAAACTATACAAAACAATTTTGTTACATAAATATTTTAATTTAAATACAGTATAAGTGATATCATATATGTACTATATATATTTGATATCTAAATATTAATAAGCATTTTCATAAATATACAGTATGCATGCATGTTTGTCTATTTATATTTACATAATAAATTTACACAGCACACACACATGTGTTACTGTATGTCAAAACAAACATTTATTTTGGATGTGGTTAATCAAGCACTAAAAAATTGTTCCATGAAATTAAAAAAAATTAAAACTGTAGTCTCTGTCTTTTTTTTTTTTAAATCTGCACCCTTTGGCATAAGACAACATGCATGGAGATTACCAGTTCATGGCATGGCATTTAAGATTAATCAAATTGAGAAAGATCTTTATTGACTGGTATGTTTATTACACATACAAGGAATCTGTTTTTGTGACCGAAGCTTTCACAGTGCAACAGAATGACAGTGTCAGTACAAAAACACAAATAATAAAGGTTTTATTTTAAAATAAGAAGTAAATAAAAAATTAAAATATACAAATTGACATACATACAGTTATTTTACTATTTGCTTTATTGTATATATTACTGCATACTATATTGTATGTACAGCTATATTATGTGCAAATTGAAATGTAAACTATGTTGTTAAATTAATAAAAGTCTCTGCATATACAGTTAAAGTCAGAATTTTTAGCCCCCCTTTGATTTTCTTTTTCTTTTTAAATTATTCCCTAATGATCTTTAACAGAGCAAGGTGTTGAAAAAAAAAAAATGAAAATGCACCGGAAAAGTGCTTAAATATGACTGAAATTTAAAAACGACAATGGCGGTATATTCATATAGTAAAATTAAAAACAAACTAATGTCTTAAACATCAACTAAAACCACAAACAACAAAAATAAAATGAAGACAACATAAATAATAATAGATTAAGTAAAAAGAAAAAAGCTTCTACATGATAAAAATCAGTAAAATGCTAAAGAAAAATTTAGGTGTTAAAAGCTTTGTCAAACAGAAACCTTTTTAACTTCGATTTAAAAACAGCCAAAGATGGTGCCTAATGGTGGTCTAATGGATAAAAGCAAATCATTCCAAAATTTAGAAACAGCTATGTGAATAAATTTGTAAGTAAATAAATAAATAAACAGTAAAGTAAATAATTATATAAATTAATAAACAATAAGTAAATCAATAAGTAAGAAAATAAGTAAATAAATATGTAAATAAACAGTTAAGTAAATAAATACACAAACAAGTAAATAATTTAAGAAACAAATAAGTAAATATACAATTAATTAAATAATTAAGTAAATAAACAAATAAATAAGTAACACTTAAGCAAATAAATAAACAAGTCAATAATTTAATAAACAAATAAGTAAATAAACAATTCAATAAGTAAACAAATAATAAAGTAAATAATTAAGTAAATAATTAAAAAATAAAGAAAATAAACAGTTAAGTAAATAAATAATTAAATAAACAAATAAATAATTAAATAAACTTGTACATAATTAAGAAATTATTAAATAAATACATATTTAAATAAGTAAATAAACAATTAAGTAAATAAATAAACAAACAAGTAAATAAATAGATAAGTAAATAAACAAATAAATAAATAAACAATCAAGTAAATACATAGATATGTAAATAAACAAATAAACAAGTAAAAAAATAAGTAAATAATTAAATAAACAAGTAAATAATTCAATAAATAAATAAACAGTGGAGTAAAAAATATTAAGTAAATAAACAAGTAAATAATTCAATAAACAAATAAGTAAATGAACAATTAAATAAGTAAATAAATAATACAGTGAATAATAAAGTAAATAATTAAAAAAAAGTAAATAAACTGTTAAGTACATAAATAATTAAGTAAATAAACAGTTAAGTAAATAATTAAATAAACAAATAAATCAAGTAAATTAAGTAAAAAAATATATAAAGTAAATAAATAAATACAAATAAATAATTTATTATCTAAAAAAATAAATAAATAAAAAAAGGTCAACTCAAAAAGCTGTGTCCTAATATTTCTCATACATGTCCTCCAGATCCTGTCTGGGCTCCAGGCCACCTGTAGGGTTGCTCAGAAAGGGGAGAGTCAAACAGAAGCCAGGAGGGATGCTGCCACATCCATGTCTCAGTGAGTAACGCCAGCTTCTGAAGAAGAAGAACCAGTCCGGCTGAGCCTAGCGTGAGCCAGTCTGGTCAACGCCTCCTGCTGCTTCCTGCAGGACCTGAAATTCGTGTCTCATTCACTGCTTTGTCCCGTCTTGCGCTGCATGTCCATATGTCCTGTGTTTTCTTGTCTTCTCAGGGTGTGTGTGGCTGTAGGAGTGTGTGCACAAGGCAGGCCTGACCAAGTCCTGTGTGAGGACAATATAAGGCCTGTGTATGAAGCCTTGCTGGGCTGTATGAACGACTACAGCACGGACAGCAGAGGAGACGTGGGGGCCTGGTGAGTTTAAGTGCCTTTTTGGAGGTGCACATGTGTATAAACCACAGTCAACAGTCTGCACAAAGTCGATTTTTTTTTCATTTTATTTTTGTTGTTTAAAAATGTATACAATCAATTCTGAAAACATGGTATTTTTTGTTATGCTGTAAAAAGAAAAGCAAAAACAAACAATGTTCCAACATTTTTATAAAAAATTTGAAAATTACATTTTACACAAATTCATAATTATAAAACCTGAAAAACTCAGTATTGTCATTAATGAAAATAAAAATGTCGTCTTTTGATTTGTTCATTATTATTTTTATTGTTGTTGTTATTTTTATTATAATAATAAAAATAATAATAATGAATGATTATTTTGATAATAATAATAATAATAATAATAATAATAATAAGCAGCTTTATTATTATTATTATTATTATTATTATTGTTGCTATCATTGTTAATAATAATAATAACAATAATAATAATATTATTGTTAATATAATACTACTACAAATAATAATAGCCACCGTTATTATTATTATTATTATTATTGTTGTTGTTGTTGTTGTTGTTGTTGATAATAATAAAAATAATAATAATGATAATAATAAATATTACAATTTTTTTAATAATAACAATAATGAAAATCATCGCCGTTATAGTTGTTATTATTATTATTATCATTCATATTATTTTATTATTATTATTATTATTACTATTATTAAAATTGTAAATAAAAATAATAGTAAATACTATTGTTAATAAAATAATAATAATAATAATAATAATAATAACAGTAATCAATATTATTATTATTATATCATTGATATTGTTAATAATAATAATAATAATAATCATCATCATTATCATCATCATCATCACTATTACTGTTGTTGTTATTATTATTTAAAATAATTATAAGTTACTACTTCGTAAAATGTGAAAAAATGGAAAACATTACTGTGCTAATGCATTTAATATAATAGAAGAAAAAATTGCTAATATTTTCATTATTCGTAGGTTATATTTTCCCATTTGTAGTCATTAAATTGACCTTATTCTTCAATGCGGAACTTCCGATTCAGCTGCCTATGGGAGAAATGACTAGGATTAATAAACGGCAGAAAACGGTCAAACTACTTGCTCTACAAACAAGTGTTTGCATGATTATACAGACAAAGCAGAATCATATAATAAGAAAATGTCAGTTTGCAACATCAAGCAGCGTAACCAGCTGTTTTTAACGTCTAAAAATGAATGGAAGTGAATGAGACCGGAAGTCTTGAGCCAAAATGATTCAAATGGTTGCGCCTGCTCTTACGCGAAGAATAAGGTGAATAATCATAAATTAATCTGACAAATTGGGTGTAATATTCACAATATGTAAAACAATTAATAATTAAGTTTCACTTGAATTTTACAGATTGAAAATTTTAGTCAGTTTGGCTAAACCTTCATATGTACAATTTTACCAAAAACGGCAGATTATATTGCCTAAAAATATATCTTCGGCCTGCTCTTACTGCCCCCAGGAGTGATGCATTCCTTACATTCCTCACAGGTGCCTTTAAGCACAGCAAACACTCAGCATGATGCTGAAAATGTCAACAAGCAACATGTGCAACAATCTTAAATGCCTTCCCGACAAACAGCGTCAACAAATATTTGAAGCATCCATTGTGTGGTTGTCTAGGAGCAGTTTGGCAGTGTGACTCTGTGTTTCAGGGTGCGAGCGGCAGCAATGAGCAGCCTCATGGACGTGACCCTGCTGGTGGTGGCATCGGCTCCAGAGCTGCTCTCCTCTGACCTGTGAGTTGATATCAGTTGCCCTTAGAGGGGACCTACTGTAACCTACAACCTGTCTATAATGAGGAAAATACAGCCACTATAACCCCAGTGAATCATTAACGATGATAATTTCCAGGTTCAACAATCCCCCTACTTTTACATACAACCAGGAGTCTTCCAGGATTTTGTGGAACATTAGATTTTTTTTGTTTGTTGCCTAAAATTACTGATTTTGCTATGATTTTTCTCAAAACTTCTGGCATTATTTGCAGTTCTTGTGTTTTGCACTGAAAAACACTGAACTGCAAAATCCTGGAGGGACTGATCATGACTGGTGATAATCTGAGTAAACTAAGGCTACCTTTACATGACAACCCTGTAGCCAAATACAGATTTTTGACGAAGTTTCACTTCTACACTACAACATTTTCAAAACAATCCAAGTTTACACATATCTGCGAAATGGCCTAAAATGCTGTATTACATATGGCAGGCAAGTATTTGCCTCTGTTAGTAAACAGTACCTGTTAGGAACTGATAACATGCCATCGGTGGCTCGCACTTGTGTCTATGTATACTAAGTTGAGTGTGTAAAATGTGTCTCCACCTTTGGATGTAATAAGAAGTAAATCCACACTTTGCTGATGAAGCTTTAGGAAACACTTGAGTAACAACAACACTATCACATAGTCCACCATTGTTGTGTATCTTTCTTTCCACTTGCCGTAATCTACAATCCCCTAAACACAGACTATGCATGTTTGTGATGTTTTCAAATACCTTTGTTTTGAGGTATTTACATGGGCACTACAATGGTGGCCTTTTCATTCCCTAAAACAAAGTTGTTGTGTAAACGAATTGGCAAAATCTGTAAAATGTTTCCCATTTTTGGCTGAAAACTTTGTCGAGTGAACAGCCCCTGAGGCATTCTGTCATTGCTTTTTCCTTGCTGTGGCAGCTAGACATTTACAGTTGCAATCAGAATTATTAGCCCCCTTTGAATTTTTTTTTTTCTTTTTTAAATATTTCCCAAATGATGTTTAACAGAACAAGGAAATTTTCACAGTATGTCTGATAATATTTTTTCTTCAGGAGAAAGTCTTATTTGTTTTATTTCGGCTAGAATAAAAGCAGTTTTTAATTTTTTAAAACCCATTTTAAGGTCAAAATTATTAGCCCCTTTAAGCTATATATTTTTTCAATAGTCTACAGAACAAACCATCATTATACAATAACTTGCCTAATTACCCTAACCTGCCTAGTTAACCTAATTAACCTAGTTAAGCCTTTAAATGTCACGTTAAGCTGTATAGAAGAGTCTTGAAAAATATCTAGTAAAATATTATTTACTGTCATCATGGCAAAGATAACATAAATCAGTTATTAGAAATGAGTTATTAAAACTATTATGTTTAGAAATGTGTTGAAAAAAATCTTCTCTCTGTTAAACAGAAATTGGGGGGAAAAATAAACGGGGGCTAATAATTCAGGGGGCTAATAGTTCTGACTTCAACTGTATATGTCGGACTGCTTTACCATCAAGGGTCAGTTCAATATTATTTCTGATGAAAGAGTCAGTCAATACCAGTACTTCAAAACAAGTTTGTCACTCAATATTTTGTAAATTTTTTAATTTCCTTTCTGAATGTTTTTGGTAACATGTTGTACAACTGTACATTGCTAATGTTACTATGGACTGCATTCACAGAGATCAGAACTGGATTGCTAGATTTATCAAAAAAAAACACACAAACTGTCAGCATAACTCATAAATGCACCGAAAAGTCAGATGGCGGACCTTTTTGTTTTTTAAAAAGATGACAGAATTTTATTAAGTGTACTGTTTGTTTGCTAGTGCCAGCACAACAGTACAGAACAGCAACCTGCTACGATGAGTTGAATCAGCTTACTTCAGCATTGGTTAGTTTATCCACTAATTGTTCAGAAACTTCCAGGTTCTGTCTAGAATTCTTAATATCTTCTTTTACATTATCCGACTGCGTGATCTACATCTTGTGATTTCTGACTTTTGCCTTAATGAGACTTGCTTGTTTTGATGCTTCCGGAGTGTCAGAATAGCATGTAAAGGCCCCGTCCTCTTCTGGAAAGCTGCAGCTCATTTGTATTTAAAGGGACACCCAATTTATTAATTTTATTTTATTTTTTGCACATTTGATAAGTTGCATTAAATGATCGGTGCAGTTTTTCGAGTCAAAACTAGAGATATCAAAGATTTACATTATATCTTGTTACCTCTGCAGATGCCTCTGACGGGACTGATATTTCCCCTGTTCTCTGTAGTGTCCTGCGCATGATGTGTTGCCTGGCCCAGCAGGCTGCGGAGAAGATTGACCGCTACCGAGCCCATGCTGGCACCGTTTTTCTGCGTCTGCTCCATAGTACAGATCCTGCAGTGCCTCACATTCCCCACCGCGAGGAGCTACTGAGCATCTTCCCTCCGTAAGTGACACACTTCAAATCAAATGTTTTGTTTCGCGAAATCTGATCAATATAGTTCATTGCATTAGTTGCTATGTGTATTAGTTTTACTGTTTATTTAATTAAATAGTGTGATATAATATATATGACTTTACTTTCTAAGATTATGCCAATGGCCATTAAAAAAAAAAAAAAAATAAAAATAAAAAATATTTTTTTTATATATATATAACATACACTACATTAAATAAAAAAAATACAAAGTTCTGTCATGAAACTGATAGATAGGGCTGATAGATTCTATCCAATTGGCTTCCCATGATATAATCAACGAAACGGCATATGTGATAAGTTGATGTTGCTTCAGCAGCCAATGAGCTTGCTCCTCAACATTTAAATACCTCAGTGTCATTTGCTTTAACATTCTGAATCAAGCTTTCAGATACCCTCCCCCACCCCAGCTCCACCTGTGTATAGATTTACTACTGGTGTTCGTGTGTGTTATGTTGTTTGCAGCAGCAATAATCATAGCATAGCAGCATAGCATAGCAGATCTATTCCACAAAGACCTAACATATCAGCATTGCCATACTCGTATTCATTAATCTTTCCAAGAGTTCTCATGACAGAACTGTGGTTAATATTAAGTATTATTAAAAGTAGAAATAACAACTTTAAATACTAGATTTCTATGACTATGGATCAGAATATTAGTTATAATTTTGTTTGTTCACCTGTTGCAGAAAAAAGCATCAAAAATGGTTTGCTCTGATGCATTCAATAAGATATAGAGGACCAGAAGTGCCCTAAAATAAAATAATTAAATAAATAGACATATTTAAATGTGTTTATTTAAATTGTGTTTTTAAATGTCATTTAATAAAGGAATCGATTTAAAAATATTTTTAAATGTGTAATTAAATAGGCAATTTTATAACTGTTTATTTAATTCATGTTTTAAAACGCTCATTGATCAAACGGTAAAAAATTATGTTATTAAATCACTTTAAATGCATTATAAATGCACATTTTAAATAGCATTTTTAAAAAGCATTTGGCGAATGATTTTCTCTCCATTTGCCACTTGTTTTTTTTTTTCTTTTGCCACATGCTAGAAATTGAGAATAATATGAAATTGAAATGAAATCAAGTTAAAAAAAATGCCATTGGACTTGGGTGCAACCAATCCACTTTCGCCTCAAGTTAAACCTAAACCCTCTCACTTGTGAATGTATTAAAAAAATAATACAAATTAAACTGATTGATTTTACATGCCAGATTCATCTCAAATAGAGAAAGAAAAGCAATTTGCCATATGTTTGTTTGCCACGCGTGCAGCAGACTGAATGTGTCAGCCATTGACACTACTTACATAATGCAAATAAATTTGGGAGGTGCACTTTTGCATTGAAGTTTCAGGAAAGCAGATATTTTCATTGCTTTTGAAGACGCAATTGAAGAAATGTCTCATTTCAGTCGCTTGATTAATTATCTTTGACCTCTGGTGTATTTTAATGTACTTTAGAGAAACTGGAAACTCCCTGAACTGGAACGCAGCATCGCAAGCCTTCCCTCACATCACACAGCTACTGCGCCTTCCTCACTACCAGTACCACACGCTTCTGGGTCTCTGCGTGTCTGTGGGAGGCCTCACCGAATCTACAGTAGGTCACACCACATAAACACAACCATTAAAACACAGTGGCCTCTTTTTCACTTAAAGGAGCACTCAAATTTTTTTCTTTCATTTACAAGAGTTAAACAGTTAACTTGAACCATTTTTGAATTCATTCAGCCAATTTGTTGTTCAGGCAGGGCCACTTTTAGCTTAGCTTAGTAGCATAATTAATTAAATCGGATTAGACCATTAGCATTTCGTTCAATAAATCGAAAAAAAATGTTTTGACGATTTTCCTATTTAAAGCTTGAGTCTTCTGTAGTTACACTGTGTGATATGACAGACGGAAAAAGTTACAAATTTGCATTTTTTACATTATTTTTATATTGTTATTGTTTATTGATAAAATAAATGCCTTAGCTTAGTTTGCTGGGATCATTATGCAAGGATCATTATGCATGAACTTGACCTTTATATAGGAAAATTATTAAAACTCTTTAAGTTTTTGAACGAAATGCTAGTGGTCTAATCCGATTCAATGAATCATGCTAATCTAAGCTAAAAGTAATCCCTCCAGAACAACAAATCGACTGAATGGATTCACAAATGATTCAAGTCAACAGTTTAACTCTAAAAAACTTGTAAAAATCAGCCTTTTTTAAAATAGAATAATAAAAGTGGAGTGTTCCTTTAAGTGGTTTGTTAAAAATGGGATTTTACCTTTGTTAACATATAAATGCGCAGTATATAAAACTTTTTTTTGTACTTTAGAATATCAATTCATTTAGCTCGATAGGTTTATTCAGTCTTTCAAACAAGACTATGAATGATAGTGAACATTTATATATTCCACTAGGGTTGGGCAGATAGACGATGCCATCGACCATCGCTGATGGTCGATAGACATCACGATGCTGAGCCAACATCGCCGATCCTCCGCTCCGCCCTCGTCGCAAACCCGCTCCAGAAAAATACACACTCAGGCCCCGTTTACACTAATACAGCTTAGTTTTAAAATGCCATTTTAGAATGAAAGTGACTCACGTCCACACTGGTGTTTCATCTAGCATTTCTGAACAGCCCTCCGTCCACTGAAAACGCACATCACGTGAACACACACACACACACACACACTGTCATGCGGTCGTCTGAGCTCCAGAGAACAGTGTACGTCGGACAGTTTATCAAGGATGTATTGCTGGATCGTGTCTCACTATAGTTGTTAAACGTGATATTTAATTAATCTTGTCTCTATCCAGGGCTTAATTTGTGCCGGAACACGCCGGATCCGGAACCTCTGAAATCTGATCCAGCACCTCATTTTACCGATCTCCCTCCTCAACCGCCCTCCTCCCCTGTCCGCTGTTCATTTTCACTTTCTTCCGCGACTCCCCAACCCTCTTCACTTTCGTCCACGACACCCCAGCGCCGCTTCCTTTTGTCCGTGAGACCCCCGCGCCGCTCACTTTCGTCCGCGACACCCCTCCGCCATCCACCGCACCAAACAAATGACTGACACGGATCACTCACTCTGCCTATTCATGCCAGAGTCCCCTGGAAAAAGTGATTGACAGGTGGTCATTTGTGTGTAACTTATCTTTATTTATTTATGATTTGGTTATGGGTAAAACAAAGACCAGGTTGTTGAAACGGCAGGCTACAAATAATTAATTCGTTATGAATTAATTAATTATTCATAAATAATTAATTCACCTCCGCCTATGAAGACGATGCCATCGGTTATCGCGATGTTTCACATTAGACATCGTACAATGCTAAATTGGTCAACATCGCCCAACCCTATATTCCACTATTTGTAAGTAATTATTAAATACATTAGCAAAACAATTTAAGGGAGAAACTGGTAATATTTACTTTCTATTTAGCAAATCCGCTTGTTAAGTGGTGACGTACTGTATGTAATACTGTTTCCAGGTCCAAGCCGCTACTCAGTTAAATTGGGAAAATATTCATTTATGACCCCTTTTAGTCATATCACACTATTAAGTGATTTTTTAAAATAATGGTGTACACTACAGTCTCTGGACTTGCTTCATTATAGACATCGATATTTGAACAATTAATAAAAAAAATATCACTTTCTGGCCATCGGATATTAGGCATGGTTTTATATATATATATATATACAGTTGAAGTCAGAATTATTAGCCCCCATTTGAATTTTTTCATTTTTTTAAATATTTCCCAAATGATGTTCACAGTATATCTGATAATATGTTTTCTTCTGGAGAAAGTCGTCTTTGTTTTTTAAATTTTTTAAAAACCATTTTAGGGTCAAAACTATTAGCCCCTTTAAGCTATTTTCCCCCGATAGTCTACAGAACAAACCATTGTTATACAGTAACTTGTCTAATTACCCTATCCTGCCTAGTTAACTTAATTAACCTAGTTAAGCCTTTACAAAAACTCTTCTCTCCGTTAACGGAAATTGGGAAAAAAATAAACAGGGGGGCTTATAATTCTGACTTTAACTGTATATATACAATTATATATACAATTCATGTAAGTTGTACAGCATGTCAAATTGATCAAGACTCATATTTATTGAAAGGAGAAGCTAAAAACATTTATGCAAAAATATATTGTGTAAAACATTTTTTAAGCAAATGTCCATAGAAAACCAATACTGTAATAATAGAAAATGTTTTTATTCAGGAAATGTTTGAAGGTTTTTTTTCTTGGAAAAATATGAAAAAAATAAACAAATTATATTATATAATTTTATTATATAAGATAAATTACATTTTATATTTCATTTATTTTATGTATATATGTATATTTTTGCATGTTGACTATTTTTAGGGCTTTTTTTTTGTAAATATTTTATTGAATTTATACTGTTTGAGTAATGATAATAGCTATTGTTGCTGACATGGCATACCCCAGGGGTATGAATGATATATACATACACAAAAAGGCCATTAAAATAATTTTACAGCATAACCATCAATCAGAATAATCATACAGAATGTGGCAAACAATGAGGCAGCAGCAATTGATCAATTACAATAAATTGCATGGTGATAAAAACCCAGCAGTGACCAATAGAGGGAGCCGTCGCCACTCTATCCTCCAGAGAGTCTGCCTATGGTGAGCGCGGTCAAGAGTTTGAATACTTTCAGGGAAATTGAGACTATTAGACCGTGTAGCTTTACTTTGCATTGCTTCATTTCAGATTTTCAAGAATTGCAACACAAAAGTGGTCTGTCCTTTTTGGTTTTGAAAAATAAGCTGGTGTCAAAACGCTCTGGTGTTTTTTAGAAAATGTCTGACATGCGTTTGAACAAGCTGAAATGCTGCCACAAATGTGAGCCTCTGCCCATCCTGGCCTCAAAGTGCACAGGGTGTAAACGGCTCAGAACTGTAAACCACAGCTCTTCCAGCAGGCCCGACATTCACTCAAAACAAATTTAGCTGGAAGTGAGCGAGTGCTGTTGGCACCGTGTCCCTTCACGCTTGTGCTCATGCTTTCGGTGATGACTGAGGGCCCCTGGAGGGATCTTCAGCTCATCAGCTCATACACTTGATCTTTCTATTCCCTTTTGTCTTTTTCTGGAATGCTGATTTTGTCCTGTACTTATTATTTCTTTTTTTATTCTTTCTTTTTTTGTTTGAGGTTCATTTTCTGATTACACAATACTGTTCAAAACTTTGTGGATGGTGAGTTTTGTTTTTCCTGGTTTTTGAAAGAAATCTCTTACTATATACTCATCAAGACTGCATGTACAGTATTTGATCAAAATACAGAAGGAGCAGTAAAATTCTTAAATATTATTACAATTTGAATCAAATTCTCCATCACATTACATGTTTGGAGATGGCAACACTGGTAGAGTCTATCTAGGGTTTACTTGCTTACTCCCAGGGCCATTTTTTTATATCGAAGTTGATATTTAGCCACACCATATTGGTGTTGCGATGGCGCAGTGGGTAGCACGTTCACCTCACAGCAAGAAGGTCACTGGTTTGAGCCTTGGCTGGGTCAGGTGGCATTTCTAAGTGGAGTTTGCATGTTCTCCCCGTGTTCGTGTGGTTTCCTCCGGGTGCTCTTGTTTCCCAAGTCCAAAGACATGTGGTACAGGTGAATTGGCTATGCTAAAATTGACAGTAGTGTATGAGTGTGATTGAGTGTGTATGGATGTTTCCCAGTGATGGGTTGTGGCTGGAAGGGCATCCGCTGCATAAAACACATGCTGGATAAGTTGGTGGTACATTCCACTGTGGCGACCCCAGATTAATAAACGGAGTGAGCCGAAAAGAAAACGAATGAATGACTATTGGTGTTTCGTAACATCTAGTTTTCATGAGGTGGGTTGTTAGTCCAATGCTTAACCCCTAATCTGGAGGACCATCACATACACTATGGACAAGTTAACTTACCCAATTCACCTATACCACATGTTTTTGGACTGTGGGGGAAACCGAAGCACCCGGAGGAAACCTACGTGAACACGGGGAGAACATACAAACTCTTATCTAGGGTTTAAACCCCCGAAGATAATAAAAAAAAAAAAAACTAAATAAATATAATAATGGATAAACACACATTCACATATTTTCTGCGGCTAAATATTGCAATCAGTTTGACAATTTAATTCTTATTTATTTGGTTTTGATTCGATATAGATTCACTATCAATATTTAATCTAAAATATTAGTTTTGCAGACATGGAATTCATAGTTTAATATCAAGGATGCTGACTGAAGCTCTCTGGCTTGGGAATATTAATTCTAGGTAATTTATTAATAATGAATACATATTTATATTTTTATTTATTAATTTATTAATTAATATCTTTATTTGAAATAATCACTTTATTAACAAATCATAAATATGTGCTTTTCAGGTTTTTCAGTTGTCTAAAGGCTGATTTATACTTTCGTCTGGCGCCGCATCATGCACCTCCGCTGACTGTGCCTGCACCTCACGAAACAGATGAGGCTTTTATAATTGACACTTTCGCCATTGTGATATTCTTTAAAACGACAGTGGGCGGTCAAAATAACCCCAACGTAAAATCAGAAAAAAACGTAAAATAAGATTTTAAGAATTTTAAACATTTTTTTAAATATATATATATATATATATATATATATATATATATATATATATATATATAAATTATTTTTAATGATTCTAAAAAAAATTATAACCATTGAAAATTTTTTTAAATCAAACTTTGATGCATCACTTGCTTTTGTTCATATCTTGGACAGTTCTACCTATTATAGTTTAATAAAATATGAATGACAACAGAACATTGGTTGCTCTACAAATATATATATATATATATATATATATATATATATATATATATTTTTTTTTTTTTTTTTTTTTTTTTTAAATTATGGGAAGAATAAAAGCAAAACAAAGTACAGTTCATAAAAAATGCTGACTTTTTTATTTAGCTCACTTAAGTACAGGACACAGACTAGTGTGTACTAACTGTTATGCTAAAAAGGCAAAAATGGTCCAACATTCCTGACCATTATCACCAATAAAGCCCAGAAAAACAGGGCATCCGTATGTTGTAAACCGATAGGTTAAATTATTCTTTTTCAGTTATCAAAGAAATAATTTGTTCCTTAATTATAGTTTTAAATTCAAAATGAAATAAAAAAAAAACATATTTCTGTAATTGTTTATTAAAACACCTGATCTCCACGTTTGCCATGGCCTCTTTTGGCTTAAACAAACTTATTCATCAGATTTTTCCAAACGTTTACAAAAACGTTCTTCCTTTTTCACGGCTGTTGCAATTTCTAGGCAATAATTATTAGTCATCTGGTTATCCCTATGATCCCGCATGGACGGATCATAAAGGTGTCTGTACATGTGTACCTGCTTCAGACAAAATCTCTTCAAAGTGATTCATATTCAACTCAACTCAAATGAAATGTGGCGCCGCACAAACTGTTAGCTCAAGTCTCAAAAAAAACGCCAGCCGAATCATGTCGCGTGCACCCAAAGCAAACCTCCGCAAACACATTGATGACATCACATTCATCGTGTGCACTTAAGCGAGCTAACGCATCGACCAGGCTTTACAGTACAGTAGTTTTCAGGTACAGAAACTGAATAATATATTCAGATATGTTCATTCACTCATTTATTAATTTTCTTTTCGACTTAGTCCTTTTATTAATCTGGGGTCACCACAGCGGAATGAACCGCCAACTTTTCCAGCACATGTTTTTACGCAGCGGATGCTCTTCCAGCTGCAACCCATCTCTGGGAAACATCCACACACACTCATTCACACTCATACACTACGGACAATTTAGCCTACTCAATTCACCTGTACTGCATGTCTTTGGACTGTGGGGGAAACCGGAGCACCCGGAGGAAACCCACGCGAACATAGGGAGAACATGCAAACTCCACACAGAAACGCCAACTGACCCAGCCGAGGCTCGAACCAGCGACCTTCTTGCTGTGAGGCGACAGCACTACCTACTGTGCCACTGCGTCGCTCCAAATATGTTTATAATGTAAAAAAAAAAGAAAGTAAAATGTTTTCATTATACTATGAAACAAGACCAATAAAAATAATTATTAGTGATTTTGTACCAATAATAATGGCTCATAATAGAAAAGCAAACCATCATATTATAACCATTCCTGAAGGATCATGTGTCACTGAAGACTGGCGTAATGATGATAAAGAATGATGAAAATTCAGCTTTGAATCTCATGAATAAATTAAAGTTGACACTACATTTTATAAGAAAACTGTTAAACTGTTCACAATTTAACAACTTTTACTGTATTTTTCATCAAATAAATGCAAGCTTGGTGAGCAGAATTGGCTTCTTTTAAAATATATAAATCTAAAAAATGTATCTATCACTTAGGGCTGGGCTGGTAAACGATATTATATTGAATTGCGATAAAATGTATGTCAATAACAATGATAAGCTCTGGACTTTTTTGTACTCTATATTGATCTAAGAGCAGAAATGTGCAACAATGGGAGTATATCAAAGAGGTGTGTTGATATTAGAGATGTGAAAATGTTATGCCATTTAATGGACCCTCTAATTGTTATGGCTTCAGTCATTGTTGGGATACTCTTTTAAATCTGGAAGCATTAACAACTTATATCGAAATATATATTGTTATCCTTCAATATGGAAAATAATTATCGATATTGCATTTTTGCAATATCGCCCAGCCCTACTAGCACTACACATAGTGTTGTGATATTCACATATTTTCTCACACAGCTATGTTTAAAGCAAAACTAAATTTTAATTATCATTTTCTCCATAATAATATATATATATATATATATATATATATATATATTTTATTATTTTTTTTTTTTTTATAAAAGTTGAAGCCAAAACTGAAATGTCTTCATGGTTTGAGGGATGGAAAAGAAAAGAAGATAAAAATAAAAAGTACTGTTTGGAGAACTGTATATAAAAAAAAGTTTTAAAATGTATCTTGGTTTCTCCTACATTTAGGCTCCATGCCTTTGCTCCAGTGGCTGCTGGGACTTCACCATTGACTGTAATTTAAAGCCATTTAGTTATTTATAGCCTCAACTGTTTGTTGATGAAGAAAAATAATAATGTAGGGGCTTTTAACGGGAGCTTTGAGCATAGTAAATGTCAACTCATCTGCCAGTTGGACCAATAAATGAGTCGGTGGAGCTTTCCTCCTCTCTCTCCTTTGATTGGAGCCACAGCAGAGGTTACGCTCTCACCTTCAGCCTAAAACCGTATGATCTCTTGGTGCCAAAACTGCTGGATAAATGAGCGGTTCTCACAGACTCGATGCTGAATGATGGAGCTTCTCTGTGAAGCTCAGCTCCCTCTGGGCCGCACAGCGCAGTTGATAGCGTACATAATCAGGCTCCATCTGACCCCTTACACACATTAATACACCACTATAAGAGAAGTTTGTGTTATGGATTGATGTTTTAAATGGGAGAGAAAGTGCTGCTTTCTCTGCTGATTACTTCCTTTTTTTCTTAGTGAAAATAGAGGAACTTGCGGTCTCATGCATTACGCCACGCATGCTGTTTATGATTGTTTGGTCCAAATCTGGATTAACCCTTGTGTACTGTTCAAATGTACCACCCTTTCCTTATGTTCATGGCTGGTTTTTTTCCCCCATTGACTTCCAGTATTATGACATTTTTTGATTGCAAAGCCATGACAGCATATAATCATGCATTCTTCATCCTGGTGCTTTTCCTTATTGGGAAGAGATAAAATGTGTCATTTTTACTGTTGATCATCAGTTGGCAACAATAGGCCTGTACAAAAAAGTTTTTGGCCTGTATATGGAGTTCTATGACGTAAAACAGCAGATTATAGTGTGTGTGCAGAAATACACTGAGAGCTGAGCTGCTTATTTTGATTTTCTCAGACATATCAAGATAAATGTGCAAAACAGTTGCTTCACAAGGATGCTCAACAGTAAAAATTGCATTTTTCCTCATCCCAACAGTGAAAACCAGCAACAATCAAGAATGCATAATTATATGGTGTCATGGCTTTAAAAAAAAACAATGTAATTATAATGGAAGACAGTGGGACAAAAACAGCCATGAACATAACGAAAGGGTAGTAAATTTGTATTTGTTTTTGTTGAATAAAAAAAAAAAAAAAATTCAAAGCATTTTCCCAAAATATGTCTCAAAATATGATTTGTCACCAAAAATACTTCCCTTTGCTTAAACAGAGAAAATTGTGGCCAAATTAAAACTCAAAATCACCCCAGAGTGGATGAAAACATCCCCAACAACCAGTGTTGGGGAAAGTTACTTTAGAAAGAAATGCATTACAATATTAAGTTACTCCTCAAAAAAGTAACTTGTTGCGTTACTTAGTTACTTTTTATGGTAAGTAATGTGTTATGTTACTTTTGCATTACTTTTTATTACCTGGCTGAGGCTTGATCTCTTTCAGAACTTGTTTTTTTTTTCTTTTTTAAATAGAGGAGTTCTGCAAACTCTTTAAAAAAAAAAAACACACATGAGAAAATATATTTTAGGATAATGTTATCTGAGATCTTCCTGACCCCAGAGCTATACATGCCGTATCTACTTTTGTACCATTTAAGTAAAATCATCTTTAAAATCCCCTTTTCCTTTTCTTCAATGCATTTAAAATAATGAACACATTCTCTCATTGACTACATGATTCATTGTGACTACTTTAATTTTAATTCAGCAATTTATTTTTTAAAAGATAACTAATTAAAGTAAAAAGTGGCTCGCGTTACATTTTCAAAAAGCTTTACTCAAATATTACTTATTTTTGAAAAGTAATGCATTACTTTACTCGTTACTTAAAAAAGTAATATTATTACGCATCTCACGTTACTTGTAATACGTTACCCCCAACACTGCCAACAGCACACAAGCGTTAAAGTCAAAATAAAAGTTATTTCAAATAGCAAATTATAGATCATATTGACAAGACATCCTGTCATGGTTATTATTATTATTTTTTATCTTATTATTTTTAGATCAAATATCAAAACTGAACTATCCCTTCACTTGACTTTCAAGTGCTTTCAAAGATAGTAAAAATGCACTTGACCAGATTGTTTTCATATAGGCTTGCATTTTTCAAATAATAATAAAAAAATTGCTTTATACCATGACCTAACTACACTTGACACGATGCTGCAATGTGATAAAAATGATCTTTCTAATATAAAAGTAGTTTTTGTCCTAACTATACGTGACTGCGATACACAATGGGGCCCTATCATACACACGGCGCAATAAGGCGCAAAACTGTTTTCTCGCAAGTGGAGCGTTCAGTTTTTCCACTTATAAAGTCTGCCATGTAAATAGCAAATGCTTCATGGCGCGACGCAACTGACTCTTAAAGGGAATGGGAGATGAGACTCTGATTGGTTTATTCTCAAAACATACCTATAACTCATTAAGAGAATAAGCACAACCTTGTTAGACCATGTTAGAGCGTATTGTTCCGTTCTTAAAATAGCAAAAGAGGATTCTGACACGCCATTAATGCTTTCGCACCCTGCACTTTAGACTTTGCGCCTAGATTGTTAAAATAGAGCCGTAAATGTTTATTTGCAACATCGCAGTTGAACAACAACATAAACTACTGTGGCAGTGATTATGTGCTTTGTTCAGTGTTTATGCTTATGTAAGTTTCGATATCATTTTATGTGACATTTATTACCATACTGAAAGCAGCAGGAGATTTTCCTCAGATCTTGAAAATAACATAACTAGCAAGCATAGAGTTTGCAAATGACCGAGCTGTGTATCAGCGTAAACCAACAAATATCACTTTTAATAATGTGTATCAAATAGATTGCAAAGCTTAGCATTCCGCCAGAAGTTCAGTGCACTATTTTGCACTTTAGATATTTACATTTTTCTGTCGTGCCGCGTCCGGTGTAGACAGATAAGTTGCATGTCGCTTAAATCGTCGCGCGTCATGTGTAGTTAGGACATGGTGTCAGACTTTCATTTTTCATTTCTTCAGAATTGCCAACAAATAATTGTCTTTCAGTTTCAATTCTATGAGTTTTTATGTGTGTATATTTTGTTCTCACAGTTGGTCCATACCTTTAGACCTACCACGAAGGAGGATGTAGACCTTGAGCACTGTTGTGTTACTGATAGGACATTTTTGACTATACTATACTAATACTATACTAAAAGTATTAATAATAATAGTCTACTAGGTATTGCAATAAATTTAGCCTTAATCATTATGCTATTATTGAAACACGACTGGACTAAAATGTGCAATCAGAATCTTTTTTCATTGGATGGAAAACAGACCATTTTACATGGAAAGAAGTGTGGATCATTAATAACTTTCTTTTGTAATTAATAAGTAAGTGAAAAAATATATACAACTCAATAAGACGTGATTGGCAATAATATGTGATTTCTGTGACATTTTTGTAAAATGTATATAATATACAGTTTTTTTTGGTAACAATTTATTTTGATGGTCCATTTGAGTATTAGTAGACTGTCTGCTTAATATCTGCTGATACTGCTCCTTCAACAGACATTTAACTGACTATAAGAAACTTTGCAAGTACATGTCAACTTACACTAAAGGGCTCACACCGGATGCGCCGCAACACGGCGCGCACATGACTGTTGAAAGTATCGCACACCAGACGCGCACATTCGCACGCTATTTAAAATGAAACTAATCAGATGGCGCTCTGTGGCGCGGCAGAAATATGAACAGTGTCCTGAGTCATGGCTGGGCGCCACGGACAGCCGCCGACTTGCGGCGCCGGTTTTGTACCCTGATAGAAACCTATGTTTAGAATTCTGAAATGCGTGGCGCTGCGCGGTGCGTCGCTGAGCGGCGCTTCTGATATGCGACCTGCTTAACCCTAACCCCAACCTAACAGTCTACTTGTAATCTAATGAGAATTAGTTGACATGTAGATGCAATGTAACAAACAGACCATCAAAATAAAGTGTGACCTTACATTTGGTTTTAAAGATAATAAATAACTTATTTTGAATATAGATAATAAATAGTGTCTACACATAACTACAATTCAAACCATTAAATTATTGGTTTGTAATAAAAAAAAAAAAAAAAAACATTTTTCTGTGTGTGTCTGCAGGTGCGTTTTTCCTCTCAGTCTTTATTCGAGTACCTGAAGGGCATCCAGCAGGACTTCACAGTGCTTCAACAGTTTGGAGACACATTGTTACGCATCTTCAGAGATAATCTGCGCAACGACAGGTGCAACAAAACATAACAAAGCCACGAAATACATATGCATACAATGCCATACAAATGTAGTAATCTAATGTTTGATGCTTGAGAAATTAAAAGCAGCAAAAAAAGTTTATATATTAAATATGATTTTTTTGGAACTTAAAGTCTGTAAAATCAAAATTTGCAATGTTTTATTTTGCTAACTCACATTGTTATTCTTTAAGTGGACAATTAATCCATGAAAATTAATTCACTTTAAAAAAAAAAAAAAACTGTTTAACATCTTCAGCCACAATATTCTTAGCCATGCCCCTCTTACTGTTAGTTTGCTATGAGGGGATGATGCACAAAAGAAAGCGCCACCCCCTACTCAATATTCAGTTTCAGTTGGAACTATATTGACATACTGAAAAAAGTCTCTGCAACTTCTAGTTCATGTAGACTTTAAGGGCTGCATGCCAAAATATTTGCATTTATGTTATACATTTGACTATATTTGATATATTTTGACTGCCCCGCAGGGTTTCCGTACCTTTACTGAAGATGGTGGACCAAATCCTTGCTAACGGCTGCTTTGACCTCTTCACTAGAGAGGAGAGGTGAGCGTGGGAAAGCCCAGTGTACATTACTGCCTCCTTTGGCTCAGATACACAAACCATCCAGAGCTCGGCAGGAGAGATGATATCATGACAGAAATACACAGAAAGGACTCACACAGGGAAGCTTTGGGAGAACTTAAGATGAGCCCGGCCAAGCCATGTGTTGAAACCGAGAAATCAGAGGGAGAATGTGTGTTGGTTTGTTTTAATCGGATGTACCTCTCTCTGTTTGCAGTCATTCATTTTGCGTAGAGCTGCTTTCGCTCTGTAAGGAGGAAATCAAGAAGTCCAAAGATGTCCAGAAGCTGTTGTCATGTATAGCAGTGTAAGTACTCCAACACTCAGTGGGCCATGGGTCAAGGAAGCATGTTTCTGTCGGCGCCAATAGCTTAGTGGTTAGTGCTTCGAAATGTAGCCCTGAAGTGCTCACTGCAAATTGAGTTTGATTCCTGGCTTGGGGTCCTTTGTCAATCCTTTCCCTCTTTCTTATCTACATGTTTTCCTATCTTTAGTATACTGTCCTCTAAATAAAAAGGTTAAAACCCCTTAAAATAATTGGAAACTTATAAAAACAGTATACCACTAACCTAATAAAATATTCAGTCTACTGACCATCAACTTCAACTAAAGCAGTGGTTCTCAATTCTGGTCCTCGGGCCTCCCCCGCCCTGCACATTTTGTATGTCTTTCTCACTTAGCACACCTGATTCAGATCATCAGCTCGTTAACACAGAGATCCATGAACTGATTCTTGTGTGTCAAATAAGAGAGACATATGGAATATGCTTTTGGGATTAGTGATTACTTTTAACCTATTCACAATATTGTTGATCTTATGGTAACAATTGGAAGTTGTACGATAAAGAATGCCTTTTAGCATTCACAATGATGTAAGCCTTGTTTAACACTTTCTTTGTATATGCTCTCAATATTATTTAATTATGTTTCCAACAAGATGCTTACTATTGTTACTACTTTTCCTGTGGACCAGGGCCAGACAGAATATTATAAGTTATAAGACTTATATCATAATGTAAGACCTTTTTTTTGCTATTCTAAAATCTGCGAATTTATGTGGAATAATTTGGGGACTACAGTAGCTAAAACTTAACATATTTTACTTAACTTTTTAATTTGAATTAAGGTTTTAAAGGCAAATCGCATTGAAACCACAATGTCCGTAAATAATAATCTCCATATTATTCAGTAACATTACTGAAATTAAAATAAAAACTGAATAAATACATGTTTACATACATTTACTTTTAAGTAAATGAATGCATTCAGTGATGGGTTATAAAAATCAGCAGATTTCTGTAGGTGCAGATTCTGTGCGGGCCTACCAATGACCTCTTCGGGCCAAAAGTTTCTTCTTTATCCCTTTAATTGAGAAGGGTATAAACGGAGCCAGTCAGAGCCAGTTCCAAATGGCAGGTCAGCTTCAAGTTGGTGGGACATGAGCTCCAAGTGGGCTGTACAAACGTCCTGGAGTTTTTATTTATTTAATGCCTTAAACATGTCACAGAGTCCAACCTATTGGTGTTTTATGAATGTCTACACCTACCCCAACCCTAAACCCAATCTCACAGTAACCTATTGTGTTTTATTAACATCTACACCTACCCCATCTCCAACCTTATAGTAACTTGCTGTGCTTTATTAAAGTCTACACCTACCCCAACCCTAAACCCAACCTTTTAGCAACCTGTTGTGTTTTATTAACGTCTACACCTACCCCAATCCTAAACCCAACCTCATAGTAACCTGTTGTGTTTTATTAATGTCTACACCTACCCCAACCCTAAACCCAAACTTTTAGTAACCTGTTGTGTTTTATTATTGTTTACACCTACCCCAACCTCATAGTAACCTCTTGAGTTTTAACAACTAGACCTACCCCAATTCTAAACCCAACCTTATAGTAACCGGTTGTGTTTTATTATTGTCTACACCTACCCCAACCTCATAGTAACCTGTTGTGTTTTAACCTCTAGACCTACCCCAACCCTAAACCCAGCCTTTTAGTAAGCGGTTGTGTTTTATTAACGTCTACACCTACCCCAACCTCATAGTAACCTCTTGTGTTTTCACCTCTAGACCAGGGGTGTCCAAACACAGTCCTGGAGGGCCGGTCTTCTGCAGAGTGTAATTCCAACCCCAATTAAACACATCTGAACCAGCTAACCAAGCTCAATCTAGGTATACTAGAAACTTCCAGGCAGGTTGAAGGAAGTTGGAGCTAAACTATGCAGGTCACAGGCCCTCCAGGACCGAGTTTGGACACCCCTGCTCTAGACCTACCCCAACCCTAAACCCAACCTTTTAGTAACAGGTTGTGTTTTATTAATGTCTACACCTACCCCAACCTCATAGTAAGCTTGTGTGTTTTAACGTCTAGACCAGGGGTGCCCAAAGTCGGTCCTGGAGGGCCAGTGTCCTGCATAGTTTGGCTCCAATTTGCTTCAACGCACTTGCTGAGAAGTTTCTAATATATCTAGTAAGCTTGTTCAGGTGTGTTTGGTTAGGGTTCGAGCTAAACTCTCCAGGACACCGGCCCTCCAGGATCAACTTTGGGCACCTCTGGTGTAGACCTACCCCAACCCTAAACCTAACCTTTAGTAACTGGTTGTGTTTTATTATTGTCTACACCTACCCCAACCTCATAGTAACCTCTTGTGTTATAAACCTCTAGACCTACCTCAACCCTAAACCCAATCTTTTAGTGACTGGTTGTGTTTTATTATTGTCTACGCTTACCCCAACCTCATAGTAACCTCTTGTGTTTTAACCTCTAGACCAGGGATGGGCAAACTTGATCCTGGAGGGCCGGTGTCCCTGCAGACTTTTGCTTCAACACTAGTCAAACACACCTGAACACACTAATCAGTGTCGTCAAGATCACTAGAAAGATGCAGGCAGGTGTGTTTGATTAGGGTTGGAGCAAAAGTCTGCAGGGACACCGGCCCTCCAGGATCAAGTTTGCCCATCCCTGCTCTAGACCTACCCCAACCCTAAACCCAACCTTTTAGTAACTGGTTGTGTTTTATTATTGTCTACACCTACCCCAACCTCATAGTAACCTCTTGTGTTTTAACCTCTAGACCTACCTCAATCCTAAACCCAGCCTTTTAGTAAGCGGTTGGGTTTTATTAACGTCTACACCTACCCCAACCTTAAACCCAATCTCAAAGTAACCTGTCGTGTTTTATGAATGTCTATACCTACACTAACTGTCTATACTACACCAACCCTAAATCCAGCCTACTTGTGGTGTAAGTCTCTCCCACTCGGAGATCTCCAGGCAGCAGCGATACTTGCTTTAATTGAAAGAAGTTATGATGACTAATTAAACTCTGTCTCTCTGACCGCAGGTTCTGTGGACTGGTGCAGTTTCCTGGTGATGTGAGGAAGCAAGTCTTAGTTCAGCTGTTGATGTTGCTCTGTCACCCCTTCCCTTTGGTGAGACACCAGTAGCAGACCAGATTTAGTCTAGACAGTTTTGATGTAATTTTGACTCCATTGTCTGTCTTGGGTCTGAAGATCAGAAAGACGACTGCCAGTCAGGTATACGAGATGCTTTTGACCTACGATGATGTCATCGAAGATGAACAAGTGCTCGCTGATGTCATGGCCTCACTTAGTGACACAAATTGGTGAGTGCCTACATGGGGATTATTAAAGGATTATGAGGAGGAATTTGGTGTGGATACTTGTTTTATAGCCGTTTCCTGTTTTAGGGAAAGTGACATCGCTACAGTGCGGAGTCACAGGAATCAGCTCTGTGATTGGTTGGGGGTGCCGAAGCCCACTCTTGTAGCCAAGGTAACACATTTAGAGATTTTATAGTGATTGTTTTGGAGTTTGGGTGATGTAATTTATAACATCTGATATCCAGAAGCTGCATCAATCATTACTAACCTTTTTATATTTGTCATTTATTATATATACATTTTGTATTTATTTGTTTCAGACTTCCCCACAATAGTTCAATGGTACACCATCACCCGAAGAGATGCATGTGGCTCAGCATTTGCAGTGGACATCAGGAATAGTTTGTATGTTCTCCTGCCAGATAATATTGTCCATCTAACGGTCTGTGGTCTGTCATCATTAAATTCTCAAGTAAATTGTCTTTTGAGTTTAGTGCCTAATTCTTTAAATCAGAGGTCACCAATCCCAGTCCTGTGTCCCTGCAGTTTAGCTTCAACTTGCCTCAACACACCTGCCTGGAAGTTTCAAGTATTCACCTTATTCTCCGCGTACGAGCGGACGCAGCCATTTGAATAATTTTGGCACGAGACTTCCGGTCTCATTCACTTCCATTCATTTTTAGACGTTAAAAACAGTTCGTTCTGCTGCTTGATGTTGCAAACTGAGGTTTTCTTGTTATGTTATTCTATTTTGTCTGTGTAATCATGCAAACACTTGTTTGTAGAGCAAGTAGTTTGACCGTTTTCAGCCGTTTATTATTCCTAGTCATTTCTCTCATAGGCAACTGATTCGGAAGTTCTAAAACAATCGCAAAAACGAGCGCACTTCCGCATTGAAGAATAAGGTCAATAGTAAGACCTTAATTAGCCTGTTCAGGTGTATTTGATTAGGATTGGAGCTAAACTCTGCAGAACACCGGCCCTCCAGAAACAAGTTTGGTGAACCCTGCTTGATTTTTTTTTCCTGGAACTAGCTTCGGGGATAGATCTAAACTAGAAGGCTTATCCAGTTGCAGAGCAAATATCATAAATTGCCAATATCGTTATTAAACTATTTTTCGCGTACAGGTCATAGTGTGAGGTAAAGAAAACATTATCCCCCGGTTTCACAAACAAGGTTTAAGGCTAGTCAAGATTAAATTGCATGTTTGAACTGTCTCAACTCAAAATAACTTGCAGTGAGATGTCTTAAAATACATCAGTGTCGTTTTATTTCTCCAGGTGCACACCAGTAATATATTTTTCTGAGGCTATTTTTATAAATGTGGCTTAAATAGCCTAATTTAACTAAGGCCTAGTCCTGGCTTAATCTAAGCCCTGTTTGTGAAACTGGGCCTACAGGTGCCAGATCTAAACCCAGAGC
Source organism: Danio kyathit (assembly GCA_903798195.1). NCBI lineage: Eukaryota > Metazoa > Chordata > Actinopteri > Cypriniformes > Danionidae > Danio > Danio kyathit. The sequence continues at coordinate 58,707,218 of LR812521.1, read as the reverse complement.
TGCCTTATCCATATCCAACCCAAATTTGAGGAAATACTTACCCACAAATGAGTATTCTGTCATCATTTCCAGTATTCTGTCAGTGTCAGTGTCATAATTCCTTGGAAGTTGGGCTTTTCAATAAAGCTTTTGAAACCTTCACAAGTCTGACATTTTGTTGAATATATTTCAATTCACTGAGCTGTGTCAGAACGTAGTGCCCTAAAGAATGACTAAAGTGCAAATATTTTAAAACTGCTTTTATTTTGATATTTTAAATATAGTTATATTATTGGTGTAATAGTTAACATTTAATTCTAATTAAATTATGAAATTTAGCTATTTCTGTGATTTTCTGAAAAAAAAGAATATCTAAAATGTCATAAGTATTTTTTCTCTTAACACTTAAATACATTTTTTTTCAGATCAAATTACTGAACTTAATCAAATTATATTTAATAACTTCTGTACGTCTGCATTGAATTGACTTCTGGCACACAAACTATTTCAACAGGAAGAACAAACTACATCCCACTGTTCCTGTGAAATTGTTAGTTTTGCTTCAAAAGATGCATTTTAATATGTCACCCTGTGAAGTTTTAAATTCGGTTGAGGTCAGGGGATTAGGTAGGCCACTCCATTACCTCAGTCATATTTGCCTTAAACCAAGGTGTTAATCACTTCTTTGGGGTTGTTAAAACACTAGTTTCAGGGAATTTTCATCTTCAGCATTCAGTTTATTTATTTATTTATTTTGCCTCTTTAAAGCATTTAAGATCATTTTAAATGAGCATTCTCCAATATTGCTGCACTTTGCTTTTTTTACTTACATTTTTTAAATTATTTCTAAACTAATTTCAAAAGGATCACATGCACGTTAAAACGCAAAAGGTTACTATAAGGTTGGGGTAAGTGTAGACGTTAATAAAACACAACCGGTTACATAATCCAGGATAGGGCAGCATGGCGGCTTAGTGGTTATCACTGTTGCCTCACAGCAAGAAGATCACTGGTTCGACCCCTAGCTGAACCAGTTGGCGTTTCTGTGCGTGGATTTTACATGTTCTCCCCGTGCTCATGTGGGTTTCCCCCGGGTACTCCAGTGTCCCCCCACAGTCCAAAGGCATGCAGTATAAGTGAATTGAATAAACCAAATTGGCACAGTATATAAGCATTTTAGGTTTCAATGCACAAACATACGCTGGTGCAGTTGGCGGTTCATTCTGCCGTGGCAACCTCTAATAACCAAATAATAGGCCGAAAGAACAAATTCAGTGGAGTTCTCGACTCCCCTCTCTCCCGATGAAACAGGAGGGAGGCCCAGGCTCTCCTGGAACAGCACGCCAAACATGCCTTATTATGAATCCTCAGCTAAGTCTTGAAACTTAAATTACTTTGTTCTTCAAGAAAAGTTCCAGAAATGACAGCTCTTTTTTCCCACAGAATAAACTAAATTTCTCATTACACTCCACACTATTTTTTGAACATTCATTCTTTTATTTTTCCTTCGGCTTAATCCCTTAGTTATCAGAGGTCGCCACAGCCAGTAATGAACCAAATGAACTATTTTGGCATGTGTTTTACACAGCAGATGCCCTTCCAGCCACAACCCAGTACTGGGGAACACCCATACACTCTCACGTTCACACTCATACACCTAGGCCAATTTTAGTTTATCCAATTCACCTATACCGCATGTGTTTGGGCTGTGGGGGAAACCGGAGCACCCAGAGGAAACCCACACAAACACGGGGAGAACATGCAAACTCCATACAGAAATGCCAGCGACCTTTTTGCTGTGAGGCGAGAGTGCTAACCATTGAGCCACCGTGTCGCAAAATATTTTTTGAACACACCCATTTCACAGGGTGTCCGCGGGGTTGTAAAAGGCAGTAAATGAAATTAGCCAAAATTAAGAGCATTAAAAAGTATTAAACGTCATCTGGTAAGACCTGGGAAAATTGGAACCTGCGGCCCCGGCCACACTGTAGCAGATCCCAGTTGAATCACGCCACGAAGACGCTGTGCTCAGCTGGATATTATTGGAAGTGTGAGGGGAAAGTTAGTGTTATTTTCTCTACCCAAAAATGAGGCTGTGAAGAGTCATTGGTTGAGGTTTATTTCTGCAAAAATACCTCAGCATTATTGACTTAGACTTGTGCTGTGTTCCCTGGAATCTACACGCTTACAACAGGGGATTCGTCAGCCGTTTGTTAAAGTAAGGATCAGAAAAGACAGCTGATGTGTGGGACTTTGTCAGAGCTCGACAGGAACATTAAACTACACACAGTTCATGGATCAGTTTCTTCCTCCATTTCACAAGTGTAAGTAAGTGCGATTAAAATGAATGCCTTCTTGTTTTCTCTAGCTTGCAAATTATGTATTTAATTGTGTTTTGTTACTTGTAACTGCTTGTACTGTATCAGGTGAACTCTTTATATTCTCATATCGTGTCTAATGCCATGTTGAAAATGCGACACGTGCTGATTTATTTACAGATTTAAATGTGTTTGTGAGTTCACGTTCCACTGCCGTTTGTCGTTGCTATGGCCACCGTCAGCTGTTCCTACACACATGTGGCGGTCAAGTTTCAAAATAGTTCAGCTTTTGCCACTGTGTGGATTAATACTGAATGTGAGTCATGGTTACGAATAGAGCAATATGCTGGTGTTTAACTGCACTGCTATAGTGCACTCCTGCATTGGGCTTTTCACAGACCGTACCAAAATGCTGAGGACCAGGGGGGGTAGTTGAAATTACAGGAGCAGTGTTGGCAGGTACGCTCACACATACACTTCACTCTGACTAGTTCAATATTGTTGATAAGCCGTGGTGGGCATTTCGCTCTGTCTCACGCTGAACGCTGTTGACCAATCGCAACAGGCTGTCATCGGTCCAATCAGCGCAGATTAGCTTCGCACTAAGGAGGGGTTTGGGAACAAATGAATCGCTGAACGAATCATATACGCTTATTTCACGCGACCGCCATTTGAGAACACGAAAGCGAGGCTGCGGTGGGAAGAAAGCCGGAATTATAGGATCAGCACTGTAAACATTGCAACAACATGCTGTGTACTACAAACCTCCAGCTGTTGCTGCAACTTCAAAATGCAGAAATGGTGTAAACATCACTTTAATATCATTCCGTTCAGTTTCATTTAAACAATTAAAAGCATATTAGGCGTCAAACAACATCACAATCTCTTTAAGAGTAATACACTTAAGTGTCCTTCTAGACTTCAGTCCAGGACAGCAGGTAAACACCGTGGGGACGCTTCCCTGCTTCAGTCTGTGTAACCCGGTGAGTGATAAAACACTGCAGTCCTCTGTACTGCATCTTCGTGTTGTCTTTAACAGTGTTGTCCCGGTACTGAAGTTTTAAAAACGTCAATTTCCCGCTAACATTTACGCACCCCTGAGCGCGCTCATAAACACCGCTGATTTGCCTTAGTATTCACCAGTGCTCAACTGAATGACTGTGAAGGTTATCAGCTTCCTGCTCTTCACAGATTGAAAACACACATAGACGGATATTGGAGCGTTTTAAAGCCGTGAAGATCAGTCGATTCATCAGCGGATCGCTCGTCTGTGTTTGCACTCAGTAAACAGCAGTGAGGTGAACTGATGACCTTCACAGCCAATCAGAGTGATTTCTGTTGAGCACGTGAACACAATGGCCAATCAGCGCTGTTTAAGAACTCCATGAACAGTGTCTTAAATGTTAACGAGAAATTGGCGTTTTTTTATATTTCATTACGGAAATTTTGTATCGTGACTAGTCTAATATAGATAAAGACTCAGTTCATTAACTTGAGTTTGATGAATGGCATCTAAAATGTGTGTTTGGGAAAGAAAACGTTAGCTAAGTAGTGCCATTTCCCTTAACTTAGCTGAAAATGAGGTCAAATATCCTTTTTTATTTTCACTATTCATTCAGAACGGACCTTAGGGTCACTCGGAAGGCGCTGAAATCATAAATTTTGTGTCACTTTCTCTTCGCTGATAAGATATACAGCCAGGTACACAACATTCCTGTGTGACTCAGTCTATACTTCCGGGTTTCTTCCCACCGCAGCCTCGATTTCGCTGTTAATAATGGCGGCCGCGTGAAATCAGTCTATGGGAGTCGCTGGGATAATTAGGTAAAAATAAATGCACATTATAAGACAATGAAAGTGTTTTTCATGCATATCAGCCTGTTGTTGGAGACCCTTAAAACCAAAATAGGACCCTTTTTAATGTATAAGAAGGGCTCTTTAAATGTATGTTATCTGCAATATGTTTTTCCATTTAGAAAGATATTTCATTTACGCCACTGCAGTTGCAGCTCTAAGTCTTGCTGGTATAAATTTGTTTTTGAAGATAATAAAAAGTGTAGTAAAATGTATTAAATTCCACTTAAGAAGTTCTGTTTACACCGTTTCAAATCATTAGCTAATTTCTCAGAACAAGCAGTTTGTGTCTATTGTTTTTTATTATTATTATTATTACACTACTACATTTACAAGTAAATAATTTAAATACAATTTTGAGGTTTATAGATTAGGCGATGGGGTGGCGCAGTAGGTAGTGCTGTCGCCTCACAGCAAGAAGGTTGCTGGTTCGAGCCTCGGCTGGGTCATTTGGCGTTTCTGTGTGTTTGCATGTTCTTCCTGTGTTCACGTGGGTTTCCTCCGGGTTCTCCGGTATCCCCTACAGTCCAAAGACATGCTGTACAGGTGAATTCAGTAGGCTAAATTGTCCGTAGTGTATGAGTGTGTATGAATGTTTCCCAGAGATGGGTTGCAGCTGGAAGGGTAAATTGGCGGTTCATTCCGCTGTGGCGACCCCAGATTAATAAAGGGACTAAGCCGAAAAGAAAATGAATGAATAGATCACAACCCTTGCGTGGGAAATGGCATATGCACTTTTCACCCCCATTTTGTGCATGCGCCACATTAATAAATGAGATCTTTGGAAATGGAGGGACAAACAAACAAAAAGAAATAGCAAAACCAGTAACATTATCTCTCATTTGTTTTGCCGTATACAGAAAAGCGTAATGCATTTTGGCTCTCACATTCACTCTAATTGATCATTGGGATTTGAGAGAACATGGGTGCTCAGGGACCTACTGTATAGGCAGATTACTTCCTTCTCTCACACCCTTCAACAATTAGTTCCCCCCACTTTGTTTCCCTCCATCGCAGCCAGCACAGCGCAGCTTTCCAGACAGGCAACTTCGCAATGAAACCCAATCTAATCCGCCTCATTATACTCCAGGGAAAGTGTTAACATTTACAGTGGAGGAAGGCCTGGCAGTGGACAGATGCAGCTTGGCAAGGTCAGACCAGTCAGCGTATATCCAGCGAGCGGCTGATGTCTGACTGTGGGCAGGACGAAGAAGCCTGGCGCTCTTCTCACACTCAGCCCAACCCATCTCGCCTCTCACTTTGGGCACAGGCTTTACTGGAGCTTAGAGAAGAATCCAAATGGTCTCAAAATACACAACAGCACTCCTGGCTAAAACAAAGGTCTGATTGTTGAGCCGGAGCTCTTGGGTGGATGGGCTCTCATTCTTTTACGAGAGGCGCAATAGATGAAGTGGTTTGATATAGATTACTGCCCGTTGGGTAATCAGGATTTGGGCTCAAGCTTGTCCTTGTGTTCCCCCTGAACTTTCAGCAATGCTTTTTCATTACTTTTTCATCAGCTTTAAGATCCAAGCATGATGACTTTATTAGCTTCCACACCAACAGACTACCCAATATCAGCCTGATTTTTGACATGATGTAAATGAGTGTGATTTGCCAATGACAATGGGCGACAGGATGGTAAAATTCATCTGGTATAGTATTGAAATTATTACAGTGGCCAAGAAAGCTCAAATGCACTGTGCACATGCAAATTATCACAACACATGCAAATAGAGAAATGCCCTGCAAATAGCGCAGACCACAGCAAAATTAGGTCAAGGGACCACAAAAAGTGGCGAACCCAGTTGCTTTTTTAAAATTATTATTATTAATATTATGATCAATCATTATGATTGACTGGACAGTATGATGGCAGGAAGTTAAGTTGGAAAGAGGGGATATGGGATCTGGAAAGGTCTGTCAGTCAGAACTCGGGATGCAACATTTGAGCCCACTTGGCTGTCAACAGCAAAAGTTGCCATAATCTTTTACTAAATGTCGAAATATCAAATTATTACTTTATTTAAACAAGGATGGCTTCTGATTGGCTGTCTATGTTTATTGTTGTTGTTCATCACCAGGACAGTGTTGCCAGATTGGTTGACTTTGGGTTTTGGTGTGATAAGGTTGTGTTGTCATTTTGCTATTGTTGTTCTGTGACTGTTTGGTGTTGCTTGCTAGCAATGGTATATAAATTGTGGCCGTTAATAGCATAAAAATAATTTAAATTAAACAGTTATTGATTAATTATTTTGGGTGCGTTATGGACATTCTTTGGGCTGGAAACATTCCATTATATGTGAGAACACTGCACCTGGAAAAAGAAAAGAAAAAGTTCAAAGAGATTCCAGCTTTTGTTTATGTTTTTGCTATTATTATTAGTCACTATTCAAAATTTGCATTGTATTGTTATATACATTATATTACATTAACACATTGTATATGTATATATATATATATATATATATATATATATATATATATATATATATATATATATATATATATATATATATATTATTGTTGAATATAATATTTTTTTCTTCTGGATAAAGTCTTATTTGTTTTATTTTGGCTGAAATAAAAGCAGTTTTTAATTTTTAACAACCATTTTAAGGTCAAAATTATTAGTCCCTTTAAGCTATATTTTTCTCTATAGTCTACAGAACAAACCATCGTTATACAATAACTTGCCTTATTACCCTAACCTGCCTAGTTAACCTAATTAATTTAGTTAAGCCTTTAAATATATATAACTTGACATTCTGTGAAAATTCTCTCTAATTTTAACATGTTGGCATATGATGGACTTTAACATGTTGGTTATATGATGGACTTAAAAAACACTGCTTCTAAAAGTGACAAGTATCAATAAACAACAGCTTTTGGGTTATACAAGATATGTGAAATTAGAAAGCTCACAGTATAGCTCACATTAAACGAACTAATTTACATACATTATGTTTATTATGTGTATATACACGCCACTTCATTCAGTGTTTCACAGGAAATACAATGGAAAATATAATTTAGTCTGAACTAAATGGATGAATAAATTATGATAATTATTAAATGTTAATTAAAGGGATCAGGGGTGCTCAACCCTGTTCCTGGAGATCGACCTTCCTGCAGTTTTCAGTTGCAGCCCATATCAAACACACCTGCCTGTAATTATCAAGTGCTCCTCAGGTTCTAATTAATTGGTTCAGGTGTGTTTGATCAGGGTTGGAGCTGAAATCTGCAAGAAGGTGGATCTCTAGGAACAGGGTTGGTCACTTATGGGATAGATTATTTCCTCATAAAATTCCAAACATATGCAGTGGTGTGAAAAAAATGAACCGGTTTGATGATCTAAAATATTAATATGTAAAAAACCTACAAAAAAAAAAAAAAAAAAAAAAAAACAGCTGGGGGACAACACTTTTTCACACAATTGTATAAGCCCAATTCTACTCCTTAGCCCTTCCCTTACCCCTACCCCTCATTTTGCGCATTCATGTGAAGGGGTAGGGGTTTCCCACTATTCTTTAGTGCATAGGTCTCAAGCTCAATTCCTGGAGGGCCGCAGCTCTGCACAGTTTTGCTCCAACCCTAATCAAACACAGCTGATCCAAATAATCAAGGTGTTCAAAAGAGTCATGAACACCTTGATTAGTTGGATCAGGTGTGTTTGATTAGGGTTGGAGCAAAACTGTGCAGAGCTGCGGCCCTCCAGGAATTGGGTTTGAGACCTATCGTCACCTTAGAATTATAAGGTTCAATCTGACATTTTTGTCGAAATTGAGTTATTGACATATTCTTATTAAATGACAACTTATTTACATTATGGGACTTTTTTTTTTTTTTTAGAAGTTGTTTAGATTTTAAAACTTTATTTAAAAAAACAAATGTTACACACACACTGTTTGCTATGGAATGCAAAAACCTTGAAGCTCAATATCTCAAAATCATTCAGAACGCAGATAGAACCTTATAATTCCAAGGTAACGTTATGCTTTAGCGTGTAGGCATAGGGCTAAGGAGATGGGCTAGATAGCCAATGAAACTCAGATTTTTTTCAGGATCACACTCAAAACCAAGGGATATGAAAACCCAGAATACCCCATATACAATGGCAGCATGGCTGCACACGGAAGTCTGGAGATCCACAAATGAGTATTTTTTTGTCGTTGTTACGTTTTACAAAGCATATGCTTTAATACATTCATAATGGTGTTTGTGGTTTACAGTCATGCTTTTTAAAGAACAAAAAAAGAAAATAAATAAATAAATTTTCCTGTATAGTAGTCCCACAACATACTTTCATTAGGGGTAAGATTTGAAGCCCTTCCTCTTCACACTCTGTTTCAAAGGCCAATTGGGATTGGGCCTATATGTTTGGAACTGCATGACTTCCATTTGTAGAACACCAAGAAATAGTAGGTGATAGCATTTTAGTCACCATTTATTTTTGTATTATGGACAAAAACATGCAATGAAATTTTGCTTTCCAAAAAAATAAAAATAAAAAAGTCGGTTGGAATGACACAATGGTGTATAAATGATGACAGATGTTATTTATTTTTAATTAAATTATCCATTTATTGATTGATTGATTGATTGATTGTAATAACCTGATCAAGGCATCATGATAATATCACTTGTCATGTTAAAGTGTTGGTTAGGTTTGCTGACTTCTTTGTGGAGTAGCAGATTCCAAAAAGTTACAAGACTATTGAGGCTAAGCAGTTGAGAAAAAGTATGTGCCGGGCGTAATGACAGGTCCAGGAAAAACCACCAGCATTTTCCAATTAAAACACCAGATTAACTTTTCATAATGTAATATAAAAACATATGACATCTAAATAGAACCAAGCAAGCAAATGATGTGCTCCAAGTTGTCCACTACAGTATGCATAGGGAGTTTCAATACTCATAGTGTCCGTAAGCAAAGGGCCTTTATTTCTGAACCAGCCTGACCACTTAAAATAAGGACAATTGAGCTTAAATTGTCTGGGTGGAGACACAATTATATGAGTTTCTCTGTCTAGATGACATCTTTTACATTTTACATGACGGAGAGACAGTGTAGTTGTCATCCAAACGAGGTGCACAAGAACCTTCCAGCAACAAGTAATGTATTTATCCACAGCCAAAATTAAAATAGTGCTAACGATGCTTTCTGAATGTTTTGTTCATCATGATAATCCGAATTGAACAGGAACATTATTTTTTAGCCTGAATACAGTCATCAAAATTAAAATGCTAAGTACTAGCTATTTACTAGCTACTTTTTACCCTGAAAGTTTAAGTAATGTTATGGGACTTTATGATGCTTCGAGTCTTTTACCCTCATTGTCATTGTGATAAATATAATAAAAATATAGTACAACTATTACTGTCACTGGTTTGAGTTCCGGCTGGGTCAGTTGGCATTTCTGTGTGAAGTTTGCATGTTCTCACCCACAGTCCAAAGACTAACTAAACTAAATAAACTAAACTGGCTGTAATGTATGAGTGTGTGTGTGTGTGTGTGTGTGTGTGAATGCGAGAGTGTATGGGTGTTTCGCAGTAATCGGTTGTGGCTGGAAGGACACAGAACCTACTCAGATTTAAAAAAAAAAAAAAAACACTTCCATGAGCTCAACTGAAAATTATATATCAATTGTATCAATGCGTTGTAACTGGGGAAACAATACTGTAATTAGTTTGATTACTTATTACTGAAAAAAGCTATTCCATTAGTATGGCTGTTTATTTAGAAGTCAACATTTAAAGTGGTTTTCAAGAGTTCACACTTAAATTTTACGCTATTAGCAGGTTTGGCATGCTGTCCTGGGAGAGAACTGTGGGCTTGGAGATAAGGGCCCGTTTCCATTGAGTGGTACGGTACAGTACGGTTCGGTTCGGTATGCTTTTATGGCCGTTTCCACTGTCAAAGAGTACCTAAAAGTGAACCGTACCATACCACTGTTTGGTCACCCTTTGCAAAGGGTACCAACAGGCCCAAAAGGTACCATAAGGCGGAGCTAGATGCTCAGCTGAATGCTAATGGTTTACAGAGATACGTCACTCACAGAAGCAGGAGAATGAAAACAAAGGAAGCACCATTTTTAAACACAGCCGAGACATTAAACCGTAATATTCATTCATTCATTCATTTTCTTGTCGGCTTTGTCCCTTGCGGGGTCGCCACAGTGGAATGAACCACCAACTTATCCAGCACGATTTTTTACGCAGCGGATGCCCTTCCAGCCGCAACCCATCTCTGGGAATTTCCACACACACACATTCACACTCATACACTACGGACGATTTAGCCTACCCAATTCACCTGTACTGCATGTCTTTGGACTGTGGGGGAAACCGGAGCACCCGGAGGAAACCCACGCGAACGCAGGGAGAACATGCAAACTCCACACAGAAACGCCAACTGACCCAGCCCAGCCGAGGTCCGAACCTGCGACCCAGCGACGTTCTTGCTGTGAGGCAACAGCACTACCTACTGCGCCACTGCGTTGCCTAAACCGTAATAATATATACATATAATAACAAGCCATAGTCGACCCGAGCTCAAACAAACCTTGTCGTCGTCTTGATGAACAGCCACAAAGCCAAGAAGAACAAAATCTGTTGTGTCCTGTTATTGTTTTACAAGCCCATCTAAAAGTGCAAGCGGTTTCACTTTCTTCAGAGCTCGTCTCGTGTCTATACTGTATTTGAAATAACAAACTTCTTGAGCTCATTAATAACGTGCTCATGATCATTGAAGCGCTCTGATATCCGTTCCTTTCAGAAAAGAGACAAGCGCAAGAGTGAAGCGTGAAAAAACTAAGAAGAAGCCAGAAAAAACAGCAGCAAATGATGCTTCTGCAACCTAAAACATGAACAAACTGCCATGTTTAACTATTATCATCAGCTTTTATGTACTCAGAATGATGGAATCAGAATTACTTTCTAACAAAAGGCTACATGTGCTGCTGAAGATTAAAGACTCATATGAGAGGTTTGCATTTAGGCCCCGTCTACACTAGTACGTTTTAGTTTTAAAACGGAGTTTTATAATGAAAAAGATCCGCATCCACACTAGCGTTTCACCCAGCGTTTCTGAACAACTCTGCATCTACATTAAAAGGGTGAAAACGCACATCACGTGACCACACACACACTCTCTGGCATGCACTGCAGCGTGCTTTGAGCACATACCCATATGAGAGTTGTGCAAGTCGGACTGTTCATCACGGATCTCTCGCTGGATCTAATCTCACTATATTTGTTAAACGTGATATTTAATTCATCTTGTTGTCTCTATCTAACAACATATTCCCTGACTTTGGTCTTTTGAATCTATTACTTGTTTTTAGGTAACGTGCGCAAGATAAGTTAGGTTAATATCTTAATTAATGTAACCGCGGCACCGATTCTGCACATCTGACTGATCGCTTGCCTTTATTTTCTCTATTGTATAAACTTATTGTGCGTTATACTTTTATAATGGTCATTATTAATTATTAAAACTGATATTCAATGAAAGAGAGAGGGTATGTTTCGTATTTTCAATTTAAATGAAAGGAGGCAGTAATGTTATAGGCTCCGTTTTGTTATAAATATGCTTGAAGATGACGGTCATATCATGCAGCTACACGACACCTCAACATTTTTGATGTCTGTTAAGTTGCTAATATTAAAATGAAAATAGGCAGATCCTTATGTCATGGTTTCATTTTATTTTTAAGAAAGTGAAACAGCATAGCCAGGGTGATGTGAATGACTTTATAAAGTACACACTCGGGAGTTTGTTTTCCATATCAATCTTGCGAAGTCTGAACTTACAAGGAGCGGATGCAGGACTGAACTGTGTGAAGGCTACTTAATATTGAGGAAAAGCCCCAATCAGATACGCCTCCGTTTTCAGATGTCTCCGTTTTCCCCATCCACACTGAGACGGAGCAGCAGCGTTTTAGAATGAAAATGGCCTCTCCAGCGTTTCCAAAACGCTCCATTTTCGGGGCTTGAAAACTCCGGCGTAGTGTGGACAAATGGTGTAACCATAGCAAAACGTATGCGTTTTAAAACTAAAACGTTTTAGTGTAAACGGGGCCTTACTGTGTGCTACATTTTGTGTTGTTTTTGAACCCAAATAAGGACTAAATGTATGCTGTGTGTACAGTAGTTTTTCCATAATTGGTAACATATCGGAGACTGTAAGACTCTGTATGTGTACACTGCATTTATATAATTGCAGACGTTTTCCACACCATCATTGCATCATTGATCTGCAGTTATAATCAGATCATGTTCATAGAAAGGTTAGTAATGAACATTTATACACAAGTATTTATGTGTATAAAGCATCTGTTTTGTGAGAAGTGCTTCTCATATGATATGTGAACAACCTGTATGCCTTTACTTTGACATTTCCTCGAGTAAAAAGGACATCATCTGAAACTTTCTGTCGTACACCAAGCCCACCAAAAGGATACCCGCCAAGTCTTTTAGCATGTACGGGGGTCCAAGATTAGGTAGGTCCCCAGAGCTCCACCTAGTAAAGAAGGAAAAGGAGGAGATGGGGTGGAAGGGGGATTCTTCCACAATTCAGTTACCGCAGTTGAAATCGGTCTATTTATAGTAGGCTTGGATCAACCTGATTGAATTATTACTGATTACAGATTAGAGACCAGCCGCGATCAATCATATCATGTGCTCCTATTGAAATTAGTTTAAAAACTACACACACAAAAAATCTAAATTGTACTAAGGCAAGAATTGGTGTCATTGAGTAGTTAGGGTAGCTTTGATGACAGGTTTTGATCCTCTTCAAATATTGACTACTGTGTATACAGTGTTATTTTAATAGACTTTAAAAAAGTTATAGATGACTCGACAGTGCCTTTTCCATTAAATGCTTTAAATGCAAAATGCCTCATGATGGGCACAAACTGTCGCAAAAAATAAACTGCTGAAAATAAGCCTGGGCATGCGAAGGATTACCTAATGGAGCCGGAGCTGCGGAATCAAACTTCCAACCAAATGCTTGTACATCAAATCTGGTCTGCTTAGAAAAGCTGTCAATCACAATCCATTCATTCATTTTCTTTTTGGCTTAGTCCCTTTTCGGCTTAGCAGAATGAACCGCCAACTTATAAAGCACATGTTTTACTCAGCGGATGCCCTTCCAGCTGCAACCCATCTCTGGGAAACATCCATACACACTCATTCACACTCATACACTACGGACAATTTAGCCTACCCAATTCACCTGTACCGCATGTTTTTGGACTGTGGGGGAAACCGGAGCACCTGGAGGAAACCCACGCGAATGCAGGGAGAACATGCAAACTCCACACCCAGCCGAAGCTCGAACCAGCGACCTTGCTGTGAGGGGACAGCACTACCTACTGCGCCATTGCGTCGCCGTCAATCACAATGACACACCTAATTTTTTTTAACAATGATTTACTGGTTAAAAACATAATCTTTACAAAAATGAACAGTATGAATCTATATCAGAGTGATAACAACTGCCTTAAATGACCAAAACCGTCTCACGAGACACTTTTTTGCAAGTGTAATAATTTTTTTTTTATTTGGACTCAAGTCTCATTCATTAGCATGGAGGAGGGTGGCTTTATGACTTGTACTGCAGCCATCCCTCAGGGGGTGATCTAACAGCCGTAAGTGTGACTCAGAATAAGGCGTGAGGCACACTTGGTTATTTTACATTTAATTTCTGTAACTCAATAGACTCCAGAAAATCATAAAGCAATATTTATTCATTCATTTCTATGTTCTATTGTATTAATTTATGCTTGTAATTCTTTTATTATATATTATATAGATCTAGGGGTGACGCAGTGCCGCAGTAGGTAGTGCTGTCGCCTCACAGCAAGAAGGTCGCTGGTTCGAGCCTCGGCTGGGTCAGTTGGTGTTTTTGTGTGGAGTTTGCATGTTCTCCCTGCATTTGCGTGGGTTTCCTCCGGGTGCTCCGATTTCCCCCACAGTCCAAAGACATGCGGTACAGGTGAATTGGGTAGGCTAAATTGTCTGTAGTGTATGAGTGTGAATAAGTGTGTATGGATGTTTCCCAGAGATGGGTTGCAGCTGAAAGGGCATCCGCTGCGTAAAACATGTGCTGGATAAGTTGGCGGTTCATTCCGCTGTGGCGATCCCAGATTAATAAAGGGACTAAGCCAAAAAGAAAATGAATGAATGAATGAATGAATATAGATGCAAACGCTCAATGGAAAATTGTTAGTTCTTCCCAAATGGAGTTATTTGAATCATCTTGTGAAATTATATTCATATCGCTTATATATTGCAGAAAAACAAAACATTGCAATGTCTGGTTTGTTTTCCAATATTGCGCATCCCTATATAGAACATATGGTCATGTTAGAAGTTTAAACTTAAATAATGATAATGTTGATGTTGTAGTAGTAGTATGCGATTTTAGACACGGAGTACATGTCGGAGTACATTTTTTATAAAACCGCTAAAATGCTAACCCATTTAGCTCTGCTGCACTATATTTGAACAAATGTGGGGGATTTTATCACATTTAAAAAGGTTTTAGACCAATGAGGTTTCACAATGGCTGAAATACCACAGAAATACTGTAGAAACTAACCAGTAAATGATGTCTGTCCCAGACAAACCGGTTACTAAAACATTCACTTCTACCACCTCTTTCTTCATCAAGTTGCACTTTTGATTCTTATGAAACGCTGCCTCTGTTGAAAGATTCTTCCATCACCCTTGTGCAAAAGCAGCACCATGGTCTCCATATAACCTGGGTGTTTAGTTAATATGAGGTTTCACGTTCTCCACTCCAACCTTTTGTAATTCGATTTTAATTAATTTTGAGGGGAGAGAGATGGAAAGTTGAGTTAGAGCGTTTTTATCTGGCTGCTTTTCTGCTATAGCGAGGGGCTCTGCTACAGTGCTGAGAGTCAGCAAGAATGCTAATAATTCTGAAAGGCTTACAGTTGGCCGACAGTAGTCATGGCAATGGCTCCCGTACAATGGAGGCCTTTAAAAGAGGCCAAAGGGGGTGGGGGGGTGTTGGGGTCGGTTCTCATCCACTCAGTGGTGCGGCGATATTGCAAACAGGCATTTTCCACTCTCCCCTGAGCTGTTTGTTATGGGATTAGGTGCCGCCCATAGCGATCTGCACTATTCTGAGGTTAAAGTCTCTCTTTTAATAGTGTTTTAATAAAGTGCAAGCTATGAGCCTGCTGTCTTTACAGGAAGGAAGCTTTAGCTGCTTAGATTCATGTTGACTGTTGAGTATTAAAGTCACTCGGAACTCAAAATGAGCAAGTTATCAATTCAGTCATCAATTCCTTGTGTAAAAATCAAGACCTGCTCTATCTTGTTCATGTAGCTGTTTCACTCAGATATACAGTCAACAGTATCTTTATTATGTACAACTGCTCATTATGACAAATATCTAAACAGCCAATCACATGACAGCAACTTAGTGTATGTAGAGGTGATGAAGAAGGTTGATTTAAGTGACATTAAATGCTGTATAGTTGTTGGGATTTTCACACACAAACAAATTTAGGGTTTACAGTGAATGATCTGAATGAATATCCAGCAAAAAGCGGTTCTGGGGGTGCACATATCTTATTAATGTCATAGTCCAGGGGTGCTCAACCCTGTTCCTGGCGATCGACCTTCCTGCAGTTTTCAGTTGCAGCCCTTATCAAACACACCTGCCTGTAATTATCAAGTGCTCCTCACGTTCTAAATAATTGGTTCAGGTGTGTTTGATCAGGGTTGGAGCTGAAATCAGCTGGAAGGTCGATCGCCAGGAACAGGGTTGAGCACCCCTGTCATAGTCAGTCAATGTCAGGTGAGTGGTAATGGTTCAGCTGACAGAAGAGATCCTAACCTTAACGCCCCATTCACACGGGGCGTCAGCTTCAACGCTTCCCATTCACTTTGAATGGGTGATGTCAGGCGTTGCCGAACTGCATTGTGGATCCGTCGGCGCCGCTTTTCAAGCGTCAACGGTAGCATCAGCCAATCAGTTCACTGTATGCAAATACACCAGTTCAGACAGTAGCCGATTGCTGACTGATTTCATTGGCTAATGCTGCTATGATGATCGCGTCAGCCCCAACTTCAGACACGCCTTCTGTCAAGCGTTGACGCTGAAGCCCCGTGTGAATGGGGCATAAAGGCTGTTGTCACCTCACATCTGCTGTGTATGGTCACATCTGGACCAAAAAGCTCCATGTGAACACACCAAACGGACAACAGTCAACCGAAATGAGAATGTATGTTCTGTGTCTGCATGTGCAGATGTATATTTTCATACCTGCAAGTTGCAATATCTGTATTGTCATTCCACAAAGGTAAACTGGAACTAGTGCTGCACACATACAAACCATAACCAAAGCAGCTTTTTTCACAGTGTTCTTGCTCATATAATCATATTTTTTGCCTTGAAATAACAGCTGGATTCTTTGGGTTTCGTTTTTACCTGTGTCGTTTGCGTAGTTTTTCATGTTTGTTCTTATGCTCTAAATTATAATTGAACAGCAAATCAGAGAGCTTCTACTATCAGTCTTTCACCAACAGCCCATACTGATTCTAAATGCTGAAACTCGCAAACTCACTCCAACATGAGCCCAACAAGGCCAAATCCCAATTCTATTTTTGTACTCCAACTTCTTCTCCTTGACCCTGGAAACAGAGTGTGAAGAGGAAGGGCTTCATATTTTACCCCTAAGAAATGGGACACCACAGCACCTGCACACGTCATCATATGTCATCGTGATCTCTTACTACATATGACATCGACAATCGTGACTGCTGTAGTTTTTCCAGTTGCATTTTTTTTGGTATTTATCTTCAGGAAATGACTGAAGGCAACAATATCATGTTATCATAACGATATAATGTGCTATACGATATAATGTGATATAATAAGCTTGTAACTGTACTGTCCATTTACACCGTGGCCATATTCATCTATGTAAACACACGAAAACAACATTAACATTATAACAGACACTGTAAAAATCTCATTCCCAGCCACTAGACTTTTCTGACAGGGTATTCGAGTGTCAGGTGTGAAAGTATGTTTTGGGGCTACTATATAGGAGTTATTATTATGGATTATAGCGAAATTTAGCCTTATATGTTTTATCATTTTTTAAAATCTAAGCCCTAGCCCGGCCCTGGCCCGAGATGCACAGGCTGTAGCCCGGCTCTTGTCCGCCAGCTCGTCAAAATGTTTGGCTTATACTGTTACAGCCATTAAAATAGACCAGATTTGTATTTAATAGAAAGTTGATGTTTTTTTGTTTTTTTTTATCAGAATAATTTAGAGAAACGTTTGGAGTTTTTTTGTTTTTTTAATGTAAGATTTACTTTGTGACATCGATAATTTAAGCGGTATGTTGTCCACAGTGAGTTTACTCAATTTAACCTAGCGGTGCCTGAAGACATATGGCTGGATACACTGTGCGTACCTACTGTACCATGAGAGGGTGCGAACTAATGCAGCTTTATTTATTTATTTATTACATTATTTAAATTGATTATTTTAATAACAGTATACACTACAATATATTGACAAAGTATAAAAGAATGAGAGTAAAGGTGTGCATTTGTGTGTTCTAAAGCGTGTATGTACTTGCTTGGTGGGAGATGGGTAAAGAAATCTATTGGCTTTAGTTTTGCTGGCGGCTAAACTAAAACTTACAATTCAGAGAGCTATTGTCTAAAACAAGGTTCAAAATGAGTAAACGCTCTTTAAAACAGCTAAACTTAATTGAGAAATTTGCCAAAAGGCCTAAAACTAATATAGACAAATATTGATTCCCGCACAGGGTGGAGAGTGCAGTCTCATCAGCACCTGAGCCGGGGGAACTCCAGGCTCAGCTCGTGTCTCTTTCATCGGACAATTTAGATCCACCAGCTGCGCAGCCTCCTTACATGGAATCACTACCATTCAAGGTGTTTTAAACAATTTTAAATTTATTTAAGTTATCTAGGTTGTTATTTTATTTGACAAACCAGTCTGTGTTTTGGCGCTGAAGCATATAGCGGACTTGTTTTGAAGCACTTCACCTCAAACGTTATCGATTCTTCTATTTTAGGCAGTAGATAACTGACCCAAAAAAAAAAAAAAAAAAATATAGACAAATGTTGATCCCCGCACGGGGTGGAGAGTGCAGTCTCATCAGCACCTGAGCCAGGGGAACTCCAGGCTCAGCTCGTGTCTCTTTCATCGGACAATTTCCACCAGCTGCGCAGCCTCCTTACATGGAATCACTACCATTCAAGGTGTTTTAAGCAATTTTAAATTTATTTAAGTTATCTAGGTTGTTATTTTATTTGACAATCCAGTCAGTGTTTTGGCGCTGAAGCATATAGCGGACTTGTTTTGAAGCACTTCACCTCAAACGTTATCCATTCTTCTATTTTAGGTAGTAGATAACTGACCAAAAAAAAAAAATATATATATATATATATATAAATATATATATATATATATATATATATATATATATATATATATATATATATATATATATATATATATATTAAAACTAAGAGACAAACTACATGAAATTTGTTTTAAAAAGTAATTTTTTCCAAGAAATGTATACAAAATATACAAATTATATTTTTTTGTTTGAGCCCATCCTTTACTCAACTGTGCGGGTGGATGATTTGTTTCGGTCAGTGGAAATTAAGGATTTAATTAATGCTTCACTACCACAATCCTCTGTCATATATTTGCTAATTTTTTAATATGTCATAATTTTAAAGGTTACGCCTTGAGCATCTGATTTTTTCTTGGTGCTGATGTGCTTTTATTACATTTAGATTTCAAAGAAAATATATTAATATTAAAAAAGAAACGAATTATGTCATAACAAATGCCCTTAAATGAATAAGAAAATAAATAAGAATAAGAAATAATGAATCGGGGCGGTGCTGCATTTGTGCATAATTGAAATTAAATCCTGCAGGCGCCCCTGGACTTTTGACAGTTGTGTGTTGTGCATAACCAGTTGGCTCATCACTTAAAGTTGTCACTATTTGAAAAGTTGATAGAGTTTGTCCTTCCTCTAGCGTTTTTCACAGTTTTAAGTTCACCATTGGCAATTTTTCTCTTTATGTTCTCTATTGTATGTGGCTGGAAATCTCTATGCGCAAGGCATCACTGGTGCTTCCGAACCGCATGCAATCAAAGTTTTTTCTAATGCAGGCCCGAAGCCCGATATGCGTGCTAGCTATGATGTAAGAATTGGCCTGAAGCCTGGCCCGAGTGGCATAAAAAACATGGGCCCCATCGGACTCGGACTTAAATGCAGGGTTCTAGTTTGTTTATCTTTTTTTTACAATCTCTATAAAAATATGCATTTTTATGTTGTTTCACAGAAGTGAGTGTGCTTGACAAACCACCTGTAGGCCCAATTCAATCCCTTGGCCCTTCCCCCTACCCAATTCCCAATTCTCTTTAGCTTAAAGGCGTAGGGCTATGGGGAAGGGCTAGATAGCCCTTGAAACAAGAGATTTTTCAGGACCACACTAGAAACCAAGAGGTAAGAAAATTTCTCAGAATACACCATCTACAACGGCAACATGGCTGCACACGGAAGAGATGCAAAAGATGCCCAAATTAGCTTTTTTTTTGTCATTATTACGAATTTTTACAACAAACAAGTATGTTTTAATACATTCATAACGATGTTCGTGTTTTACTGTCATGCTTTAAAGAATAACGCTAAAATAAAAACTGCTATATTTTGTATCTATAATCCCTAATAATAACTCCTGTTTAGTAGTCCCACACCATACTTTCACATCTGACACTTGATGACACTGCAATACCCTGTCAGAAAAGTCTAGTGGCTGAAAATGACCTTTTTACAGTGTCTGTTATAATGTTAATGTTGTTTTCGTGTGTTTACATAGATGAATATGGCCACGGTGTAAATGCACAGTACAGTTACAAGCTTATTACCACGTTATGATAACATGATATCGTCGCCTTCAGTGATTTCCTGAAGATAAATACCAAAAAATAATGCAACTGGAATAACTACAGCAGTCGTGATCGTCGATGTCATATGTAGTAAGAGATTGCGATGACATATGATGACGTGTGCAGGTGTTGTAGTGGTGTCCAAAATTGTTAGGTAAATTTTGAAGCCCTTCCCTTTTCTGTTTCATGGGCCAAGGGGAAGGGGTAGGGGTACAAAATAGAATTGGGATTGGGCCTTAAACTCCATCTTACAAAGACTCAATTAGAAAACAATGTTTACTTGTGAATGTACCACAAATTATGTTGCACTACTTCAGGGCTGCTCAACCCTGTTCCTGGAGATCTACCTTCCTGCAGATTTCAGCTCCAACCCTCATCAAACCCACCTGAACTAATACATTAGGACCTGAACAGCACTTGATATTTACAGGCAGGTGTGTCTGATCAGGGTTGAAGCTGAAATCTGTAGGAAGGTAGATCTCCAGGAACAGGGTTGGTCACCCCTGCACTACTTGTTCGAACTTTGTTCATACTTAAATACTTTGTTTGCACAATATCTTGCACAATATTGTTCTGTCTTATGTAAAAGTACTTGCTTAGTCTGTCTCATATTATGCAAAAAAAAAAAAAAAAAGGAAAGAAAGCCCCACCCCCTGCACAATATTTCTTTTTAGTTGGAAATACATCAACAAACTGAGATAAAAGTCTCAGCAACTTCCATTTCACGTGGGCTTCAACTCTTCTGGGAAAGTTTTTTCTTTAAGCTAGTTTGTCTTTTCATATGAATAAGTCCATCCCATGTTTGCACTGCATCATTGTAACTGCACTTCTGAGAGTTATGCATATGCGTATGAATAAAATAGAGGTTTCTGTTATTCACAGTCATCTCTATACCATTTGGCTGATTAAGTTGTGACGGCAATGCTGGCACAACGAAATATGTGTAGCCAAAACATGTTTCTCCTCCTCTCTGCTCCTCCAGACCTTGTGAGTCTGATTATTATCTATTGTCATTCAGCTGGTTTTTGGAGGGAACAATGTGTCCTCTTGTAGGGAGCATGTTTGTGACAGAAACATAATTCCAAGAAGAGGCCTAAGTGAGTTTCTTCTTAAAGATGTCTTGTCCGAGACGACAAAACCATGTCTAATTAAACTTCATTATCTCACTTGTTCATCGTATTTGATTACATCGCTAAATCCGCCCCGCCATCACTATGAGTCATCTTATATCATGCCAGCAGTGTCACAAGAAAGTCATTTTGCTGGAATTCCTGTTGAAATTACTCAGAGTACTTTCATTAAGTAAAAAAAGAATAAGTTGTTACCTCAAATATTGAGTGGTGATGTTTTGTGGACTGTATTTATGTATCATTAATAACCATTTTGGTAAAAAATGTATTGTAACTGGTGAAACATTCAATCTGCTTGATTTCTACTTAGGTAGAAAAATGAAGGTAAAAAGGAGGTAGAAGATATTTTCAGTTTCTCTGTATTTGCTGTAAGATCCTCCCAGTTAGCTCAATGAAGGTATCCACTGGTGGATGAAGGTTCACTGCGTGTTCGGGCTTTCCAGTGCACAATGTTGTTTCAGTTTAACTTTAACTCATATCTGACTCCAATTTGAATATGAGGTGGTTTACAATATTAATATATTTATCTTTTGTTTATCCAATCATAAAACATTAAGAAGATGATATCAATATATAATTTAGATAAATGTTTGAACCTTTTGTTTTATTTATTGGTCCCCCTTAGATGTACACCCTTGAGTAAAGACAACATCCTTTCTAATCAGAGGTCACGGTCATTATTATAAATGTACCGGACTACTGCTCTCTATAACAATTTTGGTTTAGCCAAGCCCATGGTTCCCCATGTACACTTAATTTAGAATAACATTACTTTCAAACAAGGGTCAGGCACCCTATCTAGGTTAGTCGGGCAACACCTTGTTGCCCTAGATGGAAATAACTCCTTTTCCACCTAAGTGCAATTGAATCAATATCAAAAGTCAGTCGGATCCCTAAAATACAATTAGTGTGCCCAATACTCAATCTCAACTGGATTTTAGTCTGTCTACTGACCTGACGCAGGAAGTGCGGAAACAAGGATACTGTGTAATTTACTAGAATTAATAATTACAGAGTAAGCAGAATGTGTTCAAACATAACAATTTAATAGTCAGGTAAATATGTATTATGCCAATTATTCAGTCGATTCATAAACAATCAATACAAGACATCAAATTCTCAAAGATAGATCTAAGATCAAAAGATGCATACCTGACTTCAAAATATACATAGTATAGAGCATGAGAGCTTCACACTATGGGCTAATCTGGTTACAGATTCGCGCCCAACATCTTGAAATTTCCCTTAAATAGTCAAACCAAGAATCTCCTTCAAGGAGGGGTATGTGTGGAACAACAAAAGGCATTTGCATTTAGTGGCATGTTAGATTCTGAAGAGTTTCTGCCTATAGGGAACAAATGGTCATTTGAATAGAAGCCCCCTAGGTAAAAACACATCCTTAGCAGTGGTTCAAAAGATACCTGAAGTTATATATCTATTATCTTGATTATGTCTATTTCTGAGGGAATGAGACCATTGTACAAGTCGCACTGAGACATTTCAAATGACATCAAACATGATAGATGAAGTCACTTGGATTGATATAGAACCTTCATACTTTGAAAATGTAGTATAGTGATATCGCGAGAAGAGCGAGACTTCGGGAGATCAGAGTGAGAGAACAGACATGGAAGCACGTAGTTGAGAGTTGTTAATAAATAAGTTAAGTACATGAATAAAGTCTGAGGATTATTGAGTTCAACAACACAACATAAATGGCGACGAGGATGAACACTTCACATGATTACAATTTAATCTTGGAAGCGATTTGATAGACAGGCAGTCCTGACATGGAAAACGACGCTGCTGCACGGGCGCAAACGCCACCAAGACCTGTTGCTCAGGCACAGTTATCGCCACCTATTCCACTGAACCTCGGAGCTTTGGATTTGTATGCAGAATACAAAATATGGAAAGACTCTTACAGTTTTTTTGAGTTGGCTAGTGGAGCTATCAACGCTGCTGATGCGGTAAGACGTGCTACCTTTTTGCATTGCATTGGTGCACCTGTGCAGAGGATTTTTGCAAACCTCCCGCGACCTAAAGAGTCATTTACCGAGACTGTAGCTGCCCTAGATGCTTACTTTACTCCACGAAAAAATGTTGTGCTTGAAAGACACAAATCTAAACTGATCTAAACTACATAATGAAACGATTGACGCATTTGTGAATGCGTTAAGGGAACTGGCAAAATCATGCGAGTTCGGCGCTTTAGAAAGTGATATGATACGAGATCAACTCGTGGAGAAATGTGCACTTAGACGGTTAAGAGATAAACTGTTGCAAGAAGAAGGGCTTACACTGGAAAGAGCATTAACTATTGCTAGAATCTGTGAATCAGCCCAAGCTGAATCTAAAGTGCTCTCAGAAAACTCAGCAGAAAAGGACAAGAGTGGCAGTGGTCATCTGAAGCAGAACATGCATTTAAAGGCCTCAAAAAGGAATTGGTTAGTGAACCGTGCCTAGCATACTTCAACATGAATACACAAACATTTGTGATAAGTGATGCACGTCCAGTTGGACTGGGAGCAGTTTTGCTTCAGACTCAAGCAGATGGAACCAAGAAACCGGTAGCATATGCAAGCCGCTCACTGACACCCACAGAACGGCGTTATTCTCAGATAGAACGTGAAGCCCTAGGATGTGTATGGGCAGTCGAACACTTTAGAGCATATTTATGGGGAGGCACATTTACCCTTCATACAGATCACCGACCTCTCATTTATATGCTTAATCCAGAAAAGTCAAAGCTTTTACCTCCACGAATACAAAGACTCGGTTTGAGACTGTGTCCATACGACTATAAGATTGAACACATTGCTGGTAAAGCCAATGTTGCAGACTCACTTTCCAGACTTGCGTTACCAGAGACGGAAGACAACAGTTATGTGGATGAGTATATGGACAGAGTGCTTACTGTAAATATGATGGATGTTCAAGCCTTATCTCTGGAAAAACTCAAAAGTGCTACAGTGACAGATACTACGTTGACACAGCTGCTTTTCATAGTGGAGACAGGACAGTGGCCTGCTAGACTACCTAAAATCTTACAGCCATACAAGCGGAATGCAGACGAGTTACCAGATTATGATGGCCTTTTGCTGAGGGGAAAAAGAATAGTTCTGCCTTCTCCACATATTCAACAAGCTCTGAAAATAGCACACAAAACACATCAGGGTATTGTTCGCACAAAGCAATTTTTGAGAAGCAAATTCTATTGGCCTAACATGGACATGGATGTAGAAAGAATGACCAGAAATTGTAATGCGTGTACTGAATCAACCTTTGCACAAAGATCTACCGCTGCATCCATTAGAACTTCCATCTAGGCCTTGGACAAAACTAGGTGTTGATTTGGTGGGTCCTATCGAGAATGTGTATTTACTCACTGTTATAGACTACTACTGTATACATCATATCCTGAAACAGTAGTCATAAATGACATAACTTCGGAGACTGTTACCAAGGAAACTATGAAAATCTTTGCCCGATGTGGGTATCTCTTGGAGGTTGTGACGGATAACGGCAGGCAATTTGTGGGAAAAGTCTTTGACGCATTCCTGAAAACTAGTGGAGTTAAGCACATTAAAGCTTCACCGTACTATCCTAAAAGTAACAGTGAAATCGAAAGATTCCATCGCTATCTGAAGAAAGCCTTCAAATCGGCTAAAAGTGAAGGAAGAAAATGGAGGGAGGAATTATCAAAGATTCTTCTTGCTTATCGATCAACACCACACAGATCATCAGGTGAGACACCGGCCAATCTGATGTTCGGAAGAGACGTTCGCACAAAGTTACCTAGCCTCATCACCGACAGTCGAGATACAAAAGACATTGAAAATCATCATAAAATCTACAAAGAAAAAAATGAAAGAGTATGCAGACATAAGTTGGGAAATATAGTATATGTTGCAAGTATGGAAGATTGAAAGCTAGACTCGAAATATAGAGACACTCGCTATGTATTGCTGAAGCATACGTCAGACAGTTCATTTGAAATTGTCAATGTAGAAGATGGATCCAGAATTGTGAGAAATGTAAAACACATGCGTCGTGTACCTGTTCCATTGGAGATCAGCATGCCAGATTCTGCTGAAAACTGGAGTGATGAAGGAGCTCAAGAGACATTGTTGAAGTCAGACGTTTCGGACCAGTCCCAGAATTCATCAGTTGCAATACCAGAGATAACTAGCACAGTACCAGAGACTACTAACATGCCTGTGACTACTCGTAGTGGTAGAGTGGTTAAGAAACCTGCTCGTTTTAAGGACATGATTATGTAGATGTTTAAGTAGGCCCCGTTTTCTGATTGTTGTTCAGTTTAGCCTTAAAAAGCAGTTGAGTAACAGTAACAAAGATGTTTAAGTTTATTGAGATCACTTGTTATTTGGTGCTATTTAAAGTTCTTTAATGCTAATGATGGGAGGGATGTAGTATAGTGATATCGCGAGAAGAGCGAGACTTCAGGAGATCAGAGTGAGAGAACAGACATGGAAGCACGTAGTTGAGAGTTGTTAATAAACAAGTTAAGTACATAATTAAAGTCTGAGGATTATTGAGTTCAACAACACAACAGAAATGACCATTCTGTGTGAGATGAAGAGGAGGGTGAGTGAACAGGGGGTTGCAGGAGATGCTTCAAATGTAAATGAAGGAAAGGAGAGGAGTGAACTTTCCAGCATTCCCACCTGGTGAGGTGTGGAGTCAACCCATGCTTGTATTATCAAAGACATCAAAGTATTTGTGGTATCTCAAATCTTCCATTGCTATTTATAGTTATGTGTATGAGTAAGATGATTTTGTTTGTCCTTACAAAATGCTGATGACGTCTTTATAATTAACCCCCCCAAAAAAGGGTGACATGTTCTAAGGCATGTTTATATTCATTTTTAGACAGCACAATAGCAATGTTTCAACTTTAGAAGCTTTATGAAATCAGTATTTTTGCTTTGAATAACACTGAATGAAAACATTTGTTATTCAGAACTTGATTTACCAAGTGCAACATGTTCCTGGCTCAACATCTTTGTTTATCACAGAACAACATTCCAATCAGCCAATCATATTTGAAAGACTAGTTTACAGTTTAGTTAAGTTTATGTTTACAAAGGATTAAAGAGTCAGTTCACCAAAAAATGAAAATTCTGTTATAAAACACTCACCCTCATATTGATACAATCGACTGAGGCCTTTGTTCGGCAATAGTCCCAAGATGTTACAAACCCAGGATAGGAACTAAAAACATTGTCATTCCATGTGAGTTTGGTTCAATTGTAATTATGCAGAGCTCCAAAAACTGTTATGTGCACCAAATAATCTGTAAAAATAACTTTGTTCACATATTATCTTAGTAAATGTGTACATTGACAACCTGATGTTGGAATGAAGACATGAAAAAAGTTTTTTTTTTTTTGAGGTTTTTAAAGCTCAGTTGAATAACTTAGATCACAGTTAACAGTTCCATTTTAACCCTAAGAATACAGTTAGTTTTGACCATATTTGGAAGGGTCATGATGTAACGATGTGAGGTGCTTCATTAGATTAAAATTAGATAAGAACTACTTGTCACAGCTGCAGAGAAACTCTTTTTTTTTTTCCTGGGCATAAACATTCTTGCCTTTCACTTCAACGAGGGAAAAGTAGTGCT
This sequence comes from Danio kyathit, assembly GCA_903798195.1. Classification (NCBI taxonomy): domain Eukaryota; kingdom Metazoa; phylum Chordata; class Actinopteri; order Cypriniformes; family Danionidae; genus Danio; species Danio kyathit. The sequence goes on along the minus strand of LR812521.1, from coordinate 58,680,296 downwards.
TATATTTCCAGTGTGCAGAAGCTACCTTTCAACTTGTTGGACTTGCCATTGTTCTGACATTGTTCTGTGCGACTGACTGTGCATGTGCTTGTGTGTGAACACCTGCACTACTCTGCTTCTGATTGGCAAATGATGGAAATGTAGTCTATCTTAGCCAATCATCACGTTTTCAGTTATACCATGTTTACAGAAACACAAATCATCATCATCACTGGTTGGTTATGTGTCCCACCCCAGACCCAAACACTCACTCACACACCCCAGAGAAAGAGAGGTCTTATGGCTGAGAGAGACGCCGCTCGCATGAAAACCGCTTCAGTGTTCTCAATTATAGTAATGCACATTTTATTGTCAGTAACTGTAACAGCGTTGTAACGAGGAAAACAGTAATTCCTTTGATTACTCGCTACCAAAAAAAGGATCGCCACTAGTAACGTTGTTTATTTATAGCACCATTATTCCATCACTGTCTCGTCCCTGTATGAACAGAGTAGGAGTTTGGTTTGCATTGCTGGCAATAAGTCAGACTTGTTTCCAGTGCATGTTGGGCTCCGGCAGGGCTGCCCTTTGTCACCAGTTTTGTTCATAATTTTTATGGACAGAACTTCAAAGCGCAGGGTTCGGGGAACACAGGCTCTCATCTCTGTTATTTGCAGACAATGTCGTTCTGTTGGCTTCTTTGAATATGGACCTTCAGCATGCACTGGGGCAGTTTGCTGCCGAGTGTGATGTGGCTGGGATGAGAATCAGCACCTCCAAGTCCGAGGCCATGGTGCTCCAGCGGAAAAAGGTGGTTTGCAATCTCCAGGTAGGAGGAAAGTCCTTACCCCAGGTGGAGGAGTTCAAGTATTTTGTGGTTTTATTCATGAGTGAGGCAAGGATTGAACGTGAGATTGACATGCAGATTGGTGCCGCGACAGTAGTAGTGTGGTCAATGTACGGCAAAGCTCTCGATTTACCGGTCAATCTACATTTCTACTCTCACCTATGTTCATGATCTTTGAGTCATGACCGAAAGGACAAGATCTCGGATACAAGCGGCTGAAATAAGTATCCTTCGCAGGGTGGCAGGGTGCACCCTGACAGAGGAGCTCTGTCAGCCAGGAGGAGCTCAGAGTAGAGCAGCTGCTCCTCCACATCGAGAGAAGTCAGCTGAGGTGGCTCGGACATCTGTTTCGGATGCCGTCAGGACGCCTACCTAGGGAGGTGTTCCAGGCATGTCCCACCGGGAGGAGGCCTCAGGGGAAGACCCAGGACACGCTGGAGGGACTATGTCTCTTGGCTGGCCTGGGAACACCTCGGGATCCCCCCGGAGGAGCTGAAGGAAGTGTCTGGGGAGAGGGAAGTCTGGAGTTCTCCTAAGACTGCTGCCCCCACGACCCGGCCCTGCATAAGTGGATGAAAATGACATGCCATATTCCATCACTGGTGATATGACACGATGCATAAATATGCTTTAAACATTTATATTTGTCAGTTTACTTTTTTTGTGTGTCCTCATTACAATCAGTACATGATGTTAAACAAACAAAAGATCCATTTAAACAGACCGTATGCATCCTTGGGATTGCATTGAAGGAATTTGTAATCTATATATCCCACAATCTGCTTTCTGACTAGCTGTACATAATTATACACATAATTCAGAACTGCTTCACACAACAGCTTACGCTTCCTTAAAGCCCGTTCCATTTTCAAGTAAGAGTCCCACATACATACTGTAGTAAGATAAACTTAAAAATAAGGGGGGAAAATTATCATCGTTGTAATCTCAAGAAACTTAACCAATCGAACACACCCTGGGACGTGCATATTAATGATCATGTGTGCAACATAACAGAACACTCAGGATTTACATGAAAACAATGAAACAATACACACCAAGCTAACGGCCGGCCGTTATGCTTTTTCTGTCCATTGGTCAGGCTAGTTGGTTTGGTATGTTTCACATGTCGAGTCAGACTAACAAACATTTTCTTTCTTTCTTTTTTTTTAGTATTAGGCTTAATTTGCTTTTCCAAGGTCAATCGAGACAAAGTTATATTAAATAAAAATACTGTGCAAAATAAAATACTGTGGATTATATTTTACAAAGCACATGTTCCAATTTTGCTGTGTATCCTGTGTGTAACGGTATTCTCGTACATACCTAAATGATGATTTCCACATGGGTCATTAATTTTTAATTCACTATGTTTATTTCAGCAGTTTCTAATAGGAACCATATCTTCTGTACCTCATTAAGCAGAAGGGTTGGACAGTGACTCATAAATTCAGCCCTAAGTAAATGCTTACGTGGGGCCCATTATAAATATGTGGGATGTTAAAATACGTCCAGGTGGAGTCCTGGAGCTGCTTACACCTGCTGAGAGAGAAATGACACCCTGAGTACATTACGGTCGTCTCCTGTGATAATGACCAGGATTTTATGGAGAGAAGCTGTGGAGGGTCTGAAGTAATAGTTAAGATAATCTTTTTCTGAGACAAAATTGAGGGCAATAAGGTACATCCAAAATGTTCGGACATTTTAGTACTGTTTACAGGTTCAAACTATCGCCTGAGCTCATTGTTTTGATAAAACATGGCAGCTGCCTGAGCTAATAATGTTCAAAGGCCATTAAAAGAAGGGAATTTTATCTCAAACAGAGTTACGAGCCACTTTATTGAAGAGATAAATTTACGAAAACATGAAAAACTAGCTGAGGCAACTGTGAGAGAATCGAGATTTCATAACAGTGCAGTTTAAAAAAACAAATGAGCCGTTGTTTGTGTTCAAATCGGGCTTTGAAAAAGAATCATGTTTTCAGATCTCATTCTCGGTGTGTGGTGTAATTAGAAACTACAGGAAATGTTTTGAAGAAAATAGATATACAGTAGAGACCAAAAGTGAGGTCCAGGTGGGACATTTGCACAATATTTGTTTTATTGACTCTACAAACTTTAATTAAACCATAAAAATGGACACATTTCCAGGCATCTCAGCATTGGAAGTCGTCATAGTTGGGTAAACTTAGGGCTCATTCACACAAACACGTCTTTGCTTCTAAATATGTGGCATGTGTCGCTCTGAAATGGGTTTAAAAAACACAGCAAGGTCCATGTGATGTGATATTATGAACGTGATGTAATAATGACAATAATGAACTGATTACAAAGAGGAAAACAATATGTTAAGTATTTGAAGATGCATCATATAACTCATATCTGGACAAAGCCACAATGAGTTCTTCTTCCACTATGATATAACAATGTAATGTAATGTAATGTGTAATGTGTTTTATATAGCGCATTTTATTGTGTATAGCCATACACCCAAAGCGCTTTACAATCACGAGGGGGGTCTCTTCACACCACCACCAGTGTGCAGCATCCACTTGGCTGATGCGACGGCAGCCACAGGACAACGGCGCCAGTGCGCTCACCACACACCAGCTATTGGTGGAGTGAAGAGACAGTGATAGAGCCAATTCTGTGGATAGGGATGATTAGGAGGCCATGATCGTAAGGGCCGACTGAGGGACTTTGGCCAGGACACCGGGGTTACACCCCTACTCTTTACGAGAAGTGCCATGGGATTTTTAATGACCACAGAGAGTCAGGACCTCGGTTTAACGTCTCATCCGAAAGACGGATAAGACAATAATTAAGACAGTTGTCTCGCCAACTTTCTATTATAAACGGAAGCTTGCAATGGTTGCCCTGCCTCCTTTCTTTCTTTTACATAATAAGTCAAAGCACTAAAATATAGAGCTGATACAGGACTGTCCCAAGAAAAAATTAACATATGAAGAGTTCAGATGCAAAACCCTCTAAATCCATCAGACCTCTTGTCTTGTAAATGAGCATTTTCTATCAGGCTCCTCTGATTGGGTTCATAAGTTTCATTTTATAGCTAATGATAAAGTTATTAGCTAGTAAATAAAATAACTTTTTTTCCAAAAATGTCACTTCAGAAAATTCCTTGTTTTTTAACAAGATAGATTTTCTTTTGTGTCAAAACCAGCTAAATCCACTTGTGCTTTTTTTTTTGCAAAAACCTCTAAATCCACCTATTGGTACAAGGCAGTGTAATTAGTTGAAAATAACCAAAGATGCAAATTATTTTGTCAAACATAAAACACATTACACAGACCACCTAAAATTACAAATATTTAAATCTGTCAAGTAAGTGGCGGTTCATTCCACTGTGGTAACCCCTGATAAACCAGGGAAAAAGCAAAAGGAAAATTAATGAATGAAATCTGTCAAGTAAGTGCATTAATCAATAACATTAAAATGGACACTAATTAAATCTTAACAATCTGTTGTCAATTCTGATATTTAGGATTTAGATTTTAATGTAAGTAGAACAATGAAACATTGCAAACATTGTAAGCTAAGCTTGGTAGATTCAAATAATGTAGAGTAAAACATTATGAAACATCAATATCTGTGCATTGTCCATTAATATAAAAAGCTTATCAGACGTACAGGTATTATGAAGTAAATATACAATATATTTATCTTTTAAAAAATAGCTTAAATTAGCAAATAAAACACAAAGCCTACTGGGCAAAAAGGGGATGCCTCTCAGACAATTTTAGAAGCTGTTATTCATTCTCACCATACTTAAGGTCTTGGTCTCTTGTTTGTCCTCATAGCATCCATGTGAGATAAAAGAACGGCATCTTAACTTTTTCTTTCGTGAAACACAGTTGCCGTTTAATGTATAGTAAATCAGACTCATTCAAAGTAGCGTCGCTGCACAAAATTTTTTTTTTATGAATGCATGTTACACTTCCGACTGTACAGTGTGTTTTCTTTTTCTTATAATGTACTGAGATTCACTATTATATTATTATAATTATAATTCACTGACAGTCGGACAGGCTTATGCAGTTCATCAAACTCCATCTTTTAAAATCGAAAGCGGAATATGTCTTCTCATAAAAGCTGGCGTATCAGTGCGCCGTTACATTGAAAACATATGATTCGATTCGCGTCTTCTGATTGGTTCTCGGGACATAGCGGCTTTTGCTGTCAAAGGCAAGTGGCGTTTAGCGGCTTTTGCCAACAAACTGTTATTTCTGAATGCGCTAACGCTGGGATTTGGATGATTAGAAGCAAATCTATTTGTTGATGGTGTACTACATGCCTAAAGCATTCACTTAATGTCATTATCTCATTTATTATCTTATCTCATTTTCAAAATGCATGTTTTTTTGTTGTTTCATGTATTTATTGGACTGTCCTGAGTAATAAATTTTTATTAAAAGATGTTCACAAAACAACAAAAAAACATATCTGAAATGATAAAATACACCCTGCGAAAGGTTGTGTACTTGGTTAAAAGAGGCAAAATTGTATCTGCAATTAAATGAGGGGGGTCAAGGCCTTATGGACATTAAGTCCAAAGTTTTCAGACTGCAGACCGCCCAAAAACCTCTTTATCAACAGTCTCAAAACTGGACTGCTATTGCTTGTGATCTATTAAATAGAGTGGGATGGATGAATCTGAACAGACACCTTTTTTAATGAATTTGAAGGATATTGATTTTAATGGACTCTCTTCTTTTTATACATCAGTATTAATGCTTGGCAAATAATTACAGATAAAAGAGATCTGACTGATGTAACACAAGAATAGGTGCTTGAAGAACCATTAGTTTATAATTCCTCTTTATTTAGTGAGATTTTGAAATCTAAGGGTGTCTGCACAAGTTTGGTTAAAGCTGGAATATGCAAAATCTGCCTTTTAAGAACAATGAATTGGTGGATTTTTGCAGAAAAACTTGCTGTGAAGATCAGTGTACACTCTGGTTTTTAATACTGTGTGCGTTTTTTGGGTTTTGCTAGAAGGGATATATTTGCAGCATGGAATTTAATGAGAATTATTACTTAAATGACCCATTAATTGTATTTTATTAATGTCTGTCCCAACCCTCACTGTAATGTAAAAACAGTAATTATAATGAGAATCATTATTGATTACATTTAATTGTATTTTATTTACTGTATGTCCACCCCTGCCCCAACCATCACAGTAATGTAAACATATTAATTATTGTTTTACAGTATTACAAAAAATATGCAAATATTTAGCCCTGTGCTCAAGTACAGTATCTCCAAGCTCAGGGTTCTCCCATGGGACAGCATGCCAAACCTGCAATTAGTATCAAACAATAGCTAAGTGTGAACTCTTGAAGCCATATTGATGTGAGCACCTGCAGCTGTATCCCATCTAGACTTTACCCTGTTTTTCTTTTTTATTGTTATTTTTTTGTTTTGCTTTGTGATTATTGTTCATGAGTCCCTTGTTTGTTCTGAACAGTAAAACTGCTGTTTAAGATAAATCCCATGTGTCCTGCATGGGCCGCTCTAAGATTCTAACGGTATGAAAACCTTGGATAAAAATATCACGGTTTTACGGTATTGGGATTAATTATCTAAAAAAATATTCTTTTTAAATGTCTGGGTAAACAAAAAGAACTTTTTTCCGCTTTGAACACAATGGCTGCGTCCGAAATTGCATATTTCCATACTATATAGTATGCTAAAAACAGTATGCGAGCTGTGTAGTATGTCCAAATTCATGGAAATCGAAAAACAGTAGGCGAGAAGTACCCGGATGACCTACTACTTCTGCCGAGATTCTAAAGTGCGCATCTGATGGAGGCTACGATATCCCATGATGCCCCGCAAGAGAATTCATGAATGGGAGTGAAGCAGGTGTGTTCATGATAAAATGATGATCATGATAAAATGGTGGATGTAGTACGTCCTCCATTCATACTGCTCACATTCATACGTACTTTTCTATCGGTCGAGTAGTAAACAATTTCAATTTAAGCGGCATCTTTGGATATCTTTTCTGATGGAGATACTGTTGTCTTAAAAAACAAACAAAAAAAAAGTAAAAAATAAATAAATTACATATACCGTAGGAACGGTTTAACTGAAAAATTGGTGGTTTTAAAACCTTGACTTTTGTAAACTACGGTATACCTTGAAAACGGTTATCATCCCATGCCTAGTGTCCTGCCTGCAGACTCTTTAGTTTCCCAGCATGTTTTGCATAATTGAACCCTTTCCAGCAGTGACTGTATGATTTTGAGATCCATCTTTTAACAAAGGACAAAAAATAGCATGCATTTTGTATGATCTCTATTATTTTGTTTTAAAGTACTCAAATTTTGCAAGGGCTTCACAAACTTCCAATCAACACTGTATGTTCCTGCTGTATATTGCTTTTGATTTATATATATTCCTGTTAATTATCAGTAGAGTACTCTGACTTGACTCCTAGATGAACGCTATATCTTTGGACATCCACTGATCATTTTCAGAAACACAGAGGCCCAAGAAAGGGTACATTTCTGTGAGGATGACCAAATAATGTAATTATAGGATTGAAATACCAGATATGGTGTAATTATATGATTACAGTAGAAATAGCAGAGATGCTATAATTACGATTATGACAGCTGATGCGGTCATTCTTCAGGAAACCGCACTCCTCATATCTTTCCAAAGGCCTTAATGAACAGTTTGAGAGGCATGCGCTCCCTGCTTTAGAAATTGGCACGTTGTTGTTAGGAATTATAGTAATTTGGGGACGGAGGCTGCTGGATCGTGCCGAGAATGTGATCTAATTGCTAAGTCGTGTGCTTTTATAGACCTCAGGTTAATGGGCAGGCCGTTTTTATATAGCGCATACTATAGATTATGCTGCTAATTGACTCGAGAGGTCAGATTCGGTCGCTGACATGAATGTGGTTGATGTCAAATCTAGACTAGCTAATGAGGTCATAGATTAGCTTAATTGACATGTTCTAGATTTATTGTCCTTTTTTTGTTTGGCAGCATTTTCTGCTTCTGTTTGTGTGTCTTAAATAAAGTGCAAACAGATCAGCTTAAAGGAAGTTCAGTCAAAAGTGACAAATGTTTCAACATTAGCGCACCTTCAAGTCTAAACTTGTTTAACCTTTCTTAGAATTTCTCAAGTATGTGCTTTTCAAAGCATAAACTCTGAAAGGTATTAGAAAAGTAGTTCAGAGTGTAATCAGAAATTAACAGATTTGTTAATATCTGTTAATACAGTTGAAACCAGAAATGTACATACACTCTAAAAAAAGGAACATAACCATTTTTATAAAAAATGTCTGATGGTAAATCATACTAAACGTTTACTATTTTAGGTCTGTTAGGATTACCTAAATCATTCACAGCTGCTAAATGCCAGAATAATGAGAGCATTTTTTTTGAGAATGTTTTATTAGTTTCTAGACAGTCAAAAGTTTACATACATTTCCTTGGTATTTTATTTAGCTTTGCTTTTAAACTGTATAACTTTGGTCAAATGTTTTGGGTATCCTTCCACAAGCTTCTCACAATAGTTTGCAGGAAATTTGGCCCATTCCTCCTGACAGAATTGGTGTAACTGAGTCAGATATGTAGTCTTGCTCGCACAAGCTTTTTCAACTCTGCCCACAAATTTTCTATATGATTGAGTTCAGGGCTGTGTGATGGCCACTCCAAAACATTCACTCTGTTGTCCTTAAAGCACATTTTAACTGATTTGGCAGTATGCTCAGGGTCATGGCCTGTTTGGAAGACCCATTTGTGGCCAAGTTTTAATTTCCTGGCTGATGTCTTGAGATGTTGCTTCAGTATTTCAACATAATATTCTTTCCTCATAATGCCATCTATGCTGTGAAGTGGACCAGTCCCTCCTGCAGCAAAACAGCCCCACAACATGATGCTGCCGCCCCATAATTTACAGTTGGGATGGTGTTCCTAAGCTTGTAAGCTTTTCCCTTTGTCCTCCAAATGTAACACTGGTCATTATGGCCAAACAGTTCTATTTTAGTTCCATCAGACCACAGGACATGTCTCCAAAAATGTGTCTTTTTCCCAGTGTAATTTTGCAAATTGTAATCTGGCTTTTTTGTTGATTCTTGCTTGTTGATTTTCCCATGTTGTCACATACGGAAGCAGTGTGTTTGAGGTTTTCCTTAAATACTATTCTACAGCTGTGCCTCCAATTAACTCAAATGTTGTCAATTAGCCAATCAAAAACTTCTAAAACCTTGACACCATCATCTGAGCTTTTTCAGAGGCATAATAATCTTATTGTATGTAAACTTGACTTTCAAGAAAAGTTAAACAATTTCTCAAAAATATCTCTCATTATTCTGCTATTAAGCATAACAGAAACACATTTGATAATCTTAACTTACCTAAAAGAAAAAGTTTAGTCACACTAACATCTGACTTTAAAAAAAAAAAAATGATTGTGTGCCTTTTTATACTGTATACACTGCTCAAAAAAATAAAGCAGTTACTTGGAGTTACATTGTGCTGTTTAAGCGTTCCCTTTATTTTTTGAGCAGTATATATTTGTAAAAATTCAGCAGCATTTATTAACTAACCCGACCATACAGGATTTAGCAATTCCGCGAGCGCTGAATTTATCTCAAAATCAAGCAAATGTCTTGAAATTATGTGCAGTTTTTTTAATTGCTGCAGAATTTCAGCAATTTTTGGCAGTCAGGACATTGTTCAAATTCCTGGCATGCCACAGAGCGCCATCTACATAGTTTTACATGCAAATAACATAGTATTTGCGAATATAATGTGCTTGTCTGGTTTGCAAAGCCTTGAGTTGTCAATACATGTTTCTCAAACAACATAGATGACTTAGCATTTATTTTAAAACAATTGGTTTCATTCGATATCAATATGATAGAGCAAGCTTTGGGATAAACTAGTTTCTCTCTGTTTCTCCCAGTGTTTTATTACTGTTACTAGGCGCAAAGGGTAGCACCGTCGCCTCACAGCAAGAAGGTTACTGGTTCGAGCCCCAGCTGGGTCAGTTGGCATTTCTGTGAGGAGTTTGCATGTTCTCCCTGTGTTTGCATGGTTGTCATCCTGATGGTCTGATTTCCTCCAGTTGCTCCGGTTTCCCCCACAGTCCAAAGACATGTGCTGTAGGTGAATTGAGTAAGCTAAATTGTCTGTAGTGTATGTGTGTATGTCCTGGTCCTCCAGGTTGGGGGTTGAGCATTGGACTAACAACCCACCTCATAAAAACTAGATGTTGTGAATCACCAATATAGTGCGGCTAAATATCAACTTCTATATAAATTACCATGGGAGTAAGTACGTAAAGTTGTGTATAGTTTCTGAAAAAAAAAAACCATAAACAAATACCACAAAATGTGAGACAAATTTGCTAAAACTTGCAACAAAATTACTTATTTTAGTGACCAAATTCCTATTGCAAAATTCTACCATGGATGGACTAATTAACACTAAAAGTTTAATGTAATAATACATAAATTAAAAGATAACTGAGGTTCAGGTTCATGCAGTATCTACACAAAAAAAATATTTTTTTTTTACTCGTTCAAACTGCTTAATTAAAATGAGCTGAAACAACACTATTCTTGAGATTTCATTGGGACAACTTAATTTTTTATGTTCAATCCACATAAATTTGTTAAAAGTGTTACATTAACTTAATCGATTTGTGTTGGAACAACATGTATGAATTGTGTGGAACCCTGCATTTTTACAGTGTATGGTTCCATGACAAACATCCACAAAACATTTTCTCTACACAAGGTCCTTTATGGTGTTCAGCAAATGGAAAAAAAATTATTAAAAAAATGTATTTAACATTACGAACTGAACATTTGACCACATTAGCATTTCGACTACGAAACAATTCAGCCACATGTCTCTTTTTTTTTTTTTCAAATTTGTTTATTGATTTTTTTCCTTTTCTCCCCATCAACTAGGCATACAACAACAATGCAGCCTACCCAGCACATATCCACACCCTTCTTATATATGTATATACACATATACATACACACATATACACATTCAAATAACATAAAAAAAATAAATAAATAAAAAACAATAATAAATATGAAAATTATCATTCATTCATTTTCTTGTCGGCTTAGTCCCTTTATTAATCTGGGGTCGCCACAGCGGAATGAACGGCCAACTTATCCAGCACATTTTTGCACAGCGGATGCCCTTCCAGCTGCAACCCATCTCTGGGAAACATCCACTACAGACAATTTAGTCTACCCAATTCACCTGTACCGCAAGTCTTTGGACTGTGGGGAAACCCATGCGAACACAGGGAGAACAAACTCCACACAGAAATGCCAACTGACCCAGCCGAGGTTCAAACCTGCGACCTACCGACCTTCTTGCTGTGAGGCGCCAGCACTACCTACTGCGCCACTGTGTCGCCCGATATGAAAATTATAATAAATAAATAAAAATAATGAATTGAAACATTAAAAAATAAATAATGACAAAATAACAAAAACAATGATACAATAAAAAAATAATAAACAAATAAAAATACATGTTTACAAACACACAATTTACATAATATTCATATATGGTTCCCAAAGATAGTCAAAGTCCTTCTGCTTGCCTTTGATGATATAAGTCTCTCCAGTCCAATACAGTTCAATATTTCTAGCCACATGCCTTTTAACTACCTTGTTTTCATCTGTATTTAAACTCATCCACTTGTAATTGGATTAATGCACCACTACACCAATACAAATGGGGTGACTGATTAATAAATCCTGAAAAGTCCCTAGATTAATAAATCCCGAAAAGTCGCTAGATTACGTCATGCGTGAATTTGCATATTACTGACGTCATCACGTTCTACCATTTCTTTTGTTTACAGCCTATGGTTAATAAAGGGGTATTTGAATTTGCACTACGCTTTATGTATGCATGTCAATTTAACTAAATGTATTGCTGTTTGAATACAGTATATCAGTATAGATGTGTTGTGAATTTGCAGTATTCTCTCAGGCGTAATAAACTCAGACAAGTTCTGAAACTCTCACTTAAAATATCTCTGATTGTGAACAAGAAAAGAATAAACGGTCAAATTAAATTGTTAAAATAAAGGAAAAGCAGATCGGTTTGACTGTACAAGGAAAATACCTTCACACTGCCGGTGCTAAATCATTTGCCGTCGGTACGCAGAGGAGTGATCTGCAGTCAGGCTGCAGGTGGGAGAGGCTGCTTTACGAGGACTGGGCCGCCTGTCAGAGCTCTAAGACAGGGGAAGGGCCAGCGGCATCACCCACAGCTTGTTGAGAAGAGTAGGGACAGTACATTATGGACAAATGATAGTCTATAAAAATCTCCAGTAATACACAAAAAAGTCGCTAGATTTGTCGCTAGTCGCTTTATTAAAAATTTGTCGCTAGGGGGGTCTGAAAAGTCGCTAAATCTAGCGACAAAGTAAAAAAAAATCGAAAGACTAACTATAAACTAATATTTTTATCTTCAGTAGGTTATGCATAAAATATAATAATTCTAATGGTTTAAGAAAATTAATTACATTTTTGGAAATCACCAAGCAACCCCCCTTCATTGTCCCCCGACCCTCACTTTGGGAACCGGTGAGTTACACAACTTGTATTTTAAATCAAGTATTCCTTAATATTCTGCTGTTTTTACCCCCATGCACTTGGTGTTTGAATGTGCAGGGATGTTTTTGTTAGCATTAGAGCACATGTTCTGACTTACCATGTCCTGATTGATTAGCTAACGAGTTCTGCGCTGGTTTATGTTAACACTCTTTCTTCCTGTGTCTTGAATCCGTGAACTTGCCTTCTGATAAAGTAGACTGGCCCCAATTAGCCTCTCATTTCCTTGTCGCTCTTTGTATGAAGTTACCAGATTCCTCTCAGAAGACAATGCGTGTGTGTCTGTCAGATGTTCCAGGAAGAGTAAGTTCAAAAACATTTTTTTTTTTTTTCGCAAGTATGCAAATGTGAATACCAGTGCAATGCAAGTGTTTAGTACAATGAACTATGTACAAGGACATGTGGTATTATGACACTCTGGGACTAATAAAACTCAAGCACACACTGTATACATACTGTTTCAAATGAAATGCCTGACATACTAATGTGTGACATACACACATTATCATGTTTAATACTGGTAACTGGTCCAAATCCAACCCAGGCTCATTCTGAAAACATACCTCTATATACGTTTCTGGAGGCTGTGAAATACAGCAGGAGGTACATATTTTTGCAGTTTTTGTATTCGCGAATCCACGAGAGGTCGCTGTGTAAGCTTTTTCTAGTGCCATTTGCGCCTGCTGTTCTCACCTAAACCCACCAGAGGCCGCTGTTGACTGACTGTTTGACTGACTGAATGACTGACTGACTGACTGACTGACTGACTGACTGACCAATCGACTGACACACCCTTCTCCTTCCTTAACCAATTTTATCGATTTAAACGCCCACCTACTTCCCTAAACCAAACCAACAATTTTCAAAAACAATCCAGATAAAGTAAAGCCCTCGTCTGATTTTTACCTTGTTTTCAGTTTTAAGACCACACTATTCTCACCCTGTTATCTACTTGTTTATTATATGGATTCTGTTTTTGTCTAACCTGCTTTCTGGAACCGTTCTTCACCAGACTCGAACCCCATCATCATGGTCAACTCATCTACGCACTCCAACGCGCTAACTGGACAAACGGAAAGCCGTCCACACAGAGGTAAAGGGTCAGCTAAGCGCGAAAAGGAATGGCGTCATACCGCCCCATAGCGTTCATTTAAAAAATGAAATGCAGCCATACGTGCGTCTGACTACATAAATCGCGGTCTCCAGAAACTTATATAGGACTACGTTTTCAGAAAGAGCCTGTGTTGTTCAAATCACTGTCAAATAAGAATATTATGCTAGAATACGTAACACTTTTACCCCCGGTTTCACAAACAAGGTTTAAGGCTAGTCAAGATTAAATTGCATGTTTGAGCTGTCTTAACTCAAAATAACTTGCAGTGAGATGTCTTAAAATACATCAGTGTAATTTTTTGTCTCCAGGTGCACACCAGTAATATATTTTTCTAGGCATTTTGATAAATGTGGCTTAAATAGCCTAATTCAACTAAGGCCTAGTCCTGGCTGAAGCTAAGCTCTGTTTGTGAAACTGGGCCTTAGTGTTTTATTTTTAGCATGTTTAATTCAGGTGCTGAAGAGTACTCCTTTAAGGACACACAATGTACACTACAGTCTCTTGCTTAATAGTTTATCTAAATGCTAATTATGGGTCACATGGCTAACCAAGTTTTGTGTGTGTGTTTTGTTCAAAGTCCAAAAAAATCCGCAAAAAATTGAAATTAAATCCTCAAAACAGACCATATGGTTCCATCAGAATTTTATCAAGCTACAAGAATACTTTTGTGGACACATAAAACAAAACTACTGACTTTATTCAACAGTTCTCCTCAGTGTCAGTATAGGGTGAGCGTTCAAGTTGTTATTTTTGTTTTATTTGCACACAAATGTATCCTCGTAGCTTGACAATGTTCCAGTTTGAATCACTGAAGATGGTATGTTTGATACACTGTATGGTACAGTACCATTCATCACTTTTAATGAGTAGGGAACTTTGCTGTCTAAAGAGAATGAGGAAGCTCTCTGACTTTATCCAAAAAATATTCCTTTGTGTTCAGAAGGTGGATGAAGGTCTCTGGCATTTGGAACGGCATAAGGTTGAATATTTAATGACATCATTTTCTTTTTTAGATCCATTTAAAAACAAAACAAAACATTTATAATTTAGTTGTGGAATAACAGCTGCATTTCTTATCATTTCTTATTTTGTTCGCCATAGTAAATAGCAAAAGGAAACAGTGGCGCAATGGGTAGCACTGTCACCTCTCAGCAAGAAGGTCTCTGGTTCAAGGCTCAGGAGTTTGTATGCTTTCCAACGTGTTTGTGTGGGTTTCCTTCAGGTGCTCCGGTTTCCCCCACAGTCCAAAGACATGTGCTGTAGGTGAATTTGGTAAGCTAAATTGTCCGTAGTGTATATCCTGGTCCTTCGGGTTGAGCGTTGGGCTAACAACCCACCTCATAAAAACTAGAGGTTACGAAACATTAACATGGTGTGGCTAAATATCAACTTTGATACAAATGACCCTGGGAGTAAGTAAGTATAGTAAATAACAAATTGTTAATGGCACCGCTGAGATTCTTGCATCATTTAATGAAAAGTATACTTCCTTTCCATCACCAGAGGTTGTGAGGCATTTTGGAAACACCATCTTGCGAATCAAGCTTGTGTAACTCACATTGACTGTTTTACTCTTCCACCACATCTCAGAGATGCCCTGTTGGATTTAAATGTGGTGACTGTAGAGGGTATTGGGTGCATAGAGCTGAACTCATTGTCTGTTCTGATGTTTGGCTTCAGCACCAGCTGGACCTCTTGAACCTCTCGATCTGCATGCCTTTGTTCACTGAGCTGCTTTTAAGGACTGAGTTGCTGATAATTTTTAAGGTAAGTTCTAGTTACATATTTGGGTACAAATTAGGGTACTAATTTCAAAGCTAATGGATTTAAAGCTCTGTTATCTTTAAATTCAAAACTGTTTGCGCATCGGACCACACAATTTGGCTTTAAAGCATGCTTGCAAACTGAAAATAGAGGGCTACTTTGGGCACTTCCTTGAATCCTTTGGCTCTGGGTTCAGTTGCTTGACACTCCTAGAGCTAAGAAATCTCTTAAGGATACCTTTAGCGAAATTTGGGTTGCAAGAACAAAATAAGGGTCAACTTAAGAACCTTAAGGCTGTTATTATGTATCTACCCTTATTATTTGTGTTCCCTTAAGCATTGCTACAAAATCATTAGCAACCATTTAACCTTAATAAATTGAAAAGACCAAAACTGCTCCCTTAAGTCAGCTTAAGCTTACAATATTAATTCATTAATTTTCCTTCAGCTTAGTTCACTGATCATCAACTGGCGGCCCACGGGCCTAATCCGGCCCGCTGTGCTGTTCAATCCGGCCCGCGACTGGATTCCAAAATTGTGAGGATCTAAAAGAAAATAGTGGTCCACACTAGGGCTGTGCAATAAATCGAAATCGAATCGCGATTTGGATGTTGCGATTAGCTAATCGCAAGAGGCTGCATGACATATATTATTTAACCTCCCCCGCTCAGAGCAAATGCATGACTGCCTTCTGTGTGTAACAGTCGTCTGTGTGTGACAGCCTTACTAGCCAATCGAGTGAGCACACTTTCGTACTGCACAATCAAAATTGCGCAACCGAACTATGCGGAACGCCCACAATAACAAACAGGAAAGCGCGAACAGCTGCACGAGGAGCGTCTTGCTAAAAAGCAGGGGCGTAGATTTAGCATGGACGGAGGGGACGCGGAGGAGGACCAACTATTGAAATGTCCCCACCAATAATTTAATTCACTTAAAAAAATCACGCTGTCAATATTAACCTAGACATGTTTACCTAGAAAGGCTGTGCCTTTCCCTGCTGTCATGTAAGAGGCTGTAGCTGCGTTCAGGAAAGCAGCGCCTAAACAGCGCAGGTGAATTTCCCGTGCAAGAATAAGGTGTGTGAGGTGTGTGACACACACAAAAAGGACATAAAGAGCTTTTTTCAACGAAAAGTGTAAGTCACATAAACTACTGAATGAGTCCATCATGATAATGGCATTAATGCTCGTGTTTTCCCCACTTTATCGCAGAATAAACAGCTAAATACAAAAGTATATGATCCCTGCCTGCCAGTTCTCCTGATCTCTCCGAGTAGCATGTGCAATTTCAGTTGAAACAGTTTGTCAAAAAAACTACAGACGGTGATCCATCTTTTATTAATATTCATGAGACATGTTTTATTTGCACTACGGCTAAAATAAACGGAAGTCTTTATTAAACTTTCTCTTTATCAATTAATAAACATTCTTTTAAAGTTACACTGTCAGACCTGTAGCCAGCTTATTGAATGGTTTATTTTTGCAGTTATTCGCTGATTTTCTATTTAATTATGAGGTATAAATATTACATTTTAGTGATTTTAAGAACACATTTTTGCTGCATTATCTTGTCGGATGGTTATCATAAACACACTTTTTGATTTACCAAAATATATTTTAAATTGTCAAATTGCTTATCACACTATTTTACTATTTTAAGTGTTTATTTACAAATGTGCATTTAAACTGTCAGTTTAATATTACAGTTTTAAAAAAACAATGAAAATGTATAATAAGCAAATTTATTATCTTTCATTACACACACAAATATATAAGTACAATTTCAGAGATGTTTGCTAATCTAAGTTAATATCTTTTGTTCCTTTTTTAACTAACACTCACTGCATTTTAGCAGTAAGAAGCTAAAATACAGATTATTGAATTATTGACTTGACTACAAAATTAAATCGCAAATCAAATCAAAATCGCAATATCTGTCAAAAAAGATCGCAATTAGATATTTTCCCCAAATCGCAAAGCCCTATTCCACACTATTAAAGCTATTAAACTAAAAATAACAACTGAGTCTCTTGTCAGAATAACAACCAATTATGACTATATTTAGGCTACACTTCGAAATGAGGACAGACTCAGACAGACTATGCGGCGTTAAACATTTATTGTTTCAAACAGATGTTCTCAGATTTTTATCTGATATTCTTCTTGGAGGTCCGGCCCCCAAGGAGACTGTCTGGTAAAACTCTGGCCCCTCTGGCAAATATAGTTGATGACCCCTGGCTTAGTTCCTTTATTCATCAGGGGTCACCACAAGCAGAATGAACCGCCAACATATACAGCAAATGTTTTACACAGCGGATGCCCTTCCAGCTGCAACCCCTGAACTAGGAAACACCCATACACTCTCACATTTACACACACACTCATACACTACAGCCAATTTAGTTCATCCAATTCACCTGTACCGCATGTCTTTGGACTGTGGGGGAAACTGGAGCACCCGTGCAAACCCATGCAAACTTCACACAGAAATGCCAACTGGCCCAGCCGGGGCTTGAATTAGCAACCTTCTTGCTGTGAGGCAACAGTGCTAACCACTGCGCCACCAATTAAACTGTTCAAAAAGCAAACTCAAGAGTATTCCAAAGTTACCTGGATGGTCTATTTTTTTCCTGTAGAAATTTGAAGTGCAGATCCTTATGTACTAAATTGGCAAAAATACTAAAGTGTTAACATGCGAGATGCACATGACTGACACTTAAGTGGAGAAACATTCTGGATTATATTTATTTTACGTTTTGGGTGTTATATTTTATCTTTAACAACAATGTGAACTTTTATAAAGACATAAGTGTTGATTATGCAAACACCGGAGGAGATTTCTCTGCATGAAAGACCTGCGTATGGCAGATTAACCTGCTGCTGCATCTCCAATGTGGTTGGAAATTAAATATGAAAGAAATGTGAACAATGTGATAAGTTGATTGACAGGGCACACGATTGAGCAACATAGCAGTCCATCAATAAGGAAGCAGTATGTCCCAAAGCTTGCACACTCTTCTGTTACACACTCCAAAAAAAGTTCTTAACCAAAAGTACATACTGTTAGGATAAATTATAAATAGGTGAATTGGGATGCAGCATTAGGTAAAGGTGACAGTTAAGACGTTTCCTTGTCTCAAGTATTTTTCCCCCTCAGCAACACCCAGGGTTCATACAGGCACAGTCTAATGAAAATCAAGGACTTTTAAACACTTTTTCCAGCACCTATTTTTATTTTCAATACTGACACGCAACGCATTAAACACCTGAAATCTATTCTCAGCAACCCATAAAAGCATTACATAGAAATGTATACAAATAAAAACCATTAATAATAATAATATAATAATTAATTAATCATATATTAATAATTAATAATGTAATAAACCTGCACTAAACGTGCTTGTGAAATGTTTTTTTTTTTTTGTACTCAAGTAAAAATACTATTACACTGCTAAAATAATACACATTTTAGTGAATAATACTAATATTAGGTAAAAGTACAAAGTAATCTTTAAAAAAAAACTATCCAGAGTAGTTAAATCTGATTTTCATTATGGCCCTTTTTAGGTGTAAACTTATTTAAATGGTTTAATTGCTTATATCACAAAGCTACAGGAATTTGCACTAACAAAGGAAGTATGGTCAATTTTTCCTTTCATGACAATTAATCTTTTTCAATAGCACTGCCAAAACTACCACATAGACACTTTTTGTCCATTTTTAAACTGTATTTTCAAGCTTTGAAGGGTTTAATTAAAGTATATGATGAAAATATTTAAACTTAGCCTTTTATTTACATATTTTACACTATTTTTCTTATTTGGTCATTCTTGTCTTTACAATATGGCAAATTTGTTTCTTAAATAGCTATACATCACATATTTTATTTTACACTTGGTCTTAAACTGAAATAATTTAACAGTAATAAAATAATAAAACAAATGACTTGAAATATGACAACGCTACATTTCTTTTACAGTGTTTTAAGAGCTGTATTGTTTATTTTGATAACTTTAACAACAGATTGCTTTGACCTGTAATGCTTGTACAATCACTAAGATGCGTTAAGACAGATCAGAATACAGCTAATATGTATAAATCACACAAATATCTCAAACAGAAACATTTCTAGCATAATTATTTTGTCGTAAAGAAATAAAAAAGTTCCACCTTTGCTAAAATTAAGTTTCACTTTACGATACAGCCAAATAAGAAGTCCGTTAGCATTGTCATCGGTCATGCATAAATCTAATTCTAAATACTTAATAGTTTGACTAAATTTAGTCAAGGAGCAAAGATAAATAATTTCTAACCTTACTAAGCGAAGAGATCACGATTGTATACAGTCTGAGCGCACACACGCGATGATGAGAGGACTTGCAGTTCATTTGAAAAAGCCTATTTAAGAGCTCACATATCTGTTATTGCGATTACTGTACATGACTGCGCTCTCTTGTTAAAATAAAGCACTCACGACATTTGCAGAAATTAGTAATTGCGCAATACCTGCATTCCCGCGCTGACATTCCGACTAAATTCGGAAGAGTGACAGGTCAGAGGCGAGTAAACTCACTGTTGGAGAGAAGTGTAGATTGTCGAAATGGCAGAAAAACTGCTCACGGTTTAATTACTCTTACTAATAACAAATCTCTATAGTGAAAACATCCGAAAAGCATTATTCTAATAAAACATTTGTTTTTAAGTAGTTTTTTTCTGTCACTGCAACACAGAAAGGTCTTTGTCCCGCCCTTACGTTTTACGTAAAACTAGACAAGGTCGACTGTGCTTGACCACTTTTCATTTCAGTTAAATCAACATTTCGGAACCACAGTAGTTTGTGCAGATATTTTTGTATTAAATTGTCACAAAAGTTAACAAACATTTTTATTTTTCCCCTGTGAAAATTGCATGCAAATTCTCCCTGTTAATTTTAAGCACATTTAAGCACTTTTCAACAAAACAAGCCAGTTTTCCAGGTATTCCAGGACTTGAATTTCTAAAAGCCAAATTCAAGCACTTTAAGCACCTTGTGCGAACCCTGAACACCCCTAAGTCAAATTACACAAGGGTTTCATGCAACCGGGCCCTGGCCTACAGAGCCAAAACTGCTCAGATTGACCTCCCTCATCCTGTGCCAGCCTGCCATGACTTCACCCTGTGATTGACATTGAGAATGAAGCTTGCATCTTCTCATGCCTTTTTTCTACAGAACAGCTTGTTCCTTGCCAAACAAGTCCTTCGTCTGTGGTGTAATGTGACCAGGGGGTTCGTCAAGGCATTACGTCCTTTGTGTTAGTGTGTTTTAGTAGTGAGCTCATAAGGACGGCTCAAGTTTTGGCTCTTGTTCAGAATGAGCTCATCAGCAAATGAGCAGCCAGCTGGTAATGGGGCTATTGCACCCCTAACCCTTGTCTGCCCCGCGTGTTCTCCAGTGTGTTTGTGAGCCTTATTGGGAGCTTGGTGTCATCCTTCACACTCTTGCTCCCCTTCTAAAGTCTGTTTCGTTGAGTCATGGATGGTCAACCGGCGCCTGGCTGAGCAGAAGTAGAGCCAGTCTACTGCAATGTGTCCCGTAGAGGGAGGTCAACTAGCTTGGTCTGGCCTAACTCCAACACTGAGCAGCCAGCAACACAGGGGTCAGCCTGTATTTTGGGGTGGTCCACTGAGAGTGTGTTGTCCTTAGATGCAGATAATAGCGGGATGTGTACATTTCTTTTATGTTTTTTTTGGAGGTTCCAGGGAACTGCCTTTCATGGTAAGTCCTCTCTATCTGTCTAGACTTTCCTTGTGTCTTGGGACTTAAAATTTAGAGGGAATGCCATGCATCATAATCGTGATTCTGTGTTATGTCCAATGAAGATGAATGAGCCTGGTGTAGTATTATGTTGTATGCGGATTTGACAGTGTCCTGTGGTATGTCTGCTCTGGAGCCCTATTGAATTACTACTATTAGATCTCAATCCGCAACAGGCGTCTAAGGTCAGACTTTTGGCTTCATACAAGACTGTGTTCGCATGAAGACAATCAGTGTGCGTTTAAAGGTTGCTGCACTCCAGATCCTTGCACTGCATCATGGTCATTGGTTAACACAGTTGGGCCAGTGTGATCCCATTAGTCTGAATGTTATTCAAGATTTCTGTCCCAGCCACCAGTAACCCGCTCAACCTGGAGCCAATCTACTGGAGGCGTACACGTGTGGGGCCAACCAAGGGTCAGCACTAGCCACAGAGCCATATCTCCTTTCTCCCTTATACCCGCTCCCTGCATTTGGATCTCATTATTCAATTCCCTCAGAATTCTCCAATAATTAAAAAGAGGTTCTTCTGTAGATTAACGGCTATTCCCTGGGATCTTGTTGAGCCAATCTAAACACGTACAGAGAGGCAGACAAGGGTCAGTAGCAGGGTTCCTCACACTCTGAAACTATTGGTCATCCCAGAACACCTCTGGATCTCACGCCCTGCACGATCCTGGGACTTACTTGATTGAATGTTGATTGCAAGTCATTGACTCTTGCATAGCTTGTCTGATACATTTAGCAGCACTACATAAAATCTCTTTTGGCAAGGCCTACTTGTTACTATACTTTTCATGGCAGAGGTCTTTGTTTACATACCTTTCAGTTTCTTGTAGTTAGAGTCACTTCAGTAGGCTTCCATTTGAATCACGTTTATAAATCAAATTTAATTACAACACAGACTTCAGATGCCATTAGTTTAATAGTTTCACCTATAAATCATTGAAAGAAAGCTCCAGGTGGTAAAGGCTTTGCTTCGAGGAAAACGAGTTAAGGAAAGGTTTTACTCCTCATAAACTCATTGCATTTACAGAATGTGGTTAGCATTGTTTTGTTAAGGGTATAAAATGTCTGCCTGCTGCTTTTCTCTTGAAGAAACTCTCCATACGCACTGTTCTCCTTTTCAGTGCATTGTTTGTAATGTCACAATGAGTTTTTCTCTTGACTGTGCTATTTGATTAAGTACATTCTTAAGCAGCAACACTGCAGTCAATACCCTTTTTGTGTGATTAGCATTGTATGGGACGGCAGCAATGCTGATGCTGATACATTGTCATCTATTTAACAGTTTTAGCCAAAGCTAGCAATTCTCCAACGGCTAGATTACACCATTCCACTCACTATTCACTAAAGTGAGTAAAACCTGGACCACAGGGCAACATAACCAGAAGTTATCTTATATAGAAAACATTATCATCTGTGCTGCTAAAGCATGTGATGAAGCTGTGACTGCTGAATAGGTGCAAACAAAGGACACATCGCTAATCAGGGGGTTGAGTTTTACAGTAGGCCTTGAACTTGTGATCAAAAACGAATGGAAAGGCACACCCTCCAGGGCCCCGGGACTGAGAGAGGGATTCAAACGCAC
Organism: Danio kyathit; assembly: GCA_903798195.1. Lineage (NCBI taxonomy): Eukaryota > Metazoa > Chordata > Actinopteri > Cypriniformes > Danionidae > Danio > Danio kyathit. The sequence continues at coordinate 58,657,568 of LR812521.1, read as the reverse complement.
GTCACAGGACACCCAAATTAGATTATCTCCCTTGTGTTTCACCCTTTGTCTGTGTGTTTACGCTTTACAAAGTTTGGTTATAATTTTCTGTCATATGATGCAGAGGGAGGGTTAGGGTTATTTAATTCAATGGCTCTGCATTTCCTGCTCACATGAGCTCTTGCGATGTGCACGGGGCTTCAATATTACACAAAACTAATGCTCTCATTTTTTTCTGACACATCTGATTATTATTATCAATGGTTATTGATAGCTGGAGATTGGGTCAGTTTTATATGTAAGATTATGCAAATTAAACCTCTTTTGTCATATATAATCCATTCCAGTCTAGTTTTGTATAACTGCAAACAACTGAAAACTGAGAATGTGTCTATTCTTAAGCTAACCCTGTTTTCAGAATTAGAAATTAATTCTAGCTCTGAATGACTTTGATTGTCTGTGGGATTTAGTTGTGCCTGGTTAACCTCAGGGATATTGCTGAATGTGTGTCAAAGACACTGATTATTACCTGACCTGACTCTGGTTTGAGTTGGCTGCCTAAGTGACTGCTCTTTATAAAGCGTTCCTTGTGTTCTTTAACAGGGGCCCAAATTTGGGAGGGTACATTTCTTTTCAGGTATATAAGAGACACAATGGTCACAATCCATCATTTTGTTGTGACTACTGCTGCTAGTTTCAGATGACAAGGTAACCAGAAGTGCTTCTGAAGCTGAAGCATTGTCTGGATTTGGCACATTTTGCAGCAAACGATATTCAGAGGATCCTACAACCAGGTCTGAAATTTTGATGCTCAAAATCACAATTTGAAACACATTTATTAAGGTAAAAATCAAGAGATTAATCTCAAGTGAACATGATCATAGACACAATAGTTCTTCATTGTGTTTCATCAACAAAAAAATAATCTGCAACAGATTATTTTATTTTTGAATAAATCATTTCAGTTAGCAATTTAATAAACCATTCATTTACAGTAGGCTCACTGCATAGAGAATGGAATACAGCCTTATTCGCTGTTATAAACTCATTGTAAACCATGACTTCATGCCACAAGGCTTAGTGCTTTTATAAAACAATTATTCTATATAAGTGTTTATCAATATTTGATCACAGTTTTGACATTGTGGAGCCATTTTGTATGAATAACCTCCATAATCATTAATAAATTACTCACTAACTTTCCTTTAACTTATTCCCTCCTTTATCAGGAGTTGCCACCATAGAATGAATTGCAATCGATCGATCATTCATTAATTAATTAATTCATTCATTCATTTTCTTTTCGGCTTAGTCCCTTTATTAATCCTGGGTCGCCACAGCGGAATGAACCGCCAACGTATTCAGCATATGTTTTATGCAGCAGATGTCCTTCCAGCCGCAACCCATCTCTGGGAAACATCCATACACACTCATACACTACGGACAATTTAGCCTACCCAATTCACCTGTACCGCATGTCTTTGGACTGTGGGGGAAACCGGAGCACCCGGAGAAAACCCACGCGAACGCAGGGAGAACATGTAAACTCCACACAGAATTGCCAACTGACCCAGCGACCTGCTTGCTGTGAGGATACAGCACTACCTACTGCGCCACTGCGTCGCCCCTTATGCAGCCACCTACAGTGCAATTTGGCCAGGTATACATCGGCGCTAAAATATAAAGGTGAAAGTCATAATAGCTTGAGAATAGATTAACAGCGGTATTTTTTTATCACCCGATAAGAGTCTCGTGTCAACGCAGCACGTTAACACCGATAAGGGCCCACCACTACTTTATTTAAATTTCTGTTGTGTTTCATTTGGTGCAAACAACCAAATTGCTGATCACTGGAAATCTCATCACGTAGCATGTTGTTAGGACATGGGGTTAGAATGAACCTGCTCACCTAATGTTTACATTCGTAATATTTATATTACTGTAGTTGCTAATTAAAAACCACCTCATGTGGCCCTGTTTTGAATCTGTGTCTCATTTCGGAGTCCACCGAACCAATCGCATTTTGGTCGCGGTCACACACTTTGAGCTTTTCTGACTGCCTGAATGAATGAATCTGACTGTTTTCCACAAAGTCAACCAAGGGTGCTGAAATATAATTGACTTTAGCATTGTTTTTCAAATAAAGCATTGTTTTTTCAGGTAGTCACCTAGCATGCTTTTTAAATATCTGCAAAAATATGATGGTATTTTTAGGTTTTAGAAGACTCACAAACTTACATACAGCACCTTTAAATAAACTGCAGAAGTGTAATCATTCATTAGGTTTGATACAGAACTCCTACCACATCAAAGACATAAATGTACTTGCCTGCATCATCCCTAGAGCACTGTATGATATGGCCACATCAAAAAATAAGACAAATAACATTAAATATTTAACCTTGTACCAAACTATTGGTAGTACATAAGAATGCCACTGTATATACAATCATAGTTAGCCCTCAAATTGCCAAAAATAGTTTCAATGCTTTCAATATTTTGCATGGTATCAGGAAGTAAAACCTCCTCACGTACAACACATCCAATACAAATGTACAGTAGATGCTTACATTTTAAACTTTGGCATAATAAGCTTCAAAGTAAACGCAGCTTTAATTGTTTCCACAGTCTGTCTGTACATCTGCTGTTAGAGTTCTTAATACACATATAAGCCTTATTATGGACAGCGTGACTTATAACAACTTCATATTTTCCATGTGTTTTTGCTGTTGGGGCTTGCATCCATTTCCAGGTCTCTCTTTATTTGAGCCGGATGGCATGTGCATATCACTTCTCCAGGGGGTGGGCATGCCGCCATACTCGTGTGGTCCCAGCCCCCACATCGCAGCACAGGAACTCCCACATCCGCTCTACCCGTCGCCCCCCTCCATCACGCTATTTTAAGAAGCAAGACTGAGGGGAGCTGAATTACACCCAGACGTCTATAATCACTTCCATCAGCCCTCCTGTTCAGAGGATGGCCTCCTCCTTTCATGCGATTTCTGGTTACTATATAGTGTTCTCTATAAAGGAATGGCCTGAGCTGAGTCACTGTCATGGGTTGATGCCATTGCAGAGGTGTTGCTTTCTGAATGCCGCCATTGTTCTGTTCTCAGTCCGGCTCCGAGGCGCTCCTGTTGTTGGGTGTGTGTGGCTGAACCAAGCAGGCCGTCAGCGAGAATTAATGTCGAGCATAGGTTGTGGATGTGGTTTCTGTGGATAGCCATGCTCGCTTATTGTTGTGGGAAGAAACAATTTCTCCACAGAGTGGGAACGATTGCAAAATCTCCATCTCAAACACTTCCTGCTTGTCATGAGTGGTTTTTATGAATTTGCCATGTTGCATCCTGACTTATGATGCTGTTTTGCTATTTTTGATTGTGCAAAGTTTGGTTATGTTCGATTCCAGAGTTGCCAAGTTTGCTTACACTGTAAAATAAATTGTATGTTCAAAAAGTCATCACAACATACAGTTGAAATCAGAAATATTAGCCCCCTTTGAATTTTTATTCTTTTTTAAATGTTTCCTAAATTTTGTTGAACAGACCACAGACATTTTCACAGTATGTCTGATAATATTTTGTCTTCTAGAGAAAGTCTTATTTGTTTTATTTCGGCTATAATTAAAACAGTGTTAAATTAAAAAAAAAAAACATTTTAGGGGCAAAATTATTAGCCCCTTTAAGATATTTTTTTCAATAGTCTACAGAACAAACCATCGTTATACAATAACTTGCCTAATTACCCTACAGTGGCGGCTGGTCAATAGAGGGCGCTGGCGCCGCCCTTTAATATGTCAATATTTATTATCACAAATATTAACAAAATAAACTGATTTAATTATAACATTCTAACATTTATTGTAGTCATACTAACATTTATTGAAAAAACAAAATGTATGAACAATATTTTTTCATATGTGTGCGGGGCGCCGGACTAATGGGTGTCTATGTAGGTACACAAACTTTTGCAAATATGATATGATATGACGATAAGCTCTAATTGGCCAGTTTTAAATTGTCCTTAGGGCACAGCGCTCTGCGCCCCGAACCCTCCCATTTTTGTTGTTAGAACGAATCATATTTGTTTTTATATGATTGGCCTTATGTGATTGGACCATTCTCACTTAGACCGTTCACTCAGCAGCAGCTCGTCAGTTAGCTGTGCTGACCTTTAATCATATAGTGAAAGCAAGTGCTAGATGAAGGAAAAATCTGTTGTATCTTTGCAAAGATATCCGTTCACAAGGCGTTTGGATGAAGAAAAAAAAAGAATCAAGGAGCTTGGACCAGATCGACCTTCCTTGCAAAACTAATGAAAACAAATTCACCAGTAGTCAAGTGATGGCGAGCGCGAGTACACTCGGGGCTTTTCCAGCCTTTTACTATTTCCGTGTTTGCTGTTTCAAACAGCATGACGCAAGAGAGGCTGAATGCATTGGCCATGCTGTCAATAGAGAAGAGACTGGTGACTGAGATGACTGACTTTAAGGTTATTGAGAAATTTTCAAGCTAGAAAAAAAGGAGAGCAAAATTAATTTTTAAGTAGTGCTACTGGCCAGTGATTAGGCAACATTTGTGTGTGTGTGTGTGTGTGTGTGTGTGTGTTTACTGATTATCTTGATTACTTCATTACTGATTAACCCAAATTTAACTAAAATGAACTGATTTGTGATGCATTTATTGTATGCTTTAGTCATTTTTGTTTTTTGGTACATCACCTGAAAAATGGCTTTTAAAATGCGCCCCCCTCACATTTTTTAACACCAGCCGCCACTGTTACCCTAACCTGCCTAGTTAACCCAATTAACCTAGTTAAGCCTTTAAATGTCACTTTAAGCTCTATAGAAGTGTCTTGAAAAATATCTAGTCAAATATTATTTTCTGACATCATGGCAAAGATAAAAAAAATCAGTTATTAGAAATGAGTTATTAAAACTATTATGTTTAGAAATATGTTGCAAAAATCTTCTCTGGGGGCTAATAATTCAGGGGGGCTAATAATTCTAACTTCAACTATATGTTTTTTATTATTTTTTTTTTTTAAGTAAGTTGATCAAGGGGCAGCGCAGTGGCGCAGTAGGTAGTGCTGTTGCCTCACAGCAAGAATGTCGCTGGGTCGCAGGTTCGAACCTCGGCTGGGCTGGGTCAGTTGCCGTTTCTGTGTGGAGTTTGCATGTTCTCCCTGCGTTTGCGTGGGTTTCCTCCGGGTGCTCCGGTTTCCCTCACAGTCCAAAGACATGCGGTACAGGTGAATTGGGTAAGCTAAAATTGTCCATAGTGTATGAGTGTGAATGTGTGTGTGGAAGTTCCCAGAGATGGGTTGCGGCTGGAAGGGCATCCGCTGCGTAAAATCGTGCTGGATAAGTTGGCGGTTCATTTCGCTGTGGCGACTCCGCAAGGGACAAAGCCGACAAGAAAATGAATGAATGAATGAAGTTGATCAAGATTAATAAAACATGTAATTTCAGTTAATTTCATTTGCAAAAATTTGAATTTGAAATTTGAAATGAGCTGTAAACTTATTTTGATTCAACTTACAACAATTTTAACCCAATTTATTATTAAGCTAGTTCAGATTGTTGGGCTTATTTTAAAATACATGGTTGCTTGTTTACAAAACATGATTATGTGTATGTTTTGAAAATAGACCCTTTTCCCATTTCTGGGTTTCTAAGTAGCGTAAGGTGTCATGGTTGGGTAAACTTAGAGTGCAGAGAATCGGAGGCTGCGTCCGAAACCGCATACTTCCATACTATACAGTACGCTTAAATCAGTATGCGAGCCGAGTAGTATGTCCGAATTCTTAGAATTCGAAAATCAGTATGCGAGAAGTACCCGGATGACTTACTACTTCCGGCGAGATTCTGAAGTGCGCATCCCATGGACGCTGCGCTATCCCATGATGCCCCGCGAGAGAATTTATAAATGGACGTGAAGCGACGCAACTGACGCAGGTAGGTCACGTGACCATGACAAAATGGCGGATGTAGTATGTCCGAATTCCATTCATACTGCTCACATTCATACTGTATAGAACATACTTTTCCAACGGCTGAGTAGTACGTTTAAATTCAAATGCAGTACCTACTGAAAAGTAGGCGGTTTCGGACGCAGCCGGAGAGTACAACAAATATTTTTTTTTTAAATCCTATTTGCTGAAATAATAAAAGAAAAACTCCACGATGGTGTTATCAAGACTTTCAGAAAAAGGAAAACAATTGCATCACAGACACCAATATTTCAACAATTTATAAAAAATGAATCACTTTCTGGAAATCGGATATTAAGCATGTACATATATTGCGATTTTTGAAAGTATTACATCACTTTGTAAACATTTATTATTAGCATTTCTCGAGTCTCCCCATACAGTTTTATACAGCAATTGGACCCGGAAGCTGCTTTGCGTGACGTTACACTTAACAAACGTACAATGAAGTATTTGATATTCTGATTTTTAAATATGTGTAAGATGTCATGCATGACGGCTTAATAATGATCATAATGTTTCATATTATTAGTCTGCGCTGCAGAGGAGAGACTATAGCTGCTGGATATACAACATGTTAATTTAAAAACTTCTCCTGAAATACATGAAAGTGGCTGTTTAACTGTGTGAAAAAAAAATAGATTATGTTCTAGTAACCTATACAGTTTGCTTCTGATATGTTTGTATTTGTATATGTGAATAAAGCACATTGTCCAAATTTAACAGATCTAAATTTAGCAGCTGATTTTGTGATGCACTGAATGATCTAATCACACCAGTGTGACCGTACATGTAAATGTGTTTGTAATGTAATAATCATTAAAGCCTATATTTGGACTTATTTTGATTGAAACATTTGGCTCTATGATGGTGCTCATTTTTCTCTCAATTTTCATTTTGCCACTATCCAGTCAGATTCACCACCTGCTTCGTTATTGTATGAACTAGATAGCTGCTTTTTTGCCTATCGAACTTATAGTCCACATGAACCGGAAGCTGTGACCATTTCTTTTTTGTATTGTGATGCAGTTGCTAGAGAAACTGAATACTAAAGAAGAAAACAGTGGGTGTGGCTTGTTTTTTTTCTACTGTGATCTGATTGGATGTAGTAAAGTAGGCATTTCATTCAGAAAAATTGAGAAAAGGGTTTTCATCAATAGAATCAATAGTTTAGTTAGTTTGGATTTCATGTGTACTTCAAAATTATTTCAATTTAACATGTTGCAGGTTCATTTATTGATATCACGTTATCGACAGTAGAAAAATAAGAATAAATAATTAAATAATATCTGATCATTTTTGAAGCTTGCATATTTGGCAACAATGTTTGTTTCCTGTATTTGGTTCTTTGCATAATATCACACTATTGATGATAACAGAAGTTGACATTGTGTTGAAACTGTTTGCATTTAACCTCCTGCATATGTGTGTCACAACAGATTATGATTACAGTTACAGCAGCCTGACCGTGTCTTTCCTTTTGCTCGCTCCAGCATGTTTGCATGGTTTAGACAAAGGAAGGAAGATCAGGGTGAGAAGGGATCAAATCAGAGATTTTGTGTACATTTGGAGGGTTGCTGTCTAGCGTAAAGGGAAGCTGGTGCTGTGTGTGATGTGGTTTGCCTCTTTGCACATGGAGTCCATTTTTTGTTTGTGGGCTGGTGAGATCAGAGCAGCGCTTGCCGGAAACGGGCCTATCCTGCTTTGCCCACCACAAAGGGGCTTTGAATTCTGCGGTTATCTGCTCCAGTGGGCCTGCTGTGAGCCTGTCAAACAGCTCCATTATGAGCCTGCAGTCTCCGCTCTATTGCAGATAGTTCTCAATAGCTCTTATAGAATGGCTGCCGTCTTCATTATAATAATCATAGTTAGTAAAAAAAACATTCTAATAAATAATTGTTATTGAAAAAAAAAAAAAAAAAAAAAAAAAAATTTAAGTCAGATAAGCTCAGCTGTGGAAATTTCCTGAATGTTATTGAAAGAAAAAATAAATAAATAAATAAATAAAAAAATATATATATATATAGTTTCCACTTAAAATACATTTCTTGGTGATCAGATCTCAAGTGGTCAGGCTAAATGCATTACCATTAACACAATTTCAAATGCATTTCTTGAGGCCACCATGTGTTCAGATTTTGTTGAGACAATTTTTTTTTTTAAACCTATGTTACACAGCTTCAAGGGTTAATAGCCCAGGTTCTTGGGCCATATGCAAAGACCGTGTATTATGCAATTTATCACTTTTTTAATTAATTTGTTTTACTTACAGTAATCGCTGACAAATCACTGATGGCTGTAAAATCAGCCGACAATATTTAAAAGATGAATCAACATCCAGCAATATTAAAAAAAGTTGAATAAAAAAATTATAATAATAATAAATATATATATATATATATATATATATATTAGTGGTGGGCCGTTATCGGCGTTAACGTGCTGCGTTAACGCGAGACTCTTATCGCGCGATAAAAAAAGTATCGCTGTTAATCTATTCTCAAAGTTGGGTGAGAGCTGGGTCTTTTCTACGCAAGCTATGATGACTTTCACCTTAATAGTTTAGCGCGGATGTATACCTGACCGGTGAGCCGTCTGGGAAAGAAGTGCCCTTCTGAATCAAATCAGCAGGACACCTGACTCTAACTGCAGTTGAGCAGTTTCACTTTAACTCACGAACATTTAATTCATGCCTTCAAGAAAAACTGGGGTATTAGACGCAAATAAATGAGTAAGGACAGGTGAGAGTGTTATGGAATTTAATAACGCACGCCAAATGAGAAGAAAAAAAACTTCCGCATTTCGCGATGTGTGTGTGTTTGTGTGTGTGTGTCTGTGTGTCTGTGCGGTCCTTTACTGACAGCCGCCTGTGTGGATCTTGTCGGAAAATATGGCGAAAAGTCCTACATGACGGGAATAGTTTGTCAATATTGCCACTAATATCTGCATACTCCACGTCTCAATTCCTTTTCTGTTTAGTTCAGTTATGACTTTAGTCGCATTAAGTAATCTAAAATCGCTGTTTACATGGTAGACTCTTAATCAGAGTATTGTTTTAATCATATTAAAATCGTATTAAAGTATTGTTGCCCATGTAAACATACTCACTGTTTGACACCGTCAGGGCTCTGTGAACTTGCCTTTGCCAAGCAGCATTTTCTGTATGCACGCACATCAAAAGCAAGTATGAAATCACTGTTTGGAGCTTATGTAGGCCTACAGTTCAACATTCATGTTTACCTGAATAAACAGTTAGTAAACACAAGTACATCTTATTGAACATAATTTATTTTCATCACCAATTATCATAGTAGAACAGTTTCTCAAGCTGTTTGTGATGCATTTTGGAAACAGGAGATGAGCCCCTGGTCTCATGCGTCACCTGGCTTGAGAAACCCGTTCTCAAAGACTTATTATTTGGGTAGCACACATATTCTGAATGCCTTCGGCAGAATTCAAATGAGCCATTTTAATCTAGATTAATTTTGAAATTAATCTAGATTAATCTAGATTTAAAAAATTAATCTATGCCCACCTATGCACCTATGCTCCCTGTTTAACAGAGAGATGATTTTCTCAACACATTTCTAAACATAATAGTTTTAATAACTCATCTCTAATAACTGATTTATTTTATCTTTGCCATGATGACAGTAAATAATATTTGACTAGATATTTTTCAAGACACTTCTATACAGTTTAAAGTGACATTTAAAGGCTTAACTAGGTTAATTAGGTTAACTAGGCAGGTTAGGGTAATTAGGCAATTTATTGTATAATGATGGTTTGTTCTGTAGACTATCGGAAAAAAAAGCTTAAAGGGGCTAATAATATTGTCCTTAAAATAGCTTTTAAAAAAATTAAAAACTGCTTCTATTCTAGCTGAAATAAAACAAATAAGACTTTCTTCAGAAGAAAAAAACATTATCAGACATACTGTGAAAATTTCCTTGCTCTGTTAAACATCATTTAGGAAATATTCAAAAAAAAACAATCTTTCAAAACATGATTTTCATTTTTTAAATTCAACATTTTTATACAGTTTAGGGCAAAATTATTAGTCCTCCTGTGAAATATTTATTCTTTTTCAAATATTTCTCAAGTTATATATAATGGAGCAAGGCAATTGTATTTGCTATTATTATTATTATTTAGTTTTTTGTTTTTTTAGTTGTTTTTTTTTACCATTTTAAGGTCAACATTATTAGCCCCATAAGCAATATTTTTTTTTCGATTGGCTAGAGAACAAAGCTTTGTTATCCAGTGTCTTGCCTAATTACCCTAACTTGCATAGTTGACCTAATTAACACAAGCCTAGAAAAAAGACTTTTTAAATTGTTGCAATTTTATTAAAAATACAAAACCTGAAAAATCACATGCAAATCACATAAGTATTTACAGAATTTTTGTGTTTGAGTTTAGTGAAATATATGTAAACAAATTTTATGTAAATAATCTTACTCGAGACAATACTAAATAAAAAAATAGCATGCATATCTCTCTTATTTTGTTAAAATTATTCACATTTTAACACATTCTTCAAGGGGTATGTAAACTTTCGAGCACCACTGTACATGATGTACAGTGTAGTTACTACTGTGAAACTAAAACAGATAGTAATAATTAATTATTTTTAAGTACATATTTCAAGCTGTTCTTTACGTTTAGTTGAGTACAATATTGTAGTCAGTACTTCAACTTATACCAGAGTCATTTTAAACATGAATATCTGTACTTCTACTTGAGTAAAGGATGTGTGTACTTTTGCCATCTTTGCTAGTACATAATTTTGTGTCTGCAAAATTTTTTGACCACTTATCAAGGTGTCTTGGTACAATGTAAATGCTATGTCAGTATGTTGCTCTCAATGTACAATGTAAGGGTGCTTTCACATCTGTAGTTCGCTTTATTTGGTCCAGACCAAGGGCAATAAATGATACATTGTAGCATTTTCTGCCATCTTTGGGTCGTTTTCACACCACACTGATTGCTTTGGTCCAAACCAGTTGAAAAGAACCAAAATGCATTCATGTGACAAAATCCACATCACTCATTGGCCAGATGTTATTAAACATATTTCCTAAACTGCTTTTCAATCGGTCAGAATTAACGTGCGGGAAAATGCCAATGGAACTCCCGTAAATAAACAAACCGGCAGACACAAAATCTTGCTTTTCACTATGGAGGGACGACTGCACTGGCTGATTGTATCCCTGCTCATAGTATACTATATAGTTTATACATCACTTTAGACATACTATACATTTCGAGAATGAAGCACGGCTGTGGTTGGAAAACAATGTTTTAAGGCAATGCAAACGGCGAAGGTGCATCGTACCATGCTTCAAGAGGGGGCGTGAATTAATTTAGCTAAACTGCAACATGGTTATCTTCCGGAAATATTACCAATGATCCATCAGGTAATGTTTTCCCCCTCTCTCTCACTTTTGGTAAAGCGCTGTAAACAAATACTTTTCCTCCACATTCCATAATGCACAGCGCATCAGCCTAAGGCAGCTGGATTAGTCCAAAAAGGCGCAGTACTTTTTGTGGTTGGGTCTGTTTTAGTTCGGATCATCTTCTCACCACAAACGATCCGCTCCAGGGTTTGTTTGAAAGCATACCGAGACCACCTCGAGTACAATTGCTACATTCACACCTGCCCAAATGAACTGCAAACTCTAGTGCAATTCAACCGAATTAAATAAGGCAGGTGTGAAAGCACCCTAAAGGTTGTGATTAGTAATTAGTTCAACCAATTACTACAAACAGTAATTAAAAGGATTAGTTTGTTCATGAATTGACATCGCATAGCTCATAGAGTGGCTCTTGCTTAACTAGTTTACATTTGTTTGACTTTTTGGAAGCTATAGAGTATGGCGTCTAAGTCATGGTGAAAGTATTGCATTCCAAATCATTTTGACCAAGAATTAAAGAATAAAGCAACAACAATGTGCTAAGAGATTCTCATTTTTACCACAATTTATTCTCTGCATAGACCATTTTGAGGCATGTAAACAAAAACAATGGTCCCAAATTATTTCCTGTTTGTATTTTTAATTTCCATAGCTTCCGGGAATCCAAAAAGAGCCACATATTGATGAATAATGTTATAATAGCTGTTTTAACATTAAGTTAACATTGAGTTGTTAAATGTTCATTGGCCAATGACATCACCACATTGAAATGGTCTATATCATATGTCAGAAGTATGTTACACACACACACAAGCAGTAAATGCCAGCAGGAAAAGCAACACCTTGTGTAAACATGTTCATATACAATAGCAGCACGCGTTCTCCAGAAACAGGAATGTATACACAAAAGCAGATGGTTACAGTTTCTTATTCAACATAAGTGAATAGCAAAGAAGTGATAACAGTAATCCCGATCAGCCTCCTCTGCAAACACACACACTCTAACTCCCAGCTCATGTTTATTGAGAAGGCGTGGGCAAAGGGTAGAAACAATGACATGTGTGAATGTTGTGTTGGGCAAAGATCCACAGTGATAAACAGTGGCACAATGGCTCAGACCACAGGCAGGGTGCTCTTCCCTCCGAGCCCGCCTGACCTGTTGTTTCAGAACCAGGATGTGTGTCTGTCCCTGCATGTGTGGCCCTTAGGGGTCAGCGTACCCTGCTGTGCGTTTTGGAAACAGGATGTATACCTAGGGCTTAGGACCCTACTCAAGGACAAAAGAGCCAGAAAACACTCAACACAAATGCAGGTTTGTACAAGTATAGCGTAGTAACAGTTAGCAAGACTGCGTTGCAGCAGGTGTGTGGTGACGCTCTGCCAGTCATGAGGTGAATAGAAGTCATTATCTTACTGAGGGTTTGTGTTTTTAATGGCAGCCATTTTGGCCAAAACCCAGCCTAGTCTGCGGCATATTTTCTCAAGATTTGAGTCTGTTGACAGGTCACATCACTCCCCAAGAGAGATAAACTGTGAGTACTGCTATTCAAAGCTAGCCTAGACAAAACATAATCCTGTGTTATCTGTGTCACCCAATGAATACAAAGCCATGCTTGCTTACATGTTGAAAGCCAGCTCTGATACTAAAGCAAGCTAGCTTGAAATTAGCTTCGTTTGAAATTAGCTTCCTTTAGTTTAGTCTTTCTACTTTGAAATACACAAGTGCAAAATGATCGTTCTTCATTTGTCCAGAAATATTTCTGAACAACCTTTCAACTGAAGTGGAGAAGAAGTTCACTTTGGGAGAGACAAAGATGGGAAGTTCGGATCATTTTACTGACTCGGACCTTTGAGTCTCGTTCATTAAATTCAATTTTCATTCAACAAATCTTTTTTCGAGTCATTTCGTTCATTTTGTTCAACTTGCCAAAATAACATCAAAGAGTTCACACCTAGCTGATGATTAATTATAAAGCTTGTTTGTCATGCTGTCCCGGGAGAGAACCCTGAGCTGTTGAGAACCAATATACTGAACCCTTTCTAGTGTTTATCTAGCAGAGATTTTGAGGTCAGACCAATCAAATTCAGGCCAACAGTAAAGCTTCCTTCAGAGATCCATAGTTAGCAGGGAACAATTGCTCCTCAGTGGAACAGTAGTTATGTTATGACTGGCAGCATATTCAGTGTTAACAATGAGTGTTGGCCTTAGACTCTATTTCTTTCAGTCTCTCTCGCTCAAGTCATTTATTTATCAAACACTTCACTGTCTCTAGAGATGGACAGTATAGCTGCTCATTTCCTCAGTCGCCTCCTCGGTACCAGAGTCAACCCCTGATTACATGAATCTGACTGCTGTCAAAGATTAGCTTATGTGGCATGTGTTTGGTCTCAGTTGGCAATACCTCACCCTAAGTCATACTGTAGGTCTCAAACTAGATTGCAGGAGGTCTGCAGCTCAGCACAGTTTTGCTTCAACCTTAATCAAACACAGCTGATCCAACTAATCAAGGTGTTCAAGAGTACTGCTCAAGATAAGAGCACAAATGTCTATTCTAATAATAGTAATCGTAATGAAGCTGCTTTTTTTTTTTTTACCAAAAAAATAATAATATTTTTCTAAAAAAAGACCATGTGACATGTCACACCTTTAAAAATAATGTTTTTTTTTTGTTTTTTTTTCAGTAATGCCATTAAATATCCTTTATGGGTTCCCCAAAAAATTAGTTGGTGAAACTATTTGTGAACTTTTTTGGATGAAACATTTCCATGAATGTTCTTCAAGGGTCCATCAATGAAGAACCTTTATTTTAAAGAGTGTAGCTTGGCGAAATTGCAACATAGGCTAAATTCTGTATCCATAGCCCTATGTACATTTCTGAATATTGCAAATTATGTAGCCAGAAGTATGTATGGGTGCATTTCGTCTTTAAAACTAATGCTACGAGGCGTTATAATGCCATTCCTTTCTGTGCTTACCAGCTAACCTCTTACCTCCGTATGGATGGCTTTCCCACTTTTACCAGTTTGTCCAGTTAGCGGACTTAAGATGCAGAGAGGAGTTGACCACGACGACAGGGTTCGAGTCTAGCGAAGAACGGTTCTCGAAAGAGGGTAAGACACAAACAGAAGCCAAAAAATAAAATAAACAAGTAAATAACAGGGTGAGAATGTGGCAAAATCTGAAAATGTGGTAAAAATCAGGTGAGGGCTTATCTTTTTCTGGCTTGCTTTTTAAAACTGTCAGTTGGGTTTAGGGAAGTGGGTGGGCGGGTCAATCGGTGCTTTTGAAAACACTTTTGGTTGGGTTTAGGGAAGGAGGAGGATGGGTCAGTCGATCGGTGAGTCAGTCAGTCAGTCAGTCAGTCTACAGCGGCCTCTATTGGATTTACATGAGAACAGCAGGCGAGAATGACACTTGCGAGAGAAATTCAAGCTCTCAAAAAGTGTACACAGCGGCCTCCGTTGGGTTCACGAAAACAAAAACTGCAAAAAAAAAAAACTTACCTCCTGGGACATAGTTGGTGCTCTCCAGAAATGTATACAGCAGTACGTTTTCAGAATGAGCCTGGGTTTCGACATTATGATTATTGAAGTAACAAGTTCATTATTCATTATGCAGTTTGTGAATGCCACACTTCAATACTGTACAATACACTCTTAAAAATACATTAAAGAATAATGTTTGGTTCCCCAAACCTTTCAGTCAATGATTCTTTTTACAACCTTCTATTTATTAACATGAATAACATTTCAATGACCTACACAACCCTTTCTACTATAAATAACCTTTTGTGCATTGAAAAGTTTCCATGAATGTTAAAGGTTCTTCATGGAACCATCAATGTCAATAAAGGACCTTCATTTTTAAGAGAGTACCAAATTAGCTGTGTGCTTTTATTTTCTCCGATTTCTTTTGACAGATTTAGTCAGAATTCCATTAAAGCCACAGCTGGCCCAGAAATGTCCCTTTCCTCGCACCCAACTTTATTTGCACTTGAGTTCACCCCTCTTACACACACACACACACACACACACACACACGCACACGCACACACACACACACACACACACACACTTTCTTTTCCACTGCCTTTTTCATTCTTGAAGTCCATTGCTGTTTTTCTAACATCAGTCTTTCTCCTCAAATCGTCAAATCTCTCGCCCCGACGTCTATTTGTCATCTAAAGCTCCCCCAACCCCTCTGTCTCAGTGTTCTTTTCCCCTCACCTCTTTGTCTTAAAGAGTCATCTTATGGGGGTGGAGAAGTGGAAGTTTTATCAAGGGTAGAAATCAGTAAGTGCCAAAGCCCACAGTCTTATTCCACAGCGCACAAAGAGTTGCTGTGGAGATTGGATTACAGCATCACATACAGCTAAAATTAAGTTTGCTCTCCTGCCTCTTTTCCCTCTGAGTGCCTCTCCTCCCTCTGTCTGCCTGTATTTTTGGCCCCCGTTTTGTTTTTGTACTCCCACCGAAATACAGATCGGCTTGTAGGTATTTTATTGTCTTTTTCTTATGATTAATTGTCAAGTGACCAATGTGGCAGTGAACTTGCCGGAATCGTTTGTTTGCAGACCAACATAATAGCTGACCCCAGATCATTTTACTGACTCACACTCATCGGTAGAGCAATGTGAAATAATATCTATACATGGGCCAACATGGAACTGAAATGCCAGTCATTCACAGTTTAACACATACATTATTAAATACTGTGGCTAACTTGAATAGGCTTAGGTATCAGTTTGAATGCTGTATGATTATAAATTACCTTCCAAAATCAGCACTGAGTATGTGAACGTTTTTTTATTGTCCAAACACAAAATCCTTCATGTCACAGTTCTGTCCAATCACAATAGTATAATGAGTCTCAGACTGATGCTAACAAGCTACTCGCTAACTCATTTGCCCATGTGTGTTCTCTAACAAATCTCAGGATCTTGCTGAAGTTTCAGTTAGAATAATTTAGATCCAGTAGATAAGCAAACTTCTGAGGAAGAGAGAGCATTGCTCCGTTACATTTTGAAAGATCTTGCTTAAAGCAGTTCGTAAAAAAAGTAAATGATAATCTTGGGAAAAACCGAATCGTTTGCTTAGGTTTATGCATTATTTCCATGAAATGATTAGTTACCTATTACTATTGGATTGAAGGAAAGTCTGACCACAGTCATTTTACACAGATTTTGCTTCAGGTAGCACTGCTTTGAAGAATGGGTTATGTCCTTTGGTCACTAAGTTTTTGCTTTCTATGTCGATTAGGATGTTGTTGGCAATATTAGCAGTGTTGGGTGTAATTAGTTACAAAGTATCTAGTTACTATAATTAAACTACTTTTCCCCTGAAAAAAAAAAGTGGGGGATTAGTTTTCATTCAATCATTCATTTTCTTTTCGGCTTAGTCCCTTGATTAATCTGGGGTCGCCACAGCAGAATGAACTGCCAATTTATCCAGCATATGTTTTACGCAGTGGATTCACCTATACCACATGTTTTTGGACTTGTGGGGGAAACCGGAGCACCCAGAGGAAACCCACGCATACACGGGAGAACATGCAAACTCCACACAGAAACGCCATCTGACCCAGCTGAGGCTCGAACCAGCAACCTTCTTGCTATTAGGTGAACGTGCTATCCACTGCGCCACTTTGTCGCAATGCACTTGCCTTAAATACTGCACATATGTTGTATTCAACAGTTCAGGATGAATCAATTAATTTTTTTGTTATACAAATATATTTTACTGAATAATAATAATATAACTATACATTTTATAAAACTCAAGACAGAAAACTGAGTAAGAATTAATGATACATTTTTTTATGTTTAACTGTAGCTGTTTCCATCCAAAGATACAAATTAAATATATGCGTAAAACTGAATTATCGCATAAAAGACATGCAAATAAAGCAGCGTTTCCATCCAATGAGTCAAAGAAAAAAACAAAAAACATCACTTCCTGATAAACTGGCACCAAAAATCAACAGTAAAGATGGAATTTGCTGCGGTAGGAAAAGTTGTGTCAATCTTTTCTTAATTAAAAAAATTACTTGTGCCTCAGGAGTCAATGCCGACAAGTAATGAACACGTAGTGGCGTGAGACGCGGAGCACAGAACCTCTTGACAGTTCTGGAGGTAATTAATAATATAATAAAACTAATACTGAAATTGTTACAGCATTTTAGAATGACCAAAACAACATTTCAAATGTTTTACAATGTGCTCAGCCTGCTGGTTTGTCCATTTACACATTTTTATCACAACATGATCTCTTCGCAAAATCACATGACCTTTTTTTTTAATGCGCATACTGAAATTTGTTCGGTAAAAGTATTTCCATCATAGTTTATGCGCATCTTTTCTTATCAAATAAAAAGATTATCCTACGTTTTTTATGCACATTTTCAAAATGTATGCACATCTTGGTGCTTTTTTATGCGCATATCCAAAATGCGCATAAAAATAGTTTGATGGAAACAAAGCTATTGAGTGTTTATTTGTATCTAATAAAACCAAAAGGTCATGTGTTAAAGAAATAAAGTTTAAAGTCCATTTTTATTGCATTTTCATGGATTTTAAGTATTGTGTCAATAATTTAATTTCATAATTTATTTGTTTCATAATTTAATTACTTTTCAGACAAAGTAATTAGAAAAGTTGTTTAAATAAAATTTCAATGATGTAAATACAAATTAGTAATGAATTGCTTTTTTGAAATAACTTACCCAACACTAAATAAAAGGTAACTTTTAATATACCTTGACTTTAATGTGGATTTATTATATACAACCCAGGCTCATTCTTAAAACATACCGCTATTTACATTTCTGAAGAGCACCAAATACACCCAGGAGGTAGTTTTTTTTTTGCAGTTTTTGTTTTCGTGAGTTCACCAGAGGCCACTGTGTACGTTTTTTTCAGATTTCAAATTTCTCTAGCGAGTATCATTCGCGCCTGCTGTTTTCACATAAATCCACCAGAGGCCGCTGTCAACTGATTGACTGACTAACCAATGGACTGACCCACCCTCCTCCTTCCCTAAACCCAACCAATAGTGTTTTCAAAAGCACAGATTAACCTTTGCCTGATTGCCAGATTGCCCCGTAGCATTCGTTTTAAAGACTTCTAGCTACATAAATTTCCAGAAGGGTATACAGAGCTACGTGTTCAGAATGAGCCTATGTTGATTGAGGTAATCAAGGTGTTAACAGTCAGGCAAGTTAACATCTATTTACCCAATGACTTTCATTGGATGTAATCTGTACTGTTGTAAATTAGTTTTACAGAGAGGCGAGTTTTATTTGGGGACCATATTGTGCAATGAGTTGAAATTAAAACTTGATGTAATGCAGAAAGCAGCCTAGCTACTGTACACACAGCACAATCCTTGACTTCCCCAAATCATAAGAGCCCCGAGGACTGATATCCCATAAGCTCGAGTGATAATAAAGTGCACCCATAACTGCGACCCATCTGCTTGGAGTGATTTACAGCACGGAACAGTATTACTGGCATTTTTCCTCTGTATTACCAGTGGAACAAAGAAATCTTTGTTCAGTTCTGGGTAATGGTACACATTGCAGTTTTATTAGAGGGGGGACCAGTCTGCCTATGGGACTCCTTTAAAGGTACAGAGGTGAACCTCAATGTTTTACATGCGTTTGGAGGGGCTCCTTGTAGATTGACGTGGAGCACACACAATTCTGGCATTCACTAAGGGTTTGGCATCTCTTTTCACTTTCTATTGCCTGGAATTGAAGATATACACTTTGGCTTTGACAGTCTTAACCGAGTGTGACTATAAACACCATATGCATTCCTTTCCTGTTTTTACTGTGCTCAGTTCCCCTCACTCCCTCCATCCATTGCATTTGCTGCCAGATATACTCATACACACCTTTTCAAACCGATTGATTCAAGCTTCAATACCTCCTTCTCACAGCGAGGGTCTTATATCATAACCAGGTACTCTGCACTTTGCATTTCAGAGCTAAAAATGGCTCGAAATAAAGTTCCAGCTGCACATTCAAGAGAATTCATCATCAGTTCCTCTTTTATTGGAAGCTTGGATCACAAACCACAACCCCGTATGGAGGAACACTTGAGTGTATGAATATGAGACAAAAAAGTGAGACCCAGGAAAGTGCATTTGGACGTACCAATTCCATTAGTTTGAATGTCTCTTTCAAGCAAAACCCAGTGGCGTTATTGATAAATAAAAAATTTGCCCTGAAACCTTTCAAAAATAAGCCCTTCAAAATAATCCATTGCAACATAGCCTCCTCCTAATAAGCAGTGTGTGTGCACACATTTGGAGGTGAAAGCTCTTTGGGATGGTGGAGCTAAAGTGAACCAGATGTAGTGAATGGAACATGCTGCGTTTTTGTACGCTGAGGTAATTTTCTGGTTTATTGCAGGATGATATATCCACATTCGTGCTCGTTCACATATGCAAAGAAGCGATCAGGCAATCATGTGTCACTGAGCAGGCCCAGAGCAAAACATCATAGTTTAACAGTAGTCCAGATGAGCCTCTGGCAACCCTACTACAATCCTGCTGCTGAAGACCGCCATCATTTCCATATGCAAAGCTTGCTAAAGGTTCCCCATATAAATGGCCTTTGGTTAAACAGATGTAACTGTTGCCTGGTACGAGTTGCCAGGTTTTAGGAAAGGGATGATTCATGGGTATTATTCTAACACTTATTTTTTCAACATCCCTTTTTATCCTCATGAACAAACTCTGCCAATCACCACCATGCCAGGATTCATTCAGCAGATATAAATAACTTCGTTTTAAATGATACGTTTTACCTTGAGCTATGCTGACTCAAATTGGCCCTAGAGAGAATAATTGGATAATGGAGATGAAGTGCTTATTAACGTAACATTTTTTGGCAGATCTTATAAGGCCTTGATAGCTGCTGGCCTTGGAGAATGACTAAAGCCCAAATGAATAGTCCCCAAATTAGAACTACCAATCCTGCTTTCTTTCCCCATATCCTTTTCCCCCTCATTTTCTTCTCTAAGTCTTTCTCCAGCCATGTACCAGTTGGCAGGATGGTGCTATATCAGCTTCTTAGAGTTGAGTCCCAAAATTTTTCCGAGACTTGACTGAGAGTTTTTTTTGGCCACAGAACTGAGCTGAATGGTCCCGGGAACAGATCAGCAGAAAAGCTGAATTTTCCACACCTCTATTTTCTTCATCTGTGTGGGCCTGAGGGCGCTGGGATAGAAGCGGTTGGTGGAGAAATACTTTGCACCCACTGTACCGTACGTGATGGGTGGAGGGGTGAACAAAGAAACAAAGTAATCCTCTAGGTGCAGGAGGAGAGACAGCATTATGCCGGGCCGATGTCATCCAAAGTGCATGGCTTCTTTCAGCACTCTCAAAACAAACACATGGTAAAGCCAGTGAAGGACCTTAGGGGGGTGAGCTGTTAGAACTTGTCTTGTTTCCTCGTGTGGACACATTAGCGCCGTGAACACAGACACATTCCAGCGCCGTCACACTACAAAGAGACTTCTGCCCGCAACCTCACGGCCTCTAACCACATGCAAATCACGAGGGTGGCCGTTTTGCATATCCTAACGTTTCCGGAGAAAGAGAGAGAGAGGTCAGAGATTGTGGAGACGGGAGAATGTGTGTCTTTCAGGCCTGACATGGTTCGATTCAGATGCGTTTCCCAGACTTTCTTTTGTTTGTAGAGTTAAACACGTTCACTGACATTGTGTCAGACTGATGAATGGCCATTATAGCAGGTTTAATAGATTAAACGTTGATGCAGAGGGCACTTATAAACACAACACCCGTCCCTCGCTCTTTTTGACATTCAGTCTTTTGCTGAGCTTTAGCTAAACAGACCTCAACTGTAGGTCAGTGGTAAGTGCTATGAATGGGGCTTTCAATCGCCCATCGCGTTCCACTTCATGCCAACCACATCCCGGTTCTTCCAAATGTTTCATCACCAACAAGCAGTGCTTGTGTCCTGAAGGAAATTGTTAAACCACAGGTTTTATAAGTCCACGGCGTCACATAGATGCTTGTCAGTAGACAACATTGACAAAATTTGGCATGAATAAAATAAAATAAAAAAAAAACAAATACACTGCTTCTTATTCTCACAGCAACACTTGTTTCATGTCAAGTTAAATTGTTGCCATTTGAATGAGGTTAATATATGGCACAAAATCTTCCATGTTTTACAAAAGGTGTGACTCAATTTGGTTTATGTCAAAAGTAAATACAATAATCAAATAAAACAGTAACTTTTTTTGCATTAAAATCATTCTTTCATTTTCCTTCAGCTTAGTCTCGATTTCAGAGGTCACCACAGCGAACTGCCAACTTTTACAGCATGTGTTTTATGCAGCAGATGCCCTTCCAGCCACACAAGTATTGGGCAATACCCATACAAACATATTCATACACTACAGACAAATTAGTTTATTAAATTTACCTATAGCACATGTCTTTGGAGGCGTCACGGTGGCGCAGTGGGTAGCACGATTGCCTCACAGCAAAAAGGTCGCTGGTTCAAGCCCCAGCTGGGTCAGTTGACATTTCTGTGTGGAGTTTGCATGTTCTCCCCATGTTCGCATGGGTTTCCTCCGGGTGCTCCGGTTTCCCCCACAGTCAAAAGACATGCGGTACAGGTGAATTGGGTAAGCTAAATTGGCTGTAGTGTATGGGTGTTTCCCAATGATGGGTTGCAGCTGGAAGGGCATCCGCTGCGTAAAAACATATGCTGGATAAGTTGGAAGTTCCTTCCGCTGTGGCGACCCCTGATGAATAAAGGGACTAAGCCGAAAATAAAATTGAATGAATGACATGTCTTTGGACTGTGGGGGAAACCGGAGCACCCGGTGGAAACCCACACGAACACAGAAAGAACATGCAAACTCCACACAGAAATGCCAACTGACCCAGCCGGGACTCGAACCAGTGACCTTTTTGTGTGAGGTGATCATGCTAACCACTGAGCTGCAAAATTTCCAACCAAATGTGCATGACATATGGCTAACTGGAAGAGAGAAGTACTGTAAAAAGGGAGTGCACAAATTGCTTTCCACCACACAGTTAAGGTTTTTTTTATATGTCCCAGATTTTATTATTATTATTATTATTATTATTATTATTATTATTATTATTATTTTAAATGAATAACCTATTAACTGACATGATTACTCCAGTCACTGGCTTTAGCTGCTATTACTTTTATACTAAACTACCTTAAACTTGTTATGGGATCTATA
Source organism: Danio kyathit (assembly GCA_903798195.1). NCBI lineage: Eukaryota > Metazoa > Chordata > Actinopteri > Cypriniformes > Danionidae > Danio > Danio kyathit. The sequence goes on along the minus strand of LR812521.1, from coordinate 58,634,929 downwards.
TATTGCTGCTCTCTGGTGTTTTAAAGTGTTTAGATGTGTTGCTTGCATCATAATTTGTCCGCTGCTCTGGATAAAATCTGCTGCTAATGAAATATAATGAAGCCCAGTTGTCAATTAAGTTATTTGTTATAATATTTTTATTTCTTTTATTATTTGTTTATTGTATAATGGATGTTTTATTTCTGAATTTCTGTATTTATATTTAATTAAGAAGTTTTACCTGTTGTGCCTTGACGGAAGTGGTTGTAAGGTGACCGGAAATTAATATCCTGGAAGGTATATGAGGAAGAAGAGCATTGTGGTGTAGGGTGGACTTCGTCGGGGTGAACGTTGGCGTGAGAGAGATTATTTGCTCAGCTAGTTGTCGAATAGAGAACTGAAGAGAGGTTATAACGTCTATGATTCTGTGAGGCTAGCAATTTCCTCCTTTTGTTTGCTAAATATGCCGTCAGCCGCTAATGCGGAGATCCGCGAGTTCATGTCAGTGGACCGCAATTGAGTATCGCCAACGACCCTGGACATCCCAGATAGCGCCCTGAGAAACCAGGATATCTCAGTGGCTCCTCTAACAGTGCTGGATGCGACACCCCCCTGCTGACTCTCTCCTATCTCCACGCACTATAGCTTCAGTTCTAGAGCATTCCCTGGCTCCGGTAAGAGCTAACTGTTGTTTATTTGCCCTTTGGGCAAAAGGGCAACTGTGTTTTATGCCACTACGAACGCAAGCACCGACACAGGCCTGCAATGGGTTTTATTTATTTCTTGATTCATTTTATATGGACTATTTGTGAGCTTTTCTAAATGAACTGTTGATTTTGCTGTTTATTTGAGTTGAAAAAAGAAAAAAAAAAAGCTTTATTTTGAAACAAGCCTTTATTTCTTTTGTTTTATATTTTTGTTTGTTTAATTGTATTTAAGTAAATTTGGAAAGGTAATTTTGTAGCAGATTGGATGTGTTTATTATTTATATTAATTGGTATCAGGTTATGGGTTTCTTTTTGGGGTTAAAAAACAAATTGGAGCGATCTAATTTATAAGAATCCAGGGCCCTTACCTTGCCATAGGAAAAGGGCGCTACAATAATGTAATGCTTACTGAAACAAATGCTTACTTCATGAATCCTTTTTAAAAATACCCGCAGAAGTTTGAAAACATCACCATGTCTATAATGTACAGCTTTAGCAGTAAACAGTAAGATTGCAAAAGGTTGCCTTCCAACGGATATTCATTTTGTGACAAAGTGCTTTCAGAAATCCATTATTCTATAAATAAATTCTACATTCTTTCATAATATCTCATCTTTAGTGGTTCAGTTGTACTTGCAGGAATGTGCTGCTTTCACGCCAATGAAATGAACCAAATTCTGACATCAAATTATGTTGGGTTTGCAGCAGAACCACTAGTGTGAAAGCTTTCTAGAAATAAAAGGGGCCTTGTCTTTTTTCCAACACTGTGTCAGCATAAGTGGCTCTGCTGGAGCGTCAGCCATGGATCAAGCTGCTTTTGTTGGGTGGGCTCAGGTCCTCAGCACCCATGAACTTCAAAGTGGGGGGGTGTCAGTCCACATTAGAGGAGATGAGAGACCGTGGGCACAGAGAATAACAGATTTTATACAGTGGAGCTCAGCAGAGAGGGCTGTTGTCTTAGCTGGCAGCTCAGTCATGCAGCGCTAAGAAAACATCTTGAATGTAGGATGAAGCTACAGTATAGTGAGAAAGAGAGGAACAGTGGGGACGTGGTCTGGCTTCAGGTAGAGAGGATGGACTAGGTCAGAAGTCGATTCGCACAGGAAGCACAACATCCTTTCAGTAATTCCCAAATATCACGTCCCTACTGCTGTCTGATGATGTGTTTGATTGCTCACTGTAATCCTTTCATTATTTTATTTGTCAGTTTGGGGCCGTATTTCATTACAGTAGGCCTAACAAAACTGTGCAAATTGTCTGTCTCCATAGTTTGAAAAATTAAGATATTAAAAGGGTGTTTTTTTTTTCAAAGTAATGCAACAGAACTTCAATCTCCATAAAATTTTAGAGAAGTGTCTAAAATGGATAACACTTTGTTTTGACTGTTCCCTCCAGACATTGTTTTAATTAAAGATAACTATGCAACTACATGCTAACTAATGGCCCGTTTGCACTGAGAGGTACAGTACTGTACAGTACGATACGGGTCACCTTTATCAAGCTTGTGTTTCCATTGCCAAAAGGGTACCCTTTTTTGTATAACAGAAAGTTTCAGATGACGTAATTTTTACTGTATGAAATGTCACAGTAACGCCGTACGGGTCTTTCACATATCATATGAGAAGCACTTCTCACAAAACAGATGCTTTATACACATAAACACTTGTGTATAAATGTTCATTACTAACCTTTATATGAACAGGATTTGATTATAACTGCAGATCAATGAGTGCGAAATAGCCTACTGTAACTGAATTTTATGAAATAAATAAATGCATTAGTCCTTATTTGGGTTCAAAAACAACACAAACTATAGCCCACAGTGCAAACCTCTCATATGAGTCTTTAATCTTCAGCAGCACATGTAGCCTCAGGTTAGAAAGTAATTCCATCATTCCCAGTTCATAATAGTCCAAAAGGTGATGATAATAGTTAAACATGGCAGTTTGTTTATGTTTTAGGTTGCAGAAAGCATCATTTAGGCAATGCAGTGGCGCAGTAGGTAGTGCTGTCGCCTCACAGCAAGACATACCTGCCAACACTCCCGTTTTTCCCGGGAGTCTCCCGTATTTCAGACCCATCACCACCCCACCCCTCCCCCGCTCCTCAGCTTTTAGGTACAGTCCGACCTGAAACCTAGTACATGTGAGCGTGCTCTTCAGTCCGCGCACACCCCTCCACGCTCTACATTTTGCGCGCACCTCTGAAACTCGCACTTTTAGACGTGCTTATAAAACAATAACAGGACACAGCAGATTTTGTTCTTCTTGTCTTTTTGGCTGTTGACCAAGATGATGACAAGGTTTGTTTGAGCTCGGGTCGACCATGGCTTGTTATTATATGTATATATTATTATAGTGTAATGTCTCGGCTGTGTTTTTAAAAATGGTGGTTCCTTTGTTTTCATTCTCCTGCTTCTGCGAGTGACGTATCTCTATAAACCAATAGCGTTCAGCTAGCTCCGCCTTTTGGTACTCTTTTTTTTTGTGCTAGGTACCCTTTGCAAAGGGTGACCAAAAAATGGTACGGTAAGGTTTGCTTTTAGGTACCCTTTGATAATAAAAACGGGCGTAAAAGCGTACCGAACTGAACCGCACCGTACCGTACCACTCAGTGGAAACAGTCCATAATACTACTCAACCTAACCCTATCTATAGTCTAATGTAAGTTAGTTCACAAGTCTGAAGGGTACCATCAAAACAAAGTGTTATCATTTTAGAACTCTTGACTAAAATGAAGTTTTGTAAACTAATTTCGAGAGGAGCATGGGATATTGGTCGTGGCTGGTTTCGCATCAATAATCATTGCTAGTCCAATCAGATATCATTGCTAGACTAATTAGATGAATTCTAGCCTCCAATAAATAAGCCCATTGATCCTACCTTCCTTATCTTCGTTTTGAAGAAACCCCCCTTCCACCCCATCTCCCCCTTTCCTCCTGTACCAGGGGGAGCTCTAGAGACCCACCAAAACTCAAATCCCCTGTCATGCTACATGACCAGGCGGGATCCCTGGGCTCAAGTATCTCTGAGCTCAGGGTTCTCTCCCGGGACAGCATGCCAAATCTGCAAATTATATCAAGCATAGCGAAGTGTGAACTCTTAAAAAAGTTTTATACAGTAGTCAACAGAATGTCCAATTGGGGGCACAAAGTCAAGTTTGAAGAGCATTTTAATAATCTAAAGAAACTGTCTCAACTATAAAGAACCTACTGTGCCTTTTAAAGGTTGTTAAGATTCATGAAACCAAGACAAAAAAAACTGAGCATCTAAGTTTATCTTAAAGTAAACTGTACTTAAAATCAATTGTAAAATGTATTCACTGTCACTCTTTTAATTGATTTCTTGTTCAGTGTTAGGTAACATGGTTTCTAAAGATGTTTTACTTATATTGTGGTGTTGGAGTGTGCAATTATGTGCAAGTGTAATCTCATGAAATTGGTTTCAAACCTGTTCCATGTTCTGTTGATTATTTTGTCGGTATAAATAAACCCTCAGTTTTCTATGTTCAGTGTCTTGTGTCAATGGTACCTGTGTTCTTGGCAGTGTTCAGTAAATATCTCATTTCTCATTCATTCTGCTTCTTGCATCTTGCATTATCTTTTGATTTTACATGACATCTCTGTAATTTTCCAGCCTCTGCAGACAACTTCCTCTGAGCTGATGCACAACCTTTGATTACCAATTTTGTTAAAGTTAATAAAACTCCAAACATTGCTAACTGTATTTGATTAGCTGCATTTTATTATTTTATTGTTTATTCTTCACGGTTTATAAGAACATCTTAAAGAAGACCAGATGCCGTTTTGACTTTGTTTTTCTGCCCGTCTTTGTCAGTTTCAATAAGGTACATACATGTAGGAGAACTGTCTGTTCAGACAGTGGAATTATCAGCAGGTGTGACCTTCGACCTCTTCCCTCTCACCTCTGTCAACACACCGTGTGGTTATTCTTCACTCAGACATAAGGATGAATGGTACAACTCTTCTTTGTCTCCTTCACCTGCCAGTGGACAGACAGACGGTGTTCCTCTTCAAAAAAACAACACAACCCTTGTCTCTGCATGTCCAGCGCTCAGCATCAGTCCATCTGTTTGAGTAAAAGATGAAGAAGAGACAACGATGATGAACGATTCAGAGAAATTCAATAAATGTCACCTAGAGGAAACAAACCAAGGTGTTTTATTAAAGTTGGGAGGAAGTAAACTGCAGTGAGTTAAACATTACTAACTCAATAACCATTCTCATCAGTTAATTATCAGTCAATACATTCGCTATCAAAAAAAGGTTTCAACTTGTTTTTCCCCTCTACTCAAGTTTTCACATTCCATTTTGGGAAGTGTTGGGGAGTAGTTAGCTACTAGCTTAGCTACATTTCTCAGTTTGACATTAGCTTAGCTACTTATGATATAATGTAGCTTTTCCAGTAGCTAGCTACTTTTTCCAGCAAGTAGTAGATTAGCTTGACAACACCTACATTCCATTTAATGACCCCTTAATGGTGTGAAGCAGCACAGCGTCTTCTTACAGTATAAAATACAGCCATATGTTGGTAACCCTGCTGAAAAATCCAGCTTAAACCAACCTAAGCTGGTTGGCTGGTTTTAGCTGGTCAACTAGCCTGGTTTTAGAGGGGTTTTGGCCATTTCCAGGCTGGTTTCCAGCCATTTCCAGCCTGGTCTTAGCTGGTCAGGCTGGAAAATTACCAGCTAAAACCAGCTAAAACCAACTTGACCAGCCTGGTTTAAGCTGGACATAGCTGGTTTTGGCTGGGCTCCCAGCTTGGCTAGGCTGGTCAAGCTGGTTTAAGCTGGTCATTTTCCAGCCTGACCAGCTAAGACCAGGCTGGAAATGGCTGGAAACCAGCCTGGCAATGGCCAAAACCCCTCTAAAACCAGGCTGGTCGACCAGCTAAAACCAGCCAACCAGCTTAGGCTGGTTTAAGCTAGATTTTTCAGCAGGGAAATCAAAGATTTTTGTTAGTTAGCTAGTATTGTAAAACGTGACAATATTAAAGAGCCCTCAGAGCATGTGCCAGTGAGCTGACGGGTATTCTCACCTCCATATTCAACCTCTCGCATAGCCAGAGAACTGTGCCCTTCTGCTTCAAGACCACTGCAATCATCCCCCTCCCCGATAAAATCCCTCTAACCTGCCTGAATGACTACAGACCAGTAGCACTCACTCCAATCATTATGAAGTGCTTTGAGGGAGTGGTGCTGAACCACATTCAGAGAAGCATCCTGGACACACCGGATCCCCTGCAGTATGCCTACCAGCCCAACAGGTCCACCTCAGACACTATTGCTACAGCCTGGCAGAACTCCATTTCACCCCTGGAGAATAAAGACTCTTACATCAGGATGCTCTTTATTGACCTCAGCTCTGCATTCAACATGGTCATTAGTGACTGGCTCCTAGACTTTTTGACTGGGATACATCAGTCTGTCAGAATAGAGAAAAGGACTTCAGCAAGAATTATAACACAAACACAGGCACTCCACAGGGTAACACTTTATTTTGATGGTCTATTTGAGAAATAGTAGACTGTCTGCTTAATTTCTGTTGATACTGCTCCTTCAACAGACATTTAACTGACTATAAGAAACTTTGCAAGTACATGTCAACTTACACTAACCCTAACCCCAACCCTAACCTCAAACTAACAGTCTACTTATAATCTAATATGAATTAGTTGGCATGTAGAGGCAATGTAACTTAAATTCAACAAACCGACCATCAAAATAAAGTGTGACCCTCCACAGGGGTGCATCCTCAGTCCTACGACTGTGTGGCCTCCCACAAGAACAGCAGCATCCTAAAGTTTACAGAAGACACCACTGTAATAGGACACATCACTGACGGAGACGAGGCAGACTATAAGAGGGAGCTGGACACTCTGGTCACATAGTGTGAGGACAACAACCTCACTCTCAACACAAACAAGACTAGGGAGATGATAGTGGACATGAGGAAGGGGAGAAGTCCTAATCAGCCACTGATTATCCATGGACTGGAGGTGGATAGGGTGAGCAGTTTTAGGTATCTAGGGGTCCACATCACTGAGGACGTCACCTGGAAACTCAACACCACGCAGCTGGTGAAGAAAGCTCAGCGGCTGTACTTCCAGAGGAGGCTGAGCAAGTTTGGCATCACTGAGAGTACATTTAACTCATGAACCCCCAGTGCTGGGAACACCCACATACACACATACAATATAACCAATTTCCAAATATACCAATATCCAATTCACTTATACCACATGTCTTTGAGGTAAACCAGAGCTCCCAGAGGAAACCCGAAAGACACTAGGGAGAGCATACAAACTCCACACAGAAATGCCACCAGTCCTGGCGGGACTCAAACCAGTAACCTTTTTGCTGTGAGGCAACAGTGATAACCACTGAGCCACTGTGCAACCTATAAATTTGAAAACTATGTGTAATAAAATATTAAGCTTTGGCATTATAATTGTATTGCACCAAATGTTGACTTAAAATTAACAATTGTTAAACCTGTGTGAAACAATGTAGCTCCAATAAAACTAGCTACTTTTAAAAATTAACTTGTAGCGTAGCTAGCTACATTTTTAGAAGTGGAGTTTGACAGTATCTTAGTAACTTTTTATGATATATACTGTATATACTATATATACTATAAAGAACTTAGCTTAGTTCTATATGTCCTTAGCTTGACTGTTGGGGAACCAACAGTTTTAACCCAAAAATGACCAGTCTGACAGATGGAGAAGAGCCAGAGTCAAAGATTTAGATAAAGAAAGTTTACTGAAGATAGTTTGCAGTTTCATCAGCAGAAGTCAGCTTCAGCACCTGCAAAGAGTTCATTGGCACTCTGCTTGCAATCTCAAAATACAACAATTATATTGTAATATGCGTCAATAACTGCGTCATACATAACCTGATTAGTTAAAGCACAGATAGACAATTTCCAAAAATGTATGCAGAGGTGGGGTCATATCTTCTTTCAAGAAGCAGTCTTAGGAGAGAACCCAAGACTTCCCTCTCCACAGACACTTCATCCAGCTTCTCCGGGGGGATCCCGTGGCATTCCCAGGCCAGCCGAGAGACATAGTCCCTCCAGCGTGTCCTGGGTCATCCCAGGTGGGACATGCCTGGAACACCTCCTTAGGTAGGCGTCCAGGAGACATCCAAAACAGATGCTCGAGACACCTCAGCTGACTTCTCTCGATGTGGAGGAGAAGTGGCTCTACTCCAAGCTCCTCCCAGGTGACAGAGCTCCTCACCCTATCCATGAGAGTGCGCCCTGCCACTCTGCGAAGTAAACAAATTTCTGCCCCTTGTATCTGAGATCTTGTCCTTTCGTTCATGACCCAAAGCTCATGACTAAAGGTGAGAGTAGGAACTTAGATTGACCGGTAAATCGAGAGCTTTGTGATTTGCCTTCGGCTCAGCTCCTTCTTTACCACAACAGACCGGTATATTAACCACATTACTGTTGCCGCTGCACCAATCCACCTGTCAATCTCACATTCCATTCTTCCCTCACTCGTGAACACAACCCCAAGATACTTGAACTCCTCCACCAGGGTTAAGGATTTTCCTCCAACCTGGAGATGACAAACCACCTTTTTCCGGTGGAGCACCATGGCATCGGACTTGAAGGTGCTAATTCTCATCCCAGCTGTATCATACTCAGCAGCAAACTGCCCCAGTGCATGCTGAAGGTCCATGTTTGATGAAGCCAACAGAACAACATTGTCTGCAAATAACAGAGATGAAATACTGTGGTCCCCGAACTGGACCCCCTCCATCCCAAGGCTGCACCTTGAAATTCTGTCCATAAAAATTATAACGAAAAATTTATTTATTAAAAAGGATTAATACATAAATTACAAATAACTTATGAAACAGTCGTTTCCAATCCATGAAGAGTCCAGTTTCACTTAAGAGGTCTCCATGACCTGGCTTGGTAGAGTCTGAGGAAACAAATTATTTAGCAAACAGTAAAAGCAATGACACATACTGTATCATGTGGGGCATTTTTGTTCATTTTAGTGACATTTTTTCGTCACTATTACCCCATTAATTTTGACCCAGGGTTTTAGCTTGGTAAAAGTGCCCAACATGGTAAGTAGTGATGCTTCTCTTAGCATTCCACTGTCTCTTCATCTACATACACACAGCATTGCATCCTCTACACACACACACCGGACCAGGCCATTGGTGTCCAGATGTTTCCTTAACGGATGAAAGTTAGAGAAGCTCCCTCAACAGGAGGCTGAGGTCAGGCTGGACCATCACCAGAATCCATCCACGCTTCCAGGGGGTTTCCGGCCGCTCTACGCCATGCTCTGCCAATATTTTTGATTTACTCCCTCAGGATGTTGTGCGGGACACTGGGAGGAAGTGTGAGCCGACAGGCCTATCATTAGGTGTGCTCTTTTCTGATAAGAGCCTTCATGGAAAATAATAATTCTGAAAACACCATCATTTCACATTTGATGGATGGTAATGCACAAAAGATGTACATCATACATCAACAGCCTTGTGTGGCTGGGAAGTTCTGGAAGTGTTCATGCACAAAATTAAAACATACTGCAGCACATACAGTATGAGGGCTTTTTTTGGTTCCTCAAAGCAGCTTTCAGTAAACAGTTCCTAAAAGAAATATATTTTTGTCTGAGCCAGTTGAGATTTTGCAACAGAAATTGAAAGTCATTAGACCGGGTAGTTTTTCTTCCAATATAATTTATTTTTTAAATTTACAATCTTAAAAGATTTTCCAATCTATATTAACCAGTTTCAGTGAGACTTTACTGAACTTTAGCCTCAATTTGATGTTTTTATCTGTCAGAAATATGCATTTCTTCTATGTGCTACAGGTATGTACTTCTTATGCTGTAGCTCATCTGCTCCAAGGTTTGATGCGTTGTGCATTCATGCTCTTCTGCAGACTTTGGTTTTAATGACTTCTTTAAAAAAAAAAAAAAGTGTTACAGTTGCGTTTCTTAAAGCTTCTGTCTGGTCAGTCTAGTCATTCTTCTCTGATCTTTGGGAAAAACAAGGTATTTTCCATCAAAGATGTGTGGGTTGGGAGGGAGAAAGGACTTAGATGCAACAAAAAATGGGTCTTTATATGGAAAAAATCAAAAAGAAAGACAACAAAAATTACCCCAAGGGGGAAAAACATTAACTAAAGAGCAAACTAGACTTTGCTGGACTTGCAACTCAATCAATGAAGGAACAACAACATTGACACTCATTGACCGTGAGCCTACCTGAGATCGCACACTCAAACTAAAGACAAAGACACAAAGACGGCTCAAGTAAACTCCAGCCAAGAATTACATCCAAGACTGGACAGGACTATTACAAAAATAAACAAGAGCCCTGACATTTGTAACCACAACACTGCTGCTCACTGGATATTTTCTCATTAGACTATTAGTAAGCCCTATATGGTTGGCACAAACCATGCCACATTCAAAAAAAACCTAAATCACCTTGCATTCATTCTGATGTTCAATTTGACCTTCTGTAAATCCTCTGTTTCCACACGCTCATTCTTCTGCAAATGACCACTGTTGCTAAAATTATTATGTAAAATTAATATATTACAATTTTTATGTAATAAAATAAGATTGATGGGAGTGGGAGTGTTCAAAAGACATTACATTTTCTAATGACAGCTTTACATAAGCAGATACATCACATAACCTGTCTTTGTCTTTGTCATGAAAACTTTACATTGAGGCCATTATAAATGTGTCATGACATTTTTTTTGGATGTCTTTTTTCAGTGGAACAAAATGAATTTGTCACTTTACATTTTAATTACAAGTTCAATCTGTGCACTGTAGTTGAGGTCAGGAAAAATATTAGGGAAGGTGTTATAAAAATCCTTGACATAGTTATAATGGACTCATCATGACAATCATGTTTATTACAGATTCATTACAAGTTAATTAAACTTCGTAATAGCAGGTTATCATGATAAAGACAAATACAGGTTATATTTTACATAGGCTTATTCTGAAAATGAAATGTATCCCTATATACATTTCTGGAGATCACAAATTATGTAGCCAAATGCTGGCTGCATTTCACCTTTAAAACGAATGCTACGGGGCGGTATGACGCCATTTCTTTTTGCGCTTACCAGCTGACTGCTTATATCCACATGGATGGCTTTCCTGCTGTTACCAGTTTGTTCAGTAGCTCGCCATGTATGTCGGCAGACTTGAGACGCAGAGAGGAGTTGACCACAAGGACGGGATTTGAGTCTGGCGAAGAACGGTTCCAGAAAGGGGGTAAGACAAAAACAGATGTCAAAAACTAAATAAACAAGCAAATAACAGGGTGAGAATGTGGTAAAAATCAGGCAAGGGCTTTTCTTTTTCTAGATTGCTTTTTAAAATTGTTGGTTGGGTTTAGGGAAGTGGGTGGACGGGTCAACTGGTGCTATTGAAAACACTATCGGTTGGGTTTAGTGAAGGAGGAGGGTGGGTCAGTTGATTGGTCAGTCAGTCAGTCAGTCAGTTGACAGCGTCTGGTGGATTTACGTGAGAACAGCAGGCGCGAATGGCACTTGTGAGATAAATTTGAGATCTCAAAAAGCGTACACAGCAGTCTCTGGTCGATTCGTGAAAACAAAAACTCTTTGCACGTTGTTGGCACTCTCCAGAATTGTACATAGCAGTACATTTTCAGAATGAGCCTGGGTTGGTTATATTACAGTATATTTGGTTATGTCAAGTTGTCATAAAGACAACTCAAACAATGCCACCTTAGCATTTAAAATGACATAACTGAGTTAATGACACTTAATGACAGTTGTTATAAGCATGAATAAACTTTTATTCATGTCATGCCATGATTATAAAGGTTTTATGTCAGTCTTATGAACACCCCCTTTAAGTAAAGTGTTCAAGATTGTAATCTATTACTTTTAAAAGTAACTTTACCCAACACTGCTCTTGAAACACATCAACATGCCTAAATACACTGAACTGCTGAAAATGTATTCCATCTGTTTGTTTCTAACACTAGAATTTTTTATGCAGATTTACAAAGTACACAATTGACTGACTTTATTCTTATCATCACTTCCTCTGTTGTTTGAGAATAGCAGTAACTGCTTCCCCTTAGTCCCTCGCTTGGTTGATAAATGCAGTGTTGATGTGTAAATGTGGGCGGTCACGAAGTATGTTAATATATAATCTAATGGATTTTTGAATGGAATTTTAGTATGAACTGCTTTTGCAGCTTAGTTTCTGTCAAGTCTAGGTGACCTTTTGAGCTTTCAAAGTTGGAACATGTCTACACAGTACAACAAAATCCTTTATTTCAAAATATTTTAAAATATCAATCCACTTTTCTTTGAATAAACTCCTTTAAACTGCTTTAGTGCAAAGCAGGCACATTAGAGGACTCGTCTTGCAGGTGTGATTTGGTTTTTCTTACATACACAGGTAGCTGAGATTTTCTTTTCCTCAATTATATCCAAAATAACAGGGTGATCATTAAAAAAAAAAAAAAAACAGATCATTGAGAACAAGAAGTCCATTATTAGCTGTGTTATGAGTTTATGTAAGAGTGGCTTGTAGGGCAAAACTGAAAAACAGAGAGAGCAAATGATGTGGGCTGTGTTTATGGTGAGGTGGTGAGCAGCTTGGAATTATAGGCTTTGTTTGGAGACATATCCTGGGATGTGATCATACGCTTGAAAAGGCAGGAGCCGAAAGCCGCTTAGCACTTGTGTGTGTGCATGTGATGTTTAACATGCTTTTACAAGACAGTCATCTGGACACATAAATACCAGCACACTTGCAGACTATATATATATATATATATATATTTACACACCAATTTACACTTTGATAACTCATTCCAGATCTTTTTTTGTGCTACAAACAAGAATGTTTTTATTTTTGTGACAAAAATAAACTAAATGTGTTTGAATTTGGCTCTAGATCAGCCTGATCTTACGAGGAAATGTAACTATTTTACGTTTTGTCAGTTTAGTCGCTAATTTGTACGAATTCAAGTTCAGTTGAACAAAAATGTACGATTTTAAAAAGGAGACATGGCTCCCAACCTCACCCCTAAACCCATCCGTCATTGAGGGATAAGCAAATTGTACTAAATTGTACGAATAAGATCATACAAAATCATACCAATTAACCACTAAATCAAAAAGTTACAAATTGTTGTGAGATTGTGTTGGTGTATCCCCTGCATGAGTTTAACAAAATTTTATGTGACTGTTAACTAGAATGGACCACTTTAAAAGTTTTCATGGCAACATGTCAGTTTTATCACTTGACACATTGTAGCCCCAATAATTTAAGCATATATAGTTGTTAGTATAGCTAGATTACCACTCCGGTTTGTCAGTTATGTATAGGTTTAAAACAGCTCTTATGTGTAGTGTTGTGTTCATGATTATGATTATGTTCCTTTATGTAGCACTGTGGTCCTGCAAGACATGACATTTTGTTCCACTGTATATCCATACATGTAGCAGAATGACAAAGTTCAACTTGACTTGACTTTTTCCTTTTCTGAAAATATTGACAAACATTCAAATTATATTGTGGAATATCTGATATTTTGATTCTCATACATGTGTAACAACACATATTTCATCATTTAAACAGTTTAATGATGATGGGTGTTGCCCAGTGGTGTAAAGTAACTAATTACAAATACTCAAATTACTGTATTTAAGTAGTTTTTCTCAGGAATTGTAATTTACTAAGTAGTTTTAAAAATGTGTACTTTTACTTTTCCTTGAGTACATTCTTAGTGCTGTATCTGTACTTTTACTCCACTACTTTCTTTCAACCTGCAGTAACTACTTTATTTTTCTTGTCTATGGGGATTAGAAAAATCATTCCTATGATTCCTGTCCAATCAAATCGCATATAGAAGGTAAATTGCATCATAATGAACTACCTCAAGACTGTGCACTTTATAATTGCAGCAAACTGTTTAGAAGTATTAAAAGTGTCCTTGAAGATGTCCAAAATCTTTACGCACATTGACCCAGAGACTGTTTAGATGCATGTCACTGATGAGAAGATGATGGATGTTTACTGTATGATGACCGAAATGGCCTTAAACATCCAGCAGGCACAAGACGTCAACATGATGTCTGACTGATGTTGAACCCTAACGTCATGGGGACTTTGCATTTTGTTTGGAATTGAAAATCGGGTTGACGTTAGAACTTAACGTCAGGCCAATGTCAATGTCCAATCTCCAACCTAAAACCAACCAAATATCAAGATCTAATCATGTTACAGCTTGACGTTGTGTGAACGTTCCCACTATTACATCTATCAGACGTTGGATTTTGGTTGCCATACCTGATGAATAAGTGTCAGTATTTGACGTCATATATGACGTTGGTTTTAGATGAGCTCAACGTTGGATTTTGGTCACTTTCTAACATAAATACCAGCTCACTTGCAGACTATATATATATTTACACTATGTAACACCAATTTACACTTTGATAACTCATTCCAGACCTTTTTTTGTGCTACAAACAAGAATGTTTTTATTTTTGTGACAAAAATAAACTAAATGTGTTTGAATTTGGCTCTAGATCAGCCTGATCTTACGAGGAAATGTAACTATTTTACGTTTTGTCAGTTTAGTCGCTAATTTGTACGAATTCAAGTTCAGATGAACAAAAATTTACGATTTTAAAAAGGAGACATGGCTCCCAACCTCACCCCTAAACCCATCCGTCATTGAGGGATAAGCAAATTGTACTAAATTGTACGAATAAGATCATACAAAATCATACCAATTAACCACTAAATCAAAAAGTTACAAATTGTTGTGAGATTGTGTTGGTGTATCCCCTGCATGAGTTTAACAAAATTTTATGTGACTGTTAACTAGAATGGACCACTTTAAAAGTTTTCATGGCAACATGTCAGTTTTATCACTTGACACACTGTAGCCCCAATAATTTAAGCATATATAGTTGTTAGTATAGCTAGATTACCACTCCAGTTTGTCAGTTATGTATAGGTTTAAAACAGCTCTTATATGTAGTGTTGTGTTCATGATTATGATTATGTTCCTTTATGTAGCACTGTGGTCCTGCAAGACATGACATTTTGTTCCACTGTATATCCATACATGTAGCAGAATGACAAAGTTCAACTTGACTTGACTTTTTCCTTTTCTGAAAATATTGACAAACATTCAAATTATATTGTGGAATATCTGATATTTTGATTCTCATACATGTGTAACAACACATATTTCATCATTTAAACAGTTTAATGATGATGGGTGTTGCCCAGTGGTGTAAAGTAACTAATTACAAATACTCAAATTACTGTATTTAAGTAGTTTTTCTCAGGAATTGTAATTTACTAAGTAGTTTTAAAAATGTGTACTTTTACTTTTCCTTGAGTACATTCTTAGTGCTGTATCTGTACTTTTACTCCACTACTTTCTTTCAACCTGCAGTAACTACTTTATTTTTCTTGTCTATGGGGATTAGAAAAATCATTCCTATGATTCCTGTCCAATCAAATCGCATATAGAAGGTAAATTGCATCATAATGAACTACCTCAAGACTGTGCACTTTATAATTGCAGCAAACTGTTTAGAAGTATTAAAAGTGTCCTTGAAGATGTCCAAAATCTTTACGCACATTGACCCAGAGACTGTTTAGATGCATGTCACTGATGAGAAGATGATGGATGTTTACTGTATGATGACCGAAATGGCCTTAAACATCCAGCAGGCAAAAGACTTCAACATGATGTCTGACTGATGTTGAACCCTAACGTCATGGGGACTTTGCATTTTGTTTGGAATTGAAAATCGGGTTGACGTTTGAACTTAACGTCAGGCCAATGTCAATGTCCAATCTCCAACCTAAAACCAACCAAATATCAAGATCTAATCATGTTACAGCTTGACGTTGTGTGAACGTTCCCACTATTACATCTATCAGACGTTGGATTTTGGTTGCCATACCTGATGAATAAGTGTCAGTATTTGACGTCATATATGACGTTGGTTTAAGATGTTGGCTCAGCGTTGGATTTTGGTCACTTTCTAACAACCTAAATTCAACCAAATATCAACGTCATTTAACGTCATTATTGGACATCAAAATAACGTTGTCCTTAGCTGCTAGCTTGACAGTTAATTTTGTTCACCTGATATTACAACCTAAATCGAACCCAATAATAATGTCTCATGATGTTGTGTGCCTTCTGGACAATAACTAAATGCACTACAGAATGATACGTTTACACACAGCTGCACAAATTACATGTAAACAAATCAGCTTTAGACAGCATAATACTCACTACTCTTGAGTACTTTTAAAAGGGCTACTTTTACTCATACATTGAGTAACATTTACAACAGATACTTTTACTCTACTTGCACTACATTTTAGGCACGTAATTGTACTTTTACTTGAGTATGATTTTTCAATACTCTTTCCATCATTGGTGTTGCCATGCTAGTCTACTCTGCAGTGAAGAAATCAGATTTACAATACGTTAGTTCATCAACTTCTCCCGAAATACATGCAAGTAAGTGGTTGTTTAACTGGGAGTTTAAATTGAGACCTTGGATTTATAAGGTTCTATCTGCGTTCTGAATAATTTTGAGATATTGAGCTTCAAAGTTTTTGCATACCATAGCAAACAGTATGTGTGTAACATTTGTTTTTTTTTAAATATAACATCTTAAAATGTAAACAACTTATATAAAAAAAAACATCCCATAATGTAAATAAGTTGTCATTTAGTAAGAATATGTCAAGAACTCAATTTTGACAAAAATGTCAGATAGAACCTTATAATTCTAAGGTGACAAAATGTTTAACCATTATTTTGGCTCTCTCCATAGACATAAGTGTGTATTTTATAAATCATAATTATTATGTTTTGCTAGCACTTACCTGTATTAACTGACTGAAACCTAAAATATACGTTATTTGAAAACACTGATAAATTGCTATTTTTGACCAGTCTTTGGCTCAGTGCAAGACACTTTGAGAAAGTAGATTTGAATGTAGCAGCTGATTACATGACACACTGAACACTCTGAACATAGGTGGAATCAGCCAAGGACCAGCCTAGACTGATCACACCATTGTGATTGTACGCATCAATGGGTTAAAGAAGGGATTCAAAACAGACATGAAGTTTGACTTAGTCTAGTCTAGTTAATATATTCTCTCTATTCATACAATAATTCATTTTCTTTTCGGCTTAGTCCCTTTATTAATCTGGGGTTGCCACAGCGGAATGAACTGCCATATTCTCTCTAAATATTCTAAAAATCACAGATTTGGAATGATCAACATATCTTAATGTGGCTGAAGGGGTCCTTTTGGGCTTCTTTTAGGGCTCACCATATTGCAGAGAAAGTCAGAGAAATCTTATTCTGCCAGTTAAATAGGGTTTGACAAATGAAGAATTTAATGCCAGGTGCAGTTTAACACCAATAACAGAAGATCTGAAAGTGTTCTCTAATTCTGAGCACTGTTTTTTATTTAAGTTTTTTACTGTGCTTTGGAATGTATTTAACTCATGAATATATACGCTTTAAAAAAAATTACTCCTGAAAGGGGAACCTAGTATAATATAACTAGTAGAATAATATTAGTAGTAAATTATTAGTATAAAGGATTTATACTAAAAGATTCGCATAAACAATTTTCAAAAGTCTTTAAATATTTCAGATTTGCTTTTATTTTCTATCGCATTTATATTTCTACAATATATAGATTATTATTGTTATTATTTTTGTTGTTGTTATTATTCTAAGGTCAAAAGTGGTTGTGTAAGCATTTCACTGCATATGATGCTGTGTATGACTGTAAGTGACAAATAAAATTTGATTTTAAACTATCAGTGAATTTAGGAAATTCTCTAATTTTTAAACTCCATTGTATATAAAGTATTTGAACTATTACAACTAAAAAATCAACAAAAACACTATAAATTAAAACTCTTATTTTGCATAAAAAAACACAATCAAACTGAAGTGCAAATGCTTCAGGAGAAATGAACTAGTGAATAGAAACAGTGTTACACTAATATAATTTGATTAGCTGTTCATACATGTAGTGATTTTATGGCTGGGTGTCATCAGGTAGTTTTTTTATTGTAGGCTGTAGTGGACGTTGAATGCCCTAAAGATAATGTTAAGGTGCAAACCTAAACAAAGCTTTTGATAAACCGGCATGAAACAACCCATATTATCAAAAAACAAAACAAAACTGCAGTTAGACAAATGAGTTTCAGTGTGAAATGCAAGCTAAGCTCTCACACTGTTTACTGCACATAATGTTTGTATTATTGTTTGTGGGTAAAGACAAAGCACATAAAATAGCACACTTTCTATCAGAAGCCTCTTGGTAAATCACAGCATGTACGCATTACGCAATAGTTAAACAACAATGTATTGTTTTGTTATGCTAAACCGCTACTCACTGGGGGAAAAATAGTGCACAGATAATGTTACACTGTTTTGAAAACAACTGAGCAACTTGGATTTTTTTGGCTGTATTCACTACTGCTAACTACTGATGCGCAAGCTTCACGTATTACTGGAGTTTGGGAAAACAACTGAAATGGAGCCAGTCACAGTCTTTCAACACACGCCTGTTTTTTTAAAGCACCTGTCAGCTGTTTTCTCTCTCTCTCTCTCTCTCTCTCTCTCTCTCTCTCTCTCTCTCTCTCTCTCTCTCTCTCTCTCTCTCTCTCTCTCTCAAATTCAAACTTGTTTTATTGGCAAAATAAATGTTACTTAAGTATTGCCAAAGCATTTGTGGTGTTTACATTTCCAGAACATTAGAGAACAAATGACATGATAGTAGTAAAAAAATAATAATAAATACAATTTAAAAAATGAAAAAATAAAATAAAATAAATAAAACCATAATACTAAATAATAATAATAATAATAATAATAATAATAATAATAATAATAATAAACAGTATATTTAACAATACACATTTCAGGATAAAACAAAAATAATAAATAATGAGTAGTATGTTTAACAATCAACATTCAGGGCTAAAATAAATAAATAAAAAACATAAAAGAAAATAATAAACAATATATTTAACAATCAACATTTTAGGATACAATAATAATAATAATAATAATAATAATAATAATAATAATAATAATAATAATAATAAGTATATTTAATAATCAACATTTTAGGATAAAACAATAATAATAATAAACAGTATTTTTAATGATCAACAATTTAGGATTCAACAATAATAATAAACAGTATATTTAACGATCAACATTTTATGATTAATTTATAATAATGTTTAATTCTCCATGTGTGGTGTTTATAACCGCATCACTGATGTTTTTATTGGTCTCTCTCTCTCTCTCTGGACAAGTGTAATTAAGTGTATGGTGGACAAGAAAAGCCACAATTTTGGGGAAAGTTTTGATAAAGGTTTTAGATTACTGCTGGTTTAGTTGTTGAATTTGCTTATTACGAATCATTTGAATAACATTGTTGTAAATAGAGGGTTAGGGTTTGGGTTAAGGTTAGGGTTAAGTGATGGCCGTTTAAAAATTACGTTTTTTTTTTTTTTATATATATATAATAGTGAATAATGAATGAATGTGCTAATTCGCTAAATAATTGTGCCGAAAAGTGTAATTAAAGGTTTTTTAAAAAGTCAAAGACTATCTCTCTCTGTTTCACTTAACATTCACAATACTAAGAAAATAAAAACTGGACAAAATTTAAGTGGCTGCTTACAAACTTCTTTTTTACTTAGGTAAAATCTCAAATCTTACTTGATTATCAGTACTCTAAAGCTTGGGGGCCTTGAGTGTTTTCAGACAATTTGGTGCTATAAAAGGATTCTATGCAAAGTTTGTGATGGAAATTTGGAGTTTGTAGCTTGTTATTGTGTGAAGATGTTGTGTGTAAAAGTTGAATGTGTAATGTTTTTTGTGTACACTACTCACAATAAGTTAGGGAGACTCATATGTACATGTCATACATACAGTGTTCGTTTCACTTTACACATTTTTGGAATAGGGAGGCAATTGTATTGAGGTGATAGACACCTCATTTTGTGTTTTCCATGTGATGGTCTCATTGTGTACAGGTGTGCCTTGTATTGGGGCCAATACCAAAAGACAACCCTTTTCAATGTGGCATCAATTTCAACATTCTGTGAGTATAAAAAGCTGGTACTGTCAATAAATCATTCCAAGTTCATCATTCAAACAGCCATGAACACACAGTGTCACTTAACGGACGAGCAGCGCCACCTGGCCAAGATGCACCTTTGGGTCGGTGCCTGGTAGTCAGATGTTGCTCGTGAACTTGGTGTGTCTCAAAGTGTCATCAGCAGACTTGCATCAAGACACAGAACTACTGGCAGAGTTCCTGACAGACCCAGGAGTGGAGCCTCACGAGTGACAGACCACAACAATGACCAGTACCTAAGGACCTATGCGCTCAGACATTATTATGCAACTGCCACACAGCTGCAGTCCCGTTTAAGAGATGTGAGGGGTACTAGGGTTACTAGACATACCATTCGCAACGACTCCACCGCTTTGGCTTGAATGCCAAACGGCTATTGCAGGTGACTCCACTGACACCAAGACACCACTGTGAATGTTTGCAGTGGGCACAAATCATGTGACCTGTGGTCTACCGTCCTGTTCACTAATGAGTGTTGGGTCAACTTGCACAGAAATTATGGCCGTCAGCTTTGCTGGAGTGGGCGAGGTGAGCGATACGCTGAGGTCAACCGGGTCCCCAGGGTTTGCTTTGATAGAGGAGATGTAACAGTCAGGGCAGGCATCACCAGTCAGCGCAAAACAGATTTGGTTATTGTAGATGGCTCAGTCACTGCACCTTCTTACCTCAGAGACATCATAGAACCCACCATCATTCCCCAATTCTGCCAGCACACCCCAAACTTTCTGTTCATGGATGATAAT
Source organism: Danio kyathit (assembly GCA_903798195.1). Classification (NCBI taxonomy): domain Eukaryota; kingdom Metazoa; phylum Chordata; class Actinopteri; order Cypriniformes; family Danionidae; genus Danio; species Danio kyathit. The sequence goes on along the minus strand of LR812521.1, from coordinate 58,614,271 downwards.
GCTCCACCACATTGTGGCAGAACTGTCACAGCTCGACTTCAGGAATGGAACGGCCATCAATATCCCCTGACCTGAACCCCATAGAGCACGTCTGGGACCAGTTGAAGCAGAGACTGGATGATCGTACCCCAACCCCAGGTGACCTGGCAGAACTGCATGTAGCACTTGTGGAAGCATGGAACGCATTGCCTCAAAACAACATCCTGAGGCTAGTGAGGAGCTTGAGACCTCGCTGTCAAGCTGTCATTGCGGCAAATGGTGGAAACACCTGCTACTGACATTGTTTATTTTTGTTATTTGGGGCTATCCTTGTTATTGTCAAAAATTTCGACAATAACAAGCTTGAGACATCATCTGGCACCTTCAATGAGTACGTACATGGACACCAATGCTCCAATTTTAATATGATTAATAATATAATACTCTGGATAATAAACATGAAACTACTGAAAATAGTGTTTATTATCATACATTATTAGTAACAAAGGAAAATTTTTACTTATTTCATTAAAATTCAGAGCAAATAGGAAAAGCACTCATGTAAATAATAATATCCCTAATTTATTGTGAGTAGTGCATATTAAAGGTGTGTTGAAAAATCAACGACTCTCTTCAGATCAACACATGATCGCGTTCATCAAATTTGCTTAAACTAAGAGTTCTAAAGCATATTTTACAAGCAAGGATTCTGACACAGCAACGTGAAGCAGATGCTCTACAAAAGTTGTGTAAGAGGGAAACACGTCAAACTTAATGAAACATTTGAGGGCTTATGGAATCAACTTAAAGGCAGAGGAATGCTCTCTAAAAGCTTGCAACATCATCTGGCACTTTTAGGTCCCGTTTACACTAATGCGTTTTCGGTTTAAAACGCATAAGTTTTGCTAGGGTTATGCCATCCGTCCACACTACGCCGGAGTTTTCGAGCCCCTAAAATTTTGAAAACGCTGGAGAGGTCATTTCATTCTAAAACGCTGCTGCTCTGTCTCATTGTGGATGGGGAAAACGGAGACATCTGAAAACGGAGGCGTGGCTGCTGAGATTCGCTACCTGATTGGGGCTTTTGGGTCATTGCGTATCCTTCCCTTATTTGTCAAGCCCCTATCACATGACTATAACGCTACCGGAAGACGGCAGATCAGCCTTCACTGTAAACAACAACATGGACACAGAAATGGGAGCGTTGTTTGCACTATTGTCCGTTTTAGGCACCATTGTGCAGTTAAACTCTGCCTTTTTTACTACACCAGCTGCATATATTCGCAAGAGGCAAGCTATTGTTCGAGCACTCGCTAATCGCTTGCGTTCATCGTTCAACCAGCGTTTGTTGACTAACAATAACCAAATGCCGAGCGAGACACATGCTTCCTGTTTATACTTGAACGCGCATGCCCAGAGTGCGCGAATGGTCACATGATATACGTTTTGGTGGAGTACTGTGGACAGAGATATGTTTAGAAATGCTAGATGAAACGCTAGTATGGACGCGGATCGTTTTTGATCTAAAATGCCGTTTCAAAACGAAAACGCATTAGTGTAAACGGGGGCTTAATGAGTACGTACATAGACACCAATGCTCCGATTTTAATATGATTAAGACAATACTCTGATTAAGAGTCTTGACTACCATGTAAACAGCGATTTTTGATTATCTAAAAGGACCACAGACACGACCACAGCATCGCAAAATGCGAAGGTTTTTTCTTTCCATTCAACGTGCGGTATCAAATTCCATAGAGCACTCTTCCACCAGTCCTTACTGAATGCTCGCATCAAATACCTCAGTTTGTCATGGGGGCATGAATGAAATGTTCCTGAATGAAAGTGAAACTGCAGTTAAAGCTGACAAATTAAAAATGAAACACCTTAGATTGCATGAAAATCTGGAGAAAACATGGAAAGCGTGGTGACACAATGACGTTAACCGATCTATGTACTATAACATGTAAGATGGGATCATGGAAGGAACATTCAAAAAGCAACTCATGCAAACACCTTAATCATATTGTTGTCTTATTCAGATGAAGGCAAATCATTAGATTTCTGATAACCATGTAAACATAGTCACAAGCCCCAACCCTAGAAATAAAGGAGTTCAGTATTTTGATGACAGCCTTTCCACAGGTTAGTAGTAAGCTAATGTAATTTCATAATGCAAATCTTAAATTCATGCTAACCAACAAATGATCAAAGGAAATATATTAATGTAATTCAAATAGATAAAATATGAATTGTTGTTCACTTTAAACTTTAATTATATTATTCTACTAAAAGATTTTGTCAAATAAAAGATTTTTCTAGAGTCATCCACCATAATTTTGTGGCTCAAAAGTATCGGTTTAAGCACCGGTACCTTTTTAAAAGTATCGATTTAGCACCAGAATCGAAATAACCCCAAACGATACCCAACCCTACTTGTAAGTTGATTTAATAAAAATATGATGAAAAAAAATCTCTCATCTCTCATTCACAGTTCACCTGCACTGACTCATGTCTGGTCTTGCATCAGAGTCTCTGGTGATTAATGCAACCCAACAGGTGTTTGCAAAGACAACCTCTCCACACTTTGCAATAGAACCGAAGCTCTTTAGCCCTGCGGGCATTGTGCTGGGACTCTTTTCATCGCTGTGTTTTAAACAAAACTTCCTAATCACTGACAAGACTGGAAGAGTCGCTCTCTTTCTTTTTTAATCAAAAGAAGTGTAATTCACCAACCGTGAGAACCCCAACCGAATTTATACTTGAATTTGTAGGTCATTAATTACATTTCTGTCATCACTCACTCATCTGAAAATAAATGTCTCCACCTTCAGAACACAAATGAAGTTATTTTTAACCAAATCTGAGATATTAATTTTCCTTCCTTGAACAGTCTATTCACTTAATAGCATTTTAACCCACCAGACAGCATTTTAATTGTTGAAGAGACACACACTTTCTGTTTAACATATTTAATTTAGACATTTTTTAGACGTAAACTAGGATCATCAAGCAAAAACAGAAGTTCAACCACAACTGTTCATGTTCATTCATTCATTCATTCATTTTCTTTTCGGCTTAGTCCCTTTATTAATATGGGGTCACCACAGTGGAATGAACCGCCAACTAATCCAGCATATGTTTTACACAGCGGATGCCCTTCCAGCTGCAACCCATCACTGGGAAACAACTGCTCATGTTATCGAATCTTATTAGTCTTACAGAAGCTCAGACTTGCCATGTGATATGCAACAGTGAACTTCATTGGCCCTGACTTCTCAAGCAAGCATGATTGACATTCCATCGCCAGATTTAGACATTTACGTGTGAAGAAGAGTGTAAATTAACTCTGTTTAGTATACAAAGTGATTGTGTTGCCTCAAAAGACTTGGGGTAAACCTCTAAGTTCATGGATTTACTATTGTTTATCTATTTTTATGATCTCGTTATGAACATTTTGCTTTAAATAGTCTTTAAATAGTTCTGGAACTACCAGAACCGTATAACTACTCAGTCATTCCAGACCATTCATATGAGACTATACCAAAATTAATTTTTGTTATGTTATATTTATTTACATTCAAAGTTTTTTTTACAAATAAACTTTGAATGTCTGTTGTTATGTTTAATTAAATCATTACCCAAAAAGTACAACATTTTTGTAATGTATCCTATAATTGTGTACTAGAAAGTATACAAGAAAGTTACTAGAAAACCTGTAAAGATCTGTACCTCATGTTGTCTGACAAGTGAGAGAGCGATTTTGTTAACCACAGTGAAAATGTGGTTTTGAAAGACATGTTTGATATAGTTATGCTTTTGTTAGCAGAAAGTTGCCAGGCAACAGAGGCACACATTTTCAAAAACACAGGAAAAAGTAGCAGACGCTGAAATGCATGTGCTCAATTGAACCATTATGGACTATTAAGATAGAAACACTCTAAACTCTTTTGTGTTTTGTAACTTTAATAAAATAATGTTAGAATGAAATATACACACCTTTAGGAAAAGTCTGGGTTATGTAGTTAAATGGGTTTAACAAAGTATAAAATTACATTTTTTTAATGGCTGCCTCTGTAGTTCTAGTGTAGAGACTTTCAGTAGACAATCAATTTCTTTTGATTTTTTCGATAAATCTATTTTGATGAAGTCAAATGTTTTACAGGTTTACAAATAACATCAGTGTATATAAGAGGGTATTGGGGCAATTGGGTTTGTGTCACAGGTAAAGTTACCAGTTCTTTAAAAGTAATTACAATATGTACAATACATGATTATGTCTGAAATATGGAGCTAGATCAGTCTCAAAAATAATACATGTACAAAATGAAAACTCATACATGCACAGCACAAAACACATTTACAAAAGTTCATTGGTGAATTTGTAAACACAATTGGTGAATTCACAAATAAAAATCATAAACAGTTTTGCCAAATGAATTAGATTTGCATATTGTTTTTATTGTGTTTTGAATTTACAAAATGTATTTGTGTATTTTTGAATAATGTTTTGAGTCAACAAATTATATTTGTGCATTTATGAATTGTGTTTTGAATTTACGAATTGGATTTGCATATTTTTAGTGTGTTTTGAATCTACAAATTAGATTAGTCTATTTTTGAATTGTATTTTGAATTTACGAACTGGATTTGCATATTTTTGAATCGTGGTTTGAACCTAAAAATTATATTTGTGTATTTTTGAATCATATTTTGAATAAGTTACGAATTGGATTTGCGTATTTTTTTAAACCGTATTTTGAATGTGAATTGTGTTGTGGTTGTATGAATGTTATTTTGTAAATGTTTTATTTTTGAGACTGATCTGGCTCCATACTGAAATGGTTACCTACATAGTAATTTAGGCCACCTAAAAAAAGTTGTGATTGTATTTTCAGTCTGTCCACTTTCGTGTAGACTCTCTTGTGTGACCCCGTGAACCCAAGGCGTGTGTGTTTTTCTGCTTGCGGCTGCATGTGTGTCTTGGAGCATGACGTCGTGTGCCTGTAGGCGTGCGAGGAGTGTGTGTGCGTGTGCATGGGGCGGCGCTGAGGCCTGAGGCGCTGCTCCTGCTTATGAACTAGTCAAACTGCCTTTATGATTCTCGTTTTTTGTGCCATGACTATCATTGTGCTTTTCCAGCTGGCCAGCACTCCTTCATCATGCAGACCTGCTGCGGTCACTCGGTTCCATGTTGTCAGCACAGTGTGCATGAAATAAGATCTTAATTTAAAAAAGCTCACATGCATCCAAGGCCTTGTCTACACGTTTATTTCCTTCAGCACCTGTTCAGGATTTATAGGGGTCATAATTTTCCCTATTTCATTTTTCTGCCTAATGACCATTTAATAAGTTGTTAAAGAATCTTTAATATAAAAAGGTCAAATTTATTTTTTATATATTTCTATTTCTCAATCCAACTTTAAAAGTAAGTGTTTTTAAGGACATCTATGTACACTTTTTTGTTGTTTCTTCATGTGAAATGCACAACACTAACTATTCAGACTAATAAAGGTTTGTTTAGGCTACTTTTTCAAAAGTAGGCCAGTGTTCATAATCATGTCAAAGCTTACTAATTACTAAATAACTAGTCAAGTTTAGTGTAAGTGCTCACAAGTGCAATTCTTTTTTAACAAGGATCATCAATCTCAGACTTTGTTTATGGATGGTTAACTTTGACATTTCTTTGTATTTCCTGTTTCCTTATGCAATATCATGTATGTTGCAATGGTTATTGTTTATCTTTATTTTTCTCTTGTATTAGCTTTCATTTTAACCTGAATTATCTAAACTACACTGTTAAAAATGAGCAGTTTTACTTATATAGTGATTCATGTTTTTAATTTTTAGTTTTTCCCACCATTTTTATGCTTTTGAATTGCATTATGGGACCTTCATCTTTCTTCCAACAAATTTTAATCTTGAAAAGTTGGAAAAAGTTACCCTTTTTTATATATAGTTTAAAGTGATATATTGTCTGGTTTGGTGTTGTATATAACGTTACTAAAACCCTAATGGACTGCCAGTATATTTTATGTTGTTTATCAGACTTCTCTAAATATTATTTTTTATACATTACATTATTTCAAACTACTAAAAAAATCCCTTTGATAAATTGTAGAGTTGAATTTTCAACATCAAACATCTACAGAGCAGAGATTGAGGTCCCATAATGCAACTCACAATCGTAAATAAATGGAAAACACTTGTGAATCACAAAATACGGAAACCTTTAATTAACAGATATTTCTTACAGTGTTAAAAAAAAGGTTCAACTGGTTAAACTGTTCTCTGACATCTACATAGACTGTATGCAGAGGTCATTTAAGTGCAAAAAATAAACAAAAACTGTTTTACAATCTCATTTATGTCCCTAGAAATTGAATAAAAGATTTTTTAAAAGATTTTTAGAAGTTTTCAGTTGGCTCATTACAAACATAAGGGGCAAATTACACGATTTATATGTTCAACTAACAATGAATATAGTCAAACAGACCTTATGGTTTTTTAGGGTTGGTGCTGAATAACGTTATGATCCATCTTTCCAGCCTGATCTCACAAGGAAATGTAACTATTTTACTTTTTTCAGTTTTTTCAGTTTTCATTGATAGTTCAGTTGTACAAAAATGTGCAACTTTTAAAAGGAGGCCTGACACCACATCCAACCATCATTGCAGTGATGAACAAATCATACTAAATTTTATGAATGAGATTATACAAATTCATACGAATTAGCCACTAAATCAAACATGTATGGATTGCTTTGAGATAGCATTGGTCTTTCCTGAATGTTGCTGGACGCAGATGAAGTAGGCTTGTTACTGTTCCTCAAAGCATGTCCTGTTTCAAAATAAGAGTCCCACATACATAGGAAACATATTAAGTGGAAAATAAGGTGAAAACAATTGTCATTGTCCTATCATTATGAATAAATGCACTAGGAAAAATTGTGGCCAAACAAGTTTTGTTTTGTTCAGATTGCCCTGTTTTTCACTGGGATTTTACACTCGCAGGATTTACATGAGAACAAAAAAAGGCGCATGGTTTGTCATTACCATATATCAAACTCTTGTTATACAGGTATGCCTAGATACAGCGGGAAAATAAGTAATTAACATGTCATGTTTTGTCCTGGAAATAATATTTCTAAAGGAGCTGTTGATATGGTATTAAACCTGATACACAACACAGGGAGAAAGTACTGAACTACTGAAATGTATTTAATACTTTATATAAAATACTCACATACTGTATGAAGAATGAATTGCTTAGCTGTGACTTCAACAGAGTTTACAAATCTTGATGGTTCTGTGGGTCTCATCTATCAAATCTGATTTTTATTTTGTATTTTCTATTGGATTCTAGCCAGGTCATTGGCCGAATCATTTGAGCAGCTTTATTTTCTGTCTCTGAAAGCATTTGAGAGTTTCCTTGGCTGTGTTTTGAATCATTGTCCTGCTGAAATGTCCACCCTGGTTTCATTTTCATCCTCCTGCTAATGTAGATGTTGGACGAAAGCAGATATTATTCATTTACAATGACCTAGGGCAGAGGGTTGCTGAAGAACTACTGAGAGATTTCAGCTGCTATCTGGCCTTTCACTGCATTTTTTCACCTTCCTTTCTTCTTGTGTTTAATACTTTTTCACTTTGTAATTTTATTTGATTACACATAATCAAATTAGTTAAGTTTTCTTTTCATGTATGTATTTCTTTGGTTGTTACCAACATACGGTGAAAATTTCAGGTCAACAGCACCTTTAGAAATATGTCTTCTGAAATAAATGGTGACGTGTTCAATACTTAATTTCCCCACTGTATATTGAAATTGACCTTTAAAACAAGTCTCCTTCATGACAAAATCTCTCCTGTATTGTTTCTACATGTTATGAGTTTGTCACTGAAATGTAATGTCCCAAGCCCTGGCAAGTGCTATTGTTTTTCTGTGCGACAACGACAGCAAGTATTTTGCAAGAGCTTGGCAGTAATTGGGCCGACCTCTTCTGTGTATTCACTCACTCCCTTTTCATCAGAAAGACAAACTCTCATACTGACGCCAAGTCATGGAATGATATGGAAATGTGGTCACGTTCAATCTAAAGCTGCACGATCAGGTCTGCAGAATTCTGAAAAACCTATAAAACTCCAGGAATGCCTCCGCTCAACTGCTGACTGATTCTGTCTCCGCGTATTTATTTTAGTACACAGCGTTTCCATGAAATGTGCTGTTACTTTCCACACCCATTGGGAATTTTGGCTTTATTTTGAAATGTGGATGAAAAAAATGAATATTTTCGTTTGGACAGAGGTTTTGTGGTGCTTATTAATGTAAAGTACTGAGATAGTCCAATTGAACTGACAAATCTGTTTATGTAAGAACTCAACACTAGTCAGCTGAAACCAAAAGTAGATTTTATTTTGTTTGGAGTATAAGAAACATATGACTTTTGTGTCAGGGAAATTTATTCATATGGTATGCATTTTAGACACATGATGGCTAGACTAGAATAAAATTAAAGGTGCAGTGGGTGATTGTCTTCAGAAACATTTTTTTTTTGTGCTGGTTGAAAGTCTCTTCACATTCCAATAATAATGATTAAAATGAATTATCTAATTGTATTTATATTTATTTTATATTTTGGGTAAGGCATAAGACTAAAAAAAATGTTTGTCCAATTAAACTTTGTTGGGCCGACAATTGCCTTAATTCTGATAAGTAGCCCAAACTGTCTGTCAACAAATGTAGATTTGTACATCTGTGCACCCTGTACATGTAGTTAGTTTTGCCGTTTGCACGTGCATGCGCGCCGCGTCCATGTGGACACGAGAAAGTGACGAGGTAAAAACAAATGCTGAAACAAAACTTTTTCAAATCCTGAATCAATATTGGAGTTACTTTTGCACACTGGAGGAAGGATGACACCATGGCTGAAGTATTTCTGTTAGACAGGTATTGTTGACTTTTAAAACCATTTTAGTCACACAAAGCTTATGTAGATCGTGTTGTTATTCGAATGAGTTATATGCACAGAAGTGTTGTTCAGCCACTGAAATCTTTCGGCGAAAAATTGATGTGACTATTTTCAGTTTCATAAGGGACTTTTTACAGCATCAATAATGTAGATTTAACTACAAAGTTTAACAACAAAACATCAGTAAATAGCGCTAATCTGCCTAGCCTGCTTTACTCCCTATATTGCTTACCATGCTACTTCAAATATTAAGTTTGAAATGGCATGCAAGAATGGATTAGTAATAAGTGTAATTCCTGCACCCCACCATAGTTGCTTTAGGACAAAGCGTGTGAGAGAGTGAGTCCAGCGATCCTTGGATGCATGAAATATTGCACATAACAACAAGTATTGCTTGCTACACAATTGAAAACATGCTAGATATAATACAGTTTTTTGTTTTTGAATTGTAGTATTATAAAGTTGCGCGTTCATGATTTCAGGAAGTGTGGGTTTGGACGGTAGGAGAGGACTTTGGGCTGTACAAGTACAGGGCAACGAAATGCAGTAGTACAGGTCAACAAAATGCATGGCAGACTTTGTAAGTGGAAAAACTGAACGCTTTACTAGCGAGAAAACAGTTAAACAGATCATCTGTAGCGCGAGGATAGAGAATGAGCCTCTTCCAATCAGCCTTTACTTTCACTTTCACTTTCTCTCTTTTATGGATAAGGAAACACTGTTGTACACTGAGACATCTATTAGCCTACATAATTAATTTTGTTTGTTAAGTGCAAACATTTGTTTCAAAACTATTTCTAAATTCAGTTCTAATTTCCAGCAAACGAATAAATGAATAAACTGTTCTTATGCCCTATATGGTCCAAAACCTGACACATGGACAAATTTAAGCTTGTTTTTAATAAACCAAATACAAATATGCATATAATAAATAATACTACTAATATTAATAACATTATATAAGAGCAAGTTTTCATGAATAAACTGAAAAAAGCCCCCCAAGATGAAGGCATGGAGGGAGTGGTTTTTATATTTATGTGGAAAGTAATAATTTTTGTAATATATTAATCCTTTAATTTGTGTAAAGATACTTGTGTATTGCTGTACATCCTGCGTGTTTTAAGCAACGGTCGAGCGAGGCGCACCACTAACGCGCTCTGCGCTGGATTTTAGACCTGCTGTCTATTTTAATTCCTCAAAATAGCAACGTGTCAACAATGCCCCTTAACACACCTCTTTTCTAGATCGGAACACCCATGAGTCCACAAAGTGGCGCAAATGGATTTACTATTTAACCAAGGTGGCGCAAAACAGGAAAATTAGGGTTGCACTTGTCTTAAAATAGCAACACATAGGGGCAAACACATCTTGCGCCTTATTGCGCCAGGTGTGTGATAGGGCCTTTTGTTTTTAAAGCTGTTATGCTAACGAATAGCATTTTGGCAGATCACCTACTGCACCATTATGTCTAGGTCTAAAACATGCTTTAAAGAACTGTAGGGTTCCATGAAGAAAATTTACATTTATGGAATCCTTCGGTTACAAAAAGATATTATATGTACAAAAATTAATTCGAATTACAGACATCAGTGGTTCCATGAAGATCCTCTAACATCAATGTAAAATTTGTTCCGCAAAAGGTACTTAAATGCAATTCAATTCAATTCACCTTTATTTGTATAGCGCTTTTACAGTGTAGATTGTGTCAAAGCAGCTTCACATAGAAGATTATAGTAAATTGAAACGGTGTCAGTTCAGTTTTCAGAGTTTAAGCTCAGTTCAGTGTGGTTTAATAATCACTACTGAGAGTCCAAACACTGAGGAGCAATTCCCTCGATGTGCAGCTCTACAGATCCCGAACCATGCAAGCCAGTGGCGACAGCGGTGGAAATAAAATTCACCAAATGGCGAAAGTGAAGATTTAAAAAACCTCGAGAAAAACCAGGTTCAGTTGGGCAAATGTGTTTGAAATAAATGGTTTACATCTATTTCACATTTAAAAAAAAAATAAAAGTAATGGTACTTTCATGAACTCTTGACTGAATGATACTTTTGAGAATCAAAAATGTTTTGTCTCTGCCATCACAAACTCTCTTTTGACTATTAGTTATTGTTTTAAAAAAGTATTTGCTAGAATTTTGTTTTGAGATAGCTACTTAAAGGAACTCCAAAACCTATTTCAAAATTAAATCTATTAAATGTGATACATACTGTTCCTCTTTTCATAAAGAGTTCTTAAAGCCACAGTTCACCCAAAAAAAAATTGTTTTATGATTATCTTTCTTTCTTCTGTTGAACAAAAAACAAGACATTCTGAAGAAATGCTGGAAAAAAGCAGCCACTGACATCCAAAGAACAAAAAAAAAAAAAATACATATGGAAGTCAATGACTGTTCCCCTTCAACATACTTTAGAATATCTCAAACGGATTAATCTCAAACAGATTTAGAGGATGAGTAAATGATGACAGAATTTCCATTTTCAACTGAACAATCCCTTCAACAAGCCTTTATTAAAAATCAAAGTCAAGAAGCCATAATGTTCTAAAAAGCCCGGGATGTTCATTTTAAGATTCACAGAGCCCTTTATGCATGGTCACAGAAACAAATTTACTAAAAATAATTTACTCAGAAGTGGACAAATGCAAAGGAGGAGTACTAACGCAACGCTGAATTAGCAATTCATTTCGAAAGCAGAAAGCTGAAGTGAATCTTTGTAGCTTGATTTAGTTGAACTTTGGTTGAGTAATTTGGTCGCTTCCTCCCGTTTCCCTTCAAGTAATGCAACTCTGCAATTTGTCATTGTGAGATCTAGTTTCAGAGCGCAGATCACTGATACCTTTGATGAGCGAAGGGACGCTCGTCATGAGGTATTTACTCACAGAACTGTCGACACTCCTTTCTGAGGGGAGTGAATGAAGCAGCTGTCTGTCCACCTGTAAAACAGCAGCTCCTCATGACCCGTCTTCAAGTGCAGCAGAAAACTATCTCTGAAACAGGAGATCGATTGTTTGAATCCAAAGATTACACAAAGGCAAGGCCGCCTCACTAAATTATGATAACCTCTGACCCCAAAGTCAATGTGCGTCTGTTAATGTCTGAGGAGAACAGCCCTGCCTCATATCTGTCGATAAAAGGTCTTTTTTTTACAGCAGTTAATCTTTTACGTGCTCCTCCAGGAACTGAGCGCTCTTGATTTTTGATGATAATAAAGTCATAAAGTTTTAAAGCTGAAGCTGATGTATTTATCTTGACAATCTTGAAAGCGTTTTGAGGGAAAACAAAGGGCCCGGAGTGCCAAATCCTGGTTGTGATCTAAATCATTTGTTAACGGTTGCTCTGAGGGAAACATGCATACTATGAAATCACTGTTGACCAGAAAGTGTTGTGTTTTTGTCATCCACTCTTGACGAACACGGTTACAGAAAGCATGTAACAGCAGTTGAGAAGAGCGTCGAGTTGTTTATGCAGGTGTATTCGAACAATGGCTTCAAAACGCGTTCAGACTCATAAATATCTATCGTATTTCATCAAAATATTAACTGTCACTTTTTTTTGGCCACCTTGGCAACCTTTTAAAAATATTTGACAGGATTTTCAAACCGAAAACAGAAAACTTTTGGTTTACAGGATTTTGCAAACTTTTGAAAACAGCTAGGTTTCAGAGTGAATGTTTTTGAAAACTGCATAAATCTACATGACAAAAATGGTGACACCATGCAGATTTAGAACAGAATATGAAGAGTTCAGATGCAAAAAGCTCTAAAGGCCATTGAAAATTTCTATCGAAAATGAGCATTTTATTTAAATGAGCATGAGTAATTTCATTTAAAGGGCACCTATGATGAAAATCAACATTTGTAAGCTGTTTAGACAGAAATATGTGTATGTATAGTGTGTCCACTGTCATGATAGAAACATAAATATAAAATTTCTGCTAAAATAGGACGCAAACCCCAGTGATTTTGAGGCCCAGCGCAGCGTGATGTACACTGTAAAACCTAACAGTCAACTTTATTAAATGAAATGAGTGTAGTTAACTCAAAATTTAATGAAAGTTCATTCTACTCATTTGAAAAGAGTTTTGAACTCAGTGTTGAAGGTAATGAGTAGGCATGGGACGATAACAGTTTTCAAGGTATACAACGGTTTGGAAAAGTCAAGGTTTTAAAAAAAAATGTTTGCAATATCGTTCCTAAGGTACTGTATGTGTAGGATTTTTTTTTATTTACTTTTTTGTTTGTTTTTTAGAACAACAGTATTTCCAGCAGAAAAGATATCCAAAGATGCCGTTTTAAATTGAAAAAAAAAAAAAAAAAAAACAGTTTTTGAGATAAATGAAGACAGCAGAAGTCAGTGATTTATTTGAATTATTTAGCCTGACATGTTTACTGTTCCAAAATATTTAAAATGTTACTTAAAATGAAATTTATTGTGTTCAAAAGGGGAAAAAAAAGTTTTGTTTTTTTACCCAGACATTTAAAAATAATATAATTTAATTCAAACCGTAATATTTTTATCCAAGGTTATCATACCGTCAGAATCTTAGGCCCATGCCTAGTAATGAGTTAAATAAATACCTCATTACTTCAAATTAAATGGAGTAATTTGGAGCCGCGGTCACACTGGACATTACTCCCCATAGAATTCCATTCATACGCACACGAATGCGTCAGACCGGAAACGCAGGGTCATGCGTCAAGTTTCACATGTTGCTGCAGTGCAAAGTTCAAGCATGGTGAACTCTGACCTGCGAAATCGCATCACTTGACTGCGTGAGACCAATACAGGATCAAAACATGACCTCTCTGAACAGAAATTTAAAACATGGAGCACCTTTTCGCAGCGCCGTACGACAGAATTTCACAAGCTCAAACTCTAGTGTGACTTCGGCTTAAGTTCACAGTATTCATATAGATTAGTTTTTTTTTTAACTCAAATGGTTTGTTGCAATCGGTTTTTTCATGGACCAGGTTTGATCCTTGTTAAGTCTTTCCCCTCTGTGTCCTGCTCTCAGCTGTTAGTCCTTGTAATCAGCGCGAGCACTGGTCACTAGACACCTGTTCTTGCTTTACTCTTATTGGCGTTCTTATATCTCCCTTCCCTTTCTTACCCTCTCTTGTCAGTTTATTGTTGCTTGTGCGTTAACCTAAGTCTACCTGGCTCAGATACCTACCTCAGCGCCTGGAGGTCAGACGTTCTCCGAATCACAGTGATGGGCTGATGGAACCCTCCAGCCTTCTCCTTCCTCTGGGTCATGCAGGTGGCCTTTTGAGTTTTTCCTTTAAGAAGATCCAGCTCTGTGTGCTTTTTGAACGACAGACGGATTTATTTGACTTTTTGATTCAATGAATTCTGTTAACCCCAATGTCCTATGTTCAGTCCGTGACAGGTTTCCTCAAATGGTTTGAGTTGCCTTAAGTTATTGGGTTTTACAGTACTCCGTTGGTTTGAGTTCTCTTCATTTATTGGGTTTTACTGTGCTCAAATTGCTTCGTTTGCTTTAATGGATTAAGTTCACAGTACTCATTAGGATTAGTTTTTGAATTTAAATGGTTTGTTGCCAGGGCTTGACATTAACTTTTTTGATCACCAGCCACTGTGGCTAGTAGTTTTCCAACATTATTAGCCACTCGCCATTTTCACTAGCCACAATTTTATTGTTGGGAAAATATATTTTATACACATAAATATAACTATGTCATGCTAAAATTACTTGATTTAGATCTTGCGTTATCTCCACATGCCTCATTCATTTCACTTTTTGTGTGTCGTGTATGAGCTTGCTAAATGTTCATGAGCACATGGGTCATTGTTTCATAGTATTACAATTAGTTTTTATTTCACATAATTTTCAGAGCTTAAAATGAAGGATTTACTAAATTTATCTCTGACCACACCAAACATAAACAATTATTTATTTCTTAGCCACAAATTTGAAATATGTCAAAACAAGCAAAATATAGCTGTTTACTATACTTTTATTTAACAAAACATATGCACAGTAATCTGCCCTGGCTAAAGGTCCCAGATCACCAGTTAACTACACATAAATGGGGAGTAATCCCCCATTAAAACAATGTCATTGTAAAAAATGATAATTAAACCACATTACGCAAAAGAAAGCAGGTAAAAAACATACCGTGTGATAATGAAAGGATTATAACGCACACGGTTGACATTAGACCCATGAACAAATCTGTTCTATAATGGTGAAAGCGAAAGCAACCGGTGCTGCTTACAAAAATACAAATCTGGAGCTCTTGAAAGCAGCAAGACTGTGGGTGCATGTTCATCACTTTTTGTCTAGTCTATTTGAAAGAGAACCGATCACATCAGCTGTGTTTCTAGACACAGTTACTTCACACATGGAAACGAGAGCGCGCACGCGTTTTAAACAGTCGGGCGCATCACCTCAGCTGTTAGCTCGAGTGATCATCCTTTCATTCGGTATTCATCTGCTTTTTTATTGCTCACGAACGCAATTATTTTTGTCAGTCGTGTTGCTTCTTAAATCTAAGATCACCTTTGCATGCATATTGGACTTCCTTATTGTCAAACCCTGCTTTTACGAATTATTATCCGGGAAAATTATTTTCAACCAGCCAAAGTGAGAGTGTCTGTCTTACCCGCCACCACTGAAATCTACCCGCATTTGGCGAGTGTTAATGTAAAGCCCTGTTTGTTGCAATCGGTTTCCTCAAACAGTTTGAGTAACCCTAACGTTTTGGGTTTTACAGTGTAAAAGTGCGGTTTTCCCCGCCCACCGAATTGACAGGCGCCATGGTTCTATAATAGCATGTACTGTATACACATGTCCACAGAACATTTGTTTGCAAATAAACTGAAATTTAAAATATCTGTTTCAACTCTCTGTGATTTTATAAATTTAAAACATTTTTAAAACAGAACATGTTTGTAATAGGGGCACAGTGGGTAGCACAATTGCCTCACAACAAGAAGGTCACTGGTTCGAGCCCCAGCTGGGTCAGTTGGCGTTTCTGTGTGGAGCTTGCATGTTCTCCCTGTGTTTGTGTGGGTTTCCTCAGGGTGCTCTAGTTTCCCCCCACAAGTCCAAACATGTGGTATAGGTGAATTGGGTAAGCTAAATGGTTTGCAGTGTATGTGTGTGAATGAGTGTGTATGGCTGTTTCCCAGTGATGGGTTGCAGCTGGAAGGGCATCCGCTGTGTAAAACATATGATGGATAAGTTGGCAATTCATTCAGCTGTGGCGACCCCAGATCATCTGAGTCTGTCTCGATCACTGACTGCTGTTCATCTGCTGGGGGGTGGGGAGAAGCAGCTTATTTGCATTTAAAGCCACAGGCTACAAAAACAGCTACACTGTACTCAGACACCAAAATGAGCATATTCTGGAGGCTATAATAAATTATCTGATGTTTTTTTGAGCTGGAGACACCAAAGGCTTATCTTACATCTTGGAAAATGGGTAAAATAGGTGCCCTTTAAAAACCATGAAAAGAACATATTATTTTCCATAAAAGTGAAATTACTGAACCCACACATACAGGAGCCTGGTAAAATGCTAATTTTTTAAAGAAAAATTCAGACGGCCTCTAGAGGTTTTTGCCTCTGAACTCTTCCTACTGCATATTCTAATAATGTTTGTAAAGTAAATATATAGAGTTAAGATGCAAAAACCTCTAAACACTAAGTAAAATTTTATTCTTAAATAAACATTTTTCTCAGGCTCTTGTAATAATAATAATAATAATAATAATAATAATAATAACAACAACAACAACAACAATCCTTACATTTAATATAGTGCTTTTTTTTGGACACTTAAAGCACTTTAAACCATTTTTGGAGGGTAATCTCCTCATCTATCACTAGTGAGCAGCATCCACCTGGATGACGCGATGGCAGCCATATTGCGGCAGACCACACTACACACCAACTGATTGGTGGAGACAAGATGGTTAGGAGGCCATGATGGACAGAGGCCAGTGGGCAGGATGCCGGGACCCCTACTCTTTTCGAAGGACATTCTGGGATTTTTAACGACCACAGAGAGTTGGGACCTCTGTTTAACGTATCCACAAGACTGCGCTCACCGAGTAGTAAAGAGTCCCCATCAAGGGACCCACACAGACCGCAGGTTGAGCGCCCCCTGTTGGTCTCATTAACAACACTTCTGGCAGCAACCTAGTTTTCCCATGTGGTCTCCCATCCTGACCAGACACAGCCCTGCTTAGCTTCAGTGGGCGACCATGTGAGAGTTGCAGAGAGCTAGCTGTGTGTACACAGCACTAAGTGAATAAAAACATCCAGCTGAGGTTAAAATCTGAAAGTGCACAGTGTTTAAAAGTATTGATTCTTTAGCAAAATAGTCGACTCACAGTCGAATAAATGAATCGAGTTGGGTTCGAATCTTTTGATTGATCACATCAATGTCGACACGGTACATCACCAAACATGTAGTTCTAGTTCCGGTAAAATGTAAACGTTCTTTCACTTTAGACACTAGCGGAGGCGCAGAGGATCACGGGACTGATCATGACGCGAAGATAACAATCACTGACAGATGGAGATTCGGCTGCGGGGGATAAAGGGTTAAAGTTAATTTTCACAACAATACCACAGTATAGCCAACCAAGTGCTGTGTTTGCTCCTGTCATTTTTCAGATTTTTGATACAATAACCTACGCTGCAACGCGGGATTTGTCGGCCGTTTGCTATTGAAGGAGCAGTAGAGACTATGGGACTTTGTCAGACTTTGACAGGGACTTTGTCAGTAACTTTTACAGTTCATATGGACCAGTTTCTTCTTCCTCTGGATCATAACAAGCGAGTGTCATTAAAATTGTTGCCTTTATTTGTGTAGTTTGCAAAACGTGTTTAATTGTGTGTTATAAGTTGTATTCACCCAGCACGGCTTGTAATTATGTATCGATTATAGATCAGTGCTTGTCTCAGTTTAAATCTTTATGGGGCTGTTCACATATCGGTCGTCGGTCCAATCAGCGCAGATTAGCTTCGCGCTAAGGAGGGGTTTGGGAACAAATGAATCACTGAACGATTCATATGGGAGTCGTTGGGATAATTAGGAAAAAATAAATGCATATTATAAGACAATGAAAGTGTTTTTTGACCTTACACTCATATCAGCATGTTGTTGGAGACCCTCAAAACCAAAATATGGCCTTTTATAATGCAAAATAGGGGCTATTTAATAGAAAATTTCACATGGCATTTAGAGACTTTTGCGTCTGAACTCTTCAAAAAGGCCCTATGTGCCATTTACCTAAGTGTTTTAATTAAGTTTGCAAGGAAAATGAATGCATGTTTTACCAAAACTATTGGATTCATTCATTAATTTTCCTTCGGCTTAGTTCCTATTTCAGAGGTCGCCACAGCAGAATGAACCGCCAACTATTCCAGCATATGTTTTACGCAGCAGATGCCCTTCCAGCTGCAACCCAGTATTGGAAAACACTCAAAAACACACTCATACACTACAGACAATTTAGCTTATTGAATTCACCTACTGTATAGTGCATGTCTTTGGACTGTGGGGGGAAACCGGAGGAAACCCACGTCAACACGGGGAGAATATGCAAACTCCAAACAAAAATGCCAACTGGTCGAGCCAGGACTTGAATCAGCGACCTGTGAGGTGACAGTGCTAACTACAGTCACTGTGCCGCCCCCTAATTGTAGGAGTGATTAAATAGTATTTTTTCAAAAAAGATAAATATGTAATTTGAATATTTGGTTTTTCTCTAAACAAGTGGTTACTCCGCCCCATAGAGCATCATTACGTACATTTAATTAATATGGTGCAAATGATACACCTGCAGACCAATTATGATTTGGGCATACACTTGTCTTGATTAATTTCCCAAGTGATGCATCATATTATGGTAGCTTAGGCCCGAGTTACATCGTTGTTTGTCTTGACTTCTGTTATATATGTATATTTTTGGCAAATTATGTAAATAGTATGTATAGAATATTATGTAAAGATCATGTTCCATGAGGAAATGGTGTACATCTCCTACCGTATGTATTTGAAAACATTTTTTATTAGTAATATGCATTGCTAAGAATTTTAAAGGTGATTTTTTCAATACTTAGATTTAGTTTAAGCTTCATATTCCATATTTTCAAATAGTTCCATCTTAGTCTTGGTTTTGTGGTCCAGGGTCACATTTAGTTAATTATATACTTTTTTTTCTAAACTATCTCTGATGTTTCATCCACTATTTACCATAGAGTCAGTCATAATGGATTCTGAGATTCCCTCCATGCAGTCCTGCATAAGAATTGAGCCAGAATTCCTTTTAAAGCTTTTTTTGAGGCCACTGTAGATCTATTTAAGTTTCTTTATGTTTATGAATGGTTTGTCTTTTATTTCCAGTTCTATAATAGCATGACCCCATCAGACGCAACCTATTCTGTGGTGTCACATCAAAGCATCCACTGAAAGCATTTGCTTTGGAGTTCGACGTCTTTCAGAGAACTCATCACTGGCCTGTATTTAAGTTGCAGTCATGGAACAAATGTCACAGACTAAAACCAGAGTTTTGGCATTGCTTTCATGAAAAAAAAAAAAGAAAAGAAAATTCTGGATGTGCTCTGAATTAAAACAGAAGCATGTTATATGTTAAGCCTGTTTGGACTTTACGAGGAACTGAGCGCTTCACCCACACGCTATGATCTGCACGCCTGTCCACTGCCATCAGCTGCTCCAATGCTTGACGCTTTTTATGGGCTGCCCACTTCGCAGTTCAAGCATATCTAAAATGATTGTCTTCAGCAAGCAAATTCAAGTCTCTCCTCCCACACCCGGGCTGGAATGTCTGCCAAGAGGGGGCCGCTTTCTCCACAGCAGGGGCCGTATCAAAATCAGACCCACGATACTGATCTGAAAAGAGGAAGAGCACCACCTAAAGATGAGTCAAACCAAGATTACTAATGCTGTCTGTATGAGAACAGCCATCAGTGAAGCTCCAGCCCACATCCAGCTGTTATTAATGACTTGAGTAAAAGTACAGACAATATAAAATATTATGCCAGGAAGATTCTAATTTACTCAAGTTAAAGTACAAAAGTTCTTGATTTTTCATGTATTTAAAGATGAAGTCAAGTTAAAAATGACCAAAATAGTCTTCAAACCCATCTCTTTAACTTGCATTGGTAAGTTTATACAGTATACATACTAAACATGCTTGCATATGAGGAGCTGCAGGTGCAGGATCATTTATATTGCACCAAATTAGAATTAAATGTCACAAAGAATGAGTGTTAAGCAACATTCATTTTCTGTTATGAAAGTTGATTGTTACAATAGTTAGAAATGACCATCGGTATGGTTCCAAAAGATTTGGCAGTTGATCAAAAGTGGCACACAAGTTTCTTACTTGTTGTTCAGATGAAATTCTCCAGTAAAAACTGTTATTTTGGTCAAAATGTAGGATCTCAAAAGTACAATATCCTAATGGTGCGGCGATTTACAGCCACACAAACACAGTAAAACATTAGATTCATCTGCGATGCTGAGACACACAGATGCTCAACCCACACAAAGAATATGCTTATGCAAGTAACTGCAACTGCATGTTTCAAACAGAGATGGCGACAAAGAGGTCAAACTTACAGACTGCTGCTTTAAATTGTCCAACCCAGGCTCATTCTGAAATGTAGCCCTATATTTATTTCTGGAGAGCATCAAATATGTCTCAGGAGGTACATTATTTTTGCAGTTTTTGTTTTTGCGAATCCACCAAAGGCCGTCGTGTACAGTTTTTGAGATCTCAAATTTCTCTCGCGAGTGCCATTCTCGACTGCTGTTCTCACGTAAATCCACCAGAGGCTGCTGTTGACTGACTATCCGACCGACCCACCCTCCTCCTTCCCTAAACCCAACCAATAGTGTTTTCAAAAGCACAGATTGACCTGCCCACCGATTTACTAAGTTTACAGATTTTACTACATTCTCTCCCTGTTATTTACTTGTTTATTTTATTTTATTTTTTGGCTACCATTTTTGTTCTACCTGCTTTCTGGAACCGTTTTTTTACCAGACTTAAACCATGTTGTCATGGTCAACTCTTCTCTGCGTCTCAAGTCCACCAACATACATGGATATGGAGGACCGCTCCGTAGCATTCGTTTTAAACATGAAATCTAGCCATACATACTTCTGGCTACAAAAATGTGATCTCCAGAAATGTATACAGGGCTACATTTTCAGAATGAGCCTATGTTGAAAGTGCCCCTATTATAGATTTTTGAAAAAGTACCGGTGATGCAGTGTGTAACACTGACAACTCAGAGTCATTACTTTGAACGACTTTCAATTTGAATCTTTAGCTTTTTCGTCATGAAATTTAAAGTACACAAGTCAAAACCAGCCATATTGATTCTGTTAGCTCGCATTGCTAGTTTTGTGGTGAACAATTCATCTGTGCCTGTCATTATGAAAAAAGTGTGCCGTTGTAATCTAAAATTAAAATCTGAAAATGTACTTCCTGTTTGTTTTCAGTTAAATACTCAGATTACGTCTGTCTGAGATATTGGGCGTGGCTAACATACTTAACCATGCCCCTCCAACTGCCAGTTTTGACAGCACTATGACAACTAACAGAAATGGTCAGGAGGAGGTGTCTGTTAGGTTGTAATAAATCTCCCCAAACCCTTCCAATCAACTCTCAAAACAACAAGCCACAACCACTGTTTTCCCATTTAATATTTCTCTAGGAACTGCGTCAAAATCCGAAAAAAAAGGTTGCAGCTTCCGGTTCATGTTCATGCAGACTTTAAACAAAACATTACCCAATCACTTGTTGCACGTGCAGACTCGGAAAAACTTAAAACCCCCAGTATACTTTAGCGGATTGCGAGGCATGAGATTGCATTACAAGGCTAAGATGCGGTCCTTTGAACTGGGAGAGAATATTGTTTTTTACTGCCTGACTGTCATTGGATGAGTGCTATGGCAACCTACAACATGGGATTTGCAGGCTTTGTGTTATTAAAGGGGTGGTCCAGAGTGTTTTTTAACCCTCAGGGGTCTAAGGTGATTTTGGGGCCCCTGAGATGTTTTGACATGCCCTGACATTTGTGCTAATTTCAGCTACTTATTACATGGTATTGGCCAACATATATTTGATTTGTATTCAGCACAAACTGTGCTACAACAATATGTGACAATTATTGATGTACATGCTTTTGTTTTTTAGAAAAAAAATATTATGCGTGGTTAGTAGGATTTGGAGAAAAAAAATGTAGCTGAAATAAGGTCCAAAACACACTAAATGTGCTTGAGCAAGACTTTTGAGTAACCAGTCTGGTAGGCTAGAATATTTACTTCACAATTATGTAAAAAAATATTTTATTCTCTCATTCAAAGGAAACATTATAAAGATTTACATTTTGTTAAGTTTGTTTGGCTCATCTCAGGTCTATGCATGAGTGACAATGGTCATAAATAATTCACACCTGGAGAGACAAAAGACACTCCCCCACTCACCCATCAAGGACATTGGAAAGCAATATCCATTTGGAAAAGCTAGCCCAAACTAAATGCTTGTTACATTTAGTTAAAATTTTATAGGTTGTAATTTTTTTCAATATTTTGCTTGAATTTTATTGTATTATGTTTCAATTTCTGAATATATTTGGTGACTAAAATTTTATTTTAATAAATATATCCATTTAATAAATCTGTTTTGTTTAAATGCATCAAAATACATTGCCTATATTCACTGAGAAATGGAGGGAAATATCTGAAATGGTATAAAACGTGTTTGCAAAACTGTTGTAATAAAAACTTTCTTGTGCATTAATCCAGCATTTAATAATAATTTCTGAATGACTCTGGCATAATGACAAAACACAAAAATAATCAAAATAATATTTTAAGACCTTTTATAAATATTTTGCCCAAATAGTTGCAGCCTTAGTTAACTTTTTCCAAACTTTAACAGGTTCAACTATGGTAAAATAAATAAAAATTAAATTAATAACACGTATAACATGCGTCACATTCTAGCCAGCGCGCTGTGGGCGTGAGGGCAGCCTACGTCATTGTTTGTAATAATGGCGGAAGTGGGAAGAGCCGGCGTGATGCGCGCTCTGCCGAGAGAATTGTATGGATTACCTAGTGAGACAACATTTGCTTTCAAAATGAGTAGGAAAGTTCCCCCTCCAAGCTTTATGCAGGTATGTCTGTCATGTGTACGTCTCATGTATTTGTGAAGATTCCGCTGTTTTTTCTGACCTCAGTTTACATGTCGCGCGAGTCTCACGTGGACGATTGTAATAACAAAGCCTCGTGGGCGTGGTCGCATTACAAATAATGAGCTCTGATGGAGAAGCTAGACATAGCGTTGGTTTCATACTGATTACTTTATCAAGCAATAATTGTTTTCAACAGCCGCCGCTGCGTTTAAAAGTAGACACTTCAAGCTTTCTATAGATACATGTCTCATGTCTGTGTGTTTAGTTTTCACGGAGTTTCAGTACATTTTACTGACGTGTTTGTAAAAACAGTTCACGGAGAGAGAAAAGAGAAAGTGCCTTCACTGTTTATTTTCCTTATTTTGCAAAAGCACACACTTTTGTTGTTATTGTGAGTGTACACAAAATAAACTAGACACCTAACAGATTCGATTGATGTATTGCTCATATCTGTACGATCAAAACTGAAAGTGTCATTTAAGTTTTTTTCGGAGTTTTCATGTGAAAACACGTCAAAACGCGTATATACGGGCTTCGACCCCTGGGGGTTAAGACTTGGTCGTGTTTATGGGGTGCAAAGCAATGTGTGGTCATGCTTCATTTGTTCATCATGTTATTTTTTCATACATCTTAAAATATACTGCTAGTCTGTTAACATGAAAATGGCTGCCATGTTTACTGGTTCCTCTGAAAGCCTGTCCTCAATAGGTCCTGATTGGTCAGCTAACAATGTGCTGTGATTCGTGAATCGGCTCCACATCATCAGGAAGTGTCACGCCTCTAGTAGCACATGCTTTGCCATTGTGTAAGCACTGTCAGTCAGTGTAGGCCATATCAGTTTGAGCCTAAATCAGACAGAAAATGAAGAGGACACAGCTGAACCTCATGCCTGCTCTCTAAAATAAAATCTGACAAGTGTCTTTCACATATATTTGAGTTATAAACATGTGTAAGTAATAAGAAACATTCACATATTTTTTGCGTTATTTGAGACGTAGAATGCAGGGAAAGTGGCAGCATAAAAAGACACTGAAGCGCTTCTGAAGATTGTGGGTGTTTACAGCGGTTTGACGGATAAATATGAATTTGTAGCTAAATTGTTAGCAATGCCAAGCAGCATTTTCATTGTTTATATGCTTGTTTACGTCCTTGCTACAATATATCGTTAATGCTAGACAATATGCACGTAATAGATCGATTTTAACAAATAAAAATACAGGTTGTGGCTCACAATCCACAGCTTTGTCTATTATGGTTGGAGCTGTTCCTTCTTTGAGGAGTTTTTAGCCGAATCCATCACTGAACTGGGAGAGAACGGGAAGCTGTCCTTTGTCAAATGCCAGCTATATATATATATATATATATATATATATATATATATATATATATATATATATATATATATTTTATAATTCTCTGGAATTAAAATAAAATTATAAAGCACTTTTCTTTTTGTGTCATGTGCTTTGTAAGCCCAAATATAGATACAGAAGAAGGTCTGTGAAAATAGAAACGTTTGGATGGTATTTAAGCATTGCCTCTGGCCACACCCCTTCACTGTGCAGGGTGTATGCTCATAACCTGAGGGGTTTATGACTTCATTAACCCGGATGTAGATTTTTGTAGTCCCCAAACTTTGCTCGCTGTAGGCTTTGGTAAGGTAACTTTGTAAAAGCAAATCTCTCCCTTTGCATTAAACTTTAGGCGTTCTACATTCAGAGATTTTGTTCATGTTCACACAGCTATATTAAACATGAACTAAAGTTTAAAAAATTATATTGTAGTGGACCACCGCATTAATGGGAGGATCATGGACCAAAGACTACTTAAAATGATTGCCTTCTTGTTCTCTGTAGCATGCAGAATATTTAACCAGTTATCTCTCTCTCTTTCTCTCTCTCTCTCTCTCTCTCTCTCTCTCTCTCTCTCTCTTTCTCTAAAATAAGCCAATTTATCTGAAACAGAAAAAGCATTACCTGGAACAGTCATAATCTTTAAAAATTCTTTGAAATATATGACTTATAGCACAGGCTACAGTAAATTTCATAGTGAACTAAACTGATGAAAGTAACCATCATGGCACCGGCGTCATAAAGCGCTAAGCTTCCACCTGCTCGGGTGAGTCTCTCCTGCTGTCAGTGAATTCCTCTGGAGAGGCTTTTGGGGTGTGAGATGGTGGAGATTTATGGAAAAGAGTGGGTGTGATGGCTGACTGACGCACAGCTTGCAAGCATTAGAAGGGCTGATACAGCGCAGCAGGCTGAGCAATGCACAGCGCACACATTCACATGCAAAACCTCATCTTAGGCACTTACTGTACACTGTACCTTTTGTGTTTGAACTGATTATTGCTTCCGTAGAAACCACACAGTTATTTTCATTCTTTATAAGGATTAATTTCATCCAAGTTATATTATTTACTCGAAACCAGCGTGACATTTTTTTTTTCCATGGGACATAAAAGGAGAATTATTTTAAGATTAAAATGAATCAAGACTTTCCAGCTACAGACAAATGACTAATTCAACAGCTTTTCTGGAGAAAAACACCTAAACATTTTAGTCCTTTGTTTGTAAATAAAAAAAAAAAAAAAATGCCATCGACCCCCAAAATTCAAAGTTTAACTTACAGCTTTAAGCCTCACGTTGACCTATGGGTCAAGAGGTTGACTTATGCGCAACATTTAATTAATTTATTTACCATAAATTGTTTTACTTGACAGCCTTGTAAAGAAATTAATATGATCATAATATGGATCACCAAAATTCTAATCAATAGTATCCTCAAATTTAACTAGATATTTGTCGTTTCTTCATATTGGTCAAAAAGTGATATTTGAGAATCTCATGTTATATTTCCTAGCCTTGTATTGTCCACTTTTAACGTTTAAAAGGCCCATTTCTTATTCAGTGCTTGTAAAAAAAAAGCACACTAATAATGGAAATTATACTTGTGTGAACTGAATTGAATGTTCAGGACACTTAACTAGGAAATGAAATGAAAATTGAGTGTAGTCTAACTTTATAATTAATACTTTGATGTTCTTGATGTTATTGTAGAATGCAAAAAGATAATATTTTAAAGAAAATACATTGGAAACAAATAACATCCATAGTAAGAGGAAAAAACATACTATACTGTAGAAGCCAATGGCTAGTTTCCAACATTCTTAACATATAAAACATTTTCTCTTGTATTCAACTGAAGAAAATCAAGGTCAACAACAAATGGAAGGTGAGTAAATGGTGAGATCATTTTAATTTTTGAGTAAACTAAATTATTTTTATGTAGGTAATATTTATATGTAGACAAAGTAGATGTACCCATCTATGGCATAATATTTAGCAATAAATATTAGCAATCTATCTATCTATCTATCTATCTATCTATCTATCTATCTATCTATCTATCTATCTATCTATCTATCTATCTATCTATCTATCTATCTATCTATCTATGAATCACACACACTATTCTGTTTATGTACTGTAATTGCAAACTTGACATCATAGCCTGATTACAGTCAAAAGCAAAATGCTAAAAATGAACTTGAGACTGACGTCATGGGATGCCACTTCTTACACTATTAACATTCAAAAGTGAAAGCAATCGATTCAAAACGACACATCGAAGATGCATTTAATTACTCACATAAAGTGATGGGGGTCAAGAGTTTGATTAATATGCAGATCTGTTATCCAATCACAGCAGTGGGTGTTTACTTCTATCCTGGCCAGAAAATCTGCTTGTATTCCAAGCCAGCCTTTAAAAAAGGGAAGAAAAAAGTTTATTACTTAGAGATTATGTTCTTGAAGTTAAAAACCCCACAAACGTCATATGTAGACCTCAGACAACAGAATTTAAAAAAAAATTAAATAGATTCGTGACCCCTTTAACTAAAATTATTTTCCCTGAAACAAGATTTTTTTCTTCTTAATATATTAACAAGCAGTTATGATTAACATATACTTTGATGTACACATCAATATGCCACACCATATTGTAAAACTCACTACATTAAAACTTTTAATTCAGTTACATGTGTTTAGTATGTTAGTTAATAAAACATAATTAGTGTACATTTACAAACACTTTTTTCATTTGAAATTGACAACAGTGTTATGGGATTACAAAAAAAACACTCTTTTTATAATAACACTAAAACAAATCATTTGTGGGAAAAATGTGCATAAATAATACATGTTCAGTCTATGGGCATGCACAAAAACAACATTATATTATCTGAAAGTGCAGGTGTAAAAAAACTGCTTTAAAAAGAACACTTTTTAAAAAAATAAAAAAGGGTTGTCATGACCCAATTTTGGGTCAAATATGGGCAAAACCAATATTGTTTATTTCCAATTAAATTTTAAAAAGACACTTTTTAGCCCAATGGTTGGGTTGGTCCATATTTAACGCAAAATTGGGTTAAAAAAACACTTGACTCTTTTTTAGAGAGCAAAGTGACATGCACTAAATGCACATTTAATATGATTGATAATTTTCAAAAAACAAAGCTGTAGCCATTGGCCAGACTGTACAGCAACCGGTGACCTTCTCACACCTGCAGCTTCTCCACATTGGATGTCCAGGGTTCTTCAGCCTCTGATGCCTAGACAGCAGCTCTGCACAGGACGTTTGACCAGAGGAGAAATGGTCACGCCCAACTGAGCCTGGCTTCTCTTGAGGTTTTTTTTTCCCCTTTACGTTCACCAATTGGTGAAGATTGTTCCTTGCCACCATCGCCACTGGCTTGCTTGGTTTGGGATTTGTGGAGCTGCGCATCAATAGATTTGCCGTTCAGTGTTTGGACTTTCAGCAGTGAAAATTAAACCACACTGAACTGAACTTCAACTCTGATAACTGAACTGACAATTTCAGTTTACTAGAACTGCTATGTTAGGCTGCTTTGACACAATCTACATTGCAAAAGCGCTATACAAATAAAGATGAATTGAACTGTAGAAGTGTCTCATTTCAGAAGCTGCATCCTCCGAAGGATGAAGACTTTAATGGTGAGTCCTTTGAATTCCACACAAGCCGAACCAAGCATTTTGAAATGAGACAATCTAGCCTACAAAGGACAGATCTGTAACAGCTGCCGTTAATAAGCAGTAATAACATTTGTGATTACCTTAAAACTTATTTCAAGCATTTTGAAGGCAAAACAAGGTTTACAAAAGCTGTAAATATATTTTCCTGTGATGCATACATGTACACATAAAAATGTAAACCGTCTATAGCAGGGGTGTCCAAACTCAGTCGTGAAGGGTTGGTGTCCTGAGTTTAGCTCCAACTTTCTTTAACACATCTACGAGGAAGTTTCTAGGATACCTAGTAAGAGCTTGATTAGCTGGTTCAGGTGTGTTTGGTGGAGGTTGGAGCTAAACTCTCCAGGACACTGGCCCTGCAGGACCAAGTCTGGACACCCTTGGTCGATAAAATCACTCTTTAATAAGACATTTCATATTATCTTTGCTTTTTAATGTATGTTTAGATATCCAAGTAAAATAAAACCTAATTCATACGTTTAATCTGGAGTTTCCTTTTAAAAACATCCTGTCGTTACCAGCACTCAATGAATTTTGGCATGTTCGAGGCTGCAAAGGATACACAGGTTGTATTCTATATTACTTGGGAAACAAAAGCCGCATTTGGAGTCTGCATTTGAAGGAGCCTTCAAATTTTTTTTTTTAAACAGTCTTCATCGCGCCGCGATGATGCAGCGCCCTTCGAATGTAGTCTCTGAAATGAGCTTGTATTAGCAAACTTGTGAAGTGTACAATATTCATAATATCTTCTTTTTTTTTTATTCTGAAGAACGTCCTGCAGATTTTGAATGATACAGTGCTAATAAATGATGACAGATTTGATTTCTAGAACCATTCTTCAAAGCTCAGCAAAAACACACAAACACCAATCAAGTCTGAATGAATAGCAGTTTTACCAGAAGCAATAACAACCAATGTGATGATTGACACTCCAGCAGACACAGTGGTGAAACTTGGCTGCGACGTCGCACTACAATCAGTTCACATTGCACTCAGCCATTGACAATCAAACATTTTATCTTTCATTTTCACAGAGATAAACATTTGTTTTTGAAATATGCCGAAGAATCCCTGGCATCTGGTTTATAAACAATCTACAGGTGCCAGAAAAAAATGTCAAGCATGCACTACTCCAGTCCACGTTCTTCTGTAAGTGCACATCTCACTGTGCTCATAGCAACATTTTATCAAACGCACTTGTCAGGTTGACATTTGCTATGATTGCTGGTGTTGTGAAACGTAACATATGAGCTCTTAAACAGGACAGCTGGTTGGTTCATTTCCTGTATCACTGTTTTGGTATTTTTATCTCCGTGAGGGCTTGGTTCTCAGTTTACGAAGTGAGAAAAAAAAATAAAACGTTTCCTGTAACTTGGAGAAGTGAATCAGTGAGTGATGATGTCATGCGATGATGCAGAGTTCTCCCTCATCATCTGGTTCTCTTGTTCTAGCACACGCACAATAACACACCTTGACCGCAGTTAACTCCACTTTGGGTTTGTTTTACAGCTCAGGGACTGGCCGAGCAACAGCCCAGAGTGACTCAATCCCTGCATGCAATTAGGCAAGAGCTCAGAAACCAAAAACAGGCTGCCCAAAATTTGAGGTCTTATGAATATTGGTTGTTGTGTTTTTCATGCGGAGACTGTGGCTACTCAAAACATCCTCCCAAAAAAACTAAAAAGTCTGTCATAATTTAGTGCTAATGTTTTAAACTGAAGAATGTGTTCAGTCAAATAAGGCTGTATGAAACTCAAACATCAACTATTGTCAGTTTGGTTTATGGAATTTACATTATGTCAGAAGACCTAACCCTCCTGTTGACTTATGGGTATAAATTGACAGTATAATGCCAACTCTGTCTCACACATGGGCACATTCTGAAAATGTACAACTATTACATTTCTGGAGATCAACAAATTATGTAGCCAGAAGTACTTCAAAACAAATGTTACGGGGCGGTATGATGGCTGTTCCTTTTTGTGCTTACCATCTGCCGATTGCGTTGTTACCAATTTGCCAGTGGCTCACCATTGTATGTCAGCAGACTTGAGATGCAGAGCGGAGTTAACTGGGTGACAAACGCGGTTCAAGTCTGGCGAAGAATGGTTCCAAAGCAGACAAGGACAAAAAAAAAAGCCAAAAATAAAAATAACAAGTAAATACAGGGTGAGAAAGGTGGTAACAATAGTGAAATCGTTGTAGAAATTAGGTGGCTGCAAGGGGACCTTGCCTTTTTCTGGATGCTGTTTGACACTATCAGTTGGGTTTAGGGAGGTTGATGGGCTCTGGTCAATTGGTGATTTTGAAAACACTATCTGTTGGGTTTAGGGGAGGTTGATGGGCTCTGGTCAATCGGTGCTTTTTGAAAAACGCAATCGGTTGGGTGTAGGGAAGTTGATGGGCTCTGGTCAATCGGTTGCTTTGAAAACACTATCGGTTGGGTTTAGGGAGGTGGATGGGCTCTGGTCAATCGGTGCTTTTGAAAACGCAATCGGTTGGGTTTAGGGGAAGTTGATGGGTCTCTGGTCAATCTGTGCTTTTTGAAAACACTATCGGTTGGGTTTAGGAGGTTGATGGGCTCTGGTCTCGGTGCTTTTGAAAACACTATCGGTTGGTTTAGGGAGGTTGATTGGGCTCTGGTCAATCTGTGCTTTTGAAAATACACTATCGGTTGGGTTTAGAGAAATGGGATGGGCTCTGGTCAATTGGTGCTTTTGAAAATACTATGGGTTGGGTTTAGGGAGGTTGATGGGCTCTGGTCAATCTGTGCTTTTAAAAAACACTATTGGTTGGGTTTAGGGAGGTTGATGGGCTCTGGTCAATCGGTGGTTTTGAAAACACTATCGGTTGGGTTTAGGGAAGGGGTGGGTGGGGTTATCAGTCAGTTGGTTATTTAGTCAGTCAGTTGGCAGTGGCTTCTGGTGGATTTACATGAGAATACTCGCAACAGAAATTTGAGATCTCAAAAAGCATACACAGCAGCCTCTGCAGTATTCGCAAAAACTGCAAAGAAAGTACCTTCTGGGAAGTATTTGGCACTCTCCAGAAATGTATAAAGGGGTGCGTAATCAGAATGAACCTGGGTTGCTATCTCATGCCAATTCATAACTTTCTTGATTTAGTGGCTAATTCATATGAATTGGTAAATTTTATTTGAACATTTTAGTATGATTTGCTCATTCTTAAAATGACGGTTAAGTTTAGGGCTGGGGTTTAGTGTCACACCTATGTTTAAATATTTTACATTTACGTATGAATTTGTACAAATTAGCCAGTAAACTGACAAACATAAATGGTTACATTTGCTCGTGAGATCAGACTGAAAATGTTTGATTCAAAAAGTGTGGGGTCTGAATGAAATGGAATAATTAACATTTACATTAGAACTTCAAAAAGCTATTTCCTAAAGAGATAAAGATGATTTCAGCCAAAAAATATACTTAACTCATTAACTGTCAATGTCTTAGCTGGGACATTATATATAATATTCATATGTAACTGCAGGTTTAAGGGTAAACTCAAATGAATAACAGTTAAGTGGTTAATATTCTATTGGAGGGAAAAATTAAAAAGTAACCTACATCTTGGATAGTCAGACAGTGAGCACTTTAATAGTAAATATTAATTTTCTGGGCGAACTATGCATTTAAAACATAATCCGTTCATTAAATAAGTCATCACGCATCACACCCAAAGACTTAATACCACCAGTCGAGCCACAAGGATTTATTTCAAACTATACTTACTTTGAACTTTTGCCTCTGTTGACTTTTACGAAACCAAATATCCATCAAACAGCTTGAAAAAAAATGCTTAAAATAAATAAAATGTATATCATTTTTAAATTTAAGTTGTACATTTTATTTTGTTTGCTATTTTTCTTTTGCAAATCGAGATTGTTCACTCAAAAAATTAATATTTAAAATGAGCTGAAACAAAATTCTTGAGGTTTTTTTTAGATTTATTTTTTCATTATGTTCAGTCCTCTTAAATTGAAAATTTTTTTTTTTAATTTAATTCCGTCATGTTGACCAGACACAAATTGTGTGGAACCCAGTACATTTTAGTGTTGGAGTGCATTTTATGAGAATATTATTTTAAATTTCATGTTTAATTCAATGAGGTACTTGCCATCTAATTGATTATTTGTATTATTACTGTCGCTCTCTCTTCCTGAGTGAGAATTATTTCTACACCCTTTTTTCATCATATTTACTTGTGGTTTTTAGTTTATATTTACAGTTTTACTTTAAGTAATTTTACACTATATTTTAAATAAAATAAAGATCATTTTAATGAGGATTTGTAAATTAAATAACCATATTTTGTTTCAACTTTGGATACATTGAAAAAAAAAAAGATTTATTGGATATAACTTTAAAAGTTTTTTTTTTTTTTTTTTTTAAATATATGGGCTGAATTTAAACAAGTTGAACTTTACTAAATTTAACTTGTTTGTTTACATTCAGCCCATATAAATAGTTTGCAACCACTTACCTTAATAAAAAAAAATAGTAAATTCAATGAATATTTGTTTTAATATCTACTTAATAACAGAACATTTTATTTTAACTTTGGATCGATGCAAAAATAAAACATTTTGAATAGGTGCCATCCCATTGACAGCTTCTTTTGTATCTGACAACATTTAACTGGAACTCTGCAGTCAATAGCAGCATGAAGAGCCATGTATTTTTCTGTCTTCCATGGAAAAATAAGAGCATTCAAGTCTAGATTGACGTTTGAGTGAATAAACAATGACAGAATTTTCATTTTCGTTTCTTCCTTTAAGTAAACACAGAGAGGCAGAGTCAGCCAAAACAGAGAATGAGCCCCTCAAACGCTAAACACAATCATTTCTAGCAATCAGAAGTCAGAAATGTGGCTTTTCATGAGCTCCTCTGGGGATTATGAAACCTAAGATGAACTGTATAAATGAAGTGTTTACATACTGTACACATGCGCCGTGTTATAGAAGATCTGTCGCCACACAGATAGAGAATAATATAAAGAACCATCTGCAGGTGTCTCTGTGCTGTGGTTGGCCTGTTCTGACATGCACATTGTTCTGGTATAAGGAGGAGTTTTGGGATGATCCTGAGAGGCCGCGGCAGGCCGGCAGTGTGCCTGTATTAAAAACAAGTCACAAACAGCTCGCAATCAGATTGTGAAACCTGTCTGAAGTAACTGTCTAGTTTCTCCTGTCTAACGGGTTTCCTGAACATCGAAAATAACGAAAGAAAAGAAGATCACATTTCATTGGAAAAACTCGATTTACATATTTTCTGTAAGTGTTGTTTATGGTGTAAAAGCCAAATTAGCCATGATGTTAGTCTGTTGACTCGTCAAAAAGGCCCAGAATCTATCACTGGTACCTTTTTATACCTAAAGGACTCATAATGGTAACCTAAAAGGTATATATATATATATATATATATATATATATATATATATATTATATATATACTATATATATATATATATATATATATATATATATATATAATATATATATATATATATATATATATATATATATATATATATACATACACACACACACAGTTGAAGTCAGAATTATTAGCCCCCCTATTTATTTTTCCCCCCATTTTGTTTAACGGAGAAAAAAAAAATTTTCAACACATTTCTAAACATAATAGTTTTAATAACTTATCCCTGATAACTGTTTTAGTTTATCTTTGCCATGATGACAGTAAATTAATATTTTACTAGATATTTTTCAAGACACTTTTATACAGCTTAAAGTGACATTTAAAGGCTTAACTAGGTTAATTAGGTTAACTTGGCAGGTTAGGGTAATTAGACAAGTTATTGTATAACAGTGTTTTTTTTTCTGTAGACTATCTAAAAAAATAGCCTAAAGTGGCTAATAATTTTGTCCCTAAAATGGCATTTAAAAAATTTAAAACTGCTTTTATTCTAGCCGAAATAAAACAAATAAGACATTCTCCAGAAGAAAAAAATATTATTAGACATACTGTGAAGATTTCTTTGCTCTTTGCTCTCTAAAAATTCAACACTCTTTAAATATATTTATTGTTTGTCCATTTCACTGGACATCAGGTTGTACTTCCCGAATATTATACCAACATAAATTACTACAAAAAAAAAAAAAAAAAAAAAAAAAAAACACATGATTGCAGGTATAATCTTAAAATTTATTTTCAAAAATCACAACATTAACATTGTGACATTTTTAGTTTAATTTTGAGGTTTGTGTTGTATAGATTGCACCTTGTTTATGATAAACTTTGTATTCATCTTCCTCATCACTCCACATAATGTCCACATTTGAGATATTTCCATCTGTTATACACTCATATAACAGATCAGATCTGAAATTCAAGATCTGAATATTCTGCGTATAAATTTTTCAGCAATGAATTAATACATCGGTATAATAAAAAAAAAAATATATAAAACAGTTCAATTAGCATTACTGGAGATTTTTTTATTTCAGTAACAGATCTTAAACCCATTGTTCATCCTAATGGACAGACATATTTGAAAAAATCCTGATCTAAAGCTTGTAATGTTTCAAAAGATTTTAAACTCTAATAAGTAAGTGCAATTCCTCTTTTTTACACATAATCTATGAAATATTGGCAAACATGTCAATAAATCAGAATAAAAACATTGTAAATGTGTCTTACGTCTATGTCTGGAGTGCAGTGATGACATGCTGCTTTTCAGTGTAGGGGATTTTTTTCAGAATTACAAAATGCCGAGTCTTACCTTACGAGGCTTTAAATTTGATGAAATGCTCAGGAACCACAAAAAACATGGGCTGACATGTGATGTCCATTGTAATGGACATAGGTCCGAAGGCCAATATATCCTTAGGTATCAAAAACCTTTGAAAAGGTTACACCCAGTGTTGGGCAAGTTACTTCAATAAAGTAATTAATGACTAATTAAATAAATAAAATTGTGTTTAAATGACTTTTCTTGCTTTGTCTGAAAAGCAACGTCGTTAATCAAGAATTACCATAAATGACTCAATTTAATTGCCACTTCAGTCCTTTAGATACTAGAAACTCACATAAATCTCAACACAATAGAAATTAAACTATTAATTATTCAAATATCCGAATCAAGCAGTAAAAAATAACACTTCAATTTTAAATACATGAAACAACAACTCTTCAAATTAATGACACTATATTTCATACTGGCTTACATTTCTAAAACGTTTTTTAAGCTTATTTCTTAAGCATGGTAAATTGTAAGACAAACAAAACCATCTTTAGTTGAATAAATCAGTTATTATGTAAAATATGTGATTAACAAAAACTAAATAAATTAAGAAATTAATAAATTACTCAGCATCTCTGAATTTATACTTTATAATGTCTAATTTTTCTATTATTATTTTTTACTAAATGTGCAATTGTCTTGAAATTCTTGTTAAAAAAATAAATAAATTATATACAGTGTATGTATATATATATATATATATAAATTGTTGTGCAAAATATATATTACTCTGCTATTCTGAATAGATTAATATAGAACTGTTGAATTTATGTAGAGTATTTAGTAACTAATTAAATGACTTAAATCACCAAAAATTAATACTTAAAAGTAATTTAATTACAGTAACTTACTGGTCGCTGGTTTGAGCCCCTGCTGGGTCAGTTGGCATTTCTGTGTGAAGTTTGCATGTTCTCCCCGCGTTTGCGTGGGTTTCCTCAGGGTGCTCCGGTTTCCTCACAAGTCCAAAGACATGTGGTACAGGTGAATTGTAAATGCTAAAAATTGGCCATATGTGAGTGTGTGCAAGAGTGTGTGGATGTTTCCCAGTATTGGGTTGTGGCTAAAAGGGCATACGCTGCGTAAAACATATACTGGATAAGTTGGCGGTTCATTCCACTGTGGCGACCCCAGGTTAATAAAGGGATTAAGCCGAAAAGAAAATGAATGAATAACTTGTTACTTTGTAACTAATAATAGTCACACTTTACAATAAGGTTCATTTACTAACATAAACTACAGCAATACTTGTACAGCATTTATTAATCATAATTCAATATTTACTCAAGCATTATTAACATCCAAGGTCATACTATCAACATTAGTTAATGCACTGTGAGTTAATGAATTAACAATGAACAACTGTATTTTTATTATGTAACGTTAACTAACATGAACAAATACTGTAGTAAATGTATTGTTCATCGTTTATGTTAGTAAATGCATTAACTAAGATTAACTAATACAACCTTATTGTAAAGTGTTACCCTAGTAGTAGTAGTAATAATAATAATAAATAATAATAACAATAATATTTATTATTATTAATAATAATAATAATAATAATAATAATAATAATAATAATAATAATAATAATAATAATAATAACATTAATAATAGTTGTTGTAATAACTCCTCCACCCCATTTCACGTTGCAGCTTCATGATTATGTTTTCCCACTTCAATCCAGACTCCACTGTTTGTGATACATTTCCTAAACAAATTATCTCAGAATATTTTCAGTTTTGCTGAATACTCTTTGAGATGGTTCAGTAAGAGCTGTGACTAATTAAAATGAAAACTGAGCACCTATAACGTACTTTCAAACTGTGACAAGCTACAGTAAATCCAATCCTCAAATCAGAGCATCATGTCTGCTGGAAACCAAGGTGGCGCTCATCATCTACCATCCTGAAGATAAAGCATGCTGGAGGAGCCATCGGAGTATTCAATGAAGCAGAACACAGAGATATCCTTACCATGATGAAAACCCAGTCCAGAGCATTGTCAACATGACAATCATCAAAAACCCACAGCCAAGACACTGCAGAAGTGGCAACAGGACGACAAGGAGAATCCTCCAGTGGCCCAGCTGGAGCTTGGACTGAAAATCTGGAGAAACTTTAAAACAGCTTTTCATAGACAGTCTCCTTCCAGGACATCCTCAACCACATTCCTGGGGACCTACCTTCCTGCAGAGAACACAGCTGAAGCAATTAATTAAGACCTGAAGCGGCACTTGATAATTGCAGACAGGTGTGTTTGATCAGGGTTGCAACTGAAATCTGCAGGAAGGCAGATCTCCAGAAACAGGGTCAGCTGTATGAGATCCAATAGGTTATGTTCATATAATTATTAATTACCTGTTTCTAAATGGTCTGTCTGTAAAAGTGAGGGGGACGTATCCCCCCGTCCCCCCCGGTTGCTACGCCCCTGGTTGCAAGTCATGTTTAAGGGGTATTCAATGTAATTATTTTAGTTAATCTTTTTTTTTATACAAATAACACACAGGTACATTTAGATCTGAAAACCCAAGATTCAAAAAAGTTCAAAATGTTAATGAGTGCTGACAGGGGTCAGGTTCAGTATGGACCCTTTTCACAAGACATTAGCATCTTAAATCCTTAACTTTTTTAATATTTAGATTAAATTAAAAATAAAAATGTATATTTATATGTATTCACATATGTATTACATGATCTTTGCATCAAATTAGAAAAAAAAATTACCAATTACGCGAGGCTTTCAGACTTTTTGGAGTTATTCACTTAATTTTGTATTTAATTATGAGATTAAAATACTGCTTTTTAATGACATTTTAAGCACTGTTTTTTTAGCTGGATTAGCTGGTCTTCAAAACCACACTTTTTGATGTAAAAAAGTATTTACTCAACATTTAAAATAAAGAAAAATGGGGGAAAAACATGTATTTTTAAAATACAATCATATATCATTAGAAAGAAAAATATATTTGTTTAAAACTGTATTGTAACTCTATCGTTACTAACTCACTTACGTCCGATTGTCTGTTTTCTTGCACAGCTGGATGATGAACTCATGAAAATATTTGTTAGCATTGGCCATAACTGATTAGCTGAAGTCACACCGAAGTGACAGCCAACAGAGGATTCTGCTCTTGAAGCCTTTTTTCGAGGGGTTATTTTCAAAATTTATGATGGCATAGCAGTCAAAATAGGACAAATAAGCTCATGTATGGGACAAATTTTGAACCTTTGTCAGTCTTTCGAACCATCCAAACCACCGCTGGCTACAGGCCTGGTGTTTCTAACGCAGTGTCTATGGGCTGGACAATAAAACTGACTTTGTTCTCTCTTCTGACTGCTGTTAATAGTCTCACACATTTCTTCCCCTTTTCTGAAAGTCTTGATAACACTATTATTATTTGAGCAAATAGGATTGTAACAAAAAATATTTGTTGTACTTTATTTACTGCTCTCTAAGTTTATCCAATTATGAGAATGTCTGCTCCTAAGAAACCCACAAATGAGAAAAGAGTCCATTAGTACAGTCTTGGTTAATTTAAAAAATAATTTTAAATGAACCCATTGACCCGATAGATAGCAAAAACTTGATAAGATTTCAGCACTTCAGCACTTGCAAGTAAGTAGTTTGTTAAATAGTTTGCCCATAATAGAGAATTCTACCATCATTTACTTCTCCTTTACATGTCCCCAACTGATTTGGTTATATTTATATTTGGTTATATTCACATTTGGTTATATTAATGTTAAATACAAAAGAATATAAAATCAAACAAAAGGGCTCAGGGGGAGCTTAAATAATGTGTCAGTTCTCTTTGTGTAAGGGATTCATCAGAATAAACAGCAAAACATCAGTCTAAGACACTTTTTGAGTGCTTTGGACTGATTTTTGCCGTTTACACAAAATAATATATTTTGAAAAAGTTAGAAACTTTTATACATTTTTTTTAGTTGACAAAATTTATTTGGAAAAACAAAATTCATTATATTAAAAAATCAGTAATGTAAATGCATATGATAAAGGTGGTCTCCATTTTATTGATTTTAATTCCCTAAATAGTAATTTTAAAATTAATTGGATAAGACAATTTCTTATAAGGGGCATCACGGTGGTGCAGTGGGTAGCATGATCACCTCACAGCAAGAAGGTCACTGGTTCGAGCCTCGATGGATAAGTTGGCATTTCTGTGTGGAGTTTGCATGTTCTCCCCATGTTGGTGTGGGTTTCCTCTAGGTGCTCCGGTTTCCTCCACAGTCCAAAGACATGTGGTATAGGTGAATTGGGTAAGCTAAATTGTCCGAAGTGTATGAGTGCAAATGAGTGTGTATGGATGTTTCATAGTGTTGGGTTGCAGCTGGAAGGGCATCCACGACATAAAACATATGGTGGATAAGCTGGTGGTTCATTCCGCTGTGGCGACCCCAGATTGATAAAGGTACTAAGCCGAAAAGAAAATGAATAAATGAATTTTTCTTATAAGTAACTTATTGGAATAGTACTATTATTATTGGAAAATATTACTGGAATATTATCCCCCGTTTCATTTTCTCTCATAGAATTTCTTTTAATGTGTAATTATAAAATTGAAAAACTCACAATCAAACTCTCCAAATTTCACCAACAAGTGCTTACGACATAAAGGCTTATTCATAAACACAATTTCTCCCCACATAGTTTTTTTATTTGGAATAATGCCAATATCTTGTATAGAAATAAGTCACTATTCTTTCATAATTGGTTTAGCAACGGTCTAATATTAGTTGGTAATGAAGGAACATTATTTACATTTACATTAAATTCCTATTAGATTACAAGAATTTATGATATTAATGGGGGCAATATCTGCTACTGTATGCTGTACAAAAAAGCAGTGTATATATAGTACATCAGCGCTTTCAGTTTGTCCTCCTAGACCTGAACAGACCTCAGTCGGCTTTATCTGTTTCCTCTGGATTTAAGCCTAATAATCACAAAATTAGATTTGTAATCCTAAAAGAAAATATGTCTATACCTAATGTGTTTTTTTACTGGAACAATATCATCAATAATGTAAACTGGACTTATTTTACTTACTTCAACTCTTACTTTAAATTACTTCATAGAGTTTATCCTACAAAAATATTTCTACAACAATTTAAAATTGATATTGAATTAGATGTTGTTTTTGTGAAAGCTTTAATGAAACTATTTCTCATTTATTTTGGTCTTGCCAATACACAAAACATTTTAGGATTAATGGTGAAACTTTTATTGCTCATAATATTTCCTTATCTTATAAATATGTGATTTGGGTTTTTTATATTAAGGGTAGCTCTTTAAAAGATAATGGTTTTATCATACATTTTTATTTTATTATTGTGTAAATTTCACGTACACAAATGTAAGTTTGCAAAAAGCAAACCTCTCTTCATGGTGCCAGAAAAACAGATTAATGTATATACAAGTGATTTCTAAGTCTAAAAATAGAAAGCAATGAAAACAGTTAATATATGCTCCTCGCTTAACATTTTTGCATAAAAATGTTTGTATACATGTATTTTCTGGACTAAAAGTGCATCATTAACCTTTGTTAACAAATAAAAATGGAATATTTATAGGTTTTTAGCTTTCTTCAAAACATCTTTTGTGTTCAACAAAATAAAGAATTCCATAAAGTTTTTAAACCACTTGGGTGAGGGTGAGGAAAGTGAATAACATTTCAATATTGGGTGAACTCATGCGCATGCGTCCTGCGTCGGTCAGCTGGCGGTGACGCGCAGAGGAATCCGAGCTCAGAGAACTGCTAAAGAAACTCGCCTCCTCTGGAGTAATTTACAGGCGCTGAGTGCGCGTGCGCGATCTTCAAAGTTGAGCGAGCGGCTCTGCGCTCGGATTCCTCAGCTCTTCACTGCTGCTCAGTGCGCGCGACATGGACTGAACGAACGAGCGCGCTTCTCGGACTTTCGGCTTTAGTTGCGCTTCTCGAGTAAATAACGGGCTAGAAAGCGAAGCGATACTGAAGAAAAACACGATGTAGAGAACATACCGATGCTGGACCTATTGCTTTCACACCTGCACCGCAGAGCTGTATAGTATCTCCCTTGGGAAGAAGGAGACCGCGGTGGGACAAACATGCTCTCGCCGTTCTTGGCGTATTTGCTGTCGGTTGTGCTTCTGTGTCGGATTGCGCGCTCCCAGTACTCAAGTGATCAGTGCAGCTGGAGGGGCAGGTGAGACGCGCTTTAAACATCTTTAATAATCAAGTGCTCCTTTCTATACTCATTTAGAGTAAAAAAACGGTTTCATTTAGTAAAGTGAAGATAGAGATTTAACCCTTTGAACTATTGAATAAACGCGTAATAAAAAAGAGATATATGGAGATATATTAGGCTATTATTATTATGATTATTATGAATATTATTATTATTATTATTATTCGTCTATGAACACCATCGTTAGCATTAGGGTATGAAATATAGCTACTATTAATATTAGGGCCATTATTTTTGGTGAAGTGATATTGTTGAGTTTGTATGTACTATTTTATTTGTCGTCTTTCTATTGTTTAATTTTATTTAATGTAGCCATACTCATTTACACTAGAAAAATAATCTATTAGTGATTTTATACTTATGGAAATCCATGAAATTTCAAAGAAAGAACTAAACTGCTCTTTTAACAACGTTTAGTTCAGATTGTTTTTTTTGTTTTTGTTTTTTTTTTTTTGCATGCATTTCACTCACTAAAGGAGGATGTACTATTATGTTGTTTTTGCTTATCAAGTAAATGTGTGCTAATATATGTTAAAATGTTGAAATATTGAAATATTTTATCTAGAAAACAAGATGGTAAGATGGAAAACAAAAATACAACCTCTGTGTTGAACATATCTGGCTTAACCTGAATTCAGAAGCTGTCTAAAGCAGTGATTTCATTTTTACTCACTGGTTTGACCTAACCCAAGTTAATGACTCACATATAATATGCAAATCATTCTTTTTTTTGGGGGGGTTTGTTTTATACAGATTAACTAAATTAATGAGCCATTGCCTACGCACTCAGGCACTCCATTATAAATGACAAAATAAAACATTTTCTAGCAGCTTTTAGTATAGAATCTTATTAGGTCAAGATGGCTTCCACATCCTTCATGCTTAAAGTTCTGAAAGATATTAAGCTACCGATTTTCCCCACCACATTTCTTCATTGTTATTATTCCTCAGCAGTGGCTCAATTCCATCACTGAAAATTCCTCAAACATGACACATTTGGGGTCTCTGTGAAGTCTTTTTTACAGTAATAATACAGTGACTGTTCAGCCATAATCTGGTGTTGATTTGCCAGGTCTTGAGTTCAGCCTCTCATTACGGCCGAGCTGGATTTCAAATGCTCTTAATTAAAGAGGAGCCGTTATGAACAAGGGCACGGCAGCTTGCGAGTCTGCTCCACACATGTATCACCCCAGGCTCCACGGGAGTTCTGCTCCTCACCTCCTCATTAATTTTGGTGCGAGTTGAATCTGGACCCCGCTTTTGCAGCAGGCCTTAATTCATCTCTACTTGAACAACCACTGGAGGGTTGAGAAGCAGATGGCTCATTTTCTGCCTAACTGACAGCGGGCCGCAGACTTGAGGCGCAGAAACCGCACATGATGTCTAAAAGTAGTGGAGAGAGCCTTTTGTGTGGCCGGTGGACAGCGACAGGACTGCTGCCCGGACATGCAGCTCCTCGTCTTTTTGAGGAGTTGAAAGGCGAGGGGAGGTTTACTGCGTGACCTGCATTTGCACTTGCATGCTCTGGGTTCGGCTACTGTCTCTGCAGAGAGGCCTGTGTGTCCAAGGAACCATTGACTTAAGTTTCAAAAATCCTGCCCACGGCAAAATGCCAGTGGCTGGAGCTTGCCAAAACCTTGGAAATGAGAGACC
Source organism: Danio kyathit (assembly GCA_903798195.1). Classification (NCBI taxonomy): domain Eukaryota; kingdom Metazoa; phylum Chordata; class Actinopteri; order Cypriniformes; family Danionidae; genus Danio; species Danio kyathit. The sequence goes on along the minus strand of LR812521.1, from coordinate 58,571,378 downwards.
GAGAGAAGGGGGAAAATGAGAGACGGTTAATGTGCATGTGTGTGTGTGTGCGCGCATGCCTGCACGTGACGGGTCATGCAGCAAGCCTTGCGCGTGGGTCTTAACACCTTGTTTGAAAAGACATTAACTTCATTCTTCCTGCTCTGAGAAAAGCCTTTCTTTCCTATGAGCTTCAGTTTTTGGACTCAAGTCTGGCGCAGACTGTTCACAACAATCACCCTAATGTTTGAAGTTTCCTTTGCTGTGTTTCACATAATAAAAGGCCACTGAAGTAAAGCCCTACAAAAGATCCAACCGACATTATTTAGGTGTGAGTGTGGGATGCCGTCATTTTGCTTTTAACCAATCTGGTTTGATGTGTTTAATGAGAGCATGATATCAAAATTTACAGTTTATTTTGCTATTGCAAATTGTTATTCTTTAGGTGAATAACTCCATTCATTTTCTTTACGCTAAGTCCCTTTATTAATCTGGGGTCTCCACAGTGGAATGAACCGCCAACTTATCCAGCAAATGTTTTACACAGCGGAAAACAGCTGCAACCCATCACTGGGAAACATCCATACACTCATTCAAACTCATACACTACAATTTAGCTTACCCAATTCTAGGTGAATAACTAATCTGTGTAAGTTGATGAACTTGAAAAAAAATGTATGTTTTGGTAATCTTAAATCAAATGTGGAAGCAAATAGTCAGAATTTGATGTGGCAGTCCTTCTCTTTTGACATTTCAACCATGATTTTCTTAACCACACCCCTTTAATTTTTAGTTTGCTATGAGGGAATGATGTGCTAAAGGAAAGCTCCACCCCTACTCAATATTCCGTTTCAGTTGGAAGTACATCAGCATACTGAAATAAGTCAACTTCTGGTTCACATGGACTTTCTAAAAAAGTAAATCAATATGAGCAGTTTGATGCAATGTTAAAGAAAAATGCAATATGCGATAGCATGCTAAATAATGCGATATTCGATATGCGATACGATTATGTAACATTCACTACCTGACAAAAGTCTTGTCGTCGATCCCAGTTGTAAGAGCAACAAATAATAACTTGACTTCTAGTTGATCATTTGGAAAAGTGGCAGAAGGTAGATTTTTTTTTTCTGATGAATCATCTGTTGAACTGTATCCCAATCATCACATACTGCAAAAGACCTATTGGAACCTGCATGGAACCAAGATTCTCATAGAAATCAGTCAAGTTTGGTGAAAGAAAAATCATGGTTTGGGTTTACATTCAGTTTGATGGCATGCGAGAGGTCTGCAGAGTGGAAGGCAACATCAACAACCTGAGGTATCAAGACATTTGTGCTGCCCATTGCATTACAAACCACAGAAGAGGGCACATTCTTCAGCAGGATAGCGCACCTTTTCATACTTCAGCCTCCACGTCAAAGTTCCTGAAAGTCAAGAAGGTCAAGGTGCTCCAGGATTGGCCAGCCCAGTCACCAGACCTGAATATTATTGAGCATGTCTGGGTAAAGATGGAGGAGGCATTGAAGATGAATACAAAGAATCTTGATGAACTCTGAGTCCTGTAAGAAGTTTTCTTTGCCATTCCAGATGACTTTATTAAGTTATTTGAGCCATTGCAGAAATGTTTGGTTGCAGTCCTCCAAGCTCATTGGAGTCATACACAATATTAATTATTTTTTCCACTGCACCATGACTTTATATTCTATACTGTAAATTATTTCTGTTAAGTGACAAGACTTTTGTCTAAGCAAAGTCAAACCTTACTGTCGTAATTAAATAATTAAAAATCAAGGCATGATCATATTTTATTTTGGTTAAATAAGCGTAAACTAGAGGCCTTTGCCTTTCATATAAGCCACTCAATACCAAATGATCAACTAGAAGTCAAGTTATTATTTCTTGTTCCTAAAATTGGATAGGTGACAAGACTATTGTAAGGTAGTGTATGTTTTATGCGATTTCAGGTTAAACAAGACCTCAACTACTGAAAGTGAACAGCCATGTACTGCATGAGACAAGCAGACATTTAACATAGTAAACAAAACTAAAATAAATCACCATCCCGTTGCTCCAGTGTTAAAGTTTTATTAGCCTAAATAAAAACAGTCAGGAAAACACAAACATTATGTGGCTTTATTTCTCTCAATCCATGGCTTGATTGCTTTGTAATATTTCAGCATGCATACTAAAATCATTACACATTTGGTCAACAAAATGGCATGTCCACTTTGCTTGCTTTCAGAGATGCATTTTGAGATGTACTACATTTCAGAGGTGCTTAATGCAGCCACTCAAAGATACTTTGGTATTAAATTACTCATTTTTTTTTCTGAACCATTGTGATATACAGTATGCGTACTGCAATATGCACATTTGCAATACGTTAATAATGCTGATATATTGCGTAGCCCTACTGCTTTATTTCTAAACCTAGAGATCTGCTTATCATTTCCCTTTCAGTATTTTAAGGCATCAATTTTAAGGTGATTGTTTCCAGAGAGTAGTTTTGCTCCCTCTGAAAGGGTCATGGATAAGCCAGATTTGGAAGGATTGCACTCAGTGAACAAAATTCCTCCAGAATGGAAGATAAAGTAGAATCTTGGATTACATATTTCATCTGGCACTAAAAGAGACTAATCTGATTAAAATGGATTGTTTTACCAGTCGTAGACTGATATTTTGTCTCAATGTTTTTTTTTTTTCCAAATTATTCTTCAGATTTTCTGATTTCAACACCTTTCTCAATTAAAAATGTTAGATGAATGTGTGTTTAGTCTGTATTAGGCATGGGCCGGTATAAGATTCTGACGGTATGATAACCATGAATAGAAATATCACGGTTTCACTGTATTGTGATTACTGCTCTAAAATATATTCTTTTTAAATGTCTGGGTAAAAAAATAAAACTTTTCCCCTTTGAAAACAATATATTTTATTTTTTAAAAGATTAAATAATTTAAATGAATCATTGACTTTTGCTGTCTTCATTAGTTTCAAAAACACTGATTTCTTTACAATTTAAAAACAGCATCTTTGGATATTTTTTCTGCTGAAGATACTGTTGTCCTAAAAAAACAAAATATATAAATTATAAATAAAAAAACGTACACATACCTTAGAAATGGTATTACGGAAAATTTGGACGGTTTTAAAACCTTGACTTTTCCAAACTGCGGTATACTTTGAAAACGTTATCGTCGCATGCCTAGTCTGCATGTGTACAAGTGTTTCTTTAAGGGATGCCCCTATATGTAAATTTTGACCGATAACTTGTTATATTTGGAAGCAGATAGCTGTTATATTAGCCGATAAACATGTATACATTTCAATTGTTTCTGCTTGATTGCAAACGCATACATTCAAACACACAACAGCAGATTTTATCTTAGATCCTTACCTTCAGAAGGTTTGAAATGGTTTCTGATTGTTATTAATCAACTATTATTTTCTGTTGGCAACTTTCTACTATATACATAAAATATACAAATGACAAAAAAAAGTGAAACAAATAAAACTAAAACAACCAAGTCGATGAACATTAACAAAATCAAAATACCAGTTAAATAATTATAGAGTGTCAGCCAAAAAGCTTGTAAAATGGTTCAACCAACAGAAATGATACATTTATCAGTTTAAAGATATTGACCTAATTTTGCTATCAGACCAATAATGATAACATAAATATATAATTTATTGGCTGATACTGATATGGCCACAGATATATTGTGGAAACCTAGTTTTTACAATGTAGCATTGCCAACTACTGGCCTTTTATTCATAATGCATAATGTTTTGAGGTATTTTCATTAATCTGTGTAAATGTAAATGGTTCACACAGTGTTCACACACTGTATTCAGAATTTTTCAAATGAAGGGAAACACTACTGAAACTATTTTAGTACACTCTTGTCATGTTAGCTTGAACTAAGAATGTCATATTTAGTTTGCGTTTCATGTAAAATAGACATTGCTTAATTTATCAGATCACTTAAGAGCTGGAGTTTGCTTCATTTTGATTCAAGCTGTAATGAAACTGAACTAGTGACATTCATTCCTCCATGCTGTGATTCAAGTTTAACAGATTATCAATATGAGGCGGGAATTGGCACTATTTTTCATTTATTAGTGTTGGACATTGAGATATGGGTGTTATGCTCAAACATGGAAGCAGGAGTTTTAAACCACATGTTTACATAGCCTAAAGAAATGAATAAATCACCAGAAGTTTCAAAAAATGTTAATAAAAATGTAATTAGAAATATTATATTCTTATAAGATAAATTGTTGTTCACAATATGCATTTTTGAATGTGAGTGGACTTTTATTGGACTCTGTGCTAACTTTTAAAAATCTCTTTACTTTTGAAAACACTGCTGTCTGAAATATACATTTTTAGTTACTTTTATAGATTTTTTTCTTAATTTATTCCCAGATATTTTTAGTTTATACCTGAATTTCACCCACAAAATTTCAGAGACCAATAGTAAATATGCATCTCACAATAATTTGCAGCACTTTGTTTGTTTCAAAATCTAAAAACCTGTTTGTGTGTAAATTTAAGAGGATATATTGTGCAAAATAAGTGCTTATGTCACCAAGTGACCATTTTACAGCCAGTGTGGAATATACTGTACAATAGTGTATTTGTATGCTTATTAGAAATGAGACAATTATTAGAATATTATTAGCTAAATGCCCATATTTATGAGTGAATTTGAGTTTTCAATGCGTTTTATGTGAAGTGTTTCAGTTTAGTCACATAGGAGGTTTAGTTTAGGACTCACTCCACCATGTAAAATAGTGTCAGGTTTGTAGCAGACCTAGGCATGGGCTGGTATACGTTTCTGATGGTATAATAACCTTGGATAAAAATATCACAGTATTGTGATCACTGCTTTAAAGTATGTTCCTTTTAAATGTCTGGCTAGAAACGGCAACATTTTCCCCATTGAACACAATGTTTTATTTTAAGAAACATTTGAAATATTTTGGAACCGTAAACTTGCCAAGCTTATTAATTCAAATAAGTCTTCTGCTATCTCCATTAGTTTCAAAAGCACAGATTTCTTTACAACTGGATCTTGTGGGCTAATAGGTAGCTTTTGATGTGTAGGGTCTTTTGCTACTGGAGACACCCTAATAAACTAAATAAAAACATGTCGTAAAAAGATGTTAAAAAACTTTCATGTACCATAGGAACGGTAGAATTTTTGCGGTTTTAAAACCTTGGATGTTTTTCAAACCACGGTAAACCGGTTATCATCCCATGCCTAGACCTCATACCTCTCGTTGCCTCTCCGTCTTCTTGCAGTGGACTGACCCATGAGGGACACACTCGGGATGTGGAGCAGGTGTATCTCCGCTGTGCCCAGGGGTTCCTGGAGTGGCTGTACCCCACCGGCGCCATCATCGTCAACCTGCGGCCAAACACACTGTCCCCAGCGGCGTCTCTTCTCTCCGTCTGCATCAAACCCTCCAAGGAGTCCAGCGGGACCCACATCTACCTGGACAGACTGGGAAAATTGCGACTGCTCCTCAGCGAAGGGGATCAGGCCGAGGGGAAAGTGCACTGCTTCAACATCCAGGACGGGGCGCTCTTCATCGAAGCTGTGCCTCAAAGGGACATCAGCCGAAAAATCACAGCCTTCCAGTATGAGCTGGTCAACCACAGACCAGGAGCAGATCCACAGTCATTATCTGGTAAGATGTCCTCTTCATCTTTGAAGACTCGCTTGACAAACCTGTTTTTCTTTCATGTGATTGATTTACTGAAACAGAAATGGTTTATTATTATTGTGTGTGTGTGTGGGTGTGTGTGTGTGTGTAAAATATTGAAAACCTAAAAATAAGTAAAGAAAAATCCAATTGAACAAAAAAAATGTTAAGGTACAGTTAGGGATATTAAAATGTTTTTAAAATTTGATTTCTTTCTTGAAGTTACAAACTAATTTAGAGAGGAGCACGTGATGTCATTGATCGTGGCTAGTCTCTCATCTGTAATTGGCAATAATCCAATCAGATCAATCCAAGCCTACAATAAATAGACTGATTTCGCCCTACTGCCTTATCTTTGATTTGGAAAAATCCCCCTTCCACCCCATCTCCTCCTTTTTCCAGGGTAAGCTCTCGAGACCTACCTGATCTCAGACTCCCTTATATGCTAATTAACCAAGCGGGAGCCCTGGACTCAATTATCTTCAAGCTCAGGGTTCCCTCCCGGGACAGCATGCCAAATCTGCTAATAGCATCAAGCAATATCTAAGTGTGAACTCTAAAACAAAACAGTTTAATTCGATTTTTTTTAAATATTTTTGATGAATCACAAATGCGACATTTTCCTGTAACAACTGGAACAAAAAGTTCCAGAGAAAATCTGTCATGTTTCATTCCTGAATTAAATAGTTTGTGTTTGATTTAATGCATTTGATTTAGTAGTTTAATGATCCAATCATAACAACAGTAGCTTGCTTCTCACGCAAAAAAACCCTCCCAAAATATATATATTTTAATAGCAAAGAACAGTGCGCAAAGAATGTAAGATAGATGGATAGATAGTGAGGTTGGTGCACTGTTTGTTTGTTATTGAATTTCAGCAAGAAAAAAAAAAATTCCTTGACTGCATGGTTTTTGGGTGCACATTTAATAATGCACGCAGCACTGAGGGGTTGTTTATTTTGAAAAGCATGCGATCTGTAGCCAATGTTTTCATGCCCAGCAACAGATGATATCTTTACCTCAGGAAACGTCCACCCCTCTGTGAGCCTGAAATGGTGGATCTCTGCTCATATTTGCTCTGGAAAGCGATACTGACTTGAACCTTGATAAATACCAACTGTTTTTTAGGACGTGTGGTGTAGGCCTCATGCTGGGCCGTCACGAGTGCCCCATTGCTTTACTCTGGGAATGGAATTAAAGAGAAATTAAATTTCAAGCAGCGCACCTGCTCAAATCAAATAACCGAATGGCCTAAAGCAATGTAGATACATCAAATAACAAGTCTGTTTTTCCTCTCGCCAAAACAGAGCGAAAGAATTGTTCACAGTTTCCCCCCTCGGGGAGTTATGCGTTCATAGTTGAAATCTGGCTCTGATATACAGCATTTATTCAGATTTTTTTGCAGAGCAACAGAATAACGTTTGTTGGCTCTGACGCATGGTTTGATGTGATGTCCGTGTCCTCCAGAGAGCGTCTGTGGTTTCAGTGCTCTGAGCAGGCAGATCAGAGTTTTCCTTTTTCCAAACTTTTTTTTTTTTTTGTGTGCGCTTTACCTCGAGAATGCTGACCTGCTGTGCTGGAATTGAGTTGCTTTCCATCACTCTGGAATGTCTCTGAGACCAGCTGTTGGGAGGACATATTATCTCCATCTTTTTTTTTTTTTTTTCTTCACCCTACTCCCTTCCTCTTCCTCTTTTTCCCCTGTCTCTCCAGATTCCCCTCCCTCACTTTTTCCTCCATTACTTCTCGTTCTGCCACTCTGAAGTGGTTGGGATGCAAGCGTATGAAGTGGCCTATGAATCTTTTCTCCATTAGCGCGGAATGCAGAGGGACCAGATGTAGCAGGGACACTGTCTTCCCCCCTTTTTCAGCCTGCCAGCGTGTGAAGTGGTTGTGATCCCAGCAGCGTTGCATTAATCTGGGGGCGGCGAGGGCTGCTGACTCAGATGCCAAGTCGTTCCTGTGGTTTTGTTTCAAGTTCAGCATGCGAGCCGCCGCAAAACGTTTTGAAAACCCATCTGTGCTCAAAGCTAAGCTTTAGCTTTTATGATGCGAACCTGGCTTCATATGAAAAAGTGTAGCATTTTCATATATGTCACTTTGAAGTTTTGTCATTTGCCAGCTGTTGTGAAGCCGGTTCCTGAATGATCTCTGGTCCCGTTGGTGGTGCGACGCTCCTTGTGTTGCAACAGTGGCTGACCTCTGCTCTGCTCTCCTCGCCCACAGTTTCCACAACTCCAATCATATGTGAAGGGTCAGGTTCAGAAGATCAGTTATTTCACCCACTTGTCTGATTACAGCCCACTGTACACTTGTTAAGCATCAAAATTAAATTGTTCAAATTATAGCAATCATTTAGCCTATACTACAGTATAAACGGGTGTTCTTGCTGCAAACAATACAGTGATTTATAATTGAAGTGGTTTATAATTGAGGCTTAATGCGTAATTTCATTAGCTTTTAATTTTGGTATTGAAAATAAATGGGTAGGTACACGGACAGATCTGGATTTAGTTTTTTGTTGTTACTTTCAATTAAAATAATCCTGGAGAAAAATATTTTGCAGGACAACAGTTTTCTGTTTTTTTCTAACTGTGATGAGCATTTCTTGAACAATAAATTAGAATGATTTCTGAAGGTTCATGTGAGAATGAAGACCAGAAAACTGATGCTATAAGCTTTGAATCGCATTAATAAACTATATTTTAAAATGAAAAACTGGTCATTTCTGAATTAATTTTGAAGGATGCATAGAATAAATGTTGGCCTATCAAGATAACCAATAGCTATATTCATAAGGAAAATATAATACACGACGACATGGACAACTTTTTTAATTGTAGAAGTGTCAGAAAACATCTAGATATGTATTTGAATGTAAATGTAGTAAAACCTTTCAAAGTTTATTATTCATATTTGGTGTGTTCGTATTTGGCAGAAACTTGACCTGTTAGTGTGGTTCCTTTTAATGAACATTGAAGATCGTCATATCTGAATCTTGGTGTACTCCAAAGAAGAGGACTGAAACTGGTTTAAAAAATAAATAAATATATATATATTATATTATTAAATATATCTCAGTCTCTGTCTACTTCATTATGATCTCCACTCTCCAGTGCATATTAATAGAAAATAAACCAACACGGCTTCATTGGATGTATAGCTTAAACTGCAAAATCTTCATTTTCTAGGTAAAATGAACAGTACAGGGTTGCACAATATATCGTTTCAGCATTGATATCTCAATGTGATCATTCACCATAGTCACATTGCGAGCATACGCAATGTTGAGTCTGAATGACTCAAATGAATTCTTCATTTGCATGTGTTTTTGATGCCTGTGATTGTATAATTTCCCTAAAAGCATTCAGGCATAATAAATTGTACCATTTGTAACTTTAACAACGATTAATTTTGAATTATTTTATCATTCAGTTACTGTACTAGAATACTGTTAGACTTGGAAAATGATAAAGCACTTTTTCAATTGTACCTCTTTCTTCATTCATTCATTCATTCATTCATTCATTTTCTTTTCGGCTTAGTTCCTTTATTAATCTGGGGTCGCCACAGCGGAATGAACTCCCAACTTATCCAGCACATGTTTTACGCAGTGGATGCCCTTCCAGCTGCAACCCATCACTGGGAAACATCCATACACACTCATTCACACATATACGCTACGGACAATTTAGCTTACCCGATTCACCTGTACCGCATGTCTTTGGACTTGTGGGGAAAACTGGAGCACCTAGAGGAAACCCATGCAAGCACGGGAGAACATGCAAACTCCACACAGAAACGCCAACTGACCCAGCCGGGCTCGAACCAGACCAGCACAGACCACAACGAAAATGTGTCGGGGGAGCCCAAAAAGTTTAAAGATTGCTTATTAGATTTTATGGAGATGCACTCCCACTGCAGAATCTATCTAACATTATAAATTATTTCCAAATCGAGATATTCAAGTCATCTGGTGAAATTGTATTCATATCGCAAATTTATATAGCAAAAAAAAAAAAAAACGCAATGCTAGATTTTTCTAATATCGCCAGTTCTACTGACAACAGCATTTGTTTCTTTTCACACTATTATTTCATGATTATTAATTAATTCATTTTCTTTTTGGGTTAGTTCCTTTTTATTTCACGATTATTTATGTGCGATATAATTTTTGTTCAATATGCTTACCTCACCTATCTTCATATGGAAAACGTTTATGGCATGATAAGTTTGCTCGGTTTTTCCTTTTATACTTCTGACGCAGAATTCTCAGGTTTGAGTTTAGTGAAGCATTGGTCCACAAAAGAAATAAGAGCAATGTAAAGTCAAGGTAAACCACAGCTGCATTTTGCTTTTACATTTGCTTTTGAAAACACTATAGGGGAGTTTAACAACCTACGTCACACATGACATCACACGGGTTCAACCGTGCATACCAGTTGCAAAAAAAGACAGGTTGCAATAGCAAACATGTCGTGTTGTGCAGTAGGATGCCAAATTCAAAAACTTGGAAAACTTGCATTTTACCGTACACCACATTGCTTTTAATGGCAAGTAGGTTCATATCAAGTAGGTTCACGCTATGCTGAATCATACACATTACTCGTTTTTGATTGCAGCAATGATTTCAGCAAAAACAGTTAAATATGGGTAATTAAACTGCGGACACTGAATGCTAAGAATGAAATGTAAAAATCTAGACTCTCATACCCTGCAGTACAGGTGCAGTTTGCTGTCAGAATGCAGTTGTTGAGCTTGTTGATTATTACCCAGGCCTTGTACAGTTTCATCCTCTTTCCTTGACTTTGGCTAGGCAGAACCTCGATTTTTAGCACTACAAAGTTTTGAATCTGATAATCATGGAACATCATTTCTTGCACATGACTACACAGAACAAAATTGTTTGCATCCAAAGACTTGTAGGCCTTTACTTTCTCTCTTGTAAAATCATTTGGAGTTTCAATGAGATAGTTGTATATTTCGGGCTGGATGCTTGGCCATTTCGTCTGATTCAATATCCATTAGGAAGGTGCTATCGCAAATGGACCTGTCAGACAAACGCCGCTCACTTTAATGTTAATTTTGCCGAATAACTGTGCTGATCACTGGCTGACAAGCTGTTATAATACACTGAAAGCATTATGTAAATAATATATATAATATGTAATCAGTACAACTTATCTCTAATACAACAACAAACTCTGTACCGCATCGGATGTCATTCCCTCGCTGTAAATGCTAGTGCTCCTGGTTTTTTTCTGCAACCTCGCTGTGCACGCGTCCTAAATGTTTACAAACCGGTAACTGGTCTATTGGTTGGATTTAGGGAAGAATTCAGGTCAGTGATTTGGTGTTCTCTGTGATCAGTATGACAAGACCCATCTTTTTGTGGACGTGTACATAGCATATTTGGCACAGAGGATGGCACATAAACCTGATAGCATAAGCTGAAAACATCCAAACAAACAAAAAAAAACAGTATATGATGCCTCAATGTGACCATAAATGGGAGAGAAAGCTTGAGCATACCCATTTTTTTTTTTTATCGTAGTTGAAATTTTACCCATCACAGTTCAATATAAGCATCTGAAACCGTCTTCTTGCAACAGATATTTGTTTATCTGTGATATTCGGTCTTAAAAATGACCAAGACAGGACTAAACATTATTGCTGTTTTAGTCCAGACCAAAATAACTCACATACTGCTAGTCTGAATGTGCTCTAATAGACACCTAAACATTTGGTCGGTAGGTGTGTATAGCGTCATATACGACCTACAGGCTCATACAACCATAAAACACCCATAAACCCACTAACCAGCCACCTGAATCAACCAGTCTTTCACTCTGCCTCTTGGCCCACTGCAAGGCTGAGGGTTTGAGACCCTCCAGAAAAACATGCTGGATTAAATCTGCGCGTGGGGGCTGTAATGACTCCAGAGCCTGATTTATTTGGACAAAGAAAAACTCACTGATCAAAGCTGACATGGTTCTGCCTGTGTTTAGGTTACGCTGATTGCCTTGAAACGGTCACAAAGAATCCGCAGTGACCAGAAAGCAAGGCAGTGTTTGTCTCGTCATGTGTCGCTATGGGTTGTAAAATACTACAAAGTGTTGGAGTCACTCTAGGTTGTTGGCACAGGTGGACGTGCTGTGCAGCGTAGGCTCCTTTTGGATGTTTTTTTCACTCAGAGCTACTAGTCCTTGCAGTGGCTGATCTTTGCTTCGGTTCTTCTCAGCTGGATCTCATTTGCGTTGGGGTGTGAGGACTTGGTGTGTGTTTTTCTAGAAGGGGGAAGGGTCGAGATGTTTCCCTCCTCTCCACCAACACAACCTTCTACAGATGTTTTTTTTTTTTTTTAATGAGGGACCATTTCTCGTAGGTCGCCCCACATCTCTGTTTGGTTAGAAGCCGACAAGCCGTGACGATAAAGTAGGCTTCTGCATGCTCAATAAATCTGCAGCAGAAATTAATTACGCCTTTTGAAGGTCCGATGTGTATTGGAAGCACGTGGCGGGTGAAGATAGATCTGTGTGTTGGTTTGTTAAAACAATTTCTAAAAATAACATGCTAGATTAGGCACATGTGATGGATATGTCTTGTTCTGCTGCACAAACCATTAAGCTGTGGGTGTGTTTGGTCTGATTTTTTTTTTTTTTTTTGCATCTCTTCACAGCTCCCTGCCAACCATGTACAGATGCGGAGGTCCTGCTGGCTGTCTGCACCAGTGACTTTGGTAAGACAAGCCACGTCTTTTGGGAAATATTGAATGTGTTTTATGATCGCCAGTTAGATATCTCAATGGGCATTGGTTTTTTGAAAGCAATCTTAAGAAATCTTTCCCAATTGGCACTGGTTAAACTTTAAGTTTCACCTAATAATCAGTTTAGTTCTTACAAATAGTTCCTATTTTTTGTATTATTTTTACTTCTAAGGAATATTACAGACAGATAGTTTGACCTAGTAAATATTTTCTCTAATGTCAGCTTCATACTTTACTAGTCCATCCATCCCTCCATCCATCCGTCCGTCCGTCCATCCGCTGTCCATCCATTCGTCCATCCATCCATCCTTTCTGTCTGTCTGTCTGTCTGTCTGTCTGTCTGTCTGTCTGTCTGTCTGTCTGTCTGTCTCATTCTGTCATTTTATCTCTTGTTCTGTCATCTATCTATCTTTCTTATGTCTGTCTGTCTCTCATTCTGTCATTTTATTTCTCTCTCTGTCTGTCTCATTCTGTCATTTTTATATCTTGTTCTGTCATCCATCCTTCTTTTCTGTCTGCCTGTCTGTCTCATTCTGTGATCCATCCATCCATCCATCCATCCATCCATCCATCCATCTAACTATCCTGCTATCTATCTATTGATCCTTCTATCTATCTGTCTCTCGTTCTAACACTATCAATCGATCTATCTATCCATCTATTAATCTATTGTTTTATCAATCTATCCATTGTTCTATCATTCTATCCATCATTCTTATGATCGTTCTATCCATCGTTTTATCTACATCTTGTTCTGTCATTCTATCTCTCGTTCTGTCATTCTATCACTCAATCCCCCAATATAAATCAAGAACCACACTGCTGTGATGTTACTTCAAACTATTTCAGGCTGATATAAAGTTTCAGTTAAAAAGCAAAAAATGTACTTGCCAAAGCAAATTTTCCAAAAACAGTAGTAAACACTTTTTTATTTTTATTTTTAACTACATTTGGTCCATTGCAGTGACATAATAGCTAGTTGTGGCTCTGGGAATTCACCTTTTTAAAATCTACATACATACATTTTTGTCAGACATAAGTTAACCCAATCTTTAAATAGCGGCTTAACAGTGGAAATTGAAGTGTAATAATATTTAAAAGCATAACTAACACATTTTTTTCGTGTTTAAAACAGCAGCAAGTTCTATATAAATAAACATGACTTTACTTGCCTGGTGTGTGGATTGCAGAGCTTGTGCAGACTTTGAGTATGTTGGGCCAGTTATTATGTTGGCTAGAGAAATAAACATATAGCAATTGAAACATTATTCTGAGACAAAAACTATCTACACTAAGGTGTGATTCATGCAGAAAAGTAGGAGATGTTGCCAGATTAGTGGAACAAAACATTAGAGCCTTTTAACATAGTTCTAGTAAGTTTTAACTGTGTCAGTCCAGTTTTCAGAGTTGAAGTTCAGTTCAGTGTGGTTTAATTTTTACTGCTGAAAGTCCAAGCACTGAAGAGCAAATCCATTAATACACAGCTGCACAAGTCCCAAAACTAAGCAAGCAAGTTTCTGCAGTTGAATACTGCTAGTCTGTCAAAAAACACATAAAGCACTGTTTATTTAGCTTTTATTTTTGCTAATTTATCTTTTTAAAATACTTGACCACCCTAGTCAAGTCACCCTAGTCACCCCACACAATCTATATTGCAACAAAACAAACTCTCACAATGTCAGATTTTTCGTTTAACCCTAATGTGAAATGTCACTGAAATTTAAACTTGTGCTAAAGTTATATACCCATATCAGGTTATGCTGTACATTTCGACATTCTACACTGTAAAGCTATTGTAAAGTTGGCTTTAAAAAAAAAAAAAAAAAAAAAAAAAAAAAGTGAGTAACATGTGTTCTTCTAAAGTGATTGGTTAACTATATACTGTGTATGTATATGTGTGTGTGTGTGTATGTATATGTATAATATATATGTATATATATATGTAATTATATATTATATATATATATATATATATATATATATATGTATATATGTATATATGTATATGTATATGTATATGTAGATATGTATATATGTATATATATATAATGTATATGTATATATGTGTATATATATGTATATGTATATATGTATAGATGTGTATATATAATATAATATGTATTATGTATATTATATATATATATATATGTATAATGTATAATATAATCTATGTATATATATATATATATATATATATATATATGTATATATATATATATATATATATATAGTATATGTATATATATATATATAATATATATATTATATGTATATATATATGTATATATATATATATATATATATATGTATATATATATATATATGTATATATATGTATATATATATATATATGTATATATATATATATATATATATATATATATATGTATATATATATATATATATATATGTATATATATATATATATATATATATATTATATTATATATATATATATATGTATATATATATATATGTATATATATATATGTATATGTATATGTATATATATATGTATATATGTATATATATATATATATATGTATATGTATATATATATGTATATATGTATATGTATATATATATATATATATATATATATATATATATATATTAGTAGATCCATTGCCTTAAAATAATTACGTAAACTGTGCATAATTATAAAAAATAAGTTCACATTGCTTAACTGTTTCAAGTTTAAAATGGGTTTACTTAAAGCAATGGGTTTACTCAAGTAAAATAATTACTGTCAGTGCTTTTATGATGTAATGGGGTGTTTTTAAACTGTAATGGAAATTACTGTTTTCCAACACGCGATAAGAATTCCTAGAAATCCTGTAGATTTGCACTAACAATGTTCAAATGACCCAGTGCTGTGTATATGCCATGTCGTAATTATGATAATTTTGAGATGACAATGTGTATTTAACTTGGATTGGTAATTGCCAGAGGTGGGAGTAAGTCACACATGTGCAAGTCACAAGCAAGTCTCAAGTCATAACCTTCAAGTCTCAAGCAAGTCAAGTCAATTTTTGTCGGAGTCAAGTCACTGCTTATTTCAAGTCAAGTCGTAGCAGTCAATCAAAAAATAAATAAATTAAAAAAAAATTAAAAAATATATATATATATACACGCACATAAACTGTCATTTGAAATGACACTTTCATTACTAGTGAATCAGATGGTTTTCTGCTTAGGGAAATGTGTGTGCTTATTTCAAAGCCATTAAAATATCTTACTATTAATTAAACGAGACCCTAAATCACAAAACCAATCTTATAGTGCACTTATAGTGATATTTTTGGTCAAAAAAACAATTATCAAATTAATTTATCAAAATTATCATTTTTTTATTACAAAAAATATTATTGTATTAAAAGTAAAGATCATCTTCCTCAAAGATATTTTGTACATTTCAATAACTCCAGTAATTATTACAGATTAGTAATATGCATTGCTAAGAATGAACTCCTAAAGGCAATTTTGAACCTTTAGATTCCAGATATTATATATAGCCCATTTCACACATACGTTACAGACAGGTTTTAAGATCCATGATCTGAAATGGTTTCTTGTTTTGCCTAACTTAATTCTTCTTTTTTTTAAAAATGTATCATGGGAAAAAAATTATGCATGCAATAAAAAAAAAACTGGAATATAGCATTTAACAGATTGTTTTAATGCAATCTTTTTTTGATTAAACTTAAGCCCTTACATGGCAAAAGCCGAATCCCGGACATTTTAGAACATTTAGAAAGCCGGACGAAAAGGCACGTCTCTGTGGGTCTGCAGTGCGGGGGTGCAAAAAAGAAAAAGAAACTCAAATAATATATAAACAAAACACTGACCTTCAGTTTTAATCTAAATTAGTCTGATCCTCTTCAATTTAAATTTCCTGTAAAATTTATGTCTTTAAAATAATCTATGCAAGGTTGGCAGATTTGGTAGAATTTTTTCTTTTCTTTTTTTTTTTAGGGAGAATCTGATTTTCTCCAGTTTCAAATGTTTCATTACATCCCTCATTAGTTGTATATGTAAGAGCAGCTTTCTGGTTCTAGTTTAATAATATTAACCTCCGTGCTAAATGGTTATACTATCAGAAGTTTCAAGAAAATTCCTTGTTTCACATTTGTAATTTAGAGTTTAATGAAGATATACATTCATTTTTGTTTTCAAGTTGCAAACTTGGTGATTTATGACATCCAATTGTCAATGTTTTTACCTAAACAAAAGATGAAGAATGTGTCTTTATGCAATGCATGCATAATTCCAATATAAATCTACAGGGGTAGGCTTTCCTTACCTCACCATAAACACTTCTAGTTGTGTCTTTTTTCAAGTCCTAATATAGTCCAAATAATATAGTCCATCTTAAATCAGGAAGCATTTTTTAGATATATATTTTGATTTTAGAAATAATAATTCAAAATGAATTGTGTTTTGCCTTAAAACAAGTTACATCATCTGCCAGAGGATTATTTAGCTTCTTTTTAAGGAAAAACTGAAACTATCTTATTTCTGAAAATAAAACAATGTTGTTGTTTTCTACTTGTAAAGAAAATGCTTTTTGATTTAGGACATTTTAGATTTTTGAACTAAAAACGAGACAAAAAAAATTATTTTACTTGTTCAAACTACTTAATTAAAATGAGCTGAAACAACACAATACTTGAGATTTCATTAGGACAACTTATTTTTTTTTATGTTCAATCCACATAAATTTGTAAAAGTGTTAAGTTAACTTAATCGATTTGTGTTGGGACAAGATGAATGAATGGAATCCTGCATTTTTTACAGTGCATGTAAGAAAAGCAGTGAAAGTTCCAACTTTATTGATCTAAGCTCTATGAGACTAAACAAATATCAACCCTCACTGTTATAGTCTGCTTTCCACGCAAATGCTTCTGAAAAGTTGTCAAATTCTCAGTCTTTTTTTTTTTTTTTTTTTAAAGAAGTATCATAATGCTTATTGCTACATATTTCTAAAAGATTTAGCTTGGTTTTTATATTTGAAACATTAATCATGACACTTTCAGAACTGGTTTCATATTAGGGCTGAACAATACAGTATATCATTTGAGCATCGATATCGCAATGTGTGTATGTGCAATAGCCACGTCGCAGGATTAGATTATTTATTAAAGATTAAAAGCTGAAGATACTATTAAATTGTATTTATTTTTTTATTATTTATACAAATGATTTGATTTGTTCAATTTCTGTACATAAATACTGTATGGAAAACCATAAAGCACTGTTTATTTGTTTATTTTTGCTTGTAATTTATTGTAATTTATACAGATGCACTGCATAGAAAAAGACTTGATCATCCCAGTCGATCTAAGTGAATGAAATCTTTCCAAATAAAGCTGTTCAAATCATCTGGTGAAAGTATATTCATATCACAATAAATATTGCAGCAAAACAAGATATCGCAACATCAGGTTTTTGCAATATTGTGCAGCCCTATTTCATATCATTCTAAAACGATGGTCTCAAACTCAATTTCTGGAGGGTCGCAGCTCTGCATAGTTTAGTTTCCATCAGCTCCAACTCACACCTGCTTAATAGTCTCTAGTAGTCCTGAATTAGTTGGATCAGCAAAACTGTGCAGAGCTGTGGCCCTCCAGGAATCAAGTTTGAGACCTATGTTCTAAAATATTCTAAATAGAGAAGTCACCATTTTGAAGTAGATAAAAACCACTAAAACTTAACACATATTCTTGTCTTGGGACAGTTTTGAAAACTTCAAATGTTGACTACTGTACATTGTTTGAGTGCATTTTGACACTCCTAATACTATCAATTCTATTTTTAAAAGCAGTTTGTCTGACGTACTTTGTTTTTTGTCTCCCTTCAGTGGCGCGGGGGAGAATTCTTGGTGTGTCCGAGAAGGACGAACAGACCTCAGTCACCGTGTCCTTAAGTCACCTTTACAGACAGAAGACTCAAGTGTTTGTGTCAGGGGGCGGCCGGGCTAAACGCTGGACAGGCTTTGTGAAGATGTCCAGGCAGTGCGGGGTTAAACCAGGGGACGGCGAGTTCCTCTTCACTGGGACTGTGCGATTCGGAGAGGCTTGGCTCAGCTGCGCTCCACGCTACAAGGACTTTCTTAGGGTGTATCAGGACGCGCGGCAGCAAGGGACCAACCCATGTCATTTGGACACAGACTGAATTCTTTCCAGGAAAGCACACGGTCCGCCCCGTCGCGAGGAACTGTGACCCTGCGAGCAGCTGTCTGTCTCTGTTTGTGTCTGCAGGCTTATAGACTGCAAAAACCCCACGCAGAGACTCCTGACCTGATGAATCTTGCTTTTTTTTAAAAGATCCAGGGAAGACAGATGAAGTTGGACTTGTACAAACTAAAGCCAATGCCGATTGTCTCCTGACATGTCTTAAGACTATTTAGTTTTTCTCTCAATGTAGCAGATCTGGCTATTGAATGTGTACAAATGTGAAACGAACATTCTCAAAAAGCAGAGGTCCTGAAATGCTTTGTAAAAAGCTTGTTGTACAGTTTTTGCGATTGTTTCTGTGACAGAAATATATTGAAGAAAAAAAGACTGCTTCTCATGTTTATTTTTATTTTTAAAGAAAATTTGAAGTGCAATTCCTGCCTGTTTGTTGTTGTTTTTTTTCCCAGGCTGTTCAATTGCAAATGTCTCTCCAAGGATTAAAACAATTTTTTTTTCTCTTTGGAATCAAATCATGTGCCTCGTTTGTGTGTGTGCGTGTGTGTAAATTAGGTCATGGTGGAGTTCTCTGCCATCCATTTAGAACTACTCAGAAAAAATGAAATAAAATTGACACTTTAGAGTTAGTTTGAATTAATGTTACTCTATTTACTAGCATGAACTGAGAATGGACAGTACTTGAACAGCATTTAATCATAGTTCAACATTTACTAATGCATTGTTAAAATGCAAAGTTGTCCTAGTTAACTCTGTGAGTTAACAAGAACAAACAATGAATGACTTTCTCTTAAAAAATAACAAGGATGAATAAATGCTGTAATGTATCATTCACTGTTTGTTCATCTTAGTAAATACATCGATATTATTTCATGGACGATTGGAATTATTCATTCTGATTGGCTGAAAGGTGTGCAATTTCCAAATTTACTTTGACTTATTTCATTGCAGACAATATGAACACAAAGTATTTTATGTTGATGGGTAGTGATATTTTGCTCATTTCATTTCAACTCACCTTGCAGTGGGCTCCTTTCTGGGGAAATGGTTTATTTGAAAACAGTGATTTAAAATAGTGGATGGATTGTGATTAGGCCAGTAGATTTGTGACAGATGTCGTTTCCTGAGGCAAAATCATCCAAAGATTATGAAAGAGTGAAGAATGTTTTACCTCAGAAAACCTTGACCGGTTTTTGAAGTTGTCAGTTTGCTTCATATTCAGCCACATCTAGTTAAAACTGTTCGATGTCCTGCAAACATGTATCATTATCTGGCTCATGAGTAGTTTCATTTATGTTTTTAATTTAGCTTTTGATAATGACATTGCTTTAAGTCATTTCTGTACCAGCAGTTTTCGACTCTGAGATCTAAAGGACATTAACGCAACTTGCAGATATCGTCTATTCATACAGAAAATTTACAGAGGATGTCGAGATTTCAGCACTTTTCTGTATAAAGTTAAAAATATCTGATACAACTACCATGGTATGAAGGAAAAGAGTGTGTTAAAAGAATGACATTTTTAAAGTAGTAATTGTTATGTCTTAAAATAAATGTATACTGCATATAGGTCAATGACAAAATGGGGAGGGGGGGGGGGGGTTATGAACATCAAAACAATACACTATAATTTAAATTAATACATTATTATAAAAATATTGATTGGTTAATTAACTTATTTACCTGCAATTTTATATCAAATATTTATTGAACAACAACATTTAACAAACAATAATATAATGCTAAGCAAATCAGTCAAAAGAATAATGACATTTTCATTTAGCGTAATATATAAAGCTAAAACTCTTTTGCTCTGGAAAAAATAACAGATGACTGTGACCAAATATTGGCTTTAGACATACCCTAAATTAATTATATTTCACAAAGGCCTGAAAATGAAAATAAGAGTTTTTTGTCACATTGTGTCAAAATGTTAGCTATATTAATCTAATTTCAGGTGATGAAACTCCCTGGAGCTGAGCATTTATTGATTATTTGTTCATAATATTTACAATATTTTTATTTATTTATTTTTTTAACTACAACCAGAAAGAGTTGGGACAGTATGGACAATGCAAATGATAAGAAAGTAGCAATTCCAAATGTACTTTAACTTGTATTTCAGTGTAGACAATATGAACACAAAATATGTCATGTCTAGTCACCTTCATTTCATTTGTAAATATACATCATTTTCTGTCATGCAGACCTCAACACATTCCAAAAGTTGGGTCAAGAGCCATTTAGGGCTAGTAATCAGGTAAATTGGTTAAATAATGATGTGATTTGAAACAGGTGATGTCAACAGGTGATTGTAATTATGATTTGGTACAGAAGCAGCATCCAAGAAAGCTCTAGTCCTTAAAGAACAAAGATGGGCCAAGGATTGCCAGTTTGCCAACAAATGTGTGAGAAATTACCGAAAGGTTTAAAAACAATGTTTCTTAAATAAAGATACTGTAGGAAAACATTTGGATATTTCATCTTCAACAGTGCACCACATCATTAAAAGATTCAAGGAATCTGGAGGAATTTCGGTGTGTAAAGGCAGCTCTGCATAAAGCATCATCAGTCTATCATCTATAAGCAATATCAACACATGGGCTTAAGACTTCTTTAGCAAACCTTTGTCAAGTACCACAATACATAGTTACATCCACAAATGCCAGTGAAAACTGTAATGTGCCAAAAGGAAGCCCTACGTTAACAGTGTCCAGAAGTGCCGTCGACTTCTCTGGGCTCGGAGGCATCTTGGATGGACCATCACAGAGTGGAAATGTGTACTGTGGTCAGATGAATCAGTATTTAAGGTCATTTTTGGGAAAAATGGACGTTCTGTGCTCAACCAAAGAAGAAAAGGAAGAAAGTTTATAAGCCAGGGTCTGTCTTGGTATATGGCTGTGTCAGTGCCCTTGGCAAAGGTAACTTTGCACTTCTGTGATGGCACCATTAATGCTGAAAAGTACATAGAGTTCAACAAGACAATGCAAAACCACATTCTGCACACATTACAAAGTCCTGGTTGCGGAGGAAGAGGATACAGGTACTTGGCTAGACTGCCTGCAGTCCTGACCTGTCTCCAATAGAGAATGTGTATTGCATTTTGAAGCGCAAAATGCGACAGCCGTGACCTCGTACTGTTGCCCACCATAAGAACTGTCTCCATTTGCAGGAAGTATGGGACAAAATTATACCTGAAATACTTAATCACTTGGTGTCTTCAGTCCCTAAACGTCTTTTAAGTGTTGTGAAAAAGAATGGCAACATTACAAAGTGTTAAATGCTTTACTGTTACAACCTTTTTTGAAATGTGTTGCAGGACCCATACTTGGGATATGTTCATTTAAAAATAAATGTTAAAAATAAAATAAATAAAAAGTGGGGCGATGCGGTGGCGCAGTGGGTAGCACGATCACCTCACAGCAAGAAGGTTGCTGGTTTGAGCCTCGGCTGGGTCAGTTGGCATTTCTGTGTGGAGTTTGCATGTTCTCCTCATGTTTGCGTGGCTTTCCTCCAGGTGCTCTGGTTCCCCCACAGTCCAAAGACATGCGGTAGAGGTGAAGTGGGTAAGCTAAATTGTCTGTAGTGTATGGGTGTGAATGAGTGTTTATGGGTGTTTCCCAGTGATGGATTGCAGCTGGAAGGGTATCTGCTGCCTAAAACATATGCTGGAAAAGTTGGTGGTTCATTCCGCTGTGGTGACCCCAGATTAATAAAGGGACTAAGCTGAAAAGAAAAATAATGAATGAATAAATAAAAAATCATGTGAAACACATTAAATAATGTGCTGTTGCATCGTCTGCATTGAAATATACAAGTCAAAGTAAATTTAGAAATCACTTCTTATTTTATATGCGTTTAATATACTGTCCCAACATTTTCTGATTTGGGATTGTTATTCCACTCAGTTAAAAATAAATGCGCTTCTCTCAAACATTAGTAGTAACCATAGTAACTCCATGACAGTTGCGGGAGCCTTCATTACTCTGTGTGACCTTGAGGACACCGACGTGTGCCTCACCAGGGAGCCAATGGGGATCAATTAACGCATAAATATGCTCAAACTTATTTGCAAATAAGTAGCTACCATATGTTACTATGAGCTATTATATATGCCAATCATTTACACGCACACATGATCTGTCTTTCTGCTTTCACTGATTCAAAAGCGGGGGTCTAGCATGTCATAACTGACAAAAAGTCTGCCAAATGCTGTGCAGCAAGAAGAAATATAAGTTTTAACTTGACAAATGACAGAATCACAGAATAAGTAAGATGATCAATGGCTTTCTATGTGTTAAAAGATTTTAAATGCTCAACACATAGCCTCTGCATCTCTAAAAACATTTAAAAGCACAATCCCTTTACTTGACTAATGGAACCTAATTGTAAAGTGTTATTAAAAAAAATTAAATGTGTGGGAGAGCGGGGACAAAAGTACCATTTTTTTACTAGTGGTGGGTCGTTATTGGCGTTAACGTGCTGCGTTAACGCAAGACTCTCATCGGGTGATTAAAAATCTAATTAATCTGTTCTCAAAGTTGGGTTGGGAGCTGGGTCTGACTTTCACCTTGATATCTTAGCAGTGATTTATACCTGGCCAAATTGCACTGTAGGTGTCGAGAACGAGTCAACGAACCTGTGTGTATTCTTACTGTGAAATTACCACATCAAACGTGACGTGCTAACATGGATGCAGTTCACTAGAGTGAATCTGATTAATGTTAGCTCCACATCTGACTATCAGGCACATGTAGAGTTTATGCATTCCAGTAAAACATATACAAATAAAATGGACCGGGTGCTTTTTAAAATGAATGATGGTGAATGAAAGTCAAACCGGTGAGCCGTCTGACAAAAAAGTGCCCTTCTGAATCAAATCAGCAGGATGCCCTTCTGGATCTTTCACTTACTTCGAAGACATACTGGCTACGCTTACATGGACATCTGCAATCTAGTTATTTGCCTGAATAGACAATAATATAATTAAGGTGTTTAGGTGAAGTGCTTTCATGTAAGAGTTTCCTGTAATTTTGGGTGACTTTAACTGCAGTTCGGCAGTTTCACTTTCACTCATGAGCATTTCATTCATGCCCCCATGACAAACTGGGGTATTAGAGGCAAATAAGGAGTAAGGACTGGTGAGAGTGTTATGGAATTTAATAATGCATGCCAAATGGAACGGAAAAACTTCCGCATTTTGCGATGCGTGTGTGTGTGTGTGTGTGTGTGTGTGTGCGGTCCTTTACTGACAGCCGTGTGTATGGATCTTGTCGGAAAATATGGTGAAAAGTCCTACATGACGGTAATAGTTTGATTGCGGTTTTTACTTCAATAATGCCACTAATGTATGCATACTCCACGTCTTAATTTCTATTTCTGTTTAGTTCAGACTTTAGTCGGATTAACGTCATCAAAAATCGCTGTTTCGACCTTATGTAGGCCTACAGTTCAAACTCATGTTTAACTGAACAAACAGTTAGTAAACACAAGTACATCTTATTGAACATAATTTATTTTCATCACCAATTATCATAGTAGAACAGTTTCTCAAGCAGTTTGTGATGCATTTTGCATTTTGATGTTATTATTTGGGTAGCATACATATTCTGAATGCCTTCGGCAGAATTCAAATGAGCCATTTTAATCTAGATTAATTTAGATTAATTCCAAGATTACAGTGAGATTAAACTAGATTACAAAAAAATATCTATGCCCACCTATATTTTTTACAGTTGTACAGAAACAGAAATATATTTTTGCTGTGGTTTCTAACTCATACGTGTGGACTACCAATATCAGATGATATTTTCTACAAATGTAAAACAACTAATAACAACAACAAATAATTTCACTTTAAACATAAATTGCACATTGTTACTTTTAACACTTTCAGTAGGGACAAAAGTAACACCTCAAACACAGCATATGCTAGATTTACTAGCTTAATCTTGTTTATTTTAACTATATCTGACTATGACCTTGTTAATACGTTCAAACACATTTTGTCCTTTATTTTTGAAAAAAATGTTTCATTTAATATTTTAGCTCCATCAATGTTTCAAAAGTAACCCAACAATATAAAATATATTATTTAGAATATTTGTTTTATTATTATTGGCAATACACATTAATTCTATAAGCCATCTGAATTGAAACACTGCAAACACAAATGGGGAAGTGAAAGATAAGGTATGACTTTTAGCAGTGGGGCATAAATAACAGTTCCTTTCGTCTCCACAGAAACTCTTGCTATTTTAACTTTTAATCTGAAACCCTCAGACATTGCAAGCTTAAGGATGTGTTATTGCACTAAATAACATGTAGATTGATCGTTGCCACATAAAAAAAAAAAAAAAACTTGTATCAAGGAAAAAAGTACTGCTATAATAATTTACTTTCTGCACTTAAAAACTGAAATTCAGACCTAACCATGGGACACAATAATGAAATCAGGTGATATTTGGCAGCTCTGTTATGGTTTGCTTGAGGAATTTGCTCTTATAGTCTGGAAACAAATGTTTTCAAGGCTCAGAGAAAATTGCTTTGTTACTTTTGTCCCTGTTCTCCGCTATTACTAACATTACAGAAAGCTTTGAATATGTATGAATATATTTGTTGCTGTCAGTCAGTTAATGCCTTTGATGATTTCCAATGCTGTAAAAAAATGTATAGTGTGTTAAAATTATTCAAAGTCATTGATGCTATGGGCTGGGCCGCCCGTTCCCCAGACTCCAATTGAACACATCTGGGACATCATGTCTCGCTCCAGCCACCAACTCCACACTGCACCACAGACTGTCCAGGAGTTGACAGATGCTTTAGTTCAGGTCTGGGAGATCCTCCGCCACCTCATCAGAAGCATGCCCAGGTGTAGGGAGATCATACAGGCACGTGGAGGCCACACACACTACTGAGCCTCATTTTGACTTGCTTTAAGGACATTAAATCAAAGTTGGATCAGCCTGTAGTGTGTTTTTCGACTTTGATTTTGAGTGTGACTCCAAATCCAGACCTCCACGAATTAATACATTTCCATTGATAATTGTTGTGTGATTTTGTTGTCAGCATATTCAACTATGCAAAGAACAAAGTATTTAATAAGAATATTTAATTTATTCATTTATTATTTAGCTTATCCAATTCACCTATACAGCATGTCTTTGGACTGTGAGGGAAAGCGGAGCATCCGGAGGAAACCCACGCGAACACGGGGAGAACATTCAAACTCCACTCCAGCGACCTTCTTGCTGTGAGGCGATTGTGCTACCCACTGTGCCACCATGATGCCCATCATACAGTTAAAATGCTTGATGCCTTAATATTTGACAATATACACATTAAAGTAACAAAAGATGTAGTTAAGCAGACCTTAATCCAGTTCAGTGTGGCTCTGAATATATATATATATATATATATATATATATATATATATATATATATATATATATATATATATATATATATATATATATATATATATATATATATATATATATATATTCATATATATCTATAAATATATCTATATATTTATATATAGATTTTTTTCTTGAATGTGTTCTGATGATCCTGTCCTGTTTTCAATAGTCCTATATACATAGGAAATATAATAAGCTGTGTTCAACAGTGTTCAAAAAATGAAAAAAAATGTGCAAATTACAACTGTAGTAATCTTACTAGGAAACATTGTGGCCAATCAGACACTGCTGCTCGTGCATATTAATGAAGAAATGTGTGAGTCAGTGTTTTTGTTCAGAGGAAACAATGGTGACAATAAACGCTTATAATTTATCTGTATGCCTACACTGTAAAACCCAACAGTCAAATTTATAAAATGAAATGAGTGCAGTTAACTCAAAATCTACTGAAAGTTAATTCTACTCATTTGAAAAGAGTTTTGAACTCAGTTGTGAAGGTAATGAAGTGATTAAGTGTTGATTGAGCGTTAATAATGTACACCTGCTACTAACTAATTATCTCATTACTTCAACTTAAATGTATTAAGCTCACAGTACTCAGTAGAATTAGTTTTTGAACCCAAATGGTTTGTAGCAATCGGTTTCCTCAAACAGTTTGAGTTGCCTTAACTTATTGGGTTTTACAGTACTCAGTTGGTTTGACTTTCCTTCATTTATTGAGTTTTTCTCTGTTCAAATTGTTTTGTGTATTCAAATGGAGTAAGTTCACCGTACTCATATAGATTAGTTTTTGAACTCAAATGGTTTGCAGCAATCGGTTTCCTCAAACAGTTTGAGTTGCCTTAACTTATTGGGATTTACAGAACTCAGTTGGTTTGTGTTCTCTTAATTTATTGAGTTTTTCTATGCTCAAATTGTTTCGTGTATTCAAATGGATTAAGTTCACAGTACTCATTAGGATTAGTTTTTGAACTTAAATGGTTTGTAGCAATCGGTTTCCTCAAACGGTTTAAGTTTTGCCTTAACTTATTGGTTTTGCAGTTTAGAAATATCCAGATTTCCATTCTATGACACCTTTAATGCTTTGTATTGCTACCTAGATAATCCATGTCTGCTTTAAAGTTTTGTGTCCTTGATTATGGTTATGTTTGAGCCGTTCAACTTCCTTGTTTTCCTAGGAAAACTCAATTGTCTTTACATTTGCTGCAATTTCATTAAATAATGCCCTTCTGAACCTACATAAGATGCATTTTTCAAGATAAAATAAATAAATACAATACTATTCAGAGCAGTGCAAAATAAAAGAACATTGTATAATCCTTTATTGAAAAAAATACAGTTGAAATCAGAATTTTTAGCCCCCCTTTAATTTTTTTTTCTTTTTTAAATATTTCCCAAATAATGTCTCTTAAATAACATTTCCCAAATAATGTTTCTTCTGGAGAAAGTCTTTTTTTTTTTTTTGGCTAGAATAAAAGCAGTTTTTAATTTTTTCAAAACCATTTTAAGGTCAAAATCATTGGTAACACTTTATTTTGATGGTCCATTTGAGTATTAGTAGACTGTCTACTTAATATCTGTTGATACTGACATTTAACAGTCCTTCAACAGACATTTAACTGACTATAAGAAACTTTGCAAGTACATGTCAACTTACACTAACCACAACCCTAACCCCAACCTAACAGTCTACTTATAATCTAATGAGAATTAATTGACATGTAGATGTAATGTAACTTATATTTAACAAACGGACCATTGAAATAAAGTGTGACCAAATTATTAGCCCCTGTAAGCTAATTTTTTTTGTCGATAGTCTACAGAGCAAACCATCGTTATACAATAACTTGCCTAATTACCCTAACCTGCCTTAAACTAATTAACCTAGTTAAGTCTTTAAATGTCACTTTAAGCTGTATAGAAGTGTCTTGAAAAACATCTAGTCAAATATTATTTACTGTCATCATGGCAAAGATAAAATAAATCAGTTATTAGAAATGAGTTATTAAAACTATTATGTTTAGAAATGTGTTGAAAAAAATCTTCTCTCCGTTAAACTGAAATTGGGGGAAAAATAAACAGGGGGGCTAATAATTCAGGGGGGCTAATAATTCTGACTTCAACTGTACATAGTAGTCAAAATCTGAAGCGGATTACCCTTCGTCAAAGTTGCCTTAAAACTATTGAACAACACTCATTCTTGTCTTGGGACAATTTAAAAAAAAAATAAATAAATAAATGATTCACTTTGAATGTTGACTACATGGCTTTGCAAATTCTGCAAGGTGCAGTAATATGTTAGCTCAAGACCTCAACTGTGAATGATCATTCAATTAACATTTTTTTTAAACATTCCAAAAATACTTTAGTTCTGTCCAACAAAACGCCTTTCATTGTCCGCCGACCTCATGTTTGCGATTAACCAACCAACTTCCCCTGCTCCCATTTTTATTATTAAATCAAGAACATGATGCATAGCAAGCTTTGTCCATCGGCCATTGTGTGCGGATTCACTTCCGTCTGGACTCCCTCAGAGAAATATCAGGCTTTCACGCTGGTGGTGGTGGTTGGTCTATTGGTGCGGCTCCATATGAAATGCATTTTTGGAGGCGTACAGGAGAGTTATCATTCACTGGGAGCAGACGGGAGCGGATTCCTCTCGGCGGGTTGCTGTGGTGCTCAGGGAGGCGCTCAGTCAAGGTCAGAGTGAAAGAGCTCTTTGTGTGAGCCGGGCCGGTCAGAGAGAGAGCGAGACGCCTTCAATGGAGCCCTGTGATGCCACACAAAATGGAGGAATGAGCCTCGTATATTGGGAATCTGACTATTACAAATGCTTATGACCTATTTTAAGGACGCCTAATTCAGATTTGTTTTTACACCATGCTGGGTTATTACAGATCTAAAGCTCTCTTTAAATCTGGGTACACTGTTAACAAGTTCCTGTAGAATCTACAGTAATGTACTGGCAGCAGTTCGCCAGTGAATCAATTACAGCAAAATTACTCTATTTACAGCACCATTTATCTTGCTGTATATGCATTAACAATACTGTATGTCTTTACTGTAAAATATACAATCATTTCCACAATGCAACTTTAAAATACAGTAACATACTGCATAACTGTCTTACAGTAAAATTCTGTTCATATTACAGTAAAATACTGTGCAATTTACAAAAAAGAAACATGTTCCGCTTTTAATAAGAACTAGGGTTAGCAGTAGTGAGGCATTATTTCAAGGCCAATTTTTTTTATTCATTCAGTCTGTTAGTCATTTAGTTAGTTAGTTTGTTTGTTTGTTTTTGGCCAATTCCAATACTGAATACTGATTACTGGATTTTTGGAGGATAGAAAAGCATTTACTATGCTATTGTTTAATATTAGATTATTTGTGTTACATACGGGTCAGGACAATGGAAATCAGGATCCTGGTGCAGTTTAATAATTAAGAGTAGTCAGACAGGCAATGGTCAAACAGGCACAATCTGGAGCATGAGGGTAATCTAAAGATAGAGATGTCTGGCGTGAAACTGATGTTTCGACACGTCGAGTGTCAAGATCCCGAAGCACAAGTGTTTTGAAACACTGCACCGAAGCCTGATCCAAAACACCCAGGTCACGTGACTATGGTGATTCAAAACATCGACCATTTCAGAAGCATTTCAAGACCTGGCGAATCTGCATTTGATTGATCTCATGTAGCCTAGTGGACTGTGCATGTTCTCAGAGTAAAGCTGCGGTCACGCTAGACTTTTTTTCCCCATAGACTTTCATTCATACGCATGCGAATGGGTCAAACCGGAAATGCAAGCTTGTGCAACAAGTTTTGCAGTGCGCTGCGTTCCAAAGTTCAAGCTTGGTGAACTCTAACCAGCGAAATCGCATAACGGGACTGCCTCTCTGGACTCGCTTTTTTAAATGTCTAATCATCTTGTTTAGTCACACCCCTTTTCGCAGCGCCATACGACAGAATTTCGCATGCTCAAACTCTAGTGTGACCGCAGCATAATTGTGCTGCAAATGTCTTGAGTTCGAATCTTGACTTTTACATTCTGACTTTTTTATTAACTTTATTAATGTAGCTATTTTTTATGACTAAAACAAAGTGTTCATTGGGATGTCAGACCAAAGTTAAAACAAAATACGTCACAAGAACAGAGCATTTAAAAACTAATGTCTATAACTGTATCACTCTGGATTCGAACACATTATGTCTGCATGCTAGTCAGGAATTCTCACCGCTCCACTAAATCACTTGTAACCTTAATTCTACAATGTGGAGTATAAATTGTCAATTTGCATAAATGTTTCTTTGCGGAAGCTGTTCCAGAGCAATACATACAAATGACTACTAGGTGTCACTGTAGAGATGGGTTTCAAAACATTTAGAAGCTTCGACACATTTGCTTCGACTGTTTCAGTGTTTTATGAAGCCTCGTTTTGCCCACCAATATACAAAGAATGTGGTTAAAAAACAGGCAAATAATCAGGAAAAACAGCATAAATAATAAAACAAAACAAAGGTTAAAAAAAAAACACTGGAAGGCAAGACAAGGAAAACACTTCGTAATGTTCGTTCATTTTATTTTTGGCTTAGTCCCTTTATTAATCTGGGGTCGCCACAGCAGAATGAACCGCCAACTTATCCAGCATATGTTTTACACAGCGGATGCCCTTCCAGCTGCAACCCATCACTGGGAACACTTCGTAATGCTAACAGTGAAAAAGACTCAGCAAAGTTTGTGTGTGTGCTGTTTATATGGTCAATTTGATTAGTCCATCATGAGCTTCCAGATGTGTGTGTGTAATCAGGGGGAATCAAGAACTGGTGTGTCTGAGGTGCATGATGGGAGTTGTAGTTTATTTAAGTGGCATATGTGTAGTTCTCTATTAATCTGCACAGGTTAGATCACTGGTGATTGTGACAATTTGCTTTATCACAGGCTGAACCATCTGCTGTGATTTATTATTTTTTTTATTTAAATAGTAAATGTTTTGCTTTATATTCACAATTGACAATCAATGCATATGCATGTAATAGTGGTATAACAAAAAACATAATAAACTCTTTGTGTTTTTTTACATGAAATATACACATCAACACAACAACAACAACAACAACAAACAACAACAACAAAAAAAGGTAAAAAAAAAAAAGGTGTACACAAAGGTGTACACAAGCACAATATTATACTTTTTAAAGAAAAAAAAAAAACAATTGTTTTTGACTTTTAAAAGAGCACTTTCCTTTTTCCGAAAACCTAGTTGGTTAGAATAACATTTTTTCTTCTTTTTTTATGACTAAAAGTTTCTTATTTTTTGTGTCAAAAAGTTTCTTAAACTTTTCATTTTGTGACTAAGTTGTTTCTCCATCAAATATGAATTTCTTTGTCCTGTTTCTTTTTGATACTCTTTTGAAGTTAAAACATTGATATTGTGTTGTCTAAAAATTAATACAAACATGAGACACTCTAGTCTTAAAAATGCTTTTATTGACACAATTTGTATTTTAATTTTGCATGAAATGTCTTCAATGGGGCTGGAAGAGCATCTGTCACATAAAATATGTGCTAAAGTAATTGGCGGTTCATTCCACTGTGGCAACACCTGACATATACAGTATGTGTGTGTATATATATATATATGGTTATTTTTTCATAGCTGTATTTGGCCCAGGATTGATTTACCCTGGGTTTACAACAGTCAAATGTTAATTATTTGTAGAATATAACCAAAATGAGCATATGCAGTTTCAAACAAGTTTCTGCAAATTCTTCATTGAGTTTTGCTTTCCTCCATGTCATTCTGTTTTACTTTGACAGAAACACACCCATAATGTCTCTCAGTGAGTGGCCACAAATAGACAATTGCTTTAGCAGGCAGATCTGTGCTCAATGGCGAGTCTGAATGGCAGGCCAGCGGCTGCAGCTCTGGAACCGCTCACTGGGAAATGCAAACACTGATCCCATGACAACGGTGCGGCGCAGCAAACCCTCGCTCCAGCAGAAAAGAAAGCAAAAGAAGTGCGGTTGTCCATTTGCACCGGCACTTTGAGTGCCTCACTGGCGACATTCTGTCCAAGTGCATCCCGACCGCATTGTGAAGTATGTTTGGGGTTTATGGATAAGATATTCTCTGGAGGTAGACACTGGCCTTGATTTAAGGTCACATTGCCACTTTTTTGTGGTTAATGTGGACTATATATAAACAAAGGAAGTAGACCTTTGTCCCAGTCACCATGATAAAGTTGCTGTGTCTTGCAGAGTGAACTTACCCAAAACGAAACTCAGATTTATGACTCAAACTCAAAATCAACATTTATTTACTCATCTATTAAGAACATAAGTAACCAAATTATACTATGCAAGTCAATAGGGAACATCAACGTTTATGTTACCCACATGAAAAACAAACAAACAAAGATCTTCTCTTGTGTTCAACAGAAAAAAGAATTGTTTGGAATCAAAGGGTGGTGAGTAAATGGTAAATACATTTTCATTTTTAGTTGAATCATGCTTCTATCTAGTATTTTTACAATAAATATAGGCAGTAGTGATTCATTACAGTATTTTACCCCTTTCCTCCAAAAAAGTTGGGAAAACATCTATAAAATGAATGTAATCAAAGCTAAATGCTAACCAATGACATTCCTTTCCCATAAACCGACCATTTGAAAAACTTAAAACAAGCACAATCCTCTGCCAAATTATTTTACAACCAATGTTTTCCATATTATTGGTCTACTGCATATGGTATGTTAATATGTATTTTTATTGTGCCAGCTGAGTGACCTTCTCAACAAAGTGAAATGTTGCATTTCTGAAGACTATGCTCAACCAATCAGGAGAAAAACATTACAGTAAAGAGTTTTTATTAATGTGTGGTTCTAAAAAGAACCGTTATCTTCCATAGAACAAATTATTCGCAGAATGTCCATCATGCTAAAAACAAAATGTTTATTTTAAGAACTGCTGACTGAACGATTCTTTTTGAGGGGAAACCAAAATGGTCATTTTACGGCAGCACTGTGAAAACCCCCTTCTTTTTTATGAGTGCTCTTAAAAACAATGGTGCCATGAAGAACCAAAAGGGTTGTTTTTTACCACAATTGCACCAAAGAGCATTATACAGTGAACACTTCTTCCAAGAACCATTTTCTTTTATAGTGTGAAGAATATTTTAATGACCTAAAGCACATTCTTATCACTATAAAGAACCTTCTGTTGAGATAAAAGTCACCATTAATTCTTCATAGAAATTTGAATGTAATAATTACTTGAACTGAACCATTTCGTAATGGTTCTTCTATGTTTACAGATAATTATCCAAAAGAACAAAAGCAAATATAGCTCATTTGTCTTGCTAAGATTAATGACTGATGAGCAACCATGAAATAAATTAGCTAATGTTTAAAGCCAAGGCAATATATCATGGGCATACAGGCTAACTCAATAGAGAAATGGCAGCTTAATAGTGAAACAAGTCCCTCTTTTTGTGTGCAGTGACTAAGAAAAAGTGTCCCAATTGACTAGAATTCACCCTAGCAATACTTGAAACTAGTAGCATAAAAACATGTACATTGTGTCTTAGTCTTCTAAAGAAATCTAAAACCTGCATTAAGTTTTGTGAACTGATTATTTTATAGACATCTAGTGAAAAATGAAATTTCACGAGTTCACACCCGCATATACAGTAAATAACAGAATAAAGATAAATATATTTGGTGTGCTGTCTGGGGAAAGAGATCTAAGGGCAAAAAGACATCTGCAATCAGGGCAGAGGAGAGAGAAGTCCGAGCTTGGCGCCTAGCCAAATCCAAGATTACTACCCTAAACTTGCTATTAATCTGGCAAAAAGTGTGGAGCTGGGGTGGTGGAGAGATGCAAAGTCAATAGGCCCTATCATAAACCCGGCGCACTAAGGCGCAAGACATGTTTGCCCCAACATGTTGCTATTTTCAAACCAACACAATGTTTATTTTCCGGTTTCCACCACGCCGTTTAAATAGCAAATACATTTGCGCTGCTTTGTGGACTCATGGATGTTTCGGTCTAGAAAAGAGGTGAAAAGCAGATCTGCTGAAAGCAGATCTAAAGTCCAGCGCAGAGCACGTTAGTTGTGCGCCTCGCTTACACATTGCTTAATACACACAGGGTGTACAGCAATACGCAAATATCTTTACAAATGAAAAAGAATTAAAAGATTAAAAAATTACGAAAATAGTTACTTTCTACATAAATATAAAAGCCACTGCCTCCATGCCTTCTTCATCTCGGGGGGCTTTTTTAGTTTATTCATGACAACTTGCTTTTGCATAATATTATTATATATATTATTTATTATTATATCCATATTTATATTTGTTTTATTAAAAACAAGCTTAGATTTGTCCACCTGTCAGGTTTTGGACCATACGGGGCATAGCAGGTGTATTTGGATATAACTAGTTTTTCTAAAGCTCTTTCTAAAACTAATATTTGGACATAACTAGTAATAGTTTTTTGAGCACACTTCTTTGTTATTGTTCATTTATTCGTTTGCTGGAAATTAGAACTGAATTTAGAAATAGTTTTGAAACAAATCTTTGCACGTAACAGACAAAATTAATAATGTAGGCTAATGGATGTCTGTGCGTACAACACAGTTTCCTTATCCACGAAAGAGAGAAATAGAAAGTGAAAGTAAAGGCCGATTGGAGGAGGCTCATTCTTTATCATCAAGCTGCAGATGATCTGTTTAACTGTTTTCTCGCTAGTGAAGCGGTTATTTTTTTCCACTCACAAAGTCCGCCATGTAAATAGCAAATATGCTATGGCGCAACGCAACTGACTCTTAAAGGGAATGGGAGATGAGACTGATTGGTTTATTCGCAAAACACACCCATAACTAGGGCCAGATAGAATCTGCAGACAATTTTTGCTATTTCTGCGCAGAAAATTGTTAAAAATCTGCAGATTTATGCGGAATGATTTTGGGAGTATCATAGCTAAAACCTTAATATATGAAATAAAAACGAATACCTTATTAACTTTTATTTAATGTTTACAATGCAAATCCAATTAGATCCACATTATTTGGTAAACAAAGCAAGTCTCTCATATAATATAACCACTAAAAGACAAAAAATATTACTTTACAAACTATATTGTGCATAATTCATATAAATATTTTCATATTAGTCAATAATATTACTAAAAGAAATTTAAAAACTAAATAAATATAAATTTACACACATTTACACAAGTAA
Source organism: Danio kyathit (assembly GCA_903798195.1). Taxonomy (NCBI): domain Eukaryota; kingdom Metazoa; phylum Chordata; class Actinopteri; order Cypriniformes; family Danionidae; genus Danio; species Danio kyathit. The sequence goes on along the minus strand of LR812521.1, from coordinate 58,536,057 downwards.
ATAAACAGAATCAATGATGGGCTAAAAAGCTGCAGATTTTCTGTCCTTAAAATAGCAAAAGTGGAAATAGCAAAAGCGAAATTTTGTGGTACGGCGCTGCGAAAAGGGGCGGGATTAAACAAGATGATTAGACATTAAAAAAGCGAGCGATTGCTCCATGTTTTAAATTTCTGTCCAGAGAGGTCATGTTTTGATCCTGGATTGGTCTCACGCAGTCAAGTGATGCGATTTCGCAGGTCAGAGTTCACCAAGCTTGAACTTTGCACTGCAGCAACCTGCAAAACTCGACGCATGACCCTGCGTTTCCGGTCTGACGCATTCACGTGCGTATGAATGGAAGTCTATGGGGAGTAAAGTCCAGTGTGACCGCGGCTTAAGACTTTTTGCCTAGATTATTAAAATAGAACGCAATGACATAACGGAGGCAGGACAAGCTTGTTTATTTATAGAGATGTTCTTATTTTGATTGGATGATTGGTGTGATTGTGAATTAATTCGCTGTGTTACTATCTGTGGGTGCTCCTCCCAAAATTAGATAATTAGATAGATTAGATAACACTTCACAACATTGTGCAAGTGTGAGGCAATAATAAGGTATGTTCAAATTACATTAGTTCAAAAATTACAATTCTATCATCATTTACTCTCTATTTATCTGTTTTAGGCTACGTGTACACTAATCCAGATACATTTAAAAACTGAGTTTTCATCTAAAAATGCTCCATTATTTTCAATTCCTTCCGAAAAAATAGTTTTCCACACAAAAAAGACTGAAAACACTTTTGTTCAGTACTGCTCATGCGCACAGACATGTCATTTTATCTGCGTCATATCTGTTGTTTATTTAAAATGTCGTAACTGTGGTCTGCTTCCGCCACTGAACAATAGCTCCCAGTAAATATTCTGTGTCCATTGAAATTCGCTTTTTAATAAAGCTGTCAAAATGGACAGCATCCAAAACATCTGCTTTACAATGTCGTCCACCATGTTAGCTGAATTGGTCACATGACTGCATAACATCACTAAAATGTCTCATAGTTTTCGAAAGCCTCTATTTTCACAGTACTGCAACACAAAAACTCAGTTTTCAAATTTATCCACATTAGACATTGGAGTTTTCAAAAAGATACATTTTCATTCCCTGAAAGTACCGTCTCAGTGCAGACAGAGGGCCAAAACAGGAAGAAAAATATGCCTCATTTAAATGAAAACGTATTAGTAAGGACATGGTCTTAGTTTCTTTCTTTTGCTAAAACAAAAAAAGATGACATTTTGAAGAATGTTGGCAATAGCCATTGACTTTCATAGTATTAAATTTTTTTTCTTACTATAGTAGACAGTGGCTATCGATGTCTAGCATTCTTCAAAATATAGCATTTTTCTGTTTGACAGAAGAAAGAAAAGTCTCATAATGGTTTGGAACTCCTTTGGTTTGTAATGTAGTGAACTGTACATGAATATGTTTTATTTATAAAAATAAAATTAAAATAAGTAAGGAAAGTGCCCTGTTTTCCACTTAAGCCCCCTCAAAATGTCTCTGCACGTCCCTGTTCTATAGGATCAATGTAAAAAAAAAAACCTTTTCATTTTTAAGAGTCTACCGTTTATATTCATGAGCACAGCTATATATTGTGCCCTGTCAGACTGCGTTACGCCCCTGACTGTAGCTATTATTGCTCGTCCAGTTCACTCTAAGGTTGAGGTTTGAGCAGACAACGTGCGCAGTTTCCTGGACTCTAAATACTATAATCACAATTAATGGTTCTGGTCCAAGCAGTGCTGAAATGTACATTCAACCATACGCATTATGAGAATACGGGAAACTATTCATTGAGGACATCCTTGGGCTGGATCGAATAAACACAGAGCGGTTAAGATATTTGCAGGAACAGCAAATAGCGCAACGACTTGGCAGCGTGAGGTCCGGAGAAAGAGCCGGGGGTCCCAGGGGATAGGAGACGGGCAAGCGAACAAAGCAAGTGATTGGTGCTCTGTGGGCCAGTGACATCTCTCCTCCAGGGGAAGCGGAGGAATGCTGGGAATGTGTTGACTTCACACACGCGCGCCGGGCCTTCATGAGGGAGAATCAATAGGAGCACTGTGGCGTCTGCACGTGGCGCTTTCCTCCAGCACAAACACTACGCCTCGGCCCAGAGGACACCCGCCGACACACAGACAAGAGAAACATGTGTGCTGATTATAAACGTGAAAGTCAATGTCCTTATGGTACCTCTGGATATTTTTACAGTTTGTCCCGTGCAGTGTTGTGCAAAGTTACTTTTGAAAGTTACAATATTGAGTTACTCCCCAAAAAAGTAACTAATTGCATTACTTAGTTACTTTTTATGGAAAGTAATGCGTTATATTATTTTTGAGTTGCTTTGGCGTTACTTTTCTTTACCTGGCTGAGGTTTGATCTCTTTCAGAACTTGCAGGTGTTTTTTCATGAAGTTTATTTATGAACTAATTTCGAGAGGATCACATGCTTATGATTGCTTGTGGCTGATCCCACATTATCCAATTTATGATTCACCAATCAGACGATTCCTTAGCCACCTTAAATACCATAAGTTTTATATAACAGCCATCTTCATTTTGAAGAAATGAACCCCCCACTCCCCCACCCCCTACTCCTCCTCCTTTCCTAGATGAGTGGCACGGTGGCCCAGTGGTTAGCACTGTTGCCTCACAGCAAGAACATCACTGGATTTAGTCCTTACCAGTTCACACATTCTCCTCTGGCTCACGTGAGTTTTCGAGTTCCCCCAGTTTCCTCCCACCGTCCAAAAACATGCAACTTAAGCTAATTGACTAATCCAAATCGTCACCATAGACATGCACCTACTAAGTAGTTATCACTTAAAAGCAATCACTATCTTTTCATTAGCTACTACAGCAGGGGAGTTCTCGAAATCTACCTGAGCTCAAACTCCCTTCTCGCCTTGTAAACGGGTGTGCTCTCTACCTGAACATTATTTTAAATTGGAACACTCGTTCATGGCACAGCGCCATTGCCTGCAGCATCTTTTTTTATTAGAGAAGCATGACGTGTGACATGATATATCTCTGTAAACAAATGCACAGATCACACGCTAAAATGCCATTTAAATGATGTATATATTCTCCTTTAGATTAAAATCATGGTGGAAAATCTTGTGGAGTCCATTTTGCAGGCCACTTAGGGTCAATTCTGAACAATTGTGAAAAAGTCAAAAAAAAACATACAAAAAGTGTAGAGCTGTGGGACATGAGGACTTTTTTTTTATTTTACTTTTTTAAATGTTTACTTTATTTATCACAAAGGTTATGATCTGTTGGCCAAATACCAAAATAATCAAAAACTGATTGATTTATTTATTGACTGGTTGGTTTGTTGGTTGGTTGGTTGACTGATTGATTGGTTGGTTGGTTCACCCAAATATGAAAACGTACTCACTATTTACTCATGTTTTCCAGCCTTTATGATTTTCTTTATACTGTTCCATTTTTTTTTTATAATGCTGTGTTCACACCAGACACGGAAGAAGCGTCAAGCATGAGTGATTTACATGTTAAGTCAAAGCAAAAGCACGAATAGCGAAATGCGGATGACGCCCCTGCTGAAAAAAACAGCTTAAACCAGCTAAAACCAGCTTGACCAGCCTGGTTTAAGCTGGACATAGCTGGTTTTGGCTGGTCAAGCTGGTTTTGGCTGGTCAACTCCCAGCCTGACCAGCTAAGACCAGGCTGGAAATGGCTGGAAACCAGCCTGGAAATGGCCAAAACCCCTCTAAAACCAGGCTGGTTGACCAGCTAAAACCAGCCAACCAGCTTAGGCTGGTTTAAGCTGGATTTTTCAGCAGGGGCGATATGCGCGAATGGCGCAGTGCGAATTGAACGTTTTGCGCATTTGACGCGCTTAACGAGCAAATCGCGAGAATCGCTCGAGTTGGAAAATCTGAACTTCAACTGACATTCGCAACGCGTTAACCAATCAGGAGTTTGCTCTTGTAGGGGCGTAATTGTGACGTAGCACCTGTTGTAGGTGTCCCGGGGGAAATCCTCCAGCCAACACTGACAACAGTTCATCAAACTGGGCTTGGCTCAGTCAGAAGCACCGCTGAAAGCCTTCGTCATCCAGATTAAGTTTCTGGAGGAGTTTATGAGCTCACAGAGCTTGGTGCACCTCAGAAAGGAATAAGTGGACTCAGACACAGCTCCAAACGTATCGACGCTGTTTTTCAGCCTTCATAAAAGCACATAAACAGTGTTATTTTCTCAATAAAATCCATGTTAGCCATTTAGCAACAAAGCTACTGTCACCGGGCAGACAGAAGCCCTGCCCATCATGCGGATCCGCGTCTGTTCTGAAGTGAATTTGACACGCGAATGAATCGGATTTGTCTGGTGTAAACACAGCATGAGACTTCGGTCAGTTGGTCTAAAAATGAAAACTTACTCATGATTATGATTTTCTTTATACTGTTTTGTTTTCTTTTTACTTTATACTGTAAAATCTGGACCCAACTTCCATAGTAAGAAAACAAATAATTCTAAGTTGTTACTGGATTCCAGCATTTTTCAAAATATCTTCTTTTGTGTTTAACAGAAGAAAGAAAGTCAAACAGCTTGGAAACAGGTAAAAGGTGATTGAATTGTGATAGAATTTACAGTTTTGTGTGACTTAGCCCTTTAAGTGAGATTTGATGATTGGAATTGCAGAATGCAAAAATATTCAGATTCTTGTTATAAAAAATAGTAGGTTTTCATTGTACACTGATCAGTATGCAGTGAGCAGTATGCCAGTTTTCCATTCAGAATGCAGAGCCTCATTCATGAAACACTAGAGGAACGAATTGTTTCAGTGAATTAATGCAACAATTTACATCACAATGGATTTACAAACCATTTATAAACAAATTCATTCTGCGTGTGTGCTTCATGAATGAGGTTTAAAGGCCCACTGTATAATACATAAAGTATAATTATACAATACAAGAAGATAATTCTCCAAAAGAGGAACTGGAAAATGCATTAAAGCCCTTTTTATAATAAAAATTACCATGTGGTAAAATACATTTTTCAAAATGAAGGCTTGAATTAAAATAACAGTGCAAAATGCTAAAATGTTCCATAATAATCAGAGAGGAGAAATCTGAGAGCCCTCACTGTAAATCACAAGACTTGAGTCCTGTGAGTTTGAGAAGGAAAACTAATTCTTATATCTGTCATGATAGCTTTGCAGTCGAGCTTTTGCCGTTTTATTCTCTGCTAATTTGTCACAGAAATCCTGCCGTGAGCCACATGTGCACAAACCAAATAGCTTTTAACGATTAGATTAAGCACAGAGTCTGAAATAGCAATTGAATGTGAAAGGCCAAAACTCAGCTTGAAACTGAGTGGTGATGACCGGTTAGAGTGTTTTATGACCTCCAAGTGTATAAATGTCTTGGGGATTCTCAAGAAATGTCTCTGTAAACAAACTCAACTGCCCTTGAAAAGGGATTGGGCTTCACTTCTGTTGTACTCTGAGGAAAAATGAGCACTTAATTAACTTCACATCTTTATTTAATTAATACCTTTTTACAATTAAAACTTCTGAAGGTGACACCAGTCAGAAATGGCCAGCGTGAACAGGCCATTGCTTTGGATGACATGAGCTCATCTATGGCCACAAGACACGACCCAGCAGGCATACAATGTCATAAGATGTTAATATTAGGTTAGATTTAGGTCGTGATGTCGGGAGACTAAAATTCAGTGTCTAGCCTGTGTCTAAGGACAACATTTCTTTGATTGATTTTGGGTTTTGTTGGAAAGTGACCAAAATCCAACAATGAGCCAATCTCTTAAACCAACATCATATTGATGTTAAATACTGACATTGACAAGCTGTAACATCATTGGACATTGATATTTGTTTGTTGTTGATATTGGGATAGATGTTGATATGTGATTCCGTTGGAAAGTGACCGAAATCCAATGTCTGTCTGACGGTGGGTTCTGACATCAATCGGATTTTCATTTACACCCAAAATGTAACGTCCCACAACGTTGGGGGACAACGTCAATCTGACGTCATGTTGACATCCTTTGCCTGCTGGGTAGTCACACATAACATAACTAGTCTCTCACAGACATCACTACTAGACTCTCAGCACATCACTAGTCTCTCTCAGAAATCACTAGTTTCTTATAGCACATTACGCAGCCAAGACTAATTGGGGATATACTTTATCTCCAGGGCTACATATTTGATATTAGCTAAATGTTTCCACTTTCTATAGGCCAAAGTCTTTTATAGTGAATAAACTGATGAACAAAAAACACATTGACACACCAAAATGTGCTACTTGCTATTGGGAAAAACAAACAAACAGGCAGCTATGTTACAATTAAAGATGTTCTCACGCTAGAAAAATCTAAGGTAAGCATGTTTATTTTGATTGTGTGCGGGAGGGCTATATATTTGATAACCGTGAAATATGTGCCCAGGTATACGCATGCTTACAGTCCACTAGAGGGCACTGTGTACATTTCTGCCAATCTCAATGTTCTTCTCTTGCGCATCAGTGAGAGAAGTCGATTGACTTGTCATGTGTGCATCTGCTTGCTATCGACTGAGCCATCAATCCACTTACCTAAACCCAAACGATAGTGTTTTCAAAAGTAGTGGTTCATTTGACCTGGTTTCTAGAACCGTCCTAGGCCAGACTCTAACCCCATTCTGCTCCTTTTCACTTCCCAAGTCTGACGGCATACATTACGTGCTACCAAGCAAGCTGGTCACACCAGAAAAGCCATCCATGCAGAGGTAAGCGGTCAGCGGTATAGCGAGAAAAGGAACAGAAGATGTCGACGGCGTCATACCGCCCAGTAGCATTCATTTTATACAAAAAAAATGCAGCCATATGTAGGCCAGGGCACATATTTTGCAAAAGATGGCTGGCTGAGAATGTTACACAAGATGTGAAGCACAATGCCACATCTTTTCAAACTCTAATCATTGTTTTCTATTAGTGCACAGAGTGTATACACAGTGATGGTGTGCAACATAACCAGACATTATTTTCTTCAGATTGTTGTTATTTTTTACATATGTTTATTGAGGTTCATGGTATGTCATTTCCACTCTTATAACTCAGCTGCCTGAATACCTGCCTATGTATGTACTTCCAGACTTTTATTATGTGAAGTTTATTTATAAACTAATTTTGAGAGGATCACATGCTTATGATCCCACATTATCCAATTCATGATTCACCAATCAGATGATCCCTAAACCACTATAAATACCCTAAGTTTCATTTAACAGTCATCTTCTTTTTGAAGAATCCCCCCTTCCACCCCTACTCCTCCTCCTTTCCTAGATGGGGGACACGGTGGCCCAGTGGTTAACACTGTTGCCTCACAGCAAGAACGTCACTGGTTCTAGTCCTTACCAAGCCAGCCAACGTTTCTGTGCGGAGTTTACACGTTCTCCCCGTGCTCACTTGGGTTTCCCCCGAGTTCCCCAGTTTCCTCCCACCGTCCAAAACATTCAACTTAAGTTAATTGACTAATACAAATCGGCACCATAGACATGCTCCTGGTAAGTAGTTATCTCTTAAGAGCAATCACTATCTGTTCATTAGCTACTACAGCAGGGGAGTTCTCGAGATCTACCTGAGCTCAAACTCCCCTCTCGCCTTGGAAATGGGAGGGAGCCCCAGGTTCGAGGATCTTATGAGCTCGGAGCTCTCTCCCGGGACAGCATGACAAACAAGCTTTATAATCAATTATCAGCTAAGTGTGAACTTTTGAAATTGCACATTTAAACACTGATAACACATGATTTTAGTACAGTTTCATTCTTATGTTTATATACTTCCTATTGAAACATGACTCCATACCATCTAATAGGCACTATTGAAAACTATATATGGTTTGAAATGTTCACAATTTTTAAAAAGTATTTTCAGTAGATCATGACTGTGTAACTGTTCAACTTTAAAGTACTTTAATTAGACATGCTACTCTTTTCACAGTGTAGTGTTTTCTGGCTACTGTATAGTTATCTAGGCCAAATTTCTTGCAAAGACTTTTACAATGAATAATTTGATGAACAAAAGACTAATGACACATTGCCAAACCTCAATTTGCTACTTGCCATTAAAAAACAGACAGCTATTTAACAATTAAAGATGTTCTCATGCTAGAAAAATGTATCTAAGATAAGCATGTTAATTAATTGTTTGCTAATTGTTTATTTTGATTGTGTTCAGGAGAACACTAGCATAGACATGAGCTCAGGCGAAAAATTCCAAGCACTCAACAACTTTGTAACTTGTTTGAAATGAGCAATAAATCACCCACAGGCTTATCAGTTCCCATCTGACATTTGCTTCAGGAAATCTGCAAGTGTTGTTTTTATTGGAGCTATTTCTGATATGTAGCCTCAAATGCGTTTACGAGTGTGTTAAATCAAACCCAATCTGACAATATGATCATGTCATACTGGATTTACAACCTTCCCCTTCTGCCAATCGCTTGCACCCGATACCACAGTGTGCTGAGCTTCTGTCACCTTGCATGAGTCAATGAAGCCGTATTGGTGGGATCTGTAAGCAATAACCCGGGACCCTCGAGATCGGCGCTCTCAAAACAAGCTGTGTCTAGATGAGAGAAGAGGAAGATGTTGGACAAACACAGTACCAAAGGCAGTTCTGTTTACTCTACTCCCTCCCCCCAGTTGCCGTTTGCTCAGAGCTGGCAGTGCCATTTCAGTGGCCCCATGGCAACAGGAGAATATGTCACTGGGGTAAGAACTTTCTCATGATGTCATGAATTCATTATCTTGGTACAATAAATACTGCATTGTCTGGTGCTCTGATAAGCCTCCTGCCAGGGATGAGGGGGGATTTGTGATAACCTCAAATGATATAGCAAGATGAATTTGTTAGTAATTAAATTAGAATGTTTACTATACTTAAAGTGGCATCTAATGGGGGGTCATTTACTATAGTTTTCTTCCTCCAACAGATATTGAGCAGCAAACCATTACAGAGGTTGAAGGTTGAATGACAGCAGCTTCTTAAACATGATTTTTTTTTTACCCAGTGTTACACGTGAGTTACATAAAAATATTACTTTTGTAAGTAACGCGTAAAGTAACGTATTACTTTAAAAACAGAAGTAATAATATTTGAGTTAAATTTTTGTTTAAATTAGCCTTCAAAAAAGATAATTGCTGAACTAAAATGAATCTAGTCACGTTGAATCCCGCACTCAATGAGAAAATGGACAGACAGAAAAGATGTCAGAGCTTTACATTTCTGCGATTGACGTATTCTTATTATTTTAAAAGCATTGAAGAAAAGGAAAAGAGGATTGTCTCAATGTACAGTGATTTTACTTATCAAAATAGTCAAATAGTACAAAAGTAGCAAACACGTTGCTTTAAAGCAGGGGTGCTCAACCCTGTTCCTGGAGATCGACCTTCCTGCAGTTTCAGTTGCAGCCATATCAAACACACCTGCCTGTAATTATCAAGTGCTCCTCAGGTTCTAATTAATTGGTTCAGGTGTGTTTGATCAAGGTTGGAGCTGAAATCTGCAGGAAGGTCGATCTCCAGGAACAGGGTTGGTCACTCATGCTTTAAACTTTCATTACTTTGTACAGTATGGCGTGTATAGCTCTGAGGTCAAGAAGCTCTCAGAAATAATTCTCAATTATTATTTTGGTAACACTTTATTTTGATGGTCCATTTGAGGATTAGACTGTCTGCTTAACCCCTGTTGATACTGCTCCTTCAACTGACATTTAACTTACAATATGAAACTTTGCAAGTACATGTCAACTTGCACTAACCCTAACCCCAACCTAACAGTTTTCTTATAATCTATTGAGAATTAGTTGGCATGTAGATGCAGTGTAACTTAAATTCAAAAAACGGACCATCAGAATGAAGTGTGACCGTTATTTTTTATGTGTTTTCTTAACAGGGAAATGAAGGTGGTTATAAAGTGTGTTGTTAATTGCAGAGCTCCTCTATTTTAAAATATACTGGAGTCCTGAAAGAGATCAAGCCTTAGCCAGGTACGGAAAAGTATCGCAAACGTAACTCAAAAGTAATATAAGACATTACTTTTCATAAAAAGTAACTAGGTAACACAGTTATTTATAGTGGGGAGTAACTCAATATTGTGATCCATTACTTTTAAAAGTAACTTTCCCCAACACGGGTTGCATCAAATTTAGAGAAGACATCTTTATAGTAGTGGTGTTTGTTTGGTATTTTGTTTCTAATAATTCAATTCAATTCAATTCAAGTTTACTTCACAATAATTATCACTTCACAAAAGGTGCTCATCATTACATTACAGTCAAAATTAGAAAAATTAAGAAGTTGTGTATAGGGTGGGCAGTATATAAACATAGTTAACCTGCAGTTATAGAGTATATAGCAGTGGTCTCAAACTCAATTCCTGAAAGGCTGCACTGCACAATTTTGCTCCAACCCTATCAAACACGTCTGATCCAAATAATCAAGGTGTTCAAAAGAATCGTGAACACCTTTATAAAGCTGCGGTCACACTCGAGTTTGAGCATGCGAAATTCTGTTGTACGGCATTGTGAAAAGGGACGGGATTAAACAAGATGATTAGACATTTTTAAAAAAGCGAGCGATCGGTCCATTTTTTACATTTCTGTCCAGGGAGGTCATGTTTTGATCCTCGATTGGTCTAACGCAGTCAAGTGATATGATGGCAGGTCAGAGTTCACCAAGCTTGAACTTTGCAACGCAGCAAACAGCGAAACTTGTCACACGAGCTTGCGTTTCCGGTCTGACTCATTCGTGTGCGTATGAATGGAAGTCTATGGGGAGAAAAGTCCAGTGTGACTGCAGCTTTAGTTGGATCAGCTGTGTTTGATTAAGGTTGGAGCAAAACTGTACAAACTTGCAGCCCTCCAGGTATTAAGTTTGAGACCTATGGTATATAGTGTCCTTCCAAAAAAATGAGTGAACCACTATAGCCACACCAAGGATGTGGGTTTAAATCTTAGGAAAAGCAAGAACTGATTGCATGTTCCTTTCAATACAATGTTAAGTGTACCTGTGCTAGCACCTCAGCTGGTTGAAAAGCATAGATCAATCCAAAAAAATAAAATTTACTAATCATTTCCTCACCCTCAAGTGGTTTAAAACCTGCTTGAGTTTCTTTCTTCTCTTCTCTAAGAATGATGGAAACTAATCCCCATTGACTTCAATATAACTGATGTTCTTTTGTGTTCAACAGAAGAAAGTAACAAGTGGAGGATGAGTAAATGATGAAAGAATTTAGGTCTTTGTGTGAACTATCCCTGTAAGTCATGAGGAAATACACAATAAATCAAGGCGAATCGCAGATGAACTGTGTTTTCACATTGATACGGTGGCCTAGAGACCTTAACGTGCTGCAATTTAAGAAAACACATACAATTACACAAACGGCAGCAAATTGAGAAAGGATCTTCATCTTCATCTGTAAAAAAACATGCTCCATTATTACACAACGCAAATTAATTAAAAACGCGCTGCATTTTATCACAATGCAAACAAATTTAAAAATGCACTGCATTTTATCACAATGCTAACAATTTTAAAAAACGCCCTGCATTTTATCACAACGCAAACAATTTAAAAAACGCCCTGCATTTTATCACTATGTAAACAATTTTAAAAAACGCGCTGCATTTTATCACAACGCAAACAATTAAAAAAACGCCCTGCATTTTATCACAATGCAAACAATTTAAAAAAACGCGCTGCATTTTATCACAATGCAAACAATTTTAAACAACGCGCTGCATTTTATCAAAATGCAAACAATTTAAAAAACGCCCTGCATTTTATCACAATGCAAACAATTTTTAAAAATGCGCTACTTTTTAATACAATGCAAACAATTAAAAAAAAACGCCCTGCATTTCATCACAACGCAAACAATTTAAAAAACGCTCTGCATTTTATCACAATGCAAACAATTTAAAAAGACGCGCTGCATTTCATCACAATGCAAACAGTTTAAAAAACGCGCAATTTAACAAAACAATTTGCAACACTTGTACTATAATCGTCTATGTGAAGCTGCTTTGACACAATCTACATTGTAAAAGCGCTATACAAATAAAGGTGAATTGAATTGAATTGAACTTGCAAAAACATCAGAACACAACAGAAATGTTTTAAGTGGACCCAAAAAGGTGTCGGTCACTGCTGTGCCATGACTATTGCTCAGGGAAGTTGTAGCTGATCTATAAGCTGTGATTTTTCCGTTTATTTTAACATCCCAATTCCCTTGTCTTTTGTATTTTATTAACCTAAATAACCATAACATAAATAGCCAGGGGGCTGTTTCATAAAAGTCATTTAGAAAAGCAGGGATTAAAGTCAAAAACCTGACTTCAATGAGCCGAACTAAACGTCTACGCTTAAATTGGTTCCATAACAGCAAGTTGAAGATTATTTGACCTAACTAATCTGAGAACTTTGATTACTGGAAGTGCTCTGAAATGAGACACAGCTATGTTCACAGTGAGTGAGCCACGTTTGATTTTTTAGTTCAAATATATCATAATTTAAATATAACAATCAAAAACTAGCAACAAAGCATGAGAGAAGACCGACAGGAAACTGCACATTTTTAAATGTAGGCCATTATTTTGTCCTATTAACATTAAATTAACTATTTGTCACAATACATTGAAACTGTGCTTGACTGCACATGAGAGAGAGGTAGAGAGAGTACACGATTACTGCCAATTGTTGCTTGCAAGGAAAAGTTTTAATGTATTGCAGACTAACTGTAACATACAAAATGTGCTTAACATCAGCACTTTAAGTTTAAAATAATGGCTACAAAGAGCCGTGCACGCACAAGCTGCGGGATTTTTAATTTGCTCCCGAAACTGCTGCAAATTGCTGCTTTCCCTTTGACGCGTGTTTCCCGCAGCCTGTGGAAAAATATCTTAATATTAAAGCGAAGCTACTGTCCGGCCCAGATCCATCTCCCGATTATTCCACTTAGGGCTTGCAGCTTTAAAGTCATTCTTTAAGAAATGTAGCCTACATCTTTATATCAGTCAGTGCTTTCTTAATATTATTTTCTTTATTAAATTTTTGTAATGTATATACTATATATATATATATATATATATATATATATATATATATATATATATATATATATATATATATATATATATATATATATATATATATTATATATATATATATATATATATATATATATATATATATATATATATATATATATATATATATATAGTTGAAGTCAGAATTATTAGCCCCCCTTTGATTTTTTTTTCTTTTTTAAATATTTCCCAAATTATATTTAACAGGGAAAGGAAATTTCCACAGTATGTCTGATAATATTTGTTCTTCTGGAGAAAGTCTTATTTGTTTTATTTTGGCTAGACTAATTTTAGAGTAGTTTTTAATTTTTTTAGACTATTTTTTGTCAAATTTTTTGCCTAATTACTCTAATCTGCCTAGTAAATCTAATTAACCTAGTTAAGCCTTTAAATGTCACTTTAAGCTGTATAGAAATGTCTTGAAAAATATCTAGTCAAATATTATTTACTGTCATCATGGCAAAAATAAAATAAATTAGTTATTAGAGATGAGTTATTAAAACTATTGTGTTTAGAAATGTGAAGAAAAAAATCTTCTTTCCGTTAAACAGAAATTGAGGAAAAGAGTAAGGAGGGCTAATAATTCAGGGGGGCTAATAATTCTGACTTCAACTGTGTGTGTGTGTGTGTCTATATATATAGCTAAGTACAATCCTCAGAGATCTCTCTTTTAAATAAATATTTTCTACATTAATATTTACAATAATATATTTGTTCATATACATTATATTATTCAGTACCAAAGCAAAATTTGAAATTAATCTAACAAAAAATAAACTCAGATCACAGTCCAAAAATTAATACACCTTAATTAATATGTTGGGGGAAAATATTAAATACAATTTTAATAAACAGGGAAAAAAAATCAACAGAAACATAAAAAAAATATGAAAATGTAGTTGAAATCTTGTAGTTTGTATTTGTTTTGTTTGCAATAACTTATTTTAATTTAAATATATTATTGTTCTATTAAAGATGTTTGGTGTGTGTGTGTGTGTGTGTGTGTGTGTGTGTGTGTGTGTGTGTGTGTGTGTGTGTGTGTGTGTGTGTGTGTGTGTGTGTGTGTGTATATACTATTAAGTGACTAAAGTTTGTCATTATAAAGGTTAAGTGAATTAAAATGGCATCAAATTACGGCAGGCAGGTGTTAACATTACTTTAACTAAGCTTGAACTTAAGACTTAGCCTGAGAGTTAACCTGCCCCGGACCAGGCTAGTTCCCCAGCATAAGTTGCCATATTAACAGAGTTTGAACTATCATAAATTTGATTTATGAAACCGAATCCACCATTAATAAACCTGACTTACCAAAATAAGCCTGGCTTTTTCTGTAAGCTTGGTTTATAGAACAGCCCCCGGGTCTGTCATGTTTTAGGGTCCCTTTGAAACTTATCATTGTGTTTCGAGCTATTTGAAAGTGTTGTAAGAAAATGCAGCATGTGTTATTAATTTGTTTACGTTGTGACAAAATGCAGTGCGTTTTTTTTTTAATGTGTATGCGTTGTGAGGATTTGCAGCAGGTGTGCTGTCAAACAGATGAAGATCTTTTGTCAGTTTGTTGAGGTTTTTTTGTAATAGCATGTGTCTTCTTAAATTGCAGCACATTAAGCTCGCTCAGCCACCGTACATTGAACACACTCAAAGAATTATATTTGGTGTTTGTTCAAACTACTAATTTATAATGAGCTGAAATGTTTCTTTCTCTTTATTTGTTTATTTATTTATTTATATATATATATTTTTTTTTTTTTTGGGGGGGGGGGGACTTTTCAATTCAATTTACTTGAATTTGTAAAAACTAATAAGGTAATTTCTTTCAAATGGATTGTGTGGAACCCAGCATTTTTTACAGTGTACGGTGGTGACCATGGGAATGCAATATTTTTGGTGGCCTTCCAGCTACAAAACTTATCCTGATATTCTTTTTTATTTATGCATATTTTTTTTTTCCAGTAACACTTGCACTATTTCCGAGAGAAGCGTCCATACAAGGATTTCCACCCTTGGTCAACTAATAGCTACGCGGGGAAAAACTTTGCAAAACTAGTTACAACCAGGAATAAATAATCTATTTTACATCCAAATCTTTTTTTTTTTGGAAATTGACCAATGCTTAAGCTTTAGAGTCCAACCTTTTAACAGTGTAAACCACTCTGAATGCCTGAAATCGCATTAGATCACCCCTTTGTTAAACAAAAGCTCATAGAACTGTTCAAAATGAAACCTGCACTTTAGAAGTGCACAATGCTGACAGAAATGTCATTTTGACTGAACGTTTACTTGAATCAAGTGCACTGTTGTCAGTTTTCACTCAAGCTCCTCCCCGATCTTAAATCTGACACGCATTAGCATCTGTAGAGGAACGACAGCTCCATTAATTCACAAGCAGGCATCTCTTCAACACTCGACTATCAGTGTGTGTTTGTTCAGTGTAAAGAGTGTCTTTGGGGTTATTGCTCCTCTGACGGAGCCCCTGGCAACCAGAGCGGCCCATCCTGACCCGGACCACTTCACGAAGGACATGAGCGGACCTGAACGAACCCAGGATAAATTCAGCCATTAGGAATGAGGGCAGACAGGGTCGCGCCGGTGTCACGGAGACAACAGCCATTGTGAGGTGACAATGTTGGTTTGGGCTCAGCAGGAAGCAGCAGGCGGACGGGCCGTGATGATGGATGGATCCCACTGTGGCACAATGGACGAGGAGATTGATAGATGGGAAGTGCAGACGGCAGGGCCACACAGAGGCGGATGTGAGCGGATTGCTGTGGGACAAAGTGAGAGTGACGGAAAGGTGGGGGTTGAAGGACATTGACAGAGACATTGATGCCATTCCACAGATGTGTGTGAGAGATTGTTGGAGAGCCAGTGTTTTTCTTTCGGAAATATGCGTTACCAAAAGAGGTCAAGAATGTGCAAAGCTGTCTTCAGTTCAATTCAATTCAAGTTAATTTGTACATCGCTTTTCACAAAATTATTGATTTAAATCAGCTTTACAAATTTGCACATTATTGTATTACAATCACAATCAGAAAAGTTAAGGTGATTAGTTTCCATAACTTTATTAGATACTAGTAACTTTAACTAATTAACTAGTACCTTATAGCTTTAACATTTAAAGTTATTGTATATAAGCATAGTTAACCTGCAGTTATATGGTATACAGGTGATGTCTATGTATACATGCAGGGGCGGACTGGCCATAGGGAGCACCGGGACATTTCCCAGTGGCCTGACGATCAAACTGGCCTGCACCCAGACACCGCTGTCAACTTACTGACTGACCAACCAACCAATCCCCCACCCTCCCCCTTCCCTAAACCCAACCAATAGTGTTTTAAAAAGCACCGATTGAACCCCCCCCCCACCACCACCCACTTCACTAAACCCAACTGACAGTGTTTTCAAAAGCAATCCAGTAAAAAAAGCCCTCATGGCAGCCTGATTTTTACCACGTTTTACCACATTCTCACCCCGTTATTTACTTGTTTATTTATTTATTTTTTGCTATTGTTTTACCCACTTCCGTTCTTTACTGGACTCGAATCCCATTGTCACGGTCAACTCCACTCTGCGCCTCAAATTCACCGACATACATGACGAGCTACCAGACAAACTGGTAACAGCGGAAAAGTCGTCCATACAGCGGTAAGCGGTCAGCTGGTAAGCGAGAAAAGTAAAAATTGTCATACCACTCCGTAGCATTCATTTTAAAGATGAACTGCAGCCACATGTACATCTGCGAGAATGACAATTTCTTCTTCTTACTGTTTTTCAGTGGTCGACAGCAAACTTTTTGGTACGTTACTGCCACCTCTCGCTCTGGTCGGTGATGTCGCCAACCATATATATATATATATATATATATATATATATATATATATATATATATATATATATACAGTATATAGTTTACCGTAGTAAAGGCTAAAGTATACTATGGTAATTTCTATTAGTTCATGATTACTAATGATACTGCATTATGTAGTGTAATTTATTAATGAAGAATTGTAAATAAATATACAATATAATGCTCATTCCTAAATATTTCCCTTTACTATAAATTACTATACTATTTTAAATGTGTAACACCTGGTTTCATCTGATTTTTTTTGTTTTTGCTGTCATATTTGTTTCTGTTTAGTACAGCATATTATTTACAGTAAATAATTGAACTGAACAATTCTGCCTCATATATTTCATTGACAGTTTTATTGATCACTAAGATGTGATTGACTTGGATTTAAGTTGCTTTGATTTAAAAATGAAAATTGTAAAAACAGCTTAGATGTATTATTTTATTGCAAATGCCACAAAAACCACACTGCACAACTAACTCAAATTTAGATTTAGTAACAACAGTAAACATTTTTTTTGTCATAAGGTCTGGTTTTGTGGTGGCTGTACTTTATAATGAAATTAATATAATCTTAATTCAAGTGATGAAAGATTTTGTAACTGTAAACAGAGCTACGTAGGTCACACCTGCTTGTTATATACTGTATGCTTGAAAATGTTTTAGTGGAAAATATCCATTAGAAACTTAAAAGTAATCAAAAAGTAATCAGATGTAATCAGTTACTTTATTTTTATTAAGTAATTGAAAAGGTACACTACTTATTACTTTTTAAAGAGAGTAATTTGGAATCTGTAATCTGTTAAATTTCCAAAGTAACCTCCCCAACACTGCTGAAACTACACAAACTGAATGAAAACATGAACTAACTGAAAAAAAAAAAAAAATAGAAAAATATTGCAGCTTAAGTAACATATAACACATACAGTAAAAAACAACACATGCATTTTATAACACATAAAGACAACAAATCATCAAAGGCAGAACACAAATTGAGCTTATTGACCTTATTCTTCATGTACGAGCAGCCGCTGCCATTGGAATGTTTTTGGCTCAAGACTTCCGGTCTCATTCACTTCCATTGATTTTTAAACATTAATTACATCTCGTTATGCTGCTTTATGTTTAAAACCTGTATATATTTTTATTATATTATAATTCTATTTATGTTTAGTCATGAACACTCTTGTTTGTAGAGCAAGTGGTTTGGTCGTTTTCTGCTATTTAACTGAATAGGAAGTTCTAAAACAATCGCAAAAATTCCGCATTGCAGAATAAAGCCAATCCAGACAAACTAATCAGAAACAAAACAAGTGTGGCAAATTAAAAAGTAGTCAGGTAAAAAGAGGGGCAGGGCAACACAAAAAAAATGTGCAGTAACGGTAATTCCTATATTTTTTTCTACTGGAGAAAGTCCTATTTGTTTTATTTTGACTAAAATAGAAGCAGTTTAAAATTAAAAAAAGACAAACATTTTAAGGTCTATATTATTAGCCCCTTTAAGCAATATTATTTCGATTGTCTACAGAACAAACCATCATTAATCTATGACTTGCCTAATTACCCTAACCTGTCTAATTAACCTAGTTAAGTTTTTAACCCTTTCATGCATGGTGTCCACATTTGTGGACAGTTAATTTAACTTAATTTAAGGTTTATTAATCATGGTAATTTTCTCCAAACCACTTGAGGGCAGTGTCAGTAGACTGTCAGCAGTATTATCACATTGGCTACTCTCTTGGCTTGATGACATCATTAATCCATTTTTACTACAAAAATTCCATGACTTTTCCAAGATTTTTCCAAGACTTTCAAGTAAATTTTCATGACCTTATGTTTCATGCAATGTCTACATATGCGCGGTAAAAGAAAAGCAATGCATGTTCAAATTTATTACAGCATATCATAAAACACACAGCAATCTATTTAGTTTCAATTTATATTTATATCTATGTAAAATTGATTTAGATAATGCTTACACCGCACTAATAATGTGAGAGTATGTGATTGGCCAAGGACAGAATAGAAGTCAAGACAACTAACCCAAGGTTTCCGCTACATTCATTCATTCATTGGGGCGCCACACCAAAATTCATCCCGCCACGGCTACATTACAGCTTCTCATTCAAAACATTCAGTTGTTTTTTAATAGCAGGTTAAATACGCACCAAAACGTATTAAAAGGTAAGTGAATTATAACAGAGCGAACTTTTCTGTAACCTTAGTAGTGCTGTGCATTATTTGTTTAACCCTTTAAGGTTTTTCTGTTTTTCCAAAACTTTTCCAGGCCTGGAAAATGCCATGTCAAAATTCCATGATTTTTCCAGGTTTTTCATGACCGTATGAACCCTGTAAATGCCTCAGGCATATCTGTAAAAAACATTTATTCAAGAAGGTCAGTTAAGGTAAAAAAAATCAGTATGTACAGTAAAGTATGATGAATATGTTAGTAATTTATCAAATAAAATTTAGGGTAAAATGTATTTTTTATTCACCAAAAAACAACTGTCCACGTATGAAGAGTTGAAGAGTCAGGCTGCATAAAAGTCCCTTTTTTCTGTAACCTGTTAGTATATCTATTCTATTTTTTCAAAGATGTTATAAATTGTCTTACAGTATATTGTAATAAAACTGAAATTTAACAAAAATATCAACATAAATAGTTATTTAAAATGACATATTACAGCATTAAATGACAATTTTACACATTTACTGTATATCGAAACAAATTTGCATTTAGCCTTCTAAACAGGGAAAGAATAGGTCAAGAAGTCAGTACAGAATAATTGAGAATATTCCAGAGGACAGTGGCAGTGACAGTGATAGCAGCTTTGAAATGTGGCAAAAGAAAACCAGATACATCTGCATCTAGTGTTAGATTGCCCTGTGTCCTGACTGCTTTGGAGGCTTTCACACGAAATAAGAATAATAATTTCTGGCGTGCTGTAAAGAAACCAGTTTTAACTAAATATACTATAACTGAGATGATTTAACATGATCTAAGACTTGCAGACTGCAAACATTTGTGCATATATATATATATATATATATATATATATATATATATATATATATATATATATATATATATATATGTTCCTATATGTGTTTTATTGTTATTATATTGTACTATTATTGTTTTTAATAAATGAGCTGATATGAATAGAATAACAGGCCATTCAAAAACACAATATTCCATATTGTCAGCTATGTCTTTATGTCCCATTTTACACCTTTGTTGCATGGTCTCCAGGTATGTGGACAGTTAAATAAGTTTTAAATAAAACTAAATTTTGTAAAAATGAAAATGGATTTCCATTTTAGTGTCATAATAAAGTGAATAAGTTATAATAAAAAAAATCCTCATAATGTTTTTCATAATTCATGCATGAAAGGGATAAATCACCCTTTAAGCTGAATACTAGTGTCTTGAAAATGTATCTAGTAAAATATTTACTGTCATCATAGCAACCATAAAAGTTATTAGAAATTAGTTATTAAAACTATGTTTATAAATGTGTTGTAAAAAATCTCTCCATTAAACAGAAATTAGGAAATAAATACACAGGGGATTCACAGGGTTAGTAATTTAGGAGTGCTAATAATTCTGACCTCAACTGTATATTTTTTTAAATGTAAAACTGTGAATATGGATTATGAATATGATTTCAGAGCTGTTGTTTTGTTTGTTTTGTATGATAAGTCTGAAATGTGAAGCAAACCCTTTTTCTCGGGTGCTATAAACAGACAATAATAGTGTGATACATCTCATACAGGAAACCAATCTTTCACTGCCTGTCTTCTCTGCCAGGAAAGACTACAAATTACTACTGTTAGTCATGTAGGCCTGGAGCCAAAAGTAAACAGGTTCACTGGCCTCTATATGCAGTCACTGGATCACCTGATGGAGTTCAGGCCTGTTTTCTCCAGCACAACAAAAGAGCTCTGTTTGCTGAAACTCTCCAGCCTGACACAACTTATGTAAGACATGAGTGAGGAGTGCAAGAGGTAAATGAATAAAATGAAGATATTTGCTGGTATGTTTGTGTTTGAAAACACCAATTAATATAATTTACTATAAAATGTATGAAAATGTGTCTTGTAATTTTGAACATTTAAATATGCATGTAAAAATATGCAGTTACAACCAAGAAAAATACATAATTACAATAATAAAGTTATTATTAAAACACATAGTTCATCAGTTCATGATTCCACAATATGCTATAGCGTTCATTAAGAATCAGAATCAGATATAAAAAAAATGCAGATGATCGACTGGAAAAGGTGAGTCTTTACAGGGGACTGTGATTGCTGGTGCAGGTGTGTGTAATTAGAATTCCGGTGATTGTGCACGGGTGTGGTGAGAGATAGTTGGAGAGGGAGAGTGATGATTGGAGCTGCAGGAATGAGATGGTGAGGGAGAATGGTGATTGGAGCTCCAGGAACGAGCCGGGATTGTAACAGACAGTTAAGCCGAAGTCACACTAGTGTTTGAGCTTGCGAAATTCTGTCGTACGGCGCTGCGAAAAGGGGCGGGATTAAACAAGATGATTAGACATTAAAAAAAGTGAGCGATTGCTCCATGTTTTAAATTTCTGTTCAGAGAGGTCATGTTTTAATCCTGGATTGGTCTCACGCAGTCAAGTGATGCGATTTCGCAGGTCAGAGTTCACCAAGCTTGAACTTTGCACTGCAGCGAAATGCGAAACTCGACGAATGACCCTGCGTTTCCGGTCTGACGCATTCACGTGCGTATGAATGGAAGTCTATGGGGAGTAAAGTCCAGTGTGACCGCGGCTTTAATATGTATATATTTCTTACACATTTATTCACACGTTTGCATAACTGAGAGCAGGAAAGAGACAGACTGCATTTGTAAACGGTACCTTTTTATATAAGGTTTATTAATACCTTTATATATCTTTATTAATACCTTTATATATATATATATATATATATATATATATATATATATATATATATATATATATATATATATATATATATATATATATATATATATATATGTATGTATATATGTATGTACCTTTATAATAAAGGATCAACAAATGAATCTGTCTTGACAGTTGTTACAAGTGAAGGCATTATCTACACACAATTTGAACTCCCATTTAGAAAAATACTGCAAGCTATAAAATACTATTTATGAAAATACTTAAATAACATGACAAATCCAAATGCCCAACGCAAGCAAACTGTGTTCCATACCAGTTCAGCTCTATGACGTATAATGTCTCCAACACCGCCTGTAGTCCCATTTAGCAGCTTGATAGTAACCGTTTTTTTAAAGAAGTGTAAACGCTTTAAAAAATCAAGATTGTGATGTAACTGATGCGTTTCATGTCGTAGAATAAAATGTGAAAGCATCTTGAGTTTGTGTTAGCCACGAACCTTGAAATCCCTTAAGGAACGAACTGAAATTCCACTGAAGAAACCCATTGACTTTGGGACAAGGGAACCGCAAGTGCTAAAATGCTAACTCGTTTCTGGGTTTTTGCATACAAATTGACGTCATAGTTCCTCCACTCTATTACTTTCAGTGGGCACAAACCCTAATAGTTATTAGGCGGGGCCACATCATTGCATCATCCTGCACCCAAAAAAAGCTGATTTCAGAATTGGTGAAAAAGTGTTGACCTCCACAATTCAGTACAGAAACACATACTGTCTTTGTAATGTTTATAACATTTATAGTATTTAGAAACAATTTCACAGAATTCTCTTTACCCAAACTTCACATTTTAATACAATATTTTACAAATAATAATAAATAATTTCAAACATTTAAACATATGTAGAGCTTTTTTAGCAATTCGCTTTCGGTTAAAAACTTCAGGTTTTCAGGTTTTATATATATATATATATATATATATATATATATATATATATATATATATATATATATATATATATATATATATATATATATATATTACATCGAGAAAAATGTATTTCCTGGTCCTACAATGCTGCACAGAATTGTTTAAAGGTTTAATGGATTAAAGGTGTATCTCAAACTAAACTAAAGCAATCTTTCAAAAAAGGTGAGATGTAGCAAACAGGACATGAGTAATATCTGCTGAACAGTGTCAGGTCTGAGATGTGTCACACTGTCATACTATTCAGAAACTTACTGGCAGAACAACATCATCAAATCATTATCAAGTCACCATCTATGGCCAGTCCCAGTGTAATGAATAGGACAAGTGTGTGCGTGCGTTCATGTGTGTGTGAGACAGCTGAACCATCAGCTGTATGAAGAATGGCTGAGCACAGGGAAAGTACATGTTAAACAACAGTCACACTCTGTCAGCAGCGCTTGCTAAACATATGCACAATCCTGGCCTAAAATTCTTTACATGGCTCACAGGATCTTCTCCAGGCTTGAATTAAACTACAGATCCTGAGAGTCGGACATGGAAAACCACCAAAGGAAGCAAACTGCAGGTGTTTAAACACAGCAGGTGGAAGAGTAAACACAATAAGCACAGCGTTATCTGAGTAAACAGTGGTGATGAAGCGGCGATCATAAAAATGACACATCAAGAGAGCTCAACTCAAACATTTTGCAAGATTATTCTAGGAAATGAAAAATACTATCATTGTTAAAGATTAGTATCGATATGATGTAATCTATTCATGTTAAATGAAAGTGCACTATGTAAATAAAATACAGCTGGATATTATATGTTTTATGATTTTGTTGTCTTTAAAATATGGTGTGTAAGTGCTTTAATAAAGTATATTTTATATATACTTTAACTCGCATTAAATAATTAGGTTTTTTTTTTTTACCTAGAAAAGATACAAAAAAAGGAAACAAAATGTTGCACCTGTCTTGTATAATTGTAGTCTCAAAATACATATCTAGTTTTTTTTTTTTTTTGTCATTTACTTAAATTATTATTCAATTCAATTCATCTTTATTTGTATAGCGCTTATACAATGTAGATTGTGTCAAAGCAGCTTCACATGGAAGATTATAGTGAATTGAAAATGTCAGTTCAGTTTTCAGAGATTAAGTTCAGTTCAGTTTAGCTCAGTTCAGTGTGGGTTAATAATCACTACTGAGAGTCCAAACACTGAATAGCAAATCCATCGATGCGCACCTCACAGATCCCGAACCATGCAAGCCAGTGGCGACAGCGGCGAGGAAAAAACTTCACCAATTGGCAAAAGCGAAGATTTAAAAAACCTCGAGAGAAACCAGGCTCAGTTGGGCACGACCATTTCCCCTATGGCCAAACGTCTTGTGCAGAGCTGCAGTCTAGGCGCAGGAAGCTGGACCTCAGCGAAGACTCGTCTGTCCTTGGAGCATCACATGGGTCGGTCATGCTCTCACTCCATGAAGACCACCACAGCAGCTGCTCAGGATAAGGCCTGGTCCAGAAAACCTTGGCATCATCTCGTCGCTGGTCTCGGATAGCGTCAGTGGCACTGCATAGTCTAAGGGCCTCGAGATGAGTACCCCCAGGTGGAAATACAGAATAAGGAGAATAATTAGCGTAGCTGCTGTTCATAGTGTATATAAATGAGAACCAAAATCATGTGTGGGGCATATCATGCGTCATACCACTATGTAATGCACTGAGTGTATGCTTTGCTAAAAAGATAGGTCTTTAATCTAGTTTTGAAGAGCGAGAGTGTGTCTGAGCCTCGGAAATTATCAGGAAGGCTATTCCAGAGTTTAGGGGCCATAAATGAGAAGGCTCTGCCTCCTTTACTTGACTTTGATATTCTAGGTACTACCAGAAGACTTGAGTTTTGAGATCATAAAGAGCGGGTTGGGTTGTAGCGAGACAGGAGGTTGGTTAGATAAACAGGAGCTAGATTATTTAAAGCTTTATAGGTAAGGAGTAATATTTTAAATTCAATACGAAACTTAACAGGCAGCCAGTGTAAGGAGGATAAAATTGGGGTGATATGATCATATTTTCTAGATCTGGTAAGAACTCTGGCAGCTGCATTTTGCACTAGCTGGAGTTTGTTAATAGAGGATGCTGGGCAACCGGCAAACAGAGCATTACAGTAATCCAGCCTAGAAGTCATGAAAGCATAGACTAGCTTTTCTGCATCTGATATGGATAGCATACTTCGCAATTTAGCAATATTTCTCAGATGAAAGAAAGCAGTTTTTGTGACATGGGAGATAAGATTTTCAAAAGTTAAATTGCTGTCTAATATAACACCCAGATCTTTTATAGTAGAGCTAACGCTAACTTTGTATCCCTCTAGTTGCAGGTCCAGTTGTGAGAACTGCTGTGTGCAGGATTTAGGCCCAATAAGTAATAATTCTGTTTTGTCTGAATTTAAGAGAATAAAATTATTCTTAAATAAATTAATATAATATGTATTATTGTTACTATTATTTTTCCAATTCCTATTATATTTTAACATGTGCATACACATTTCCATGAACCAGATATAACATAAACCAACAAGCAAACAAATGAACAAACAAAACAAAAGGCTTCTCAGTCGTTTACATCAGAATACAATATCACCTCTTTTACTAATCTTCTAGTAAAACATTTCCAACTTCACCACCTTTTAAAAACAACACAAAAGGTCCCCAAACTCTATCAAAAATGATGCATTTATTTCTCAATATATATGTCATTTTTTTCCATTGACATCTTTGTAACCATCTCTTTCATCCAACAGCCTATATTTGGTGCACATACTTTTCCAATTTAAAGAAATGAGGTGTTTTGCTTGCAGAATACATATATTCATAAATATATGCTCCTTCTTATTTAAACTTGATCTCCTTGGGATAGAAATTAAATTTTAAAAAATGAAAGGAGACATTGCTATATTAACCTCAAAAATCTTTTCTATTATTTCTTTCACACCTTTCCAGAAGTTCTGTATTTCCTTACATTCCCATATATAGTGATACAGTGTCCCTTTTATGTCCCTGCATCTCAAGCAAGTGTCTGGAATATTTTCGGTCACACTTTATTTTGATGGTCCGTTTGTTGAATGTAAGTTACATTCCACCTACATGCCAACTAATTCTCATTAGATTATAAGCAGACTGTTAGGTTGGGGTTGGGGTTAAGGTTAGCGTAAGTTGACATGTACTTGCAAAGTTTCCTATAGTTAGTTAAATGTCTGTTGAAGGAGCAGTATCAATCAATATTAAGCAGACAGTCTACTAATACTCAAATGGACCATCAAAATAAAGTGTTACCATATTTTCATTATATTTATGCAATAAAACTGTAGTTATGTAAATCCTCATCATTGTTCATTGTTAGTGATTGAGCTTCCTCGCATGTCTTCATCCAGTCTTAATATCTAATCTCAAAGTTTTACAATTTGAAGATTCCCTTGATTCTGACATCAGCATCTTGTATAATGCACAAATTAAACCTTCACTAAAACAATCTTTTGTTATTACTTTTTCCAAAATAGACAATGATGGAGAAAGAAATGTTTTGCAGGAATATTGTACAGTATGTACTAACAATTTCCTCAAATGACTTTAGAATATTGTCCCATATCTTGAAACCTGCATCTAACGAACCTGGTTTAAATGTTTTATTGCCCCAAATTGGACTGAAACAAGATAAGGGATTGGAAAAATGTTGTTAAGATCTTTAAATTCTGCTGAATATATTATAAAAATAATGATTTGAAAGTTCTACATATTTTGTTTTAGGCTGTTTTTCAATGTTCGGGAGAAGACTGTTTATGGAGTTTTATTAAGTATTATAAAAATTATTTAAAATAAAGTAAAATAAAATTATACATAAATAAAACAATGATGCTAAATAATTTGTTGAAAAACATGTAATTGACAAACTATTGAATATTGAATAAATTGTCATCCAAAGGTTTATGCAAGTAAAATGAAATTGCTTTAGAAATTAAATTAAAATTTTAATTAAATTAAATTTTAAGCTGAAAGCTTTTTTTTTGTTTGTTTGTTTGCAGTGTAGGAAATATACCTGTGTTGTATATATTTAGACTATTTTGGAGCAAACGTCAGCTACAGAGTCAAAGGACTAATACTGCTAATCGTGAATGTCTTATTAATTCCATAAAATAATTCAACTAATATTTTTGAATATGGCGTTTTCCAAATTCACTCTTTGCAGATCAGATGCAATAACTTATTAAACAATATTAGATTATACTTTGGGTTTCTATAAAAATAGCATTTTAACTGGTGTAAATGGACTCTGGGTGCAAGATATTAAAAAAAAAATAATAACAATAAAGTATATATATACAACAGTTCTGTCTGGTTCTCGAATCTGATTGGCTGATAGCCATGCAATATTCTGCAATATTAGCACTTGTACAGCCTCTTCACCCTTGTGTATTACTCTGTCCACATGGAGTGACAGCAGATGAATAAACCCACTACAATTTGACAAATATTGTTACTGTTGGACAACATAATGTACTTTTGAGGCTTTTAGGCGAGAGCGTGGTTGCTTAGATTGCAACTCTGCAGTTTATTCATAAGGATAGTGCCTGTTTTAAATATTTATAATTTTGGAGATTGAGTGCTTCGGCAGCCATTAGCCTGTCATACTGAGCAGAGCAAAGATGGTTGACGTTCCGCCACAAGAAGGCGACCACATAATACATCCTTTTTCAATTTACATTTGATCAAATCATTCTAAAACTGGTAAGTGAAACTCTCTCTCTTGTATGCTGTAGTGCTGTATTTTTACCATAGTAATCTGGTAGTGTTTGCTTTTTTTGGCTTTTTCTGGGTTAATTATTGTGATTCTTGCAACAGAAAATACTGTAAAATATCTGTTGACTGATGGCAATTTATGCCTTTCAGCCTTATAGTCTTGAAATGTCAGCAAAAATCACCTGTTTTCACCTGTCACTTTAGACATTACGCTAGAGAATCATTCAAATACTAGTTTTAAAGTGATGTTGGTGAATTAGCAACGGTTTCTGCTGTTCTGACGTCAGCTACAGATGTGAATGAATGGCGGAAGAAAGTAGTTCCTCATACAAAAGGATTTTTGAGACTTGTGTTTGATTTTCTTTTTTTATATACATGATTATGCCATCGAACTGTTGTATAAACGCAGTAGCACACTTGTAGCAATATGGCTGTATATCGGCACTGCTTGGTGGTTAGTGTTCTACCAGTGATGATATATAGCCATGTCGCGCTGCTAGATAAGATATATATATATACAGTTAAAGTCAGAATTATTAGCCCCCCTAAATTATTAACCCTCCTGTTTACTTTTTTTTTTTACCCTTTTTCTGTTTAACACATTTTTCAACACATTTCTAAACATAATAGTTTTAATAATCTCATATCTAGTAACTGTTTTATTTTATCTTTGCCATGATGACAGTAAATAATATTTTACTAGATATTTTTCAAGACATTTCTATACAGCTTAAAGTGACATTTGAATGCTTAACAAGGTTAATTAGGTTAACTGGGCAGGTTAGGGTAATAAGGCAAGCTATTGTATAATGATGGTTTGCTCCGTAGACAATCAAAAAAAAATTGCCTAAAGGGGCTAATAATTTTGTCCTTAAAATGGTCAAAAACTGCTTTTATTCTAGTCGAAATAAAACAAATAAAACTTTCTTCAGAAGAAAAAAAATATTATCAGACATACTGTGAAGATTTATTTGCTCTGTTAAACATCATTTGGGAAATATTTAAAAAAGAGTCAGTGCTTTACATATATTAAACAATATATAAAACTGAACATGTTTCTTGTGACTTCAATTGTGAAATTACAGGAACTTTGTAGACAATATAATTATATTCTATAAATATAGCTTGCAAGACTGTATATTGAACAGTACTGTATATATTTTATGCAATTTATACCATGTAGTTTCAATTTTCAATGGTCTTGTCAGATAAAGAGTGATCTGTGCTCATATTTCTGTGACACTGGACACAGTCTGAGAAATATAATCAGACATTATGAGTGAATGAACGTCTGGCTGCTCAGACAGTTGCTGCCATGGGCTCAGAGATTGATTATGGGTGGACAGACGTGCCTCTAGAATTGGAAAATGTGCTGACAAAAAAATAAAAAAAGCCCTGTGCATCTATCTATAACATGTATGGCTGCTCTGGAATGTCAGATGCCTTGAATTCTCCACTTACACAGATGATGTGAGAAAGTGTAAATGTTCCATAAGCACCCAGAGGATTTACTTTCTGTCCAGTGACATTAACCGCATGGGTCAAACACAGGACATTTCATGTTGGTTTCTACATTAAATTGATTTTGTAATCTTATTGTGTGTGTGTGTGTGTGTGTGTGTGTGTGTGTGTGTGTGTGTGTGTGTGTGTGTGTGTGTGTGTGTGTGTGTGTGTGTGTGTGTGTGTGTGTATATAGATTAATCAAGGATCTTTGGATTCATCTTCAATGCCTCTTCCATCTTACCCCAGACATGCTCAATAATGTTTATGTCTGGTGACTGGGCTGACCAATCCTGGAGCGCCTTGACCTTTGCCTTCAGGAACTTTGATGTGGAGGCTGAAGTATGAGAAGGAGCGCTATCCTGCTGAAGAATTAGCCCTCTCCTGTGGTTTGTAATGTAATGAGCAACACAAATTTGAACATTAACTTCATCTAAAGTGACAGTAATGCAATAAAAATGTAACATTTCAATTAGATTATGTTTGTTTTTAACTTTGTATCAAACACTCTTAAAAAATTACAATGCATTACACAAAAATATTAAGCAGCATGCACAAAGTAAGGACTTAGTACGGAAGGATTTAAGTAAAGGATAAAGTACATCTTTTTTTTATCACATCTCATTGCATGGCTCTCTTCATTACTTGCTTCTGATGGGTCAGTCGTGACATTCCAAGGTATGTTATTCCAAGATAACAACCACTGAATAACACAGGCTCATCTAGGAACTTCCAATCACCTTGACCATCAGTAAAGACATTCACATTCATATACATCCATTCATCTCCAATCACCGCTTTTTATTTCTGTCAGCTTTGCATTCAATGGGGTGTATGCACACAGACTTTTTAATTTTCAGACATCTAGCTCAACGTCTTCCAGTGAACTGTCTTTCCATTAAAATGTCCCCACGTTTAAGATCTGTTTTCTTTAAAAATAAGTGATCTTCACTGCCTGATAGATACAGTTGAAGTCAGAATTATTATTATTAATTTAGTTTTTTTTATATTTCCCAAATGATGTTTAATAGAGCAAGGAAATGTTCACAGTATGTCTGATAATATTTTTTCTTCTGGAGAAAGACTTATTTGTTTTATTTCAGCTAGAATAAAAGCAGTTTTAAATTTTTTAAACACCATTTTAATGTCAAAATTATTAGCCCATTTAAGCTTTATTTTATTTCCGATAGTCTACAGAACAAAACATCGTTATACAATAACTTGCCTAATTACCCTAACCTGCCCAGTTAACCTAATTAACCTAGTTAGGCCTTTAAATGTCACTTAAAAAATGTCTAGTAAAAATATTATGTACTGTCATCATGGCAAAGATAAAATAAATCAGTTATTAGAAATGAGTTATTAAAACTAATATGTTTAGATGTAATGAAAAAATCTTCTCTTCGTTAAACAGAAATTGGGGAAAAAAATAAACAGGGGGGCTAATATTCAGGGGGGCTAATAATTCTGACTTCAACTGTATATGGTATGAAGTGGGTCTCAGATCAGGCAAGAAGAACTGCGTTAAATTCTATTTTTCCCTGCCATCTCTTTAAAATAGGATAATTTATTTTACCCCAGTATTTTCAATGGAGTTTCTGCGCTAGCCTGCTGCCACTGATGGCGCTAGCAGTTACATGGTCTATCTCGTTTTACGCTTGAACAACTAAATGAATGCTTAAGTTTATTTAACTGAGTGTATTTTAATTACATTATGATATCAATGTGTAAAATGTTTATGCTTCTAAAATTTTAAATAGTCACATTAACCTTTCACTGGACGTTTATCGTTGGCTGAAAAACACTAGCTGTGTATATATAACCCATTAAGTGAAATTTCAGAAACTAATTTCGAGAGGAGCACGTGATATGATTGAGGCATGTAATCATTAGCAAGCCAATCGGATTATTCCAAACTCACTATAAATATCCAGTCTAGCATTACTTCCTTATCTTCATTTTTGAAGAATCCCCCCGTCTTCCCCTATTCCTGGGGTAGCTCTCGAGACCTACCTGATTTCGTAGCCCCTTACATGTTAAATGAGCAGGCGGGAGCCCTAGGCTCAATTATTTTCGAGCTCAGGGTTCTCTCCCAGAACAGCATGCAAAACCTGCTAATATTATCAAGCAATATCTAAGTGTGAACTCTTAAAAAGCCTTTTTAAAAGGCTGTTACACAGATTTTAAGTCGGATATACAGATGAAACCAGAAGTTTACATACACTGTATAAAAAGGCACATAACCATTTAAAAAAAGTCAGATGTTAATGTGAATAAACTTTTTCTCTTTTAGGTGAGCTAGGATTATCACATTTGTTTCTGTTGTGCTTAATAGCAGAATAATGAGAGAGATATTTTTTGAGAAATTGTTATAACTTTTCTTGAAAGTCAAGTTTACATGCAATAAGATTATTATGCCTCTGAAAAAGCTCAGATGATGGTGTCAATGTTTTGGAAGTTTTTGATTGGCTAATTGACAACATTTGAGGTAATTGGAGGCACAGTTGTAGAATAGTATTTAAGGAAAACCTCAAACACACTGCTTCCGTATGTGACAACATGGGAAAATCAACAAGCCAGAATCAACAAAAAAGCCAGATTACAATTTGCTAAATTACACTGGGAAAAGGAATAATTTTTGGAGACATGTCCTGTGGTCTGATGGAACTAAGATTGAACTGTTTGGCCATAATGACCAGTGTTACATTTGGAGGACAAAGGGAAAAGCTTACGAGCCTAGGAACACCATCCCGACTGTGAAGTATGGGGGCGGCAGCATCATGTTGTGGGGCTGTTTTGTTGCAGGGACTGGTCCACTTCACAGTATAGATGGCATCATGAAGAAAGAACATTATGTAGAAATACTGAAGCAACATCTCAAGACATCAGCCAGGAAATTAAAACTTGGCCACAAATGGGTCTTCCAAGCAGACCATGACCCTAAGCATACTGCCAAATCAGTTAAAATGTGCTTTAAAAACAACAGAGTGAATGTTTTGGAGTGGCCATCACAAAGCCCTGAAAATGTGTGGGCAGAGGTGAAAAAGCTTGTATGAGCAAGACAGCCAACAAATCTGACTTAGTTACACCAATTCTGTCAGAAGCAATGGGCCAAAATTTCTGCAAACTATTGTGAGAAGCTTGTGGAAGGATACCCAAAACATTTGAGCAGAGTTTAAAAGCAAAGCTAAAAAAAATACCAAGGAAATGCATGTAAACTTTTGACTGTCTAGAAATTAATAAAAAATTCTCAAAAAAAAAAATTCTCTCATTATTCTAGCAAATGTAAATGATTTAGGTAATCCTAACAAACCTAAAATAGTAAACGTTTAATATGATTTACCATCAGACATTTTTTTTTTTAAATAGTTATGTTCCTTTTTTAGAGTGTATGCAAACTTCTGGTTTCAACTGTAGATACACGCTGCTCTTTCTGTAATATACTGATCATATTTTTTGGAATTGACCTCATACATAAAGCTTTTGGATTGCACTTTCTTTGGTTATTCATCCCAAAAAACTACTGGGATTCTTATTATCTTTTAAGGATATTCTGTTGGGGTTTTTTCAATACCCCTGACGATAAAGGTAAAGAATATTTCATTATTAACCTCCTTTTAATTCTTGCAAAATTCCATATACACCGCTGTAAATTCTCTCAACGTATACCTTGTTTTATTGTTTTTGTACATTAGATAGATTGCTTCTTCTAAAAATCTTAAAGCTATTAGAACTATTAACTTATTTTCCTTTTTTAATTTGCTTAACACATGATTTTATGTTATTTGTTTGTTTTTTTAGTTTTTTTCTCTTGTATGTGCTTATTTGATGCTTTACTTCTTTGTAAGATTCATGTACAATTTACAAAAAAATACAAAAAAAAAAAAGGGAACACAAAGAGGCTGACTGTAATTTTGCTACGTTTCTCAAATACTTGTAAACGATATGGATTATTAGATTATCAGACATACAATTCAGCTTGGTGTGTCCTGAACTACATTTAAAGACTGTTGAATATCAAGACATTTGTCAGATTTTTGTCATCAAATGACTCCTGTGTGTAGGACTAGTTTTTATAGATCACATTCAAAGCCTTTTGTTTAGATTTGTTTTCCTTCTTTGAATGTTGTAGCTGTGAAATAACTGAAATCATTCAGCTTAGTGATGGAGCTGTAATGTGATCAACACTTGACTGGAACTTTTTTAGCTGTGCAGTTTGCACAGAATTGCATACCGGCTTAGAACGTTCATCAGCCAATCAGAATCAAGCATTTAAAAACTTAGGAAACACTGATACTAATCAGAAATGTCTCTTGATCTTTAGATCATTCATTCATTTTCCTTCGGCTTAGTTTCTTATTGATCAGGGGTCACAGTAAACAAACCTCAAATTGTGTCAACCCTGTCATGGACAAATTCAAAGTAGTATAAGTATATTTTCATTGCAGTGATTATAAAATGTATATTTTCTGAAAGGTAATGTGTCCCTTTACCAACCCAACTTTATAGAATTATGGAAAAAGTCTATTTATAATAATGAAATGATGGACAAAACATTTATTTCCCAACAAAATAAAACCCAAAATCTAAAATATTTTGTCAAACTTTCAAACCAGATTAACTGGCCCTTATTGGTTATTTAAGAAATCACACAAGATGTTTTGCTGAGGTTATAAATAATTTGTTTATTTTCAAAAAAAGTTGAACATGGCGGTGGAAAACAAGATGACAGGATGGACATTGACATGACAGAGGGGGACAAGGGCTTTATTTAGTGAACTAACTATAGAGAAACATTTGAAAAACAACAGGTACAGCAAGAAATATTAAAGGGTTCATATAAAAGGGTTGTAAAAGTTTTCAAGAATTCAACTTCTATTTTCAATAACTACTGCAAACCAATGAGCCACCATGCTGCCTCTTCTGTTATCAATTAAGTTTTATCAATATGCAAAATTAATGGGAAATAAACAATTATTGTCCTTCAAATTAAACTAAATTTGCTAGTGAATGTAAGTCTTTATATTGTACATTGTATTGGAGAAGTGAAGGAAATGTTGGAAGCAACTTAAGTTAAACACCTTAATAATACTGTTGTTGTTTTTTTCAGAATAAGGTAAATACTTACAGATGTATAAATACTTAGGGCTGTATTTTATAATGAGCTCAATTATATGGACTTTAAAAGGATATCCTTATAGACTGAGACAGATATTGTCAAAGGGTTTGTATTGTCCACTCATGTATCGCATCTACTGATGTAGTATGTGTGTGTATAAGTGCTGTAGCATAAAACATTACCTAATTAACAATAAAATAGAAAAGAAATAAATAAAGTGTCAATAACAATGCATATGTCCACCCTGGACAATGACAGGGAGGACATTTCTGGCTAAAGATAGCATTTATTCAACACAGGTTGTACCTGCAGCAGGCAAAGTGTTTCCCTATTTAAGCTCTTTGTATAGAGTTTAAAAGCTATATTTTTAATTTCTGATTTTTTTTTTTATATTAATTAATATTTGACTATGAAAGGGTGGACATGTTAAGCTTGGCAACATTCCGTTTTAAACACAATCTGAGGAAAAATAGAAAACATAAGTGAATGTGTGCACATCAGATATTTTAACCTCCTCTGAGGAACGGCAAAATGGGGGATGCCAATGAGTACATCAGAGAGTTTCTTAAAGATGCATTTACCACATCATGACAGGGTGGACAGCAATTTCAAGAACACGTGCAAAATGATTAATAATATTATGAAAACAAAATAAAAGTTATTAAAATTACTTTTTTTGTCCAATAACTTGTTAAAGACAATAAGAATATTTAAAAATGTTTTTCATTTTACTCACTGAAGTTGGCTGAGCAGTGTGTGGGACATGGCAAAATCACATCCATTCAATGAAAGAATAGGGCAAAAATTGACGAAAACATATTTCAAAACACTTCTAATTCTACTTGCATGTGTGTAAAGGTTTAACCAATGATATTAAAACATCAGAATTTCATAATTTTGCCTGATGTTCATATAGGACTGACTCAATCTTGTGGGACACCAAAGGCACTTTATAGTGATAATGACCCTACAGCAATATAGATGAGCAATTCCATGCAAATGTCAACCTTGCCATGAAAAAAATAAAATTTTCACCAAAATAGCGAAACCGTTTCTACACTTTTTGTGTAAGGAAGTATTATACAGTACTTTTAAAATACTCAAAAATGTCTCTGTCAATGTTTTCAAACCATTATATTTGATTTACCAAAGTCACACAAGTGGCAATTTCACATCTGTCACATCCATAACGGAGAGATGTCACATCCATAACGCAGCTTTTTCCTCATAAATGCAAAAATGTCAAACAAAATAAAATCAACGATGCTTGTTCTATAGTGAGCCGACTCTTATCCTGTTGATTAGCATAGTTTCTTTTGGGTTGTGCAGTTTAATTCACAGAATTTCCACAAAGTATGCTGTATACTGTAAACTCGCAGACTTTTTTTGTCACATCCATGACGCTTCTTTATTTTCCACATTTAAAATATAAAAATGTTTACAGACTGATATTTTTCTGATCCCATAACTCTATGGTTAGCTGTTTTGGAAAATATAAACAGATGTTTCAATATAATGTTAACGTATACTTTCTATGTGAATTTATATTTTGAGCTTTTACTGCAAACGTCACATCCATAACACTGGAATTGCTCAGATACATTTTCTAGAATTCTGCATTTATATTTGGAGACAATATTCATTTATTCATCCATGCACCCATCCATTTATTACAATTATTATTGTTGTTAATGATTTATTGTTACTATTAGAGATGTAGAAGTAGTAGCAGTATTAACATACTATAGAGAGCAATAACCCAATGCAGGCAATGGATTTTACTAGACTATTGGTAAAAATCCCTGTATCAAATGTCCACTGCATCAAACAGCTTATTAGTGAGGTTGTTACATGTATCGTAATGCCGTCTACTAGCTTAGTAAATTCCTGCACTTGTGCCTGTTAAGCTTCAGGATATTGCATCATAATCACATAACCCAGGATTACAGGTTACATTTGAGACGCTGTGTTAGATTTGAGTTCTTACAATCAACAAATTAATGTTTTGTCAGAGAATCCCATTCACTAATTCATATAGGATTAGGGCCTACCTCCAGATTGCAGGAGCACACATATAAAGAGTTGCATAGTAAAGTTTCTTTAGTCACATCAAAGTTTACATCGTCGTCTGTTTTGTGTATACAGATCCACTGCGCCCTCTAGTGTTTGAGTGAGAAGATGCATTGTAAACTATGGTTGGCACCGTGTTTTGCATAGGCCTACGGACCAAACATTCATTCATTCATTTTCCTTCGGCTTAGTCCTTTATTTATCAGGGGTTGCCTTAATTACCATAATTATTGAATAAAGTGGATAATAACGTGGAACTATTCCAAAACCTAACCTCATAACATGTAGTTAGCTACTACAACCTAGCAGCGTACTGTAAGTAGGCCTACATATTGGTCTGAATGGAAAAGAAGGTACTTTGGGGTGAAGCATCTTAAACATTTTCGCAGAAATAAGTCTCTCTCACACACAGAATGCATATTTCATGGCCTAAAGGACATGGGCTTTCTCAAATATCCGAGCATGACAATTGAAGGTTTATGGGGTGGCCTTGAGACTGCGGCCATGACTAAAGTGGAGCATCACATAAAAGACGCTCACTGTGCAGCTCCGGTTCCACTTCATCCTTTTATACAGTGGTGACCATAAATCAAAGATGTCCAAGCTAGTGAACGCATGGAAACTAGACTTGGACACAACAAACAAGATTTGGATCGCAGAAACTTAATTGACATTTTCTACTCATCCTGTCAGGCTTCTGCTGAAAAAAGAAATAAATAAATAAATAATTCACATGCTGGTGGGTCATTTCTACTATTCAGTGCAATTTGTGTCCCCTAGGCTTTATATATGGTACAGAATATTTAAAAAAAATCCTTAAAGCTTGTCTGATAGGATCCCATTTCCACAATACGACACAATGATAAGTGCTCAAAATTAATGTAAATTTAAAATAAAGTCTCTAATTTCAGTGCAAGTAGCTGAATTGCCATGTCCCAGGTCATGTATGCTCATGTTCAGTTACAAATATAACTTTGTAAATCTAATAAATCTAAAAAAAAAAAAAATTATATATATATATATATTTTTTTTTTTTTTTTGTAATTTTGAGAAATAGAGTTAATAAACATGTTTCAAATCTTCCTCAGGTCATCGTGTGTTAGCCTGTTGTTCCCCATACAAGTAGTAATGCCTGAGTTGTGCAAAAACTACTCTCCACCCTGTTACTGTTTATTGTATCCATGATATTGCTATTCATTATTAGCAACTTATTTTATACTATCAAAGAAAAGCAGTTTAGAGCAGGGGTGCCCAAACTCTTTCTTATGAAGGGCCAAAAACCAAACTTGATCGAGACAAGTGGGCTGAAGGTAAATATAGTTGCAATTTCCTAATTTATTTAATAATGTTTAAAAATGACTACAAAAAATTTCTTTATCCTAACTAATACAGTATATATATATATATATATTACATTTTATAATGAACTTATTACTGTTAAAACAAAAAAAAAATCTCATTTATAAGAATTCTTATTTCTAACAGAATTACACTAGTTTTTGCCTTGATTTGCTCGTCGATATCTTCTGCATAGTCCTCTATGTTGAGTGATCATCTGATTCATTTACAACATTTAATTGAAACAATAAAACATCAATAGAACAAACAGAAAAAGGTGATGGTGATCTCTGAACTCTGTGTTAGAGGCATTCGCCTTAACACTCTCCATCATTCTCACTCTCCTCTTAGATGGGATGGTGGGCCAAATCAAAGGTTACAATGGGCCAACTTTGGCCCGTGGGCCCTTCTTTGGGCATCTCTGGTTTAGACCATATGCATGATTTTCTCAGGGTATGGCACCCTTGTCTGCTGCAGAAAAGCAGAGATGATACAGGACGCATTATGGTGCAAACCAGAATAAAAATTATAATTTAAAATAATAGTTTTATTTACACTGTTTCTTTTTTTACATTATAAATGCTTTTACTTTCACTCTTAAACTATTTATTGTGATAATTAAAATATTTTTCATGATACATTTGAAAGG
Source organism: Danio kyathit (assembly GCA_903798195.1). Taxonomy (NCBI): domain Eukaryota; kingdom Metazoa; phylum Chordata; class Actinopteri; order Cypriniformes; family Danionidae; genus Danio; species Danio kyathit. The sequence goes on along the minus strand of LR812521.1, from coordinate 58,497,689 downwards.
CATTGTATATCTCCCAAACTGACAACATGTGACATTGAAAAATGTTGCTGTTTTTTCTTTTGATAATTCAGTAACTATCATTTTGTTATTGATAATGGAACGAGGGTGTGGAAAACAAGATGCCTTAGTTCTTATTGTAATGTCTATCCAGTTACTCCTCTCTCCACCCCGTTAACTATGTAGTTTTTTTTTCATATTAATAAAATAAACATATATTACACATTTTTCTGGTCATCCAAAGAACTGACAAAAGTCACTTAAAAATGGGATTTAATTGCACTGAAGTTTTTTTTATACTAAATGAAATTCATTAAATTTACAATGTGCCATAAATAACATGTATTTTATTATAGATAATTCTTTAGTAATACCTTTTAAAAAATACTAGTGCAGGCTAAAGTGAGGGATATTTTAGCTCTCAGAAAATGTACATTTTACAGGAACTTTTTTATTTTAAACACCCTTTAAAAGAAATGAGATTGTTCGGTAATGGGGAACATTTGGCCTGTGTTACATGTGAAAATTCTGTAAAAAATGCTAAACCGTAATATCCTGAGCTGGACCACTATATAAAACTTTAATAATACCACTGTATTAAACTTTTAATAAGTAAATATTATAGTTTAATAAGTAAGTACTCCAACTAAAATGATACAAAAAAATAAAAAATCAGGGACAGTTCCTACCCTGAAATTGCACCGAATAGTAGGAATGACCCTGGTATGTTTCTGTGCTGACCAGCATTAAGATCAGCATCAAAACCTACCTTACCAGCATCTTATGAGTCCCTCCCATTCTCTAGCAGTTTTTTCAATATAGTCCTTAGACAAGAACGGGTGTTGCTGAATAGTTATTGGGTCAACTTTGATGAAACGTTTTGGTCCACTTCATATGTTGACTGTATTCACATACACATTTGCTTTAATATAGACCATTTCAATGTGGTGATGTCATTGGCACATGAACATTTCCTGCTCATTATCAAACTATATCATAACTGTAACAAAAGGCAATTCAAGCATAACTTAAAGTTAAACCAGCTATCATAACATTATTTATCAATATGTGGCTCTTTTCGGATTCTCGGAAGCTATGGAAATTAAAAACGTAAAACAGGAAGTATGTTGGGACCATCCCTCAAAATGGTCTATATAAACAGAGTATATACAGGAATCAGAGAGTTTAATTCATTACCTTTTAAGACCTTTTTTAAGACTCTTTCCATACATTTAACACCACTTGGCGAGAAACACTTGCAAGATTTTAACTTGCATCATATTTACTAAATATTAATGTAAGAAACTAATCCAAAACTAAAACATTATTCATATACTGAATACAAATCTATTAAATCTAGCTCCAGGTGAGTGAAATTATATACCATATCTATAAATGTATTTGTTTTATTTAAGATCATTTATCATTTATATTTTTCTTTAGACCTGCAAAGCACTCCAGAATCTGACAGATTGATTAGCTGTAGGCTACAGAACAGTTATCTAAAACGTTGTCACACAGTGTTATGCCTGGATTTCATAAATAGCCTTGCATTTACAAACACAGACTATATTTGAAGTGTTTGGAAGTTATTCGCAATTTCCTCCTGGAGTAAACGTCATAAAAACAACGCTTAGTGGCTCAATGTATTACAACAGTGTTTTTAAAAGACTAAACACTTTATTGATATAGTACACAACCAAGCACATGTGGTCAGAACACAAACAAATCACATGTAGTGAAGTATTAATCATTTCTCCCAAAGAAAAGTATGCCTAAGCAAAATGCCAGCATGCGTCTGTAGCTCCGCCTCTTTGCCCTTGTTTGGTATCCCGCGGTTCGGTGCGATGACGCACGAACAAAATGGCGACGGTTGGCCGCAAATACTTGTAGCTTGTGCTTTTTTATTTATTTTTATGCGAAAGAATATACAATCACAGTACATTATGAAGAAAATGGAAAGACAAAAAGAAAACATTTTGAAAAAAGAAAACAAACAAGAACAAAAACAAACAGAAGGTATAGAAAGAATTAGAAATAGTTTTAAAGTGATACTGCATTTCAATAAGCAAAATTAAAAAAAAGGTTTTCGGTTTGAAAATTTACATTTATGTATAAAAAATATTTGTTAAGATAAGATTAAGAAAATATTTTTTCTTTTTATGTAAAGCCACGGCGGTTTGCTCAGAGATGGTGCTCTGAATAGTTGTCTTTCCCAAGCGCTGCAACAAATTATTTTTCATAGATAAGTGACACTTTTCAAGCCCTCTTTTGAAACTGTTATCTGTAGTTTAATGATGGAAGAAATATGTTAAAGTCTCAAAAGAAAAGGAAAGATCTATTAGATCACACTGTTAGCTCGGATACACCTGCTATTGTGACTTCTAACCCTGAAGTCATGATATCTTCTGATGACTTTCCATCTTTACCCGTGACTCCATGTAAGCAAACGTGGTAAATCAGACACATTTGGTGAGGATATTATATCCACTCTATATGAACTGATTAACACCAGGCCAGACGGTATGGAGAAACTGATAAACAACAACACTATGCGAATTGAAGGTCTAAAAACGACAGTTGATTTTGTTTGTTCAGATGTAAAACATTTGAAGGTAAAGATATCTAACGCTGAAAAACGCATCGGTCACACTATATTTTGATGGTCCGTTAGTTGAATTTAAGATACATTGCAACTAATTCTCAGTAGATTATAAGTAGGTTGTTAGGTTGGGGTTAGGGTTAGGGTTGGGGTTAGGGTTAGTGTAAGTTGACGTGTAATTGCAAAGTTTCTTATAGTCAGTTAAATGTCTGTTGAAGGACTGTTAAATGTCAGTATCAACAGATATTAAGCAGAGAGTCTACTAATACTCAAATGGACCATCAAAATAAAGTGTTACCAACGCATCAATAAGGAAAAGCATCATCGCAACAGGCTGGACAAGCGAATTCGGGAACTTGTAGCTTCTTTTGCATTGTTCAAAAACCTATGGGTGACGTCACGGATACTACATCTATATCTTTCACAGTCTATGGTTGGCACCTATAGTACTGCAGAAACAATGGTGTTGTCTTGGTTACTGCAGTAAACAAAGCAGCATGATGTCAAATCTAGCAGGATTTTATTGATTTCATAAAATACACAGCATCCTGATATTCGCAGATTTAATTCAGGCAAACTTAAGCATACAACCATCAAAAAATGATATCAAATTGAATACCTTGCAAAATAGCATTTAAGACTTTAATACTTTAAGGGTCTTACATTTCTCTACATTGATTTAATACTTTAAGACCTAGCAAAAACCCTAATAAAGCTTTTAAACTTACCGTCTTTTGAGCTGTTTGTGAAACTACATCATTAAAATGATTTACACTGATTGCCTTCAGCCTCCACATCAAACTTTTTGCTGCATAATCAGTGTTTATTTTCAACCACACAAACCCACAAAGAGCAACGCTAATATATTTAAACAATTTATTTATTATTTTTTTCCATTGACAAACAAAAGAGCGATGAGTCATTTGACGATTGGAATCACTTCTACAGCAGAAGCTTTACTCAGACCAGACTATACAGATCAGCCTCAGGCTCGGGAAGCTCTGATTATGCTGATAATAATTTACAGGTCAGTCACAGGCTTGTACGGCCAGTATGGATACTTCTGCTTGTCCAGCTTGGTCTCTGGGAAGGTGTTGTTGAGATCCTCGATGGTCATCTGATCGAAAGGGATCATGTTCCTGAATTTCTCGAGCTGCCAAGGACAAACAATCAGATAGGTAAGCCATTTTGAAACTGCACGATAGTTTTAGTATAATTCTGCCCTACAAAGGCAAGAGACCTTAACTTGCGCGAGAGTTGAATTGAGAAAAATGACTTTTTCACAGATTTTTTTGTTGCCCAGACAAATTAGTATTAGATAGGACATTGGAAAATTGGCACTTACATGTTTTAGTAATGACATTTATCTACTAAAAAAAAATCCTGAGCTCAAACTTGACCTTTGACCCCTATTTTGAAGTTACTGCCCTCTGCCTATGTATTGTATGCAAAAAGTGAGAAGTCGTGCCAAGGCAAAAAGTAACTTCCACATGAACAATACTGCTGATCAACATTTACAAAAAACACAGTAACACATGTAGTGTCAAATCATGCTATTTATTTTGGATGATTGGCAGTTACTTACAGCCATTTACTTATTGCTATCATGTGCTTTGGTTGCATTTGCAGATTACGTACAAAATGTAACACAGGGTTTCTGCAGATATCATAATGGCAAATTTAAGAATTAAAGACCTTTTTAAGACCATTAAGTACTAAATTTAAGACCTATATCACAATATCAAAAACATGTATACACATAAAGAGAAAATATAAAAATGGCAAAATTAGTGGCAAAAATAAATGTATTCAAATTGAACAGTACTGAAGACAGGTTAGATGTACCATTGAACTACAGGAAAAAAACATCTTAAGGCTGATTTATACTTCCGCCTGGCACCGCATCGTGCACCTCTGCTGACTGTGCGCGTACCTTACGAAACAGACAAGGCTCTTTTTTTTAAGTGACAGTGGTCAGTCAAAAGAAACCCACCGTAGTCAGACGGACGAAAGAAGTAGGAGGTTTCCGGAACTACGTTATATTATTAATATCGTTCAAGATTTTTAAACTATTTTTTATAATGATTATAAAGATTTTTTATAACCATTCAAGATTTTTTTTTAAAATCAAACTTTGATGTATCACTTGCTTTTGTTCATATCTCGGACAGTTCTACCTATTAAAGTTAAATATTAATGACAACAGAACATGGGTTACTCCACAATTATATTCATCATTGTGGAAAGAATAAAAGCAAAAAAAAGTATTCTCACTAAAAATACTGACGGTTTATATTTTATTTTGCCTACTCAACAATTCACACATTACTGTCTGGCTAGTTTGTCCTCTACTTATAAGCTAAAAAGGCAATAATGGTCCAACATTCCTGACCATTATCACCAATAAAGCCTACAAACAGGGCATCAGTATATTGTAATACCAAATATTCCTTTCCAGTTATCAAAGAAATAATTTGTCACTTAATTTTAGTTTGTAACTATTAATATGTTTTTAATTCAAAATAGTAAAATATACATCAGTGCAAAACCTATGAATGGTGGAAAAACATATTCTGTAATATTACAGAATATTACATAAAATATCTTTAACAAAAAATACATTTCAACATGGTCGATAATGGAGCGGGATGAAGCACAAGCTTATTATTTTCCCACCCCATTACCACATACATTATTCGCCTACTACTTAAACTTATTTCTTCTTTTACTTATCTCTTCTTTTTACATGAGACATATTTGATGCTTTTGACATCTTTGTCATGTTATATGTTTGATTCCATTTATATATTTACTTTTTATAACATTGACCCAAAAAAATACATAGTACTGCAAACAGCCATTAATTAAAATTTCATCATACCTTTCTCATTTTATCCTTTTTCCAATCACCTTCATCATTATATTCCTTTAATAATATATATTTATACAACTTTTTAAATTGATTAATATCCTGACTGTTTGAGAATCTGTTCTAGACTGTTCCATAATTTCACACCACATACAGACATGCACAAACTTTTTAAAGTGGTCCTTGTTTTCAACCTCCTAAAATTTTGTTCTTCTCTCAGATTATATCCCCCTTGTGTTTCTTCAAAAAACTTTTGTATGCATTTTGGAAGTAATTTATTCTTAGCTTTAAACATAAATTGTGCAGTTTTAAATTTAACCAAATCATTGAAGTATCTTCAAATTTAAAAAAAAATAAAGGATTTGTATGCTCCAAGTACCCCACATTTTATATCAGTCTAATTACTTTTTTCTGCATTGTACATAAGGATAGTAAATTAGATTTATATGTATTCTCCCAAAGTTGTAGGCAGCAATTACATTAACCAAAATATGCCACTGAATAATTCTTCAAAAATGATCCACAAAGCAATGAAACATGACGTTTTATGTGTGAATAACTGAATCATTTATCAAAAATGAGAATAAACATAAATACGGGTTGTACAAATTATAATGTTAGATTTCTACATTTAGCGTTATCAGCAATACCAATAGTAACAGTGAATTTTTACACTACTGAATATTTTACAATATATTTTTATTCAGCTGATTATTTCTAATTAAATTACAGATTCTAAGTTCTGTTTGCTAAAAGCAAAAGTTTCTTGCAGTACAGTTTTTGTAATAAATGGAAAGCAAATTACATTTGTCTCCTCTTATTGGCTGATCCAAAAAACGGTCCGATCTGTGACTAAAAAACCATAATGTGACCCGAACCATGAGATTTGCGATCCATTACACCACTAGATACAGTGCAGTACCGATGCTGTTAATAAAATTGTATCCCTCAGTATTGATGATTAAACACCACATCATTATAAAAAAGTCTTACCTCCTTTTCATACTCTGCAATACGAGCTTTAGATGCTTCCAGGTAAGCAGCTGCAGATTTGTTCTGGAATACATCAAGAAAGCACAAAACAATTTGTAAATGACTTCAAAAATAACAAACAAATAGGAATTACATTGCTGTAAAACTGTTAATTCAAAACTTCATCAGAAAGAAAAAAAAAAAGTCCAAAAATTTGCCTACTTTTAGGAATTTCTTTCCTCTGTTGAACACAAAACAAAATATTCTGAAGAATGTTGGGAAAAAATAGCCATTGACATTCATAACAGGAAAATAAATAAATAAATAAATAGTCAAAGTCAATGGCTGTTTAGGAGCAGTAAATGACAACTATTTATAATTTTGGGTGCTCTATCTCTTTAAAATATCTTGTTGTTTATTATCAAAGCATTGTAATTCATTAAATGCATAAGAACCTACAGGAGAAAATTAAATTGATAAAGGATACAGTGGCCACTGAGTTAAGACAATGGCACTTTTCATAATATTTTCTTTTTTCTAAGTACACAAATACAGAAGGATCTCAGGGCTCATGCTTTCTTAACCAAATGACAAATCTGATTTACACTGACAAAAAGCTGAATCTCCATGACCTATAATGAACAATAAATAGGACACTGTTGTGTTTCTCATAGTATTAAAATTGTTAGAGCTTGATTGTTATTTTTCATTCATTTAATAGCCATTATGAGAGAATAGATAATTAACCTCAGATTTTAAGCACACTGTCTACCATAGTCTATGAAGTGGTCATTTTTTAGCCAAAGCTCTTGAACTTTACATTTTCTTGGCATGTTTTAACAGATACTAGTTGGTGACTGCGTTTGACCTGAGTGATTGCCAGTTGACAAACAGGAAAGGAATAAAACGATGCTGAAAAATAGTCTAACAATAACACAGTAGGCAAACCATGTGAAAAAAAGGATGATAAAACTTGATATATTATAGAAAAATTGCATTTTGATATATGGAAACTAATATTTAAAGCTACAAACAAAATGTTTCTGATATTCTAGAACCTGAAGGCTATATTAAAAAAATATATATTACTTTCAATGTCTGAAACAGAACTTTTAAAATACCAAGATATTCCATAAAACAATCATTATTAAATAATTACAAAAATAACAATTGAAGAGTTCAGATGAAATATTCTCTAAATCCATCAGACCTCTTTTTTTGTGAATGAGCATTCTCTATCAGGCTCCTCTGATTAGGTTCAGAAGTTTCATTTTATATATAATGAAAAGGTTACTAGCTAGTAAATAAAATACCTTTTTTTTTCAAAAATGTTGCTTTAGACAATTCTTTGGTTTTTAACAAGGTAGATTTTAGAAAACCAGCTAAATCCACTTGTGCTTCTTTTGCAAAAACCTCTAAATCCACCTATTGGGACAAGACAGTGTAATTATTTGATAAATCACTAAAGATGCAAATTATTTTACCAAACATATAGATTCAAATAATGTAGTGTAAAAACATTGTGAAACATCAATATCTGTGCATTGTCCATTAATATAAATAGCTTATAAAAGGTATAATATGAAGTAGAACAAATAATGTATAGTTTCATACATTATATTTATATTTTTAAAAATAGCTTACATTAGCAAACAAAACACTAGGTCTACTGGGCAAAAAGGGGATGCCTCTCAGACAATTTTAGAAGCTGTCATTCATTCATTCATTCATTCATTCATTCATTCATTAATTCATTCTCACTATACTCAAGGTCTTAATCTCTTTTTTGTTTCTTGTTTATCCTCAATGCATCCATGTGGAATAAAAGAATGACATCTTAACTTCATGTTTCGTGAAACGGTGTTGCCATTTAATTTATAGTAAATCAGACTCATTCAAAGTACCGTCACTGCGCAAAAGCACGTTATGAATGCATGTTACACTTCTGACTGTTCAGTGCGTTTTCTTTTCTTTATAATGCAGAGTTTTAAGGTTAGGGACGTTTTCATTTGCCATTCAGTGACAGTCGGACAGTCTCATCTAGTTCATCGAACTCCACCTTTTAAAATCGGAAGTGGAATAAAACAGTCTACTAATAAAGGCTGGCGTATCAGCGCGCCGTTACATTGAAAACATGATTCGATTCGCGCCTTCTGATTAGTTCTCACAGTGGCTTTTGCTGTCAAAAGCAAGTGCTGTTTAGAGGCTTTTGCAAACAAACTGTTATTTCTGAATGCGCTGACACTGGGATTTAGATGATTTGAAGCAAAAATATTTGTTGAACATGTACTACATGCCTAAAGCATTCACTCAATGTCTATCTCATTTTTGGCGGAAGTGGCGTTTAGCGGCTTTTGCATCTGAACACTTCAATTATTAATAATTTATCAATATTTATTTGTTTTGTATTTATTATTAATAATAATAATAATAATAATAAGTATACTAATAATAGTAATAATAATAATAACTACTATTTCTATTTTTTAATTAAATGCAAATTAAATAATTATTAATAAAAAATATTTATATTTATTACTATAATTATAAAATATCTATTTAATAATAATAATAATTATTATTATCATTTTCATTATTATTATTATGACAATGATTATTATTATTATTAATAATAATCAGAAATAATTTAATTAATTAATTGTTAATTAGTTACTTTAAAACAATTATCAAAAACACTTAACACTTAAAAGTTACAGGAATAAAATGGTATGTGTAACATTAAATGTAACATGCCAAAACATGTAAACATATTAAAAAACGTGCAAATGTGCATTTTTAAGGATGATTTAATTAATAATTAATTTCCAAAGTTTGAGCAAGGGAGGTGAACATTTAAAAGACCAAAGTTAGAGGAAAGGGAGATCACGTCTATTAGAGTACACCATTAACAGACCAGAGGGAACCCTGACATCTACTGGAGAAAGCAAAAACTACAGTATAAGGAGACTCACAGCCTCCTGCTCCTGAGCATCAACCTTGGCAGTCTGAGTGTCCACAGGCTCAGGAACAGTCAGTCCGGCAAACTGTAGACAAATGTAGAAGTCTATTAGATGAACAGCAGAATTAGAAATGATGTGAAAGAGAAATGACTTTATCTCACCTTCTTCTCAAACTCATCCACCATGCCTGCTTTGGCCACCACCGCTCTGTAGTGGCTCCAGTTGATTGTAGCTGGTTTCTCTGATAAGGATGCAAGTCTGCAAGTAAAAAAAGACCAGGACATTTAATATTGGATGCAAAACCTAAATATCTAAATTGTCTCATTTTGATGTCCACGTCAAATTAAAATTGACAGACATTATTTTAAATACTTCAATACATATACAGTTGAAGTCAAAATTATTAGCCCTTCTCTGAAATGTTTATTTTTTTTAACCATATTTCCTCAAAGAAATATCTCTTAATGACTTGTTTAACACATTTTTAAGCAATAGTTTTAATAACTAATTTTATCTTTGCTATGGTGACTGTAAATAATGTTTTACTAGTTATTTCGCAAGATACTAGTATTCAGCTTAAAGTGACTTTAAAGGTGTAACTAGGTTATTATGTTAACCAGGCTAACTAGAATAACAGTATTTTGTTCTGTAAACAATAAAAAAAAAAACGTTTTTAAAGGGGGCTAATAATATTGTTTGTTTTACTAATACTAATTTTTCTTTTATTTTTTTATTTTATATATATATATATATATATATATATATATATATATATATATATATATATATATATATATATAAAATAAAAAAATAAAAGAAAAATTTCACAAGAGGGCTAACAATTTTGACTAACTGTGTGAAATGCAAAATAAATGAATAAATAAATAAATAAATAAAAAAGTTAATTGATACATTGTTAAAAAAACTAGATGAAAATAAGTATCAAATAAAGGTTCCCACTCTATAGCCCACTCTCTGACATTCAATAAATAAATAAATCAATTTCCATGACCTATAATGAACAGACAGATAAACTTATTTGAAGCTTTTTTTACTTGTTCACAGATGTTTTAGTGCAAAAATAATTTTATGTTTTAATTGATTGACAAATAATGAAATGCAAAAGTATATTTAATCATGTGTTGTCATGTCACATCTGTTTAGTATACTTGGTTCAAATCATGGAAATAAACTTATTGCTTGTTGACAAGTCAGAAAATGAATAAAATGCCCTTAAAAATTGCACAAACCAAAATGTGGCCATAACACATTTCAACAATGTGCTAAACAACCCAGTAAAGTTACATTTTTACTTTAAAGTAAATAAAAAAGTAAATAAAAAAAAGAATATTCAACCTAACTTTCAATTTCTGAAATAAACCTTTTAAAATGTATTACCATACAGTATTACCCTGAAATCAATGTTAAAAAAGTATAATTTGCATTTCAAACATGCTTTTTATGCAGACAAAATAATGTCTGCAATTTAATTAGATGTGGCCATCATTAAGAGTAGTTGTTAGATATATGTATTCTTCACATTAACTAGTAAAAAACAAAATATTAAGAAAAAAGGAAACAGTACACTTTTTAATACGGTTACACTTTCTAATTTTCATCCTGAAGAAGATTTATAAAATCTAGTTATATTGGGGGGGGGGGGGGGGGGGGGGGGGGTCATGGATGAGTCATGACAAATTAATATATTATATTAGGTAGAGGTGTGAACCTACACTGGTCTCACGGTTCGGTTACGATTATCATGCCATCGATTCGGTTTAATTCGATATCTCGGTGCATTGACAATTCTTCTCATAGATAATTAGACTTTTTCTTCCCAACACAGCAAAAAACAACTGTTTAAAATTCAGCCCTCCTTATATTATTTGTAATACAATTGTGTCCTTTAATACAAGCAGTCAGAAATATGAACTGTACCTCTTATTTTACCTGCTCAAAGAAAACACTCTTTTTGAATGTTTTAAACAAAACTCAAATACATCCACAAAAGACAACATGAGCATTTATAGCAAATACACTAATGTAAATATTCTCCCTAGAAGTGAAATAGTGGCTCGTGCTGTATACCTTCTTCAGTGTCAGTAAAAGACTGTCCAGTAAACTCACAAGCAGTGAATTGTGCATAATTATCTGCTTTTTAATTAGCAGGAATGTTTTACTTACTCGCCCTCAACTCCTTCGCCATAGTATTCTCCCGCGACATCACATATAGGAGATAAATGACGTCAGTACATAATAACTGGTTATGATCTATTACTGAACCGATATCGAATTGTACTGAGCAAACAATTAATTTTGACACCCCTAATATCAGGATATCTTCTGTTAAGATGTTTTCCCCCAAAACATTAAGTCCAGGACCCTCCACTGACCAGCACCTGACCTGTGTTTTACTGAGGACCACAACTATCTTGGCTTACAAAGCACTTTGGCTTGGTTAAAATAAATTAATTAATTAATTTTAAAAATTATAATAATAAATATATAAAAAGCATAACAGTATTGAATTTCCTATCGCTCCTGCATAATCTACAAATTAGACAAATCGTGTGGTTTCTGTTTTTCATGTACAGCCCTGTGGACTCACTTTGCTGAGATGGCATCGCTGCGGGTCTTCAGACTGTTGAACATGGCCTTCTGGTTTGGTGGGACCCTCTCTGCAAAAGCCAGCCAATCAATGGCCTTTACGGCTGCACGTCTTCCTGCCATTTCTATGCTCCTACAAAAACATTTTAATTCAGAGGTGGTTATTATGAACATGACAAAGACCTGGCAGAAGTTAAGCCAAAACTATCAAGTATGTGCAAAGCCAACTCTATAAGCAACTACTCCAAGAAAAAAAAAAGAAAACATTTCATGCATAAGTCAATTTTTTATTTGTTTTTTTTTTTTTTTTTCATTTTGGGTTTTAACAAAGTGTTTTCTTAAGTCTAATGGAAAGACAACATCCAAAATTTCAGTTAGCACAATGTATTAATTTGTGTCTGTAGATTTAATTTACTGTACATGTATATATTTTTAGGATTGCCTTCTCAAAATTATTTTTTTTCTTTGCACAGAGCCATAAATCTCCACACCAGCAGCAGTTACATTCACCGAACTTCACAGTTGTATTAATATCTGTATTCTGAAGGTTTTTATACACACTAATGTTCATAATTTACCTAATTACGCATATACACATTTAAAAAATGTGTGAAATATTATTTATTTTTTGGGCACACTGTTACTGAATTATGAAGTAATAAAAAGGCATACCTCAAGTCCCCTTTGTAAAATCCTTCAACTAAAATAATAATAATACATAACCTGATTTAATTCAAAGTCAAAATGTCTGTGCTATAGAAATTTATTCAACTTGGTGTGCGTTTAACAAAATAAAGCCTCATTTGAGTAACTAAACTAAACGTAATATTTTAGCAAACTTGCAATGCAAAACAGTTTGTAATTCTTAAAACAGTCATTTATAGCGATAACTAGTTTTTTAACGATTCCCCTTGCCTTGATTATTAATAATTTAACGTGAAGCATTATATAGCAAGACATATTTTAACATTTGTTATTATTATACAAAAATAATCGTGAATGTTTAGATATTATATAGGAACATTTGTGAATAACGTTACACGAGTTAATTAGCTATAAGGTTGCTCTCTTTTTGCATTTAAACAGTTCTCATAACAACAATTTAGATGCTTTCAATTTTGATTACAGGTATCTGGCTAATTAAAACAACAAAAATGAAAATCCTTCTCTAACACAGAGAGAAGTCAACAAGACAAGGTCAGCGTGTTGCGAGATGACAAATACAACTATATTAACATCACGTCATGTCTCATAAATAGGAGGCTACATCCTAATATTAATTGTTATGTCGAGTAAAGATAACAGGGCCTGTAAGTATTAGTAAATGACGGAATCTTAACCGTACTTACTGCTCAAGGATCAAGCCGCTGCAATGACAGAAGCGTGATGGCGGCCGGAGAGCGGAAACGCGGTTAAGAAAACCACGCTCCTCATTGACACCCAGCGGTTTGGAGAGGAACTGCAGCTTTTCTAAATACAGCACACTGTTCTACACTCTACAATAACATGTGGATTACAAGCGAGTCCACTAGAGGGCAGGAAACAGACGTATCTAGATTATTATTTCACCCATTATTTTTGTGCAATTTACACAGCCTTTACTTGATTCAAACCTTTATGATTTTCTTTCTTCTGTACTATTTTGAAGAAAGTTGGAAACTGTTAATTTAACTTACATATTTGTTTTGCCTACTATGGAAGTTGATTTTGAAAGATATGAAGATTTTAATGCTTGTTTGCTGGTTTAAGCTCTTGCTGGTCATGAGCTGGTGTAAGCTGTTTTTTTGCAGGTCATGATTATTCATTCATTCATTCATTCATTCATTCATTTTCTTTTCGGCTTTGTCCCTTTATTAATCAGGGGCCGACACAGTGAAATGAACCGCCAACTTACCCAGCATATGTTTTAAGCAGCAGATGCCCTTCCAGCTGCAACCCGTCACTGGGATACACCCATACACTCTCATTAAGACATACACTACGAAAAATTTAGTTTACCCAATTCACCTCTAGCGCATGTCTTTGGCCTTGTGGGAGGAAACCAGAGCACCCACAGGAAACTCACGCCAACATGGGGAGAATATGCAAACTCCACACAGAAATGCCAACTGACCCAGCCAAGGCTCAAACCAGCGACCTTCTTGCTGTGAGGCGACAGGGCTTCTCAATGAGCCACTGTGTTGCCCTGTCATGTTCATTCATTAATTCATTTTCTTTTAGCTTAGTCTTATTTATCAGGGGTCAACACAGAACCAACCAAATGTTCCCAATATTTGATTTATTAAAAATTATAAGAGCATGCTTAAACATATTATCATTAATGTTATTATTAATAATCAATCCACCCATCTGTTGCCTGCTGCTCATCTGGGGCCCGTCGCAGGGACAGCCATCTTAAAAGAGAACCCCAGATCTCCCTCTTCTCAGACACTTCCTCCAGATCCTCTGGGGGAACACCTTCATAGATTAGGTAAGGGTCCAGGGGGGATCCTAAACAGATGACCAAGCCACCTCAACTGGCTTCTCTAAATGTGGCTCTACTCAGAGTTCTTCCTGGGTGACAGAGCTTCTCAGCATATCACTAAGGGTGAGCTTTTGACAGGAAACTCATTTCAGATGCTTGTATTATCTCATACCTCATACTCCCAGAGCACCCACCCCATAGTCCACAAAGTGTACATGGACTGGACTGGACTGGTGAACTCTCGCAAACCCTCGAGCACCCTGTAGAGCACAGATGTCAAAGCCAGTTCCTGGAGGGCCGGAGCTCTGCACAGTTTAGTTCCAACCTTAATTAAATGCACCTGATCAAACTAATTTAGTCATTCAGGATTGTTTGAAACCTACAGGTATAGGTGTGTTGAAGCAGGGTTGGAACTAAACTGTGCAGGGCTGCGGCCCTCCAGGAACTGGCTTTGACACCTGTGCTGTAGAGGGTATAGTGCTGGTCCAGTGTTCCACAGCCTGGCTTAAAACTGCATTGTTCCTCCTGAATCTAAGATTCTACTATCGTCCAGATTCTTCTCTCCAGTACCCTGGCAAAACCATTTCTGGGGAGGGTGAGAAATGTGATCCACTCTCCAGTCCCCCTTCTTTAGTATGGGAACCACAACCCCAATTGTCCAGTCCAGAGTGTCCATGGTGTTGGTTATAGACAAATTGTGACTAGAACAGAAACTCAATAACATAACACCACCTCTCAATCACGCTTTCCAAGGTTTGGCATTGCCCACCAGTAAGTCCTCCAGTTAAATGATGAGTCCCCAGTTGGAACACTAGTACCTTTTCAAAGGACTCCAAGAAGGTTGGGTACTCTGCGCTGCTGTTTGGCCCGAAAGCACAAACTACACTGAGAGACCTTTCACATAGGCACAGGAAGCGACCCTCTTGTTCACAGAGGAAAACTCAAAATGATGGCAGCTGAGCTCGAAAGCTATAAGCAGACTCACACCTGCCTGCCATTTTTTGCTGTGGGCAACTCCAGAGTAGAAGAGAGACCAGCCCTTCTTGAGAAGTTGAGCTCCAGAGCCCAAAATGTGTGTGGAGATGAGACTGACTATTTCTAGTTGGTACAGTTTAACCTCCTGCACAAGCTCAGACTCGTTCCATCCCACTGAGGTGACATTCCATGTCCCAGAGCCAGTTTCTGTGTCCAAAGATCAGGTCGTCATGGCTCTGGCCTTCGACCATTACCTAATCCACATTGCACAGGTCCTTTACGACTCCACCTGCAGGTGGTGGGCCTACTGGAGTAATAATAATAATCCTAATCATTTTTCAATGTCAATTTTCATTTTTTCAACCATCTCCAGGTTGGAGGAAAGTCTTTACCCCAGTAGTTCAAGTGTCTTGGGGTTTTGTTCACGAGTAAGGGAAGGATGGAACGGGAGACAGACAGGCAGATTGGTGCAGTGATAGTAGTAAAGAAGCTGAACCGAAAGGCAAAGTTCTCAATTTACGGGCCAATCTATGTTCCTACTCTCATCTATAGTCATAAACTTTGGGTCATGACTGAAAGGACAAGATCTCGGACATAAGCGACTGAAATGAGTTTTCTTTGCAGGGTGGCAGCAGGGCGCATGCTTATAGATAGGGTGAGGAGCTCTGTCACCCAGGAGAAGCTCAGAGTAGAGCCACTACTCCTCCACATCGAGAGAAGTCAGCTGAGGTGGCTCAGGCATCTGTTTCAGGTGCTTCCTGGATGGGGATGTTCCAGGCATGTCCCACCGAGAGAAGGCCTCGAAGAAGACCCAGGACACACTGGAGGGACTATTTCTCTCAGCTGGCCTGGGAATGCCTCGGGATCCCCCTGGAGAAGCGGGAGGAAGTGTCTAGAGAGAAGGAAGTCTGGGATTTTCTCCTTAGACTTCTGCCCCCATGACTCGGCTCCAGAAAAGAGGATGAAAATGAATGGATGAATTAATTTTTCAATGCTGTGTCAATTTAAAATATTAAGATTATAAAATATAAGATTTTTTTTTTCCAGGAAATAATACTTATATTTATAACAGATGTCATTTATAAACTGTGATTTCAGCATAATATCTTTAGTCTCACATTGTCATTCAGAAATACAAAAATGTAGCATTTGTATTTTTCTTTTTAATTAAAAATACAGTTTAATACAATTGAGCAGTCATAGAAACTGTTTTTGTAATATTAACTGTCACCTGTGTGTCTGAATAAAAGTAGGCCTATTTTTATTTCATTAAAAAAAATCAACTACAAAGGAGCCGTCACGGTGGTGCAGTGGGTAGCACGATTGCCTTACAGCAAGAAGGTCGCTGGTTCGAGCCTCGGCTGGGTCAGTCGGCATTTCTGTGTGGAGTTTGCATGTTCTCCCCGGGTTCGCGTGGGTTTCCTCCGGGTGCTCCGGTTTCCCTCACAAGTTCAAAGACATGTGCAATACAGTAGGTGAATTGGGTAGGATAAATTGTCTGTAGTGTATGAGTGGGAATGAATGTGTATGGATGTTTTCCAGTGATGGGTTGCAGCTGGAATAGCATGCGCTGCATAAAACATATGCTGGATAAGTTGGCGGGTCATTCCGCTGTGGCGACCACAGATTAATAAAGGGACTAGCCGAAAATAAAATGAATGAATGAACAAAGGTTTCAACAGTGTAGCCAAGGCTGTATGACAACAACAACAAAAAAAATAATTTCAGTCAGTTGCAACAAATTATAATTTCGAAATAAAAACAAGCAGACCTAGGCCTATCCATTCATCAGCAAAACAAAACAAACATTAAAATAAAACAATGATTGACACGCATATTTTAACTTACCCCTTAACATTAATATTATGCCATAATAATAAGTCTGCTTCAAGAAAACGAAAAAAAGCAAGAAAAAAAAAAACATGAAAACATCTTATCTTATCATGAAAACGGGATGCTCTTTGTTGAGGTGGGTGGGATTGACGAAACTGTCACTGTCATGCTATTACGTCAGAGTTCAATATCGTGGCAAAGGGGCAAGGATGAAAAAAAAAATCATGATGGAGTTGATAAAGTACAGTCACGAGCTCCCTGTAATCCCGTCTCCATCGCAGCGCTGCCCGCAGGGAGAGTCGCGCGTCCCCGCAGCGCCAGAGCTCCGCGTGCCGTTCACCGCGCGGGTCACGCAGGGCCGGACAGGGCGAGCGAGCGGTCAACAACAGGACCACTACACGTCAAGCACAGATGACCACCAGCTCCTAAAGGTGAGGGGAGAATCATAATAATAAAACTGCTGGCTGCTTTTTTTAGAGGAGCTTTATCACACGGATGAGTAGCCGCGCGCGAGTACAACAGGTGTGTTGATTTCATCTCATTATCTCTGCTTTGATGCTGGTGGTAGGATTTGTGTTATAAAAGTGAGATAAACGGTAACCTATAGTTTAAAGAATAAATGTTGCTTTTATGTGTGTTATGATGAAATTAATTAAGTGTGCCAACTGTTATTGTATTAAACAACCAACCTGTAGCGCGCGCAGTTTGTTCATGGAGAGACGGCGAAGAATATTAAGCGGGATAAAAACATAATTGTCGGTTGCTTACAGTTATTCAAAGGTCCGTGTGGATCTACCAGTGCCCTCAGGAGCTGTTATGCTTGTATGTGCGTGTGATGCTGTGAAACCGAAAAGAAAGAGGAGGAATTTAGAAACTCTAAAGAAACGTTGCTTTAATAAGCGCTTAGAATTAATCGCGTTATTATTCAGTCAAGTTGTATTCGTCAGTAGCTTGATCAATTTAAAAAAATTTGATGTATCAGAAAGTTTTTTTTCTTATTATTATTCATTCATTCATTCATTTTCTTTTTGGCTTAGTCATTTTATTAATCCGGGGTCGCCACAGCGGAATGAACCGCCAACTTTTCCGCAGCGGATGCCCTTCTAGCTGCAACCCATCTCTGGGAAACATCCATCCACACACACTCACACTCATACACTATGGACAATTTAGCCTACCCAATTCACCTGTACCGCATGTCTTTGGACTGTGGGGGAAACCAGAGCACCCGGAGGAAACCCACGTGAATGCAGGGAGAACATGCAAACTCCACACAGAAACGCCAACTGACCCCGCCGAGGCTCGAACTAGCGACCTTCTTGGTGTGAGGCGACAGCACTACCTACTGCACCACTGCGTCGCCCAATTTTTTATTAATTATTATAAAAATTATTTTGTATTGGTTTATTATAAAGACACAGTTGTGATACTGAAAATTTGGGGATGTGCATAGGTGATGCAGTATTATCAAAATATTAATTAAACAATTGAAAAAGACCCCCGGCTAGGTCAGTTGGTATTTCTGTGTGGAGTTTGCATGTTCTCTCCGTGTTCGCATGGGTACCTCTGGGTGCTCCGGTTTCCCCCACAGTATAAAGACATGCGCTATACAGTAGGTGAATTTAATAAGCTAAATTGGCCATAATGTATGTGTGTGAATGCAAGATTGTATGGGTGTTTTCCAGTGTTGGGTTGTGGCTGGAAGGGCATCCGCTACGTAAAATATATGCTGGATAAGTTGGAGGTTCATTCCGCTGTGGGGACTCCAGATTAAAAAGGGATTAAGCCGAAAAGAAAATATTGCAAAAAATATATATAAAACTACAACCTACAAAATTTCAACCAAATTTTAAAAATTTTTTGCTTCTCTTGATTTTTCCTCTTTTTTAAAAAATTTGTATTTAATAATTTTCTATAACATTTAAATTGCGGTGCACTATTTTTGGACCATTATCATAAGTTATTTTGTTAGATAAGCTCCACAAATATAATCTTGTATAGCTTCCTTTTAAAAATATGAATTTAAAAAATTTGTGAGGGGTGTACTTATATATGCTGAGCACTGTATATATATATATATATATATATATATATATATATATATATATATATATATATATATATATATATATATATATATATATATATATATATATATATAGGGCAACGCAGTGGCGCAGTAGGTAGTGCTGTTGCCTCACAGCAAGAACGTCGCTGGGTTGCAGGTTCGAACCTCGGCTGGGCTGGGTCAGTTGGCGTTTCTGTGTGGAGTTTGCATGTTCTCCCTGCGTTTGCATGGGTTTCCTCCGGGTGCTCCGGTTTCCCCCACAGTCCAAAGACATGCAGTACAGGTGAATTGGGTAAGCTAAATTGTCCATAGTGTATGAGTGTGAATGTGTGTGTGGAAGTTCCCAGAGATGGGTTGCGGCTGGAAGGGCATCCGCTGCGTAAAAATCGTGCTGGATAAGTTGGCGGTTCATTCCGCTGTGGCGACCCCGCAAGGGACAAAGCCGACAAGAAAATGAATGAATGAATATATATATATATATATATATATATATATATATATATATATATATATATATATATATATATATATATATATAAATATTAGCATTTTTTGAGGGTGTACATTTATTTATTATGCAAAAAGTTATGTATATAAAGTAAGAAATGCAAGTAAGTGTACTTTCCAAACATTTGTTCTATAAAATCCCTTTGACATGTCATCTTAAACCACAAAAGCAGTCATATGGGCTAATTTTTGGAATCCAGATTTATACACCATCTAGCTGGAAGCTGAATAAATAAGCTTTTCGTTGGTGTGTACAGTTTGTTAGGGGTGGACAACATGAAACTATTTGAAAATCTGGAATCTGATGGTTCCAAAAAATCTAAATATTGAAAAAATCGCCTTTTAAAGTTGTCCAAATTAAGTTCTTTAATACACATTACTAATCACAAAATAAGGTTCCCTATAAATACAGTTGAAAGTTAACAGTTTACTTAACTTTATAATGATTTTTGGCATAAAACTAAATAAATAAATACAGTTAAATTCAAAATTATTAGCCCTTCTGCAAATTGTTTTTCTTTTTCAAATATTTACCAATTGATGTTGAACAGAGCAGAATTTTTCACAGTATTTTCTAGAATATTTTTTCTTCTGGAGAAAGTGTAATTTTTTTTTTCATTTTTTAAATTGAATTTTTTTCAAAAACATTAAGGTCATAAGGTCTAATAATACTAATATTACTAATAATTTTGTCTTCAACTGTAGTATATAATTTTGGTCTGTACAATGACTTTTCCTGCAAACATAACTGTGGTATTGTGGGGTCGCACATGTGCTTAGATTGTAAAACAGTATGGATGTTAATTTGCTAGCTGTGTCTTCCCTGTAGGTCTTTGAGTGAGGAGAAACAATGACGGAGGGTGTGGAGGTTCATCAGTCCCCGTTGAACACTACTGTAACCCGATGCAGAGCATCTTCTCTGCAGGCCTTTGAGACCACTGATGCAGCCAGCTGCGAGTCTGAGGAGCCAGACCAACATGAAGAAGAAGAGCAGTCCTCCTCCACCCTTCCAGAAGAGCAGCACTGTTCAACTGGAGGACCAGCAAATGCACAGCTGGCTCCTGATGGAGGCTGGGGTTGGGTGGTCGTTGCTGCCACAATTCTGGTCTTAGCCATGACTCTGGCGTTCCCGTCCTGCATTGGGATATTTTACACCGAGCTGCAGAGTGACTTCCATGCCAGCAACACCGAGACGTCATGGGTGCCGGCCATCATGATGGCAGTGCTGCACGCATGCGGTAGGGAGAATCTTTGATTCATGTGTTTTGCCATGCAATCTTTACAGCTCTCTCGCATTTACACTCACCACAGGCTAGATACAGTACCTGAGACAAACACTTCTATCAAGTTACTGTCATTAATCAGTTATGCAACGCTGATCTGTTTCGTAACAAGAAAGATAAACATGTACTGAGGTCACAGGGTGACAGTGGGATTTATGGCCATCTTAAAGCAATAGAGCAACCAAAATAATGATAAATTGTAGTTAAATTTCTCACCGTCAGGTCATTGAGGTTCTAGGTGATTTGTAACATTTAACTCATTAGCTATGTTTGATTTGATTTATTTAGTTCAAACTAAATATCAAACACCTAAAACAATTCTTCCAACAAAATACATTTCATCATAATCAACAAAAATAATGTATCCATATACACTTACAGTTTTTCTCAGAGGCTTTGGTGCACTTCTCACAACACTATTTACATTTGCACAACAGTTAATGCATTTCTCAAAACAATTAATACAAACTGCAAAACCTAGTTGATAACCTGCAAAAGCGTGTCACTTGCTCAAAATGGAGAGCTCATTCCTCAAAAGCAAGTATTGATGTCAATGAAAGTGTCTGTGTCATCAAGATAAAAGTCCTGCCACCATTGTTTATGAACAAGACAGTCAAATGGCTTTGTCGTGTTTTTATTATGACAGTTCACTCTGTAATTGTTTTCCAATGCAAAAAAAGTCAGATTTTGGTGACACGTCCTAAAAATGCTCAAGACAGCACTATATACTATTTGCACAGCCATTTGAAAACTACAGTAAAGTTAGACATCACTGTACAAGACACTGAATATGTACTGTATGTTTCACATTCTTACTGCATTTGCTCTTTGATATTCTAATTTATTCACAGCATTGTGCATAAGAATAAACACACCCTTATTTACAACAAACATAAATTCCGAATGGGTAGAGCTGTGCACAACTGTAAACAATATTGCAGTACATATTGGACCTGAGCCTACAACATACATACGTCTGTAAATCGTTAATAAAATTGTTCTATTTAGAAGATATTTTCAGGAAAAAAAAAGATTTAAAGATTTTTTATAAAATTTGCTTGACAGATTTTGACAACTAGTTTAACATTTGTGTATGTAATGACTCAAGTAATGAAATGAGGACTATTAGTTTTATATGGAATGACTATTCAGCATCCACAAGTTTAGTTAATTTTGGCTGACATGACATGATAATGTTATAAAACAGCAGAGAGTTGTATGAAAGTAATTGATGCATGTTCAAAAACATTTGCAATTTGTTGGAAGGAATGAGAAACTGCTACTATGATGTGCACAAATGACTAATTGTTTTGAGAAAAACTGTTGTGCAAATGTAAATAGTCGTGTGAGAAATACACCAAAGCCACTGAGAAAAACTGTAAAATAACAAATGAATTTATAGTTGCCGGTTTGAAATGGAGCAGGATGAAGCACAAGATTATTAATATTTCCATCTAAAGATGCGAATTAGACATGTACAGTACACAACTGCAATATCTGTTACCATCCGATGAGTCGAAAAGAACAAAATCTTTACTTCCTGAAAAACTGGCATTAGATAGATAGATAGATAGATAGATAGATAGATAGATAGATAGATAGATAGATAGATAGATAGATAGATAGATAGATAGATAGATAGATAGATCGAAAGAAAGAAAATTAAATGCAATGACATTTAAAATTTCTTTTAGAGGTCAGAGACAACTCTTTTTAAGCACAAATGCTCTTAATGAACCACTTTGATGATAGACATTGGCTGAGGAATTTTAGATTGACCAAAACAACATTTCAGATATTTTACAATGTGGTCGCTCTGTTGGTTTGTCCATTAACGCCGTCCCATCACGTTCAGTTTTGATTTGACTTTTAGGAAGCACTTACTAGAATTTATTCTGAAAAATGTGTTTGCTCTCATGTGCATTTTTTCTTACCATATGAAAAGTTTATCCTACTTTATCTTTTGGTCCAAGACGCTTAATTATAGCTAAGCAGTAAGGCTGCTTGATTCATAAACGCATAATCGTATTTGTTTTGGTCAATATTGCTATCATGATTATCTAAAGCAGGGTTGTCAAACTCAGTTCCTGGAGGGCCGCAGTTCATTCGCAGTTAGTTTCATTCCTAATTTAACACATCTGATTAAACTAATTGAGCCCTTCAGCCTGTTGTTAAAGTTGTTTGAAACATACCGGTAATGCTGCGGTCATACTAGAGTTTGAGCTTGCGAAATTCTGTTGTACGGCGCTGCGAAAAGGGGTGAGATTAAACAAGATGATTAGACATTAAATAAAGTGAGCGATTGGTCCATGTGTTAAATTTCTGTCCAGAGAGGTCATGTTTTGATCTTCGATTGGTCTCACGCAAGCATGTGATGCAGTTTCGTAGGTCAGAGTTCACCAAGCTTGAACTTTCCAGCTCAGCGAACTGCGAAACTTGTCGCACGAGCTTGCGTTTCCGGTCTGATGCATTCGCTTGTGTATGAAAGAAAGTCTATGGGAAGAAAAGTGCAGTGTGACAATAGCTTTAGTGTGTTGGAGAAAGGATGGAACTAAACTGTGCAAGACTAAACCCTCCAGCATCTTAAGGAACTTTAGGAACTAAACCCTACAGAAAAAAAGTTATATATATGACCATAACACTAGCTAAAAACAAAGAAACTGTGCTTTAAGAATAGTCTTCACTATAAGAATTAAACTTGATTTGTTTCTAAATAAAACTAAAGTCCTTCAGTCAAGAGCAGTGAGTGATTTTGTCCTTAAATAATAATGATAAGCAGGAATATAGTTCACTTTCACTTTAAGAGCCACATGGATCCAGTTTATGTTCATGCATTACACAAAAAAAGTGTTTATGTGAATAATCAATAAGCACCGTGTTTTGACATATTTTTGCATGTATTTAACCATTTAGGTGCACAGTTTTAGCTTAGAGATTATTTTACATGTTCATATTCTGCTCCTTCTCTGAGGCAACAGCACAAGTTCTATTTCAACCGTTTAAAAACAACAACAAATCTCAATAAATAAAGCCCATTCCATGCTGCAAAAGTCAACAATTTCATGATTTACAAAATCATTAGCTTCAATACACAATCTCAGCAAACAGCCCTGAATGCATTTAATGACTGTCTGGAGCACACACTTCCTGTTCCAAAGTGATGCTCACCAAATGTTGAGAGTCTATAAATAGTCAATAATATGTGAATTAAAGGTCATAATGTTCAGTTTCTTGCAATCGGATTGATTATTTCAAATAAACCTCAGTGTAGAGTCAGAAGTCACAGATATTAATTTTGTTTTGTCTGTATATGTCTCTTGAAGTACCAAGTTGACTTCCATTGTATGAATCATCAAGGACCACAGTTTCAGCAAAAAAAATATATATATATATACATATATACATATACCTAATGTAACTAAAGAGAAGAGATCTCCGACATCCATTTTGAGCTTCAAAATCAAAAGTAGCCCACGTGCTCTGTCAGGACACATGGGAACAGATGTACACTGATAAATCACTACATAGGGAAATACATCCAGTGTTTGCACAGTCAGTCCAGCTCAAAGGAAAGCTGACATGGTGAAAAGGATTTGGAAGACTGGCATTTTTATTCAGCTTAATGCAGCTCAGTATTTGTTACTAGGCAGCTGTGCACGAGGACAAAGTACACCTGATATGCAAACATTACAGTCCATTACCATACCATAACATGTAAGACATTGTACACACTGTAAATAAATCCAATTAGATTTATTATTATTTGAAAAAATCACAATATATATTCATCATTTAAATACCTTGCTGTTTTAATTAAACAGCAGTTAACATTCACTCTCACCGGCCACTTTATTAGGTACACCTGTCTAACTGCTGACAAAAACTGTACTCACTGAGTTCACTGTACTCAAATGGCCTCCACAGTCACCAGAACTCAATTCAATAGAGCACCATTGGGATGTGATGGAACGGGAGATTCGCATCATGGATGAGCAGCCAACAAATCTGCAGCAACTGTATGATGCTATATGTCAATATGAACCAAAATCTCTGAGGAATATTTCCTGAACCTTGTTGAATCTATGCCTTGAAGGATTAAGGCAGTTCTGAAGGCAAAAAAGGGCCCAACCTGGTACTAGTAAGGTGTACTTAATAAAGTGGCTAATGAGGGTGTATATATATATATATATATATATATATATATATATATATATATATATATATATATATATATATATATATATATATATATATATATATATATATATATATATATATATATATAGTCAAGCTTGAAATGATTCATAATTCAAAGGAAAATGATTTTAATAAAAATTAAAAAATGTATAAACTAAACTAACTAAAATTAACTAAAACAAAATGACAACAATGACAAACATACACCAACATTACTAAAACTTTCAAATTAAATTGTAAAGGAATAAAACAACAACTTTTAATAAAATGGCAGTAGCTACTTAAAATGCAGATGTTAAAAAGTGTTAAAACCTAAACACTATACTGTCTCAAAGTATGGGTTTAGTAAGAATGAAATCATTTATTTGATTAAAAACACAGTAAAAATGTAATACTTTAAAAGGTAACACTTTATTTTGATGGTCCATTTGAGTATTAGACTGTCTGCTCAATATCTGCTGATACTGCTCCTTCAACAGACATTTAACTGACTATAAGAAACTTTGCAAGTACATGTCAACCTACACTAACCCTAACCCCAACCCCAACCTAATAGTCTACTAATAATCGAATGAGAATCAATTGCATGTAGATGCAATGTAAGTTAATTCAGCAAACAGACCATCAAAATAAAGTATGACCCTTTAAAATAATAGAGCAGTCATGAATTCATTATTCTATAAAAACCCTTTACTGCAAGGTAAAAAAAATAAAATAAATAAATCTCTCTCTTTCCGTCTCACCATGGTATTTTAAACTTTGGTGATCATAGTAATACACACATATAGGCACATTGCACATGTGTGGAGTAAGTCAAAATAATGAGAAGATTTCTTGTTATTTTGAGAAAGTTTCTTATTATTTTTGAGAAGTTAAGTCATTATGAAAAAGCAAGTCATTACAACAAGAAATATTTAATTATAATGAAAAAGTCATAGTTTTGAGAAAATATTGAATTATTACCAGAAAGTACGTGTCATTATGTGTCATTATTATGAGAAAGATAGTCATATGAGAAAATAAGTCAGTATTATGAGTCATGTCATATGATAAGTCGTAATTTTTACTTAATGTCATAATTTAGTTTTTTAAGTCATAATATTGACTTTTTATCTTCTAAAGCTTATAAAGAATTTCAACATTTTAAGGCATGATCTTTTTCTTCTTTACCTAGCAGAAATGGGTACTTTTTAACAAATTAAAGGATTCTCACTACTCACAATACAATAAGAAGAAATACAATAGAAGTCAATAGCTACCGGTTTCTAACATTCTTCAAAATATCTTCTTTTGTGTTCATCAGGAAAATAAAAGAAAATCGGTTTTGGAACAAGTAGAGGGTAAAGAAATAATGACAGAGTTTTCATGTGTTGTTGAACTACCACCTGCAGTACATACTGTACAGTATCTTTAAAAACAAGTCTGAGCTGTAGTGAAGAAACACATACATTACACGTTGTGTGTAGTGAATATGTGAAGCGAAATGCTTGTGTTGGGTCAGAGAGCTCTTGAGTCTGGCAGGAGGTTGTTATTATATTCCCGACCTGGCTCAGGAACAGCCGTTCTCTGTGAGAAATGTTTATTAATCTTTCTAGCCCTTTTTTTTGCTGTCTGCAGGAAATGTTCCTGCCAAAGACAATGTTAAGGTGATCCTGTGAGTTTGTTTTCATGCGGTGCCGTGACGCTCAGAGCATTCATTTAAGAAGGGCAAATGTTCAATCTCCCTCGAGGTTTTAAAGAGCTTGAAGTAATTTGCCCTGTACTAAGTCTTGTTCTCAGTGGGTGCGAAGTGTCAAATCAAATCAAGTTTCCTGTTTAACAAAAACAGGTAAAGGTAAAGTAATGATAATATGCTCTGACCCTTGTTTCCACTATCTGGTGTCATGATATCCTCTCGTCTGATGACATATAACTCAATTTGTTTAAGAGATGTTTAACTTTTTCTAATCCCAGATTAATGTGCAAAGAAATCTAGAAGTAAGCCGGATATCCTCAAGTGTAATTTCAGAACATTCCTCTGTTTATTTATTTGAGTTTGGGACAGGATCACAGTTTGTCCGCTTGAGAGGATTAGCTGATCTACTGACAAGCTTACTAGTAACATAACTAAAATGTACTTTTATTTCAAAAATAATTTTTAATTACAACACTTTTTACATATTATATTTTAGCCCTTAAAGGAACAGTTACCCCATAATTTACTCACCATCAAGCCATCCTCAGTGAATGACTTTTTTCTCTCAGACGAACATATTTAAATTTCATCCTGGCTCTTCCATGCTGCATAATGGTGTTAGGCGGAGACTTTTATTTTGAAGCTTACAATAGTGCATAAATATGTCATCAAACAAACCCATACGCCACTAGGGGGTTAACATATATCTTGTGAAGCTTATGTTCCTAAAATGCTTCTTTATTTTAACTCCAATCTTTCATCAGTCAAATGCATGTTGTGCATGACTGACGTATACAACGTTTGACGTGTGACATAAGACATTCGGTGCGTTCGACTTCATGCAGCGCTACGCAGATCAATCGAAATCTGTCTTAAAGCGGTGCATGCCGGTTAGAAATTTTGGCCGGATTGATGCTGCGCTGATGCCATGTGACTGTCACAGCGCTCCGAGATCAGACAACTGATTCAGCCTGTGCAGCATCTGAAGAGCATCTGCAGGACCTGCAATGACGACACTGATGTTACACGATTGGCGGAGTTCACCGCAGGACAACAACCACGTGTGTTTTGGGTTTATTATTGGACAAATTCCATCTCACACACTTCAAAACAAACAATTAACTTTTCATACCCTCTCTATCTTATACACGTCATGCCTATTAATATATATAAGACTATATAATTTGTTAATAATTATATGTAATTATATAATAATTTGTTCATAATGACTAGAATGTTTGCACAGGTTTATTCTGCCTTTTTATACAGACTACTGTATTCAGCCCCATCAACGATTTAAATGATATATTTTAGTAAATAACCTAAATATTAACCCAAATAAGTTTTACAGACTTGTAATAAAATAATTATCATCGTTGATCCTGACACCCCTATGAAGATTTCTTAACAAATTAAGTAAAAAAATATTTTATTAAATATAAAAATATTTGATTATAAAATATTTTATTTCTTGTCAAGCCGCTTATGCAGAAATGTTAAAAGTGACATTGATGTACCTGCTCTTTCTGGGAAATTTCTACTAAGTGTAGCTCATTTATTTTGGTCCTTTTGTTCAATCTATTTGGATTAAAGTGCTTTTTTAAAAATGCTTTCATTATCCAAAATAATCTTAATCATTGTTTAAGACTTAATCAAAACACCTTGTTTTGGGTTTTACACTAATATATATTGGAAAGTTTTATATCTATAAATGTAAATAAATGTAAACCCTTTTTAGCATATTCAAACAAGCACTGGAACTGTCACGATCACCAGCGATCTTCTCCCCTTAGATCGCTGGTTTACATGCACAAACACCCATGGACTACAAATCTGCCACCTAATGGACTACATTTCCAAACATGCACTACTCTGACATCACACACAACCGGTTACTCATCTCCACTGATTGCACACACACCACTGGAGGCTTGTCAAGACTGATTGCACTCAACATATAAGCAGCACACACACTCATTTCAGTGCCAGTCTTGTTCATCTGTTCACAGTGTCAATTCTAAGCGTTTCCTTGTTTTGTCTTTGTCGTGTTTGGACCCTCGCCTTGATTCTCTGTTTCTGCCTGTCTGCTGCCATCCCTGTGACCTTTTTTTGACTACGACTCTGGATTGTCCTCATACATCTGTTTGCTCCTGTACTGATCATTGCTTGTCTGACCATCCCTTTAAATAAACCTGCATTTGGATCCGCATCCTGTTGTCAGCATCCATCCTTGGTTACAGGAACAGTATTGACATACCATTCAACATCAAGAGTGGTTTAAACCAAGAATGTGTGCTTATTGTTTTGTTTAAAAGGCATATTCGTTGATATTTATTTGCTTATTATGTGCTCTCTTGTTTTCCCCGTATTTCTCATGCGTTTGTTATATAGGCTAATTCATAATTCCCTTATTGTTTAAAAATGTACTATAGTTTGTAGAGACTGTATTCTGTTGTATGTGTACTGTAAATCTTTTGTTGTTATTGCAATAAATAAACAAATAAATAAATGATCACGCCATGTGATCGGTCATCATGACAGCAGCTACTTTGAGCCCCGAAGTTTCCGGTTTGACAGCTCCGTTTTCAACTCTGCCCCCGCCTGTGCTCGGCTAATCTCGTTGATTGCTGGCTGTAGCTGTGCTTCATGTTGAACGCACCTACATTGGTAGCAGAAGCTTCAGGATAAATGGGTCCTTTGGGAATCATATAACACACAGTTTGTTTACCACAGAAGACGATGATAAAGGAAAACTTGGTATCTACCTGTCTTGGTATAGGCTTGGTGTCACTGTGTAATGTTTATATATATATATATATATATATATATATATATATATATATATATATATATATATATATATATATATATATATATATGTTTATATATATATATATATATGTTTATATATATATATATATATGTTTATATATATATATATATATATATATATATTTTTTTTTTATACAGTGCATCCGGAAAGTATTCATAGCGCTTCATTTTTTCCACATTTTTTATGTTAGTCTTAATCCAAAATGGATTAAATTAATTTATTATTCTACACACAATACCCCATAATGACAATGTGAAAAAAGTTTTTTTGAAATTGTTTCAAATTTATTAAAAATAAAAAACAAATCACATGTACATAAGTATTCACAGCCTTTGCTCAATATTTTGTTGATGCACCTTTGGTAGCAATTACAGCCTCAAGTCTTTTTGAATATGATGCCACAAGCTTGGCACACCGATCTTTGGGAATTTTTGCCTATACCTCTTTGCAGTACCTCTCAAGCTCTATCAGGTTGGATGGGAATGGACGGTGTACAGCCATTTTCAGATCTCTCCAGAGATGTTCAATAGGATTTAATTCTGGGCTCTGGTTGGGCCACTTAAGGACATTCACCGAGTTGTTGTGAAGCCACTCCATTGATATTTTGGCAGTGTGCTTTGTGTCATTGTCCTGCTGGAAGATGAACCATCGCCCCAGTCTGAGGTCAAGTTCACTCTGATGCAGGTTTTCATTCAGGATGTCTTTGTACATTGCTGCATTCATCTTTTTCTCTACCCTGACTAGGCTTCCAGATCCCACTGCTGAAAAACATCCCTACAGCATGATGCTGCCACCACCATGCTTCACTGTAGGGATGGTATTAGCCTGGTGATGAGCGGTGCCTGGTTTTCTCCAAACGTAACATCAGGCATTCACTCCATCAGACCAGAGAATTTTGTTTCTTATGGTCTAAAAGTCCTTCAGATGCCTTTTGGCAAATTCCAGGCGGGTTGCTATGTGCCCTTTACTAAGGAGTGGCTTCCATCTGGCCACTCTACCATACAGGCCTGATTGGTGGATTGCTGCACAGATGGTTGTCCTTCTGTAAGGTTCTCCTCTCTCCACAGAAGAACGCTGGAGCTCAGACAGAGTGACCATTGAGTTATTGATCACCTCCCTGACTAAGGCCCTTCTCCCTGATCACTCAGCTTAGATGGCCGGCTAGCTCTAGGAAGCGTCCTGGTGGTTCCAAACATCTTCCACTTATGGATGATGAAGGCCACTGTGCTCATTGGAACTTTCAGAGCAGCAAAAATTTTTCTGTAACCTTCCCCAGCCTTGTGCCTCAAGACAATCCTGTCCAATTAAGCTGCTGAAACATCTCAAGAATGATCAGTGGAAACAGAATGTACCTGAGCTCAATTTAGAGCTTCACGCTAAAGGCTGTGAATACTTATGTACATGTGGTTTTTCAGGTTTTTCATTTTTAATAAATTTGCAACAATTTAAAAAAATCTTTTTTCACATTGTCATTATGGGGTATTGTGTGTAGAATTTTGAGAAAATAAATAAATTCAATCCATTTTGATGGCTGTAACATAAGGCTGTAACATAAAAAAAAAAAATATATATATATAGTGTGTTACTATAACATGTTGCATCCATGAGTCTACCAATCGTATGTCATGCGTCATAAGTTGTATATATCAGTCACATATAATGTGCATTCGGCCACTGCCGGAAGTCAGTTTTTACTTGATAATTTGAACAAATATAAATATTTCTGTTACAAAAACACATCAATACACTTCATATTACATATGTTTAACCCATGGTCAACAAATATTATAATAGTTTAAAAAAAACAGTCATGTGGTTTAGTTTTACAACAGATTTGGAAGTGTCAAATAAAAGGCACCATCCAACACTATATTGTATACAGCATAGAATAGCCAGCATAAAAACTTATCTGTGTTCATCTGACACAAGAAAGTCATAAACCAAGGGTGAGTAAATTATGGGATAATTTTCATTTTTGGGTGAACTATTCTATTAATTTCAAAAACATTTCTTCCAAACATTATTACATATTTGGGTATTGGGTGACCCAGGCCATATGTCTAAGATGAATCTTTGACTGATGCAATAGCATAAACTTTTGATTGACTAAAACATGGCTTGTCTGCATTAACACAAAAACTGTGTTTAGTAATGATGACTAGGTGGAGTACATATATGTACTTAAATGTAGTTTGTTAGACAATTAGCCCAGGATTGGGCAAATCTGGTACTTGCGTCCTGCAGAGTTTAGCTCCATCCTTGATGTACCTATCTTTAGCTTTTGAGTAATCCTGAAGGTATCAACTAGCTTGTTCTGGTATGTTTGATTAGGGTTGAAGCTAAACATTGCAAGGGTGTGGATTTCAAGGGATAAAGTTGCCATGCCCTGAATTAGCCAGCTCTATAAAATGTAAAGATTTACTGATCTCAAACCTGCCCAAATTGTATCCACCATCCCACAATTTTGGCAAATATAATCAAATTCAGAAGCACTGAGCACACAAAATGTGGATTCCATGTCTTGAATTCACACTTTGCTTCCGTTTGATTATATTTGTTTGGTCATCTTCATCTACCATTCCTTTAGTAAAAAAATAAGTTTATAATGAACGTACTGACAGTAGTTTATGAATTATTGCTATTATTATTTTTGATTAAATATTTTAGAGTCCATCATGTGATTTTTGCAAATTCAAATGTTTCCATCTCATGTAAAGTTGAGAAGTATCTGCATGGAAAAGTGAGCCTCTTCCATAATCAAATTCAAGCCTTTCTGCCAAAGCTTTGATTGAAAATGGACTTTGATTTTCAGATAAGGTGCTTCATCCCATAATCTAATAGCCATTTTTGTTTTGTGTGGGGTGGGGGTGTACTGTTGTTTGAGATCATCTGCTTCCCTTAAATGGGATCATCTGTAGGTCAAATGCATCTATTGTGTGTGAACAACATGACAGTGTATTTGTGACCAACCATGTTCATTATTGTCTACATTACAATGCCATTGTTTTTTTGTTTTTTTTTTCCGTAGGCCCCATATGTAGTGTTCTAGTGGAGCGTTGTGGTTGCCGTGCAACTATAATTATTGGCGGGATCCTTAGCGGACTGGGAATGGCAGCCAGCTCATTTGCACAGACAATGGTAGAGCTGTATATCACCGCTGGTATTATCACAGGTTTGTGTACAGTACATTATCTTCTGACAAACACTGATTTTGTTGCTCAGCAGGCCACATGGACTAAATTATCATCTTTCCCTCTCAGGAATGGGATTCTCTTTGTGTTTCCAGCCATCGATCACCATGGTGGGCCACTACTTTGTGCGTCGCAGGGCGTTCGCCAATGCCTTGTCTTCCACTGGCACCGCACTGGGTCTCAGCATCCTACCATTGCTGGCCAACTATTTGCTTGGCAGCTTTGGTTGGCGTGGTAGTTTTCTGGTACTCGGAGGGGTTCTGTTGAACTGCTGTGTTTGTGGGGCAGTGATGCGCCCCCTTGCAGCCAAACCAAAAAAGGAAGCCAGAACCAAAGAGACGGACAATCACCACCTCAAAACTAATTGCCTTTCCGTTCATCAGGGTCTAAAAGGTCGCCTGCGGGCAACTCTCTCCACCATTATGACTTTCCTTCGCCGGCATATGGCTTTCGACCTGCTGTGCAGTAACCCATATTTCTGTGCCTATGCTCTTGGGGTGTCCTGGATGATGTTGGGTTTTGTGGTGCCTCTAGTTTATCTGGTTCCTTATGCCACTGCATATGGTATGGAACAAGACCAAGCAGCTCTCCTGATGGCCATTCTGGGATTGGTCAACATCACTGTTCGACCTGCAACAGCGCTCGTTTTTGGGCTCCCTCGTTTCAGAGGAAGCCATAATTTCGCCTACCTGTTTGCAATAGCTGTGGTGATCAATGGGTTGAGCAACTGTGTCTGTGGGATTGGGACAAGTTTCCTAGTTCTGCTGGTGTATGTTATATTGTTTGGGTTTTCCATGAGCCTTGTTGGCTCTTTGTTGTTCACTGTACTGATGGACACAGTGGAGATGAGCCGATTCCCATCTGCGCTGGGCCTCATCAGCATTATGGAGAGCATCATGCTACTGCTTGGACCACCATTAGCAGGTAATGTAGTTTTTTGTTGTGTATATTTATATTTATAAGCAAATATTAGCATTGTGTTGTTCACAACCATTGAGCAAATTTGTCAAATTTCAGAATACAAATGAAATGCGTTATATTGGGACATTTATATACACATGAACCTTAATGACACAAACCTAATACGAGGATGTAATATTGAGTTGGTCCAACAAAGCTTTAATTCTTTCCACAAAGCTTAGGAGTGTGTCTATGGATTTTGACCATTCTTCCAGAAGTACATTTGCTTATAACAAGAAGGCCTGCTTGCAGTCTTAGTTCTAATTCATTCCAAAGGTGTTCTATTGGGTTAATCTCAGGACTCTGTGCAGGCCAGTCATGTTCCTCCACACCAAACTTGCTCATTCATGTCTTTATGCAGTTTCATGTTGGAAAAGCAAAATGTCATCCTCAAACTCTTCCAACAAATTTGGGCGCATGAAATTGTCAAAATATCTTGGTATGGGTCAAATTCACCCCCTGAAAAACTACACCTTGAAATCATTGATTCAGAGGGAGTGCCAACACCTTTTGAAAATATAGTATTTTTAAATTAAAACTGTTTGTAAGTTTGTAAAGAGATCAGAATAAAACTATATCAAACAGTTTAATCCAAGCCTTCTAAATAGACGCAAGTTTAATTTTGGGGTAAACTGTCCCTTTAATGGCCCGTTTCCTGAGTACAGTACGGTACGGGTCACCTTTATCAGGCTTGGGTTTCCACTGCTAAAAGGGTACCAATGGTACTCTTTTGGTGGGCTTGGTGTACGACAGAAAGTTTCAGTCAATGTCATTTTCGCTTGAGAAAATGTCACAGTAAAGCTGTACGGGTCGTTCACATATTATATGAGAAGCATTTCTCACAAAACTGATGCTTTATACACATCAATACTTCTGTATAAATGTTCATTACTAACCTTTCTATGAACATGATCTAATTATAACTTTAGATCAATGAGTGCGAAATAGCCTAACGTCTGTGATTACATAAAATAAATAAATAAATGTAACATATATGAACGCATACAGACCCTTAGAGTCTCCGATATGTTACCAACTACAGATTCAAAACAACACAAAATATAGCCCACAGTCAGTGCAAACCTCTCATCTGCGTCTTTAATCTTCACCAGCACATGTAACCTCTTGTTAGAAAGTAATTCCATCATTCCGAGTTCATAATAATCCATAAGGTGATGATAATAGTAAACATGGCAGTTTGTTCATGTTTGCTGAATAAATAATTTGCTCCTGTGTTTTGTCTGTTTGTTTCTGAAAGGATCGGATGTCAGAAGCATTTCAATAATCATGCACACGTTATTATCATCAGCTCAAGAACTTCATTATTTCAAATATAGACGCGCACGCGAGTGCAAGCGATAAAGCGAAACCACTCGAGCTTTAGATGGGCTCGTAAAAAAACTACGAGGCACAGGGTAGAATCTGCTCTTCTTCTTGGCTTTGTGGCTGTTCATCAAGACAATGACAAGGTTTGTTTGAGCTCGGGGCGACCATGGCTCGTTATTATATGTATATATTATTATGGTGTAATGTCTCGGCTGTGTTTTTAAAACATGGCAATTCCTTTGTTTTCATTCTGGCTTGTTGAGCTAGCAAGTGACGTATCTCTGTAAACCAATAGCATTCAGCTGTGCGTCTAGCTCTGCCTTTTGGTACCCTTTTCTTCGTGCGCTAGTTACCCTTTGCCCTTTGAAGCCTGGCTAGCCAGGTAACTTTCAGTTTGTACCAATTCCGGGTTTTAGGTACCATGAAGGTATCTCATCTCAGCGCAGCTGCTACATAATACCTTGGCAACAAAGACTGATTAAAATTAAGCTGCCTTCATGTTACCTAAAACCTAAGATAGGTGCAAACTAAACTAAAACTGAACTGGCTTGCCAGCTAATCCAGCTTCATATTGCAGGCCCATGGTCATGAAATGCTGCCATGAAAGATCTTATTTTTTGTATGCTCCAAGTAAGGAAGAACATCAAACATAATTACTCATTATATGAGTAAATAATGAGAAAACGTGAATTCCTTTTAATATTTCCTTTAGGAGGTCCTTTATTATGATTCATTTCTCCACTCAATTCAATGCAAAGGGAGCTATTTCGTTTACCAGAATTTGCTTAATTATACCACAAATGGCTGGTAAGCACTACAACAAGCTTCTTCCTGGGTTCCTGTCCTGAAGACATCACAACCCTAAAATTTACATAAACCCCACCCCTGAGTGTGATGTTTTCTTAAACAATGAGCGAATCAGAACACACTGAGTCAGCTGACCAATCAGAGCCTATTGCTCATTTCTGATGTAGACCAACTTACTGCAGCACAATAACCAATGATCCTACAACCCTTGATCAGCTGCTTCAGGTATGTAGGATTGCTAGCAGAGCACAACAGCAGGCTCCAGGTGCAAACACCACATTCGTTGAGGTTAGGGTTAGGTTTAAGCTGTGATCACTGCACTTTTCTTCCATAGGCTTCCATTCATTCGCACGCAAATGCAGCAGACCGGAAACACAAGCTCGTGCGACAAGTTTTGCAGTTTGCTAAGTTGCAAAGTTCAAGCTTAGTGAACTCTGACTAGCAAAATCACATCACGTGACTGTGTAAGACCAATCGAAGATCAAAACATGACCTCTCTGTACAAAAATTTAAAGGTGCAGTATGTAAGTGTGACACCCAGTGGTTGAAC
Organism: Danio kyathit; assembly: GCA_903798195.1. Lineage (NCBI taxonomy): Eukaryota > Metazoa > Chordata > Actinopteri > Cypriniformes > Danionidae > Danio > Danio kyathit. The sequence continues at coordinate 58,461,013 of LR812521.1, read as the reverse complement.
TAGGTATTGCACTCCTAGATCAAAATAAACGCACGCGTGGGATGCCAGATTGAGTACAGGAGCGAGTGATTTAAACCGTGTTCTAAATAAAATCAACGACACGCGATAGAGGGGAATATTTTCCATATTAAAAGGAGTTTTAGTTCTAACCAACACCTCGAATTGAGATATTAGAAATGGTTTCATTTTCTCACAGCTCAACATGTGAAACCTATGACAGTGCACCTCAGGTAAGCCTCGTGTGTTTTATTCAGTGCTAAATGCTAACATTGTGAGTTTGAATGGATTCTAAACCTTACCGTTTCGTGAGTGAGTGCATATTCTGTGCTTCTGAATGGCTGTATTTACATTTCTGTCATGTTTCGTCTGGTGCAAACAGCTAAACTGCTGTTTGCGTGTTGTTAGGACACGAGATTACAATGTAACCTGCTCACCTAATGTTTACGTTCGTAATGTTTATATCATTTGCTAAGTAATAACCTCATGTGGAACTGAATCTGTCTCATTTCGATGTCTGATACTGTCCATTTCGGTCACGGGCGCATGCTTTCAGAGCCTTTCAGAATGAATGAATGAAATACGCTGTTTTCCAACAAGGCAACCCGGAGTGCTGAAATATAATTGGCTAAACTGGCATTCTGCAGGCTAAAAAAAGACAGCGTTCCGGCACGGAAAAAACATTTTCAAAGCAGAATATCTGACTTCAGCATTGTTTTTCAGTTAAACAAGTATGTTCACTTGGGATGTTTCTTAAATACCTGCAAACATATTATGGTATTTTTATGCTTTAGAAGAGTCACAAACTTACATACAGCACCTTTAAAATATGGGCCACTCGCTAATCATCTTGTTTAGTCCCATCCTTTTTTGCAGTGCCATACGACATAATTTTGCAAGCTCAAACTCTAGTGTGACTGCGGCATTAGGCGTAGAAACTTATGCATATAAATTATGTTTTATTAATAATGTTCGGGAGGAGCACAAGCAGATAATCAAACTGTTTAGCTAATCATCTTAACTAGCACATCACATGTATAAACATCCAACCCAATCACCTCTATCCTAAGAAAGTTTTCTGGCATTCCTCCTCCACCTCAAACTCCTCACTCTCCATTTATTCTTATCCCACACAATGGATGGGAGGGTTCTCTGGTTCAGGCCATGTTTTCTATTATATCTAACAGATTAGATATAAGTGTGAACTTGTGAAACAAAACATTTTTTGAAAAAGAACTTCTAAAGATTGGGGTGGCACGGTGGCTCAGTGGTTAGCAGTTGGGGGTTCATTCAAATTGATAAGAAAAATACTCTTAGAAACCTTTTAGACTGAAGATGGACATGCTCATATCCAGTAATAAGTATATCATGATTATGAACATGCATTAAATATTTGTCACAGGCACTTTATTTAATTAAACCTTCAGTATGCCTTTTAAGAATATTCAGATTGCATTAGCAGTAGTGTAAAATTATTAAAACTATAGTAACATTCATTTATTTTATTTTCGGCTTTACACCTTTTTATGTTTTACGCAGTGGATGCCCTTCCAGCTGCAACCCATCACTGGGAAACATCCATACACACTCATTCACACTCATACACTATGGACAATTTAGCTTACCCAATTCACCTATACCACATGTTTTTGGATTTGTGGGGGAAACCGGAGCACCCGGAGGAAACCCACGAGAATGCGGGGAGAACATGCAAACTCCACACAGAAATCCAACAGACCCAGCCGAGGCTCAAACCAGCAACTTTCTTGCTGTGAGGCGATTGTGCTACCCACTGCTCTACCATGCTGCCCAACCATAGTAACTATTAGTAATATATATTTTTAAACAAACATTAAGATAGTGTAGAGCATATTTTTCCACTATTGATGTTAGTTAATGCAGTGTTTCTCAACCACGTTTCTAAAGGACCACCAGCTCTGCACATTTTCCATGTCTCCTTAACCAAACACACCTGATTCAGATCATCAGCTCATTAGCAGAGAATGAAAGACCTGTAATGGGTGTGACAGACAAAGGAGGCATCCAAAACATGCAGTGCTGGTGGTTCTTTTGGAACGTGGTTGAGAAACACTGAGTTAATGCATTAACAAATGTCTACTAATGAGATCTTGGGCTTGTATCAGTAAGGAGGTTCAACCGACTCGGAGTTTAAACTTGAAATCTGAGTTGATTTACAGAGAGATTAAAAACTCAAAGTTTTCGGTTTCAGAATAGCTGATCTGAGTTGGGTCAATCAACTTTGAGTAGACCAACTCAGAGTTAAGCGCGCACACCGCTACTATAAAAAGGCATTATCAATGGAGTGCAGATATTACGACTCACCATGGCAACATCTGAAAAAAAGAGATATGCATTTCTTTCTCCAGCTGAACTTGATGTGCTCATGCAGCAAATATGACCATATATTAAAAAAACAACACCACTGGATTGGAGAAACAGAGACAGTTAGCGTGGGAAAACATAGCTGCTCAAGTTAATGCATGAGTTTACATTTAAAGGATTTAAATATGTATAAGTATAATAAAATAAGTAATGTAATGTGACGTTTATTGACTTTTCACTTGAAAAAGTGGGGATTTGGCCATCATTTTGAAGTTATTTCAGATGTAATTGCTTTAAATGACATAAAAGAGGCTACTGCATATTTTCTACAACAAATTTTACAAAACAAGAATGCATATAACCTTAAATCAATGTTCAGTGGAAATGTTTAATTTCCCACTTTTACACAAGTTAATCAGTTTAAGATAACATTTATAAAATTGTGTTTTTAAAAGATTTAAAAGTGCACTTGTGTGTCTGCCTTTAGTGGTAGAGGTTGATATGACATTTAGAATGTAAGCAGAACTAAAAAAAATAGCTTTTAGAACGAGTAATAATCTGATTAATCTAGTTACAGTACATGTCCCTGTCGAAGGTCAGTTAATTTAAGATAATTATTATTTAAAAAGGACAAGCCATTCTTGTAACTTTGTTCTTTGTGTGACTGAAATGGCAATAGCTATGTTTCCATCCAAAAATGCAAATCAAATTTATGTGCAAACCTGGAATATCACATAAAAGATATGTGATTAAAGCAGCGTTTCTATCCAACGAGACAACGAGAACAAAATCGTCACTTCCTGATAAACTGGTGCCAAATATCAACAGTAAAAACAGAATTTACTGCAGTAGGAGTAGCTGTGTGATTCTTTTCTTTATTTAATAAATTACTTTCACCTCAGACGAGGATGCTGACACGCAATGAATGCCTGATGGCGTTTGAAACCATGAGACGCAGCGCACAGGTGCTCTTGACAGTTTTGGAGGTCATTAATAATATAATAACACTAATACTGAAATGGTTTTGGTGTTTTAGAATGGTCAAAACAACATTTCAGATGTTTTACAGTGTGCTCAGCCTGCTGGTTTGTCTATTCACACACATTTTTTTTATCATCACATGATCTCTTACAACAAAATCACATGACCTTTTTTAATGCGCATACTGGAATTTGTTCAGTAAAGATGTTTCCATTGTGATTCATGTGCATATTTTCTTATCAAATAAAAGGTTTATCCTACTTAGTTATGCGCATATGTTTTTATGCCTATTTTCAAAAGTTATGTGCATCTTAGCGTTTCCATCAATCATTTTTTTTTATGCACATATCCAAAATGCGCATAAAAATAGGTGGCTGGAAACGTAAGGCTAAGGTGAGAAATACCGCTTCGTCTTTAAAAAAGGGGAGGAGACCGACAGAAACTCAGAGTTTGGAGAATAAAACCTGCTCCTGACCAGGTTAGGTTCACAAAGTAAGTTACCATGGTAACTGACTCTGAGTAAAAAATACCTTTCTTTCAGAAACAGGCTTGATTTACCCTGCTTTCTCGAGTTTGACAAACTTGCTACGGAAACGGAAAACCCAGAGTTTCTCTCATTTCAGGGTTAACAAACTCTGAGTTCTCACTTAACCTCCTTTCTGATACAGGGCCCTTGTACTTTACAATCCTTTTGCGGGTTCATTTGCTTGAAACATTTGTTTACTATGAATATGTATAATAAAAGCAATACATAAAAATTTAGAAATCTTTGTGTTATTAACGTTGAAGTACCCCTCAGGCTAATATCCTGCTACATTACCATGAATAACCCTTTAACTGCCTGCTCGACCAAAATGGTTGACCATATTTTGACTGTTTTAAAAAGTGACTGGTAAAGTCATTTAAAGAATGACTGTTTTAAATTCACACTACACAGCATTGTTGGTTTACAAAATAAATAAATAAAATCAAACAAACAAAAACCTGTTGCACAGCACTACTACACTTGATTTTGGTTTTATTGTAAAAAAAAAAACAACAACAACAAAACATGTTTAATGAGAATCTGAAATATTTTATGGCATACTTCAATAAATAAAGATGATTTAGTATTCAAATTTTTTTTATTTTGATTATGTTTTTAAATAACACTTCATATTTTCTGTTTTTTTCTGTTTTTTCATAGTACATCATAGTAGAGGTTGATAAATTAGAAATTATGGGATGTGTTAAAAAATGCATTGAGTTAACTAGCGACTCTAGAAGTTAAAAAATGCAATCCAAAACATTTTTTTCTTGGTGGGGCAATTAAAGGGATACAGCTTCAGCAATTATTGCAACAAGAAAATGAGATGTCATCTTATGCATAGATTGAAGTTTATTTGTTTTGATTGATTTCTAGGAATCTTGGTGGACAGCACTGGCCAATACATCTATGTGTTCTTCGCCTGCAGCATAACAGGCTCCACAGCTGGTCTCTTCATCATGCTGTCCTTCTACTGGCTGGACAGACGGAGAGACAGAGAGCAGGTCAAGAGTTTCTCTGCTCATCAAGACCCTCATTCACTGAAGCCAAGCCTTAAAATGACCATAGACTGTGAATACAGTCCAGTGCCTTTACACAGTAAGAACACCAGCGATATAGAGACTGATGTGTGATTGTCCTGCCAAAACACAACCTGATGTAACTAATTCATTTGTTTTTTTGTCTTCTTCTTACTGGTGATGAGTCAAATTTAGATTACGTAGGCTGCACAAAGTAGGGGTGTGCGATATTTAATGTCTACAGTAATTTCAATAAGTCCTCCCACTCAAAAGCAAATAAGCCAATTGCGTTTGAGTATCAGTTTCACAGGGAGAAGGATTAGGACCTCTTTAGTTTTCAGCGACATTGGGAAATATTTTGATTCGATGCTGTATATGTTATCAAACATTAAAACAGTGTGGGGTACTTTATCCTGAGAGAACTATTTAATTCCGTTCGCCAAAATTCAAATGAGACTATTTAATGTTTAAATCAGGGGTGCTCAACACTGTTCCTGGCGATTCCTCAACATAGGTTCATTCTGAAAACATAGCCCTATATACATTTCTGGGGGTCACAAACTGTGTAGCCAGTACATATGGCTGCATTTTGGCTTTAAAATGAACGATGCGAGGCGGTATGACGCCATTCCTTTTTGCACTTACCAGCTGACCACTTGCCTCTGTATGGGCGGCTTTTCCAGTTTGTCCAGTTAGCTCGCCATGTACGTCTGCGGATTTAAGACTCAGAGAGGAGTTCACTACAACAACGGGGTTTGAGTCAGGTGAAGAACGGTTCAAGAAAGCGGGTAAGACAAAAACAAAAGCCAAAAAATGTAATAGACAAGTAAATAACAGGGTGAGAATTTGGTAAAATTTGAAAATGTGGTAAAAATCAGGACGTTTTTTTTTCAGGATTACTTTTGGAAACACTGTCGGTTGGGTTTAGGGAAGTGGGTGGGCGGGTCAATCTATGCTTTTGAAAACACTATTGGTTGGGTTTAGGGAAGGAGGAGGGTGGGTCAGTTGATCGGATAGTCAGTCATTCAGTCAGTCAGTCGACAGCGGCCTCTGGTGGATTTACGCGAGAACAGCAGGCACAAATGGCACTCACTAGAGAAATTTGAGATCTTAAAAAGTGTAACAGAGCGGCCTCTGGCCGATTCGCAAAACTGCAAAAAAAAAAAGTATCTTCTGAAACATATTTGGCTCTCTCCAAAATGTATATAGGGTATGTTTTCAGAATAAGCCTGGGTTGAGATTCCTACCCTCCTGCAGAGTTCAGCACCAAACCTTGATCAAGCACACCTGAACCAATTAATTAGGACCTAAACAGCACTTGATAATTAAAGGGAGGTGTGTTTGATCTGGGTTGCAACTAAAATCTGCAGGAAGGTAGATCTCCAGGAACAGAATTGGTCACCCCTAGTCTAAAACATCAACAAGGTAGTATACATTTGTTCAAAGGCAGATATCCTAAACCCTGTTCCTGGAAACCTACATTCCTGCAGAGTTTAGCTTCAACCATGAACCAACACAACTGAATCAATTAATTAGGACCTTGATAATTAGTGTTTTTGATGAGGTTTGCAACTGCCATCTGCATGAAGTTAGACTTCCAGGAACAGGACTGGTGACCCCTGTTCTAAGGTAAGTCAAAGCAACAATGCTTTTAGCTCTGCTAATGTCACAGCTTTTTAAATCGCAACCTTCATACAGAAACTGCCTCTTAGCAGCATTAAGGTTAGCGAGCTCACTCTAAAGTTAATTGCCACTAACAAAGTAATTTAAATGCAAATAAATCTAATATTCTCCGATATATGAACAGTGTTGATCCTGAAGGACTTCATTTGCGATCTCGATGATCGTAACACAAAGCTTCATTTTGAATTGTGATCTGTAAACTGCAGGCATCCCACCCTGCAAAAGGAATTCATATTCCTACACACCAGGTCATAAATATTTTCATTTATTATCATTTTCTCATTTTTTTTCAGCCATGAAAGTTTCCATGAACATGTAACATTATCTGACTGCACTAAACTTTTCCAAGGACATTTAGGCCTATATTGTGGCGAAATAACCCCAAGGCCCTTTAAAGGGTATTCAAATTGATAACAGCACATCTTTATCTAATCTAATGCGTGGTGGAATGAAACGGTTTGAGTGCATATTAATGAAAAGAATATGATGTAGAAGTTACCCCAGAAAGCCTCACAGCAGCTCTACTGAAAGTGGTGATTTGCGCTAGTAGTTATTTATTGCATTAGTACAGTGTTTCCCAACCCTGTTCCTGAAGGCACACCAACAGTACACATTTTCAACATCTCCCTATTCGAAAACATGAAACGTTTGTGTGCCTCCAGGAACAGGGTTGGGAAACTGCGCTAGTGTATATCTGTCCACTTGAATGCTCCTCATCGAGAGGTATTCTTTCTGTGTCCAAAAATGTATAAAGAATCTCTTGGAATATAGGGTTTTTACACTGAAAGCTGTAATTGTTTGTCTGAAAAAGTCTTTATGTTTGTCTGAGTTAGCAACATTAAGGTGAGCAGGGCTTGCTGATATCAATTGTTGTTTTAAAGGTGTTGAATGTCAGTTTTTGACTCTTCTAAAGCATAAAAATACTATAATATGTTTGAAGATATTTAAGAAACATAGCAATTGAACATTCTTGTTTATCTGAAAATGTGCATTACATGCAGGAATGTTGATGTTTTGATCATTTAACCCGCCCACTGCCAGTTTAGCCAATTATATTTCAGCACCCCGGGCTGCCTTGGTGGAAAACAGCATATTTCATTCATTCAGTCAGAAAGGCTCTCAAAGCATGCGTCTGTGACCTAAATGCGACCTCCGCTGGATAGTAGCAGACTCCCAAATGAGATGCTGATTGTTCCACATGAGTTGGTTATTAATTGGCAAATAATATAAATATTACAACCTTAAACTTTAGGTGAGCAGGTTGCATTGTAACTCTGTGTCTTAACAACACGCCATAAGACAAGATATGCACTGATAAGCAATTTGGTTGTTTGCACCAGACGAAACATGACAGAAATTTAAATACAGCCATTTAGAAGCACACAATAGTGCACTTACTGCACTCCAATGACATGGTAAGATTTATAATTTAATTAATACATATTAAACCTCTTTAACATTATTAAATGTCACAGTTCTAAAGTTCAATTTCAAACATTTTTTATTTTTATTTTCAAGATCTGAGTAAACTATCGGCTGCTGCTTTCTACTGTATAGTATGGCAATAAATAGCTATGTTTCCATATAAAAATGCAAATTAACTTTACGCGCAAAACTGGATTATCGCATAAATGATGAGCGAATGAAGCAGCGTTTCTATACAATGAGTCAAAGTGAACAAAATCATCACTTCCTGATTATCTGGCGTCAAATATCAAAAGTAAAAACTGTGATTAGAGAAGCTGCGTGAATCTTTTCTTCATTTAATAAATGACTTGCACCTCAGAAGGCAATCCTGACATGCAGTGAACGCACGGTAGCGTTTGAAGGCATGAGACGCGGAGCACAGACGCTCTTGATTCTGGAGGTCATTAATAATATAATAACACTAATACTGAAATGGTTAAAGCGTTTTAGAATCACCAAAACAACATTTCAGATGTTTTACTCAGTGCTCAGCCACTGGTTTGTCCATTCACACATATATTTATCATCACATGATCTCTTACAACAAAATCACATGACCCTTTTTAATGCGTATGCTGGAATTTGTTCAGTAAAAGTGTTTCCATCAGAGTTTATGCGCATCTTTTCTTATCAAATAAAAAGTTTATCCTACTCAGTTATGCACATATGTTTTTTTATGCACATTTTCAAAATTCAAAAATAGGTGGATGGAAACGTAGCTAATGTCATGTGAAATGGCATTCAAACTCACATTATTAGCATTCAACACTGAATAAAGCACATGAGGTGTACCTGAGGTGATCATTGTCAGTTTTCTGTTGTTCAGCTGCAAGAAATAGAAGTCGTTTCTAAAATATATATTTCAGGTATTGGTTAGAACAGAAACTCCATTTAATATGGAAAATATTCCTTCTATCACGTGCCGTTGCTTCTATTAGAACAATGTTTAAATCAGCCCTAAATCAGCCTTTAGGCTTGATAGTTAGGCACAATTCTGTTGATGTCGTCAATCTGGCAACCTGTGCTTGCGTTTGTTTTGAACGAGGCATGCAATACCTAGATCAACCACTGGGTGACAAACGTACATACTGCAACTTTACAATTTGTAAGTTTAAATTACAGAGTATGTCACTCTACTTGCAAAAGACAAATGAAGATACGCCTCGGTACATGAGTTGTAAAGCATGGACTGCATTATGAAGTCTATTAGAATGACCTAGGATTTAAGTTAGGTAAGCACACATATATTCCTGTACTGTTTTAAGTTTTTAAATATTTATACTGTATAGCTGTTATATTGTTCAGTAATATGAGTATGGGTAACATTATAATTGACAAGGCTCACTTCACTTTCAACAAACTAGAATTGAATTTACTAAGTGTTTTATTTAGACAATTTCATTTTTCCCCCTCTTTTGCAATGGAAAATAGTTTCAAACAAAGACGTTTGTGCATTTTAGAGCAAAACTGCATTGTTTTGTTCCTGAAGGAATCATTTGAGCCACAGATTCTACAGTAATGTCCATGTATAAAGACAGTCAGTGAACTCAGAATTTTCAATAAATCAGCTATTTGAATGAATGTTTCAGTAGCTCTCATGTTTTCTTTTTTCTATCTAAAATTGCTCAAGGCAGACTAGAGAAAAACACATTCAGCAAATATCCTTTACTTATCTTTAATAAAAAAACAAAAAACAAAAAAAAAAAACCCACCACAAATATTTATTAATCGGTCTTATTATTTCTTCTTCTTTTCATCTTCATAGTAGTAGTATTTTTTGATTATTAATATTATGCAAATATCTCACACCCCTATCTGGTGTTCACAGTACTGTCTTCAAATCATCCAAGAGTATCAAATACATATTGCTTTTGTTATTACTCTAAAGTGTTACTAACAAAGGCCAGCTGTAATTGATATATTCATATTACTGTCATTTCAATTCTGAGAATAACAAAAATCATTCTGGGAACAAATGATTGTTGAATACGGAAACTGTGTAAAGCAGCCTAGTGCAAAACACTATTTATTATTTGTAGATGCCTTATATTATAATTGTCAGGTATTATAAATGATTGTATTTTTGTTTTGTCTAGATCTTGCTTTTTAAGATCAGCAACTTTATGTTTGTATGTATTAAAGACAGTTTATGCACTCTTTGTTGTCTGTCAACTTTCATTTGAATGATTTCTTTTTTTTTTTTTTTTTGCAGATTCTGCCACTCTTTAGAGAAACAAAAACCGCACTGCTCAAATAATCAAGGTTACACTGATTTAAACATCACATTTATTACTTCAGACAATGATAAGCAATAAACAAATGACAAGGTTATAGTACTTTATCAACACTCATATCCTGGACTCATCATGCAGATCATGTGATCATTAAAAGTTCAAAAAACGATTTTTTGTGGTCACCATTAACCTCAAAACAATTGAATAAACTGGCTCCTTTTACATGTTTGCACATGTGAACAACCTACTGTATACAACCAACTTCATTTTGTACTGTAACTACACATCTCTCATTAAAATCAGTTGGGTAATAATTAGCAAAAGCGGTAACACTTTATAATAACTACACACTATGAATCATTTAATAAGCATTAGCATCTAGTGAATTCATTATTTGTTAAGCATGACCTCTACATTAATAAACATTAGTAAGCAGTTTATAACTGCAGCTACAAATGCTGTGTTCTTGACTTATAACCATTTATAATGTGCTTAATAATTGTACTTTCATACTTTGTGACTGGTTGATTTTTCATTACTAAATTCAGTATTGCATTATTTACAAACTATTTGTATTTAAGAGTAGTTAAGGGTTTAAAGATCATTCAGAATGAGTTAGTAAATGATTAATAAACTATTGAAATAAACGTTTCTATATCTTATTAATCAGGCATATAGTAATGGTTACTATGTAATGTTAATAAAGGCTTTATTAACTTAACTTCATCCAGTTTTGTGACCTAATCTAAAGTGAGGACTGTTTATGCTTTATAAATCCCTTATAAATGACAATTAAAGGTTCAGTATCAAATGAACAATAATGTTTGCAATCTTATCTAAAAATTCAAATTACTGTAAAGTTTAAACATTGCTGAATAACAGGAGTGTCAAAATATGACAAAATTGGATAAAACAACAACAATATAATAATTTAATATAATAGGATGCTATGTTTAAAACTGTACAGTGATTTTATTTTAGATTAGGTTGCAAAGATTTACTTTTCATGTGATACAGTTTCATTTGTGTATCTTTAAACGAATAGGAATGAATAAAGTCGTTTATGTTTTTTTTTCCTGTTTAGAATTTAACTGAGGCTTTAATTGTCATTTATAAGGGATTTATAAAGCATAAATAGTCCTCACTTTAGATTAGGTCACAAAACTGGATGTAGTTGAGTTAATAAAGCATTTATTAACATACAAATTAACTATTAATATATGCCTGAATAATAAGAATTATAAATGTTAATTTAATAGTTTATTAATCATTTACTAACTCATTCTGAATGATCCTAAAAAACCACTAACTATGCTTAAATAACTGGGTTGTAAATAGTGCAATGCTTAATTTAGTAATGAAAAAATAATCATTGACAAATTATGAAAGTACAATTATTAAGCACATTATAAATGGTTATAAGTCAAGAACACAGCATTTGTATCTGCAGTTATAAACTGCTAACTAACATCTATTAATGTAGAGTTAATGCTTAACAAATAATGAATTCACTAGATGCTAATGCTTAATAAATGATTCATAGTGTGTAGTTATTATAAAGTGTTACCACAAAAGCTTATCTTATTGAATAGATGGTGCTTTCTATACGAGATATTTTGGCATATGAAGGGCACTTCAGTGTGAAACAGTGCGACGCCATCGAAGGGTGCAAGTTCAAGAGACGACATCTTTTGAAGTCTGAAGCACATATAATACACACACACACACACACACACAAACACACACACACACACACTGGGCACTTTATTAGGTGCACCTGTCCAACTGCTCGTTAACGCAAATCTATAATCAGCCAATCACATGGCAGCAATTCAATGCATTTAGGCAAGTAGACATGGTCAAGACAATATACTGCATTTAAGTGACTTTGATGGTTGTTGGTGGCAGACGGGCTGGTCTGAGTATTTCGGAAACTGCTGATCTACTGGAATTTTCACGCACAACCATCTCTAGGGTTTAGAGAATGGTCCGAAAAAGAGAAAATATCAAATGAGCAGCAGTTTTGTAGGCACAAAGGCCTTGATGCCAGAGGAGAATGGCCAGGCTGGTTTGAGCTGATAGAAAGGCAACAGTAACTCAACCACTCGTTACACAACCGAGGTATGCAGCAGAGCATCTCTGAATGCACATCATGTCAAACAATGAGGGGGACAACAGCAGCAGAAGACCACACCGGGTGCCACTCCTGTCAGCTAAGAACAGGAAACTGAAGCCACAATTCACACAGCCTCACCAAAATTGGACAATAGAAGATTGAAAAATGTTGCCTGGTGTGATGAGTCTCGATTTCTGCTGCAACATTCAGATGGTAGGGTCAGAAATTTGCATCAACACATAAAAGCATGGATTCTTCCTGTCTTGTATCAAGGGTTCAGGCTGGTGGTCTAATGGTGTGGGCAATGTTTTCTTGGCACACTTTGACCCATTAGTACCAAGTGAGCATTGTGTCAATGCGACAGCCTTCCTGAGGGTTGTTGCTGACCATGTCCATCTCTTCATGACCACAGTGTAGCCATCTTCAGATGGCTACTTCCAGCAGGATAACGCACCATGTCATAAAGTGTGAATCATCTCAGACTGGTTTCTTGAACATCACAATGAGTTCACTGTACTCAAATGGCCTCCACAGTCACCAGACTCAATCCAATAGAGCACTTTTGTGATGTGGTGGAACGGGAGATTCGCATCATGAATGAGCAGCCGACAAATCTTCAGCAACTGCGTGATGCTATCATGTCAATATGAACCAAAATCTCAGGAATATCTCCAGTACATTGTTGAATCTATGCCAAGCAGGATTAAGGCAGTTCTGAAGGCAATACCCTAATGAAGCGGCCGGTGAGTGTGTGTGTGTGTTTGATTTATTTATATAAATGAAACAGTGTTTTAGTTAATTGATTAATTTAATGTTATTTAGCATTAGAGATGAACTCCTGCTGTTAACAAGACCCTAGTCATAGCCTTACATGAAATATTCAGATATAAAACCCTTTAACATTTTTCTAAATCTCAGCAGAGGATCATTAAATAACCTTTGTGTCAGAAGCCATCATTGTGGTGAACAGAATGCTTTGCTTTTTCATGTTAGCTTCTCTGTTTGCTGCGTGTTATGGCAAGAGAATTGAGAACTAACAAGATTAGATTAGACCATCATGCTGTAATGTGATTCACTCATGTTGCAGATTCATCTCATCTCTGATCATGGCAAGGTTTTGTTTTCAAAATGGTGAATATAGAACCTGTGTTTGTACAGTTTTGATTTTAAGTCAGGCTTTAAAACACTTTAGAAACAAACACCAACATCAAGAATTAGCAAATGAATCTCAACAACGAGAATCATACAAATGTCATCCATCTCTCACCATTGTTAAGATACATTTGCCATATTTTTGTCTGTTTAAAGTGATTCAGAAGTTCCACATGTTTTTAAAACCTGATCAAAGCTCCATGATTCATAATGTCAGACCAAACAATTATTATCAGTAAAGACCAAATCACATTGTCATCATAATCTGATGAGAAACTCACTGGCAAGATGACAAGATATTGAGGAAAAACACTGACTTGTACACACAGTTACTGAGAGTTAAAAAACCCAAAGCTGCACACTTGTTCTTTCCCTTTATTTATTTGCACATATTAGACAATTGTACATCTTGATATATTATTTTTAAACCAATGCACAGTATGTAAAATTCACTCGTTGTGTCAAAACATGCCATAAAGCTTCTGAAATAAATTAAACAGCATATCAGCCCAGTTGAGCATCTACAGACTGCTGTGTTTATAAATCTATACACATGAGATATAACAAAATAGCCAACAAAGTGCATGAAAACTGAAATAGAAGACTCAAAGAGGGGAACTTAACACTAACAAGTGCTCCTATACTAGACGTTTGGCGTAAACGAACTGAACTCAAACACTGTGATAAACATAAGTTGGCTTCTGTTCCAATAATAAATAAATAAACAGTGAATCTCAAACTCACCAGCAGATCCAGAGGCACGTGGGATAGAGATGAGGTTCATACGAGCACAGATGAGTTCTGTGACGACGCTCACATTGCACAGAGACGGATTTACAGTTAAAGCAGGTACACGAGTAAAAGAGTATTTGTAGTTTGTGTCCATATGGTCTGATGCCGCTGCTGAATCTACAGACGGTTAACACTTTGCAACTGTGAATTTTTGAAGTGCAAAGTGCTACATACAGAAATTAAATGTGGGAAACATAACATGCAAACCTTCTGCATACCTTACTCCCCCCGAAAAAAAAGAAAAGAAAAAAAAAAAAAAGTGTAAGATGGAGACTGGTGTGCATCCAGCTCTGCTATAACTGAGAATTCATAAGAGTGATATTAAAGGTAGCTGATGTTTCCATGCTATGCAAAACATTTTCTTGGCAATCTGCTCAGTCAAAATATCTGCTGACCTCCACATTAAGACCCTTTACTGAACCTGAAAAGTGAACAAGTCAAGGCCCCAAACAAATACAATTTATGCACGCATACACACACATGCGCACGTAGACACACACACACACACACACGCTCACATATGCACGCACGCACATAGGCACACACGCCTGAACATACACATGCATGCTCAAACAGACGCACACACATATGCACGCTCGCATGCACACACGCACATACGAACGCACGCACACATACGACCGTACACGTGTACATACGCACGCAGGTACGCACATGCGAACGCATGCACGCACATACGAACCCACATACATACATACATACATACATACATACATACATACAAGCGCACACGCACATAACAACGCTCGCACATCCAAACGTACGCATGCACATACGAACGCACATACAAACGTACACACGCAGGTACGCATATACGAACGTATACACGCACATACGAATGCACGCACGCACATACAAACATACGCACGCATCCAAGCACGCACATACAAATGCATGCATGCACATACAAACGTACACACACACACACACGCACGCACATACAAACATACGCACACACAAACGTACGCAAGCAAGCACGCACATACGAATGCATGCATGCACATACAAACGTACGCACGCACATACAAATGTACGCACACGCACACACGAACGGATGCACGCACATACAAACATACGAACGCGCACATGCAGGCATGCACATGCGAACGCACGCATGCACATACAAACGTACACACGCACATACGAACATATGCATGCCCATACGAACGCATCAACCCAAGAACTGAAGCACATACGAATGCATGTACATAGGCACGCACACACACATTCGCACATACGCACGCTCGCAAATACGCACACGCTTGCACATACGCACGCATACACTCGCAAACTTGCTCGCGCGTACGCACATACACACGCTAGCGTGCACACATACGCAAACTCACTAATACGCACACACTCGCAAATATGCACACGCTCGCACGCACATGCATACACTCCCAAACATGCCCACGTTCACATGCAAGCGCGCACACACGTTCACACATACGCATGTATAAACTTCCATACGCGTTTATTCTCTCAAACGTACATGCTCGTATACACACACATACACACTCGCTCGCATGCTTGCACACACTCGCAAACACTCTCATTTGCACCCGCGCTCATATTTGCACATAAGCATACAGTGACATTTACCTTAAATCCCTTTAGATTCTTTTGAATCTTTTCCCCCTTTTTCTCTCTCATTTATTTGTGTCACACTAAAAACAGTCACACAGAATCTGTGGGTCTGATTCAGACCTTTGTCGTTTTGCTGGCTTTAGGTGAGACCTCAGGAGAACAGAGGTCGACAAGAACTAACCCTCATGCCCGACATGTATCTGTCAGACACGCTTGAGCCTTGTCAGATCCAATTTGCGCACACACACACACGCTCTTTCTAGAGTCCTCTCCATTTGCACGATGTGTCAGAGTTTGTGTGGAGGTCACTTGGGAAAGTGTGTCAAACGCTGAGAGGGAGCAGCCCTGGAGGAGACACAGCCCGCGGGGAGGCTATAGCGGCGCTCAGAGCTCCGGGATCCAGTCCATTCATAGTCCTGTGAAAAACAGCCATGAGCAAATACTTCAGTACACACAAAACACAATGACATCCAGCTGTAACACCAGCAGAGGGCGACACTACACAATGATTTAGTCATGAGGACATGAGCATAGCACAGTTTTCAGTTTGAAAACAGTCACATACTAACTGCTGATGACGTTACAGTTGCACTGTTGGTGTTTGTAAAGTTTGAGGGATTGAGGGACACCATTTAAAATGTTATATTTTGCGATTTAAGTACAACCTTAAAAAAATAAGCAAGTTAAGCAATTACTTTTACAACAATAGCATTTGCAGAAAGATGCGGTATGCTCAAAATCGATGATGATTTTTCTTTGTGATGTTTGGTAAATTACAATTTATCAAAACATCTAAACTAAACTTGAAGTGCTTAGAACAGGGTTTCTGCAGATTTCAATGTCAAATTTAAGACTTTAAGACCTTTTTAAGACCATTAAGTATTACATTTAAAACCCATATCACAATATTAAAAACACGCATACACAAAGAGAAAATGAAAAAATCACAAAGGTAGTGGCAAAATAAATGTATTCAAATTGAACAGTACTGAAGACAGGTTAGATGTACCATTGAACTACAGGAAAAAACAAACAAACATCTTAAGGCTGATTTATACTTTCGCCTGGCGCCTCATCGCACACCTCCGAAGTAGGAAGTTTCCGGAACTACGTCATATCATTAATATCGTTAAGATTTTTACACTCATTTTTTTTATAATGATTATAAAGATTTTTATAACCATTCAAGATTTTTTTTTGATGCATCACTTGCTTTTGTTCATATCTCGGACAGTTCTACCTATTAAAGTTAAATATTAATGACAACAGAACATGGGTTACTCTACAATTATATTCATCATTGTGAAAAGAATAAAGGGAAAAAAGTAGACTCACTAAAAATTGACACATTACTGTCTGACTAGTTTCTATCCTCTACTTATAAGCTAAAAAAGCAAAAATAGTCCAACATTCCTGAGCATTCTCACCAATAAAGCCTACAAACAGGGCATCAGTATATTGTAAACCGATAGGTTCAAATATTATTTTGCAGTTTATCAAAAAAAGTAATTTGTTACTTAATTTTAGTTTGTTTTTAATTCAAAATTGTAATATATAGTGTAAAACCTATGAATGGTAGAAAAACATATTCTGTAATATTAAAAGCACCTGGGTCTCCACAATAAAGAACTGCGAACACCAAAAAAATTTTTTTTAAATGAGCATTAGCTGTAGCATTACACAGACATTGGAAAAATAAGCCCTGTGCAAAAAAAAAATTAAGAGCTAGAACAGCGAATTTAAGACTTTAAGGCCTAAAACTTCGTTTTAAATTTTAGACTTTAAGACACCGCGGAAACCCTGTTAGAAGCAAATTTTGACTTGGATCATGTAATTAAGCAAAATAAGCAAGACACTGTAGCATGAAGTGCAAGTTGTATTTTTCATTGCCTATGTAGACATTTACATATACAGGAAGTGTAGAGTTATTAGGCAAGTTGTATTTTTGAGGATTAATTTTATTATTGAACAACAACCATGTTCTCAATGAACCCAAAAAACTCATTAATATCAAAGCTGAATATTTTTGGAAGTAGTTTATATATCTGTGTAGTTAAGATATCTGTGCATAATTATTAGGCAACTTAACAAAAAACAAATATATACCCATTTCAATTATTTATTTTCACCAGTGAAACCAATATAACATCTCAACATTCACACATATACATTTCTGACATTCAAAAACAAAACAAAAACAAATCCATGACCAATATAGCCACCTTTCTTTGCAAGGACACTCAAAAGCCTGCCATCCATGGATTCTGTCAGTGTTTTGATCTGTTCATCATCAACATTGCGTGCAGCAGCAACCACAGCCTCCCAGACACTGTTCAGAGAGGTGTACTGTTTTCCCTCCTTGTAAATCTCACATTTGATGATGGACCACAGGTTCTCTATGGGGTTCAGATCAGGTGAACAAGGAGGCCATGTCATTAGTTTTTCTTCTTTTAGACCCTTTCTTGCCAGCCACGCTGTGGAGTACTTGGACGCGTGTGATGGAGCATTGTCCTGCATGAAAATCATGTTTTTCTTGAAGGATGCAGACTTCTTCCTGTACCACTGCTTGAAGGTGTCTTCCAGAATCTGACAGTAGGACTGGGAGTTGAGCTTGACTCCATCCTCAACTCGAAAAGGCCCCACAAGCTTATCTTTGATGATACCAGCCCAAACCAGTACTCCACCTCCACCTTGCTGGCGTCTGAATCGGACTGGAGCTCTCTGCCCTTTACCGATCCAGCCACAGGCCCATCCATCTGGCCCATCAAGACTCACTCTCATTTCATCAGTTCATAAAACCTTAGAAAAGTCAGTCTTGAGATATTTCTTGACCCAGTCTTGACGTTTCAGCTTGTGTGTCTTGTTCAGTGGTGGTCGTTTTTTAGCCTTTCTTACCTTGGCCATGTCTCTGAGTATTGCACACGTTGTGCTTTTGGACACTCCACTGATGTTGCAGCTCTGAAATATGGCAAAACTGGTGGCAAGTGGCATCTAGGCAGCTGCACGCTTGACTTTTCTCAGTTCATGGGCAGTTATTTCGCGCCTTGGTTTTTCCCACACGCTTCTTGCGACCCTGTTGACTATTTTGAATGAAACGCTTGATTGTTCGATGATCACGCTTCAGAAGCTTGGCAATTTTAAGAGTGCTGCATCCTTCTGCAAGATATCTCACTATTTATGACTTTTCGGAGCCCGTCAAGTCCTTCTTTTGACCCATTTTGCCAAAGGAAAGGAAGTTGCCTAATATTTATGCACACCTGATATAGGGTGTTGATGTCATTAAACCACACCCCTTTTCATTACAGAGATGCACATCACCTAATATGCTTAATTGATAGTAGGCTTTCGAGCCTATACAGCTTGGAGTAAGACAACATGCATAAAGAGGATGATGTGGTCAAAATACTCATTTGCCTAATAATTCTGCACTCCCTGTACAATATTTATTCTGCATCTTTTAGTTTAGTTGAAGAATTAAAAAAATAAAAAATAAAAATCCCGTTGCACTACTACACTTGATTTTGCTTTTATTGTAAAAAAAAAAACAAAAACAAGAAAACATGTTATTTTATGGCATACTTCAGAAAATAAAGATGGTATTAGTACTAGTATTAGTACTAATTACTAAATTAGTATTTAGTATTTAAAAATGTTTTATTTTGAATATATTCTTTAAATAAATTGGTCTTACACTTCATATTTTCAGATTTTTCATAGTACATGTATTAATTCCAGTACTTTTACCATAAACCAACACATAAACCATTTGGTAGAAGTTGACGATTTAGAAATTATGGGATGTGTTGAATAAAAATGCATTGAGAGTGTTAACTAGCGACATTAGGAGTTAAGAAATGCATTATTTATAATAATACCTCATAATTCTATTTAACACTTTTTTTAAACAAATCTTCATAGAAACCTGTGCAATTGTGTGTACTTGGTGAACACTTAGGGCAGAAACCAAAGTACTTACGTTTTGTCAAAATATGTTGTGTGGAGCGAATGAGAGAACTTGGTTGCGTTGCTGTTGATGAGGCTTCCATTTCCTGTGGTGTAGTTTTTCCTTGCTGCCTGGTCCTTGGCAAAATTTCTACAGGCCGCTAGTTTAGACTCGAGAGCCTGCGAAAAAAGACACCCCAGGATTTTTCATTAGCAAGTGCATCTAAATTTAGCTGGAGTTTGTTCTAATTTGAGATCACAGACAGCTATTTTAGTGTAAGCCAAACACATGACTAAAGTATTGAAGAATTACCCCGACTTTCCGCAGAAGGTCACCAACAATGTTAAGAGCTGAGATCCGTGCAGATGGTGTGAGGGGGGAGCCATTTCCACAGCCATTGGTCAATGCTATACAGAGAAAATGACAACAAAGATGTTCATTTTATGTGTTAATAATATATGTGCTAATTTCCTTACATTTCTAGCACAGACATCTAAACATTAGGCATGTTCAAAGATCTACTTTCTTTTTCAAGTACACTGTTGTATACAATTAGGCAAACTATGTAGGAACAGAAGGAAACCACCCCTACTGTAAATCTGTCAAGCAGGCAGAGTTACTAAACGATACTAAGTGTGTGTCCACAGAAGCATTTTTGCATAGCAGAAAACACAAGCTCTCTTCTAAAAATGCTCAGTTGTGAGCATTTCTCCAACTGTCAGAGCATTTACAAAACACTGAGAACTCAGCATTTAGTGTAAAACACACAGTCAGTGCCTCACTACGCTGCTGGCATTCAAAAACATGTCACTTCCATTAAAAACAAAAAAGAAAAAAAAAACGCTTCGCTGGATACATGCCCTTATAATCCAAATAACCAAACACCAACCTTTTGTGCCAATGAAAGGATGCTCCATGTTCTTCCCCACAGGTGTAGCTGGGAGAGACAGCGAGGCCTGCACAGCAGAGTCTGTCTTATCGATGTCTAGTGTAGGAGAACTGGGGGCCGACATCCTGGTCACGTCTGACGTCCTCTCTCGTACAGCCAACTCCTGCCTCAGGTCTACAAGAACATGTACATCAGCACTGATGATAAACAAGCACAAACCTAAAAGACTACATGGAAGTCTACATGAAAATGTAAAAATGCACCGTGATGCATGTTAAGAGCATGCTGAACCAACAGGTGGAGATAAAAGCCCTTTTATGCTGGGTTCACACCAATTACATGAGTACATTGCATACAAATTAATCCAAATGTGAGAACAGAGGTGGATAACAGTACTGTGATGTGAACAATACTGAATATGCAGTGCGTTTGCATCAAACGTGCAGAATTTGGA
Source organism: Danio kyathit (assembly GCA_903798195.1). Classification (NCBI taxonomy): domain Eukaryota; kingdom Metazoa; phylum Chordata; class Actinopteri; order Cypriniformes; family Danionidae; genus Danio; species Danio kyathit. Next base: position 58,439,812 of record LR812521.1, on the reverse strand, counting down.
CTGTTTGGACCTGTTGACTTTATGGCTGGGGTAGGTGTAGACCTCAATAACTGTGAGGGTTGGGTTTAGGTTGCTGTAGACTTGAATAATTGTGAGGGTTGGGTTTATGGTTGGGATAGGTGTAGACCTTAACTGTGAGGGTTGGGTTTATGGTTGAGGTAGGTGTAGACCTTAACAACTGTGAGAGTTGAAATTTGGGGTTAGGGTAGGTGTAGACCTTGAATCTGTGAGGGTTGAGGTAGGTGTAACTCTCAACTGTGAGGGTTAGGTTTGGACTTGGGGTAGGTGTAGATCTTAATAACGGTGAGGGATGAGGTTTGGGGTTGGGGTAGGTGTAGACCATAATAACTGTGAGAGATAGGGTAGGTGTAAATCTTTACTGTGAGGGTTGGGTTAGGGTAGGTGTAGACCAGGGTTATTCAATTAGTTTGTCATGGGGGGCAGTTCATGAAGAGCATCCCAAATGAGGGCCTGGATAGATAAGACTTGCAATATAAGTGATGACACAACAGCATATAAGAGCCCATATGCTGTATTTTTGCTCCTTAAGACACTCACGTTGGTTTTTTTCAACATTAAAATGTTAATACGTTGTATTTTGAAACTACATAACATCACTGCTTTGTACAATGTGGCTTTTTTTTTTTACAAGCATTCAAATGTTGCATTTCAAAGCACAACAAAAGCAGTGCATTGCTTAAGTAGGCTTCTTCTACATTCAGATACATTCATATGTTATGTTTTGAACTGCATAACAATTCTGGATGCAACAATTATAGATTTTGGTTGTACAATTATACAGTCTGAAGAATAATCATGGTTTCACAGTTATCACGTCTAATGTAAATTTGAGCTTTATATTAGGTCAGTATTTAAATGAACAGTTGTTGTCATCTGCGTTCATACATATATAATAATTTTAATAATTTGTAATAATTTGTCTAACATATCTTTTGCTTACGTTGCACTGAAAACCACGCACAACTCTCACCATTATGGCGTGAGATGTTTTTTTACTCGGTGCGTCTGGAAGGCGTGAGCGCAATCGCTCTCAGTGGCATTGAGAAGCCTTTACGATTAAGTATCCAAAAGTTTTCAGCTGGTCGTGCCACTCAATGTCAGGTGACTCACGCTCACGCCTTCAACTGCAGCTCATGCTGTATTGAACAGACGCATGTCACTTCATAACTATAGCGGCCATTTTTTGACTGAACTAAATTTATTTTGATGTCTTGGTCACACTATTTGGAGGGCCGGAACAAATTGCCTCCAACTGAATAGCCCTGGTGTAGATCTTAAAGCTGCGAGAGATGGGGTAGGTGAAAATCTTAACTGTGAGGGTTAGGTTTGGGGTTGGGGAACTTGTAGACCTTAATGAATGTGAGGGCTGGGTTTAAGGTTGGGGTAGGTGTGAACCTTAATAATTATGAGGGTTTGGGTAGGTGTAGACCTTAATAACTGAGGGTTTGGTTTGGGGTTAGGGTAGGAGTAGACCTTAAAACTGTAAGGGTTGGGGTAGGTGTAAATCTTAACTGTGAGGGTTGGGTTTAGGGTAGGGTTGGTGTAGACCTTAAAACTGTGAGGGTTTGGGGTAGGTGTAAATCTTAACTGTGAGGGTTACGTTTGGGGTTGGGGAACTTGTAGACCTTAATAAATGTGAGGGCTGGGTTTAAGGTTGGGGTAGGTGTGAACCTTAATAATTATGAGGGTTTGGGTAGGTGTAGACCTTGATAACTGAGGGTTTGGTTTGGGGTTAGGGTAGGAGTAGACCTTAAAACTGTGAGGGTTGGGGTAGGTGTAAATCTTAACTGTGAGGGTTGGGTTTAGGGTAGGGTTGGTGTAGACCTTAAAACTGTGAGGGTTTGGGGTAGGTGTAAATCTTAACTGTGAGGGTTAGGTTTGGGGTTGGGGAACTTGTAGACCCTAATAAATGTGAGGGCTGGGTTTAGGGTTGGGGTAGGTGTAGACCTTAATTATGAGGGTTGGGGTAGGTGTATACCTTAATAACTGAAAGTTGGGTTTGGGGTTAGGGTAGGAGTAGACCTTAAAACTGTGAGGGTTGGGGTAGGTGTAAGTCTTAACTGTGAGGGTTGGGTTTAGGGTAGGGTTGGTGTAGACCTTAAAACTGTGAGGGTTGTGGTAGGTGTAAATCTTAACTGTGAGGGTTAGGTTTGGGATACGTGTAGACCTTAATAACTGTGATGATTGGGTTTGGGGTTAGGGTAGGTGTAGATCTTAATAGCTGTGAGGGTTGGGTAGGTGTAGACCTTAAATGTGAGAGTTGGGTTTTCTACCTTTAGCTGCACGTTACCAAAGGGAAGCTGCCATTTCTACTTCAGGCAAACTACATAAAATGAGGGTGGAGTCATTTTGTAGTAAAGTTCACCTCTAGCTTCATCTTTGAGCCTCTGCACGGAGACCAGCAGAGACTCCTTCTCGTCCAGTTCACTCTCCAGGAAAGCGTTCCTCTCAATCGCCTGGTTTAGCCTCTGCTCAAAGTCCTCCAGAGACGTGATGGTGGCCCTGAACAAACCAAGCCCATCAATATGAACACCTTGTCCTATTCAGCATTGCACTTGCATAATGCATTTTGTACTAGATTGGTTAAGCATTAGTGACACAGGCTGGGATTTCGTCAAAAAGTAGTCCAGTAATTCAGGGTCAGGTTACTCCAGAAAGACAAAACGAGCGCATCTCCATACCTCTTGGCTCTCTCCAGGTCGTCATTGGCCTGCTCCAGCTCTCTGACGTATTTGTGCAGTTGTTCCTTGATGCCGCGTGTTTGGAGCAGGTCGTCCTCCAGCATGGAGATCTGCTTATAGCTCTGTGCATACTGCTGCTCTAGTTTCTCCTATAGCCAGAGACACAGGGGAGACACTGTCTGAGTCACCTACCTCATCAACAATCTTCTATTTAACATTGTTTGTTCTCTATGCTACAAATTCCACTATCCTATCCAAATACAAGTTTTTTTTTGTGTTCTTGTATTAAATCCTAATCAAGAGCATGTGATCTACCATCCTTACCACCTTGAAGGAACACTTTACAAATTTTACAAGTCAAGTACAGTTTAACAGTTGAGTTCCCAATTTTGAATTCATTCAGTCAATCTTGGGGTCTTATGGGGTCACTTTTAGATTCGTTTATGGCTAGTCGATATGGCTAAGAACTATACTCTCATTTCAGCCTAATAATCAAGGAACTTTGATAATACATAGTGCTGTTACCTAATTACCTAGCTGAGGACTATCTTCAGGTGCAGCTAATTTCATATCTTAAAAAAAAAAAAAAAACCTTTTTGCTTTAGACCAAAAAGGGGTATTTACAGCATGGCATGATAAATAAATAAATAATAAATAAGGTCTTTTGAGCGTGAACATTCAGAGGCACATTCTTGAGACGCATGAACCCTTAATACTGGCACAATCCCAGCTAAATCAGAGACGTCATGTAACTCAGACATTAAGAAATTACATCCAATGACAAGCTTATTTTAATGGATTCATTTTTCTCATCTTGCACCAACCACAACAAGCCAGCCTCAAATGCAATTTCCACTTGCATTTGACTTTATTTCTGGTTGAACTGTCGCTTTAATGAGGAGCTCGAGAAGCAGAAACCCAGTGCACATGGCTCTCTTCCCGACTTCAGTAGGTAACCTACTTTATCCACCCCATTTCTTCTAGTCTAAATAGGTGTATTGTTTTGGGCCAGGGCAAAATAATGAGTGTCCTAATGAATGCAAGATCTGTGAGCAAAGGCTAGCACTGCGTTTTAGAGAATGCGATCATATAATGATCAGGCTTTCTGGGACAGCATCAAGCAGTCCGATCACATTAAATTGGAATAAGGAGGCCTTGCCTAATATAAGCAAGCAGGCTAAATCTCTGAACGGTGTTTACCCTAAACCCAAGTTATTATGAAGGTATTCCTGTCAGGGTATTAAAGGAACAACGGTGCTATAAGTAAACTTTTCTGCTGAGCCATTAGCCTTCTATTTTCTTCCTCTTCATCCTGACATCCAATTACAGCACACTCTGGATTAACAGAGACCCTCGACAGCTCTTGCGCTGGCTAACGCTGCATCTCAACAAACTGGGATGTTGTTCTTGAACAAGCACAGTGGATACACTGCTGATCTTCGAGAGATACAACATCACTTTAAATGTGTATAAAGAGAGCTCTGCTATCAGGTGCTTTTGTATCTATAGATGGGCTAAACAGGAAAATGTCTTATTTCCCAGATGTCTACTTTTTAAAATGTGACCATCCCCATCAATAGACCCCTGAAGTCTATCTAGGTCAATAATGGAGTTTAATCAGAATCTTTTTGCTCTTCACATTCCTACGTCAAGCCATTCTTTGATGTCATCAATTCATCTTCTTGCTGGTGACCATGAACCACAAAACTAGTCATGAGGGTCAAGTTTTGGAAACTAAGACAGATTTAAACATCATCTGAAAGCTGAATAAATAAGTTTACTATTCATGTATGGTTTGATAGGCTAGATCAAAACACATCATGATGGTCGAGGTACAACTATTTGAGATAGTCGATACACAACTATTTGAAAATCTGCAAATGTAGTCAAAAAGTTAAGTTTTAGTAGATTTATGGTAGGAAATTTACAATATGTCTTCATGGACTCGGAACTTCATGGACTCAGAAGAATGTATTTTTGGCTATTCCCACAAACAAAACAGTGCAATAGCAGTACCTTTAAGTCTTCTGTCATTTGTTATTAAATCACCTCGAGTGTTTGAGCAATCTGTTCTTTGTACCTTGTTTAAGATGATTTGGTAGATCCTGGATCTTTTAATCTTGGTAACAGATCTCTGGCTAATTTGGTTCTTCAAACAAGTTTGCAAAAAAGATTAAAACTTCTGGATGAACTTATCCAATATTACTGTGTGTGCTTGTGTTTGTTGTGAAGAACAGATCTATCAATTCTTAAAATCATGATCCTCAATGCAGCGATTCACTCACTGCATCAAAAACACACACATATTAGAGTTTAACAATGCATGTTCATGACACTCATAAATTAGCTATCATACCTACACAAAATAGTCTCTCAATGAGAATATTGGCCATGTCTACTATCGTACACTCACAGAAATTGTACTTAAGCTTGGGCAATACCAAACGCAATTAACGATTTTCAAATCATCAATAATGAAGTCCAGCTAGTGGAGTAATCCATGTACAAAGAACGGATCCAAGATAAGGCTGTTGATCTGAACACAATACCAAATACATGTGTAAACAGTGTCTAAAATGTTTTGAGTTTTTCCACTATTAGCCTTTACCAGATGTAGTCAATTCATTCAAAAACATTTAAACTGAAGAGATTTCACATTCTCAATATCTACCGACACAACAACAGCAGCACAATCTTGTCTTGTAAAAAACAAATTCATCACAAATAATACATTCTAAATGCAAAAACTATGTTTTTAATTCAGTTAGGTCTGGAGAAGCCCACTGCTGTCCTACCTTGAGTATGTCCACCTCACTCTTCAGCCTCTGGTTCTCGGACTGCAGGTCTCGAATGCGGTGTTCAGCCTGACCCAGCTGAGCCTCCAGCTCGGCCTCCAGTTCCCGACTGCCCTCCTGAAACTCCTGCAGCTCCTCCTGAGCGTCATGACAACTGCAGACATGAAAACACATCCACAAATCACACGTCAGCAGCCATCTGGTGCTGTGGCGGCACATTCATCACTTAAACTGTGCAATGCAAATTGACATCCAGACTGCAACAAAGAGCAATAAGCATTCAGGCCTTGACAGCTGGTGCTATAGGAGATAATGAATTACATGTAGTCACTCACTGCTCTGATCACTCAGACCTGCGGTCCTAGGACCAAAAGTAACACCTAGATTAATCCAGGAAAAACCTTCATAGTGATAATTCACACAAGAAGTTAAATGCATTCACTACTAATCCACCCTTTAGGAGTGTCTTTCTTCTGTTGAACACAGAATGTGTGATATTTTGAAGAAAGCTGAAAACTCTCAACCTGTGTTCCAAAGTAGTAAAAACTAATACTACGGAAGTCAATGGTTACAAGATTCTAGCTTTCTTCAAAATATATTTTTTTGCATATAACAAACTCAAAATGGTTGAAACAAGTAAAGGATGACAAAACTACCACAGATTTAAGTAGTTCAGAACTTCGACAGACATAATTTAGTAGTTCCAGTTGTCAGGTTTGCTTAATGCCCAGAAATTATGTACTGGATAAGAAAAACAAAACATCTATACTGGGAAATGTTCAGTTTGAGGCAGGGGTCAGGGATCTGTTGGAAGGAAATGAGCTCAACAGACTGAATGCATGGTCTTGCTTTTTTTTTTTTTTTTTTAAGTAAGCATTTCCTGAAGACTGTTTGACAGGACACTTCCCTTTAATCCTGGTCACTTCCCCCAGCCTCCTCCTGTCATGTGCAGAGAGAACCTTAAATCTGTCACCTCCACACACCCTGCTGAAAATACCAGACATGTGCAGCCCGTCTCAATGAAAGCTATTAAAACACTGTTCTGTCCTTACTACTCTGTCCTTAATGAAGCTGGAGGTATTGAATACTACCCTTTAAAAGTTTAGGTTAAGTAAGATTTATTTATGAATGAACACTTACCATGGATCAATTAACTAAAGACACCCAAACTACTAGCATTTACTCTCTCAAGTAGTTCTAAACCTTTGAGTTTCATTATTCTGTTGCACATTAAAGAATATATTTTGCTGAAAACCTGCATCCATTGACTTCACTAGTAGAAGATAAAAACAAATATTATGGAAGGCAATGGATACAGGTTTTCGGCTTTCTTCAAAATACGTTCTCGTGTGTTCAACAGAAGACAGAAACTCAAAGGTTGACTCAAACAATGACAGAACATTCAGTTTTGGGTGAACTAGCCTTTTTAGATTTAAACATTTGACAAAATATTTAATTCAAATAAATGCTTTTATTTGGACTTTTAGCAAAGAACACTGAAATTTGCAAAATCAAAATAAAAAGTGCTTCAGAGGTAAATGTGTTGATGCTCTTTGGATAAGAGATTCATAAAGATAAACAACAAAATCATAAAGTCCAAGTGGGCCTGGGCGATATGGGGGAAAAAAAAAAAAAAAAAAAAAAAAAATATTCTCACAATTTTTTTCTTATCAGTCGATATCGATAATGGTCACGATAAATGTCAAAACTTTATATCTATCAATTTTAAAGGCTTTTCAGCATGCCAATCCTTTTGTGCAGTTGATTTAACACATTTTGTGAAATAATTTTGGCAGTCTGACAATATAAATAAAAAAAAAACAAATAATAAAACAAGTTATTGTATATTATTGTTCAACACCAGAAAAAAAAAAGAAAAAAAAAAGAAAAGAAAAGTAAAACAGGTTTGGAACAAGTAAAAGGTGCGTTAATGGTGACAGAATTTTCAGTTTTGGATGAACTGTCCTTTTAATGGTGAGTATGGTGACTTTAGGGTGAAATATTCTTTAATATATTTAGATATATTTAATATATAATAGATGCTAACGATTACTTGATGATCGATTGCTTGTCGATAACCCTTTAAATTGACAGACCTCATTTATGACTGATTAAGCATAGACATTTAAAGGTTAAGTTATGCTTTGTGCTGTGAGACGCGTCCATGACTTTATGCATTATAATGACGTGTGTACAGTTTACCTTTCCATATGGAGTCACTCTTGACATTGCATATTGTGGGAGAAAATATATTCAAAGTTTACTATAATTTTTCAGTTCAATTTTTGATAATTTAAAATTCTTTGGTATTCAAACTTTCAGATTCCAACAAAATATGTTTCATGGTAAGAGCAGCTTGGTAATTACATTTAGGTGGTGCTTCGTTATTCAGTAAATACAAATGAGTCAACCTAGAATGCCCAATTCGACATCTAGTATAGACAGTTTGTTCATGCCTGGTCTTAAAATTATAATTAGCAAAGTGTCTTTCATTTATTTTTGGGTTAATTTCATGTAGTTTATTATTTATGCAGTTGTTCCATTCCCTTTCCCATGTTTAGTTTATATACAAATTAATTGTAGGTTTCAGGTCCTCAGGAGGAATTAAACATTCTGTCACTTTCAAGGAGATGTCTAGACTGTTTTGCTGCTTTATCTGCCAGTTTGTTTCCATGTAGTCCCATATGACCTGGAATCCAACAGAAGATAATGTTGAGCTGCTTATTTTCTAGCGTTGTCATTTTCTTTTCAATCATGGAAATCATGGAGATCACACTTAGAGTGCTTGAAGACAGGATTTAGAATCTGTGCAGATTAAAAAGTTACGGTACTGTGTCCTTTCCTTCCCAGCCTTAATTATTACATATGCTTCTGCTGTGTAAATTGAACTTTCTCCTGAAATCAGAGTCCAAAAGCATTATCTTTAAAAACTACTGCTGCAGTTACTCCTTTGTCTGTTTTCGATCCATCTGTATATATGGGTTTATGATGAGGGAGACGGTCTATTATTTCTTTGAATTCTTGTTTGTATTCATTTGGGTCATGGTTCTGTTTGGTCAAGTTCCATAAGATTTTTTATTTTTGAGGTGTACCAAGGAAGAATATGGCTTAAATCAGGTAGTGAAAGCTTTTCCATATTAACACCCATATTCTTCCCCATTAACATGTTAATGTAATATATTATTATTAATGTTAATAAAGGCTTTTAAATTTTTTTCACTTACTTTGAGCGCCTTGGACTTGTGATTTTGTTGTATATCACAGAAAACGCCTTCCACAAGCATATTAAGAAACATGACATTGATCGAAATGTTTCTTGCATATTAAATCACTTAATACTGAAGTAAAGATGCTGAAAACTCAATTTTGTCATCACATCACCTATATTTAAAAACTCAAACGTTAACTTGATATAGTTAATTGTATAATTCCTCGATGTTTAATTTATAATTAAATATGCAGTAACTGCACACATAAAAGACTTAATCATTAGAAATTTTATCATTTTCTTTGTGCAACACTTTACATTTATCAGCTACTATAGTTAAATGACAACAACAACAACAAATGGCACTACATGGAAAATCAATTTGTGCTCCTTTCAAGTGAGTTAAAGGGTCTTTAAAAAGGCAGACTCATAACTATTTCCAGGAAAGTATGTTTTCGTGCTTCCTCAGCAGGAAATTCCTGGGATTTGGAGAACTTCCTGTGCTCCGCCAAGTCTCGGGGGCAGTAAAACCTCAGGAGAAGTGCAGGAGAAGCATGTGCATGTGTTGAAACAGCGTAGGAGGTCAGAGTGAAACAGACAGAGACCACCAGCAGACAGACAGTCAGCATTAGTGCCAGCAGCAACTGTGAGCTCTGCTTTAGATCAGAGAAACGCTCTCAGGCCTCTTTTGGTCAGGAAAAAACACTACCACCAGCACAGTCGTAGATGAGAAGAAACTAAACTGCACTATATATCACCAAAAAATAAAATTCTGTCATCATTTACTCTCCTATGGATGTCAATGGCTGCCTATTCCTCAACGTTCTTCAGAATATCTTGTTTAAGAAAAACATTCAAAAAATCTTTAGAGCCACTAGAGTATCAGGACATTTAAATTTTTAGGTGACCAGTCCCTTTAAAGCCTACTTTGGTTAGGAATCTGTGACTGACTGTTGCTTTATTTTAAGTTTACGATCATATCAGATCATATTTTACAATATTCTATATAGGGCTGGGCGATTTTTTCAATTAATTCGAATTTACGTTTTAAGACGATTGAATTTTTTATAAAATCGAGGTATGGCGATTAAAAAAAAAAATATATATATTAAAGCAGTTTTTCCACTATCGTGCCAAACCGTTCTAAACTGTTAGACAACCGTGCTGACAGATTCTGTGTGTTGACATCGCGGCTCTGTTGATGAGCTACCACAGCTGGCTCAGTGCAAGCGCGCTAGCCCATTGTCACGAGGTGCACGCGTAGTCAGCGGAGGCGCGTGATGCGGCGCCAGGCGAAAGTATAAATCCAGCTTTACACTCAGGGCTGGCGCGTCCATAGAGGCGACCTAGGCGGTTGCCTTGGGCGGCAAAATAGGGAGCGAGAACCCCCCGGTCTTCACTTTCATCCGTGACACCCACCCCCTCCCGGTCCTCACCTTCATCCGCAAACCGGTAAGTTTCTATTTAACTTTCGGGTTGAGGGCAATTGCCTAGAGCGCCAGTTCTGCTTGCTCCGGCCCAGATTACACTACAGGGAGTGCAGAATTATTAGGCAAGTTGTATTTCTGAGGATTCATTTTATTATCGAACAACAACCATGTTCTCAATGAACCCAAAAAACTCAAAGCAGAATATTTTTGGAAGTAGTTTTTAGTTTGTTTTTAGTTTTAGCTATTTTAGGAGGATATCTGTGTGTGCAGGTGACTATTACTGTGCATAATTATTAGGCAACTTAACAAAAAACAAATATATACCCATTTCAATTATTTATTTTCACCAGTGAAACCAATATAACATCTCAACATTCACACATATACATTTCTGACATTCAAAAACAAAACAAAAACAAATCCGTGACCAATATAGCCACCTTTCTTTGCAAGGACACTCAAAAGCCTGCCATCCATGGATTCTGTCAGTGTTTTGATCGGTTCACCATCAACATTGCGTGCAGCAGCAACCACAGCCTCCCAGACACTGTTCAGAGAGGTTTCAGAGAGGTTTACTGTTTTCCCTCCTTGTAAATCTCACATTTGATGATGGACCACAGGTTCTCTATGGGGTTCAGGATCAGGTGAACAAGGACGCCATGTCATTAGTTTTTCCTCTTTTAGACCCTTTCTTGCCAGCCACGCTGTGGAGTACTTGGACGCGTGTGATGGAGCATTGTCCTGCATGAAAATCATGTTATTCTTGAAGGATGCAGACTTCGTCCTGTACCACTGCTTGAAGGTGTCTTCCAGAATCTGGCAGTAGGACTGGGAGTTGAGCTTGACTCCATCCTCAACCCGAAAAGGCCCCACAAGCTCATCTTTGATGATACCAGCCCAAACCAGTACTCCACCTCCACCTTGCTGGCGTCTGAGTCGGACTGGAGCTCTCTGCCCTTTACCGATCCAGCTACGGGCCCATCAAGACTCACTCTCATTTCATCAGTCCATAAAACGTTAGAAAAATCAGTCTTGAGATATTTCTTAACCCAGTCTTGACGTTTCAGCTTGTGTGCCTTATTCAGTGGTGGTCGTTTTTCAGCCTTTCTTATCTTGGCCATGTCTCTGAGTATTGCACACCTTGTGCTTTTGGGCACTCCAGTGATGTTGCAGCTCTGAAATATGGCAAAACTGGTGGCAAGTGGCATCTTGGCAGCTGCACGCTTGACTTTTCTCAGTTCATGGGCTGTTATTTTGCGCCTTGGTTTTTGGTTTGGTTTTTCCACACGCTTGCGACCCTGTTGACTATTTTGAATGAAACGCTTGATTGTTCGATGATCACGCTTCAGAAGCTTGGCAATTTTAAGAGTGCTGCATCCCTCTGCAAGATATCTCACTATTTTTGACTTTTCGGAGCCTGTCAAGTCCTTCTTTTGACCCATTTTGCCAAAGGAAAGGAAGTTGCCTAATAATTATGCACACCTGATATAGGGTGTTGATGTCATTACAGAGATGCACATCACCTAATATGCTTAGTTGGTAGTAGGCTTGAGCCTATACAGCTTGGAGTAAGACAACATGCATAAAGAGGATGATGTGGTCAAAATACTCATTTGCCTAATAATTCTGCACTGCCTGTATATACATTACACAAAATAATTAAATAGCCTAAAAGTTTTATTCGTGGCTAGAGCTTAATTAATTTGATTGACATATAGGCAATGAGACCTTCGCCTGACTGAGCGTGAGTTTATTGCATGCTGCGCTGTATTCGGTAGCACAAATCGCTCTGATCTGGGTGAGAACTTTACCAGCGACTACATGCACTGCTGAAAAGCCTTTTTTTCCTGCTGCGCATCGAATCAACAACAACATATATCCATGGAACACGAACTTGCAGACTCTTTGAACAACAAGGAAATAATTGCATCTAATTCAAAGCCCAGAAGTCTGGTTTTGTATTTTATACCTGCGCTCCACCTAAAGGACGGTTACGGCATGTTGTGAGTCAAATCTTTCTTTAATTTGGACTTTTGCTTGAAAGCTTTATGGAGTGGCACAGTAGCTGTCCAAGTTACTGTAGCTATGAATTAAATCATAACCCATATATGCACCAATAAACAAGTAAAATGAATGAATAAATAAAATAAATATGGATTCTTAAACGTCGGTATTGTTTTTCCTCCAAAAAAAATATCAATACATTTTGACAAATGTTTTATAAAAATAAATTGAGCAATTTTCAACATTTCAGCTATAGGCTGCTATAAGATTCAGTTAAATATAAGATAGACATTTAAATATAGATAGATATGTAACAGGTTTCTGTGGGGTTTTTTGTTGTTCATGGTGATCTTTAATATATACTGGGTGGTGTAGCTACGCACAAGTATTTTCTAAAACGTCAAGTAGGGCTGGACAATAATTCGATATCAATATATATATCGCGATAGATTTTATTTCAATAACAGTGATATGATTTTTAAACCCATTTTCAATATTTCGATATAAATTTGCATTATATATATATATATATATATATATATATATATATATATATATATATATATATATATATATATATATATATATATAATTTTTGTATATAAGATCTTATACATGTACACAAAATGAGTGCTCTGAATACAGATGCGAATGAACAAGCTTCCACAAGTAAGAATGCAGACAAAATAGTTGATAAGAAAGGAAAGACTAATGCAGTGGTGTGGAAGTAGTTCGGCTTTTTAATTTCCGATAAACTTAGTTTCGGTGCTCTGCAAAGTATGCCAGAGAGAGTGTAGCTGACTAGCGGCGGGAACACATCAAATCTGTTTCACCCGATAAAACATACTGAGAGTCAGAAGGCAACATAAAAGTTTAAGCCAACCTGTGGTCTCACCATCACCACCATCCACCTCCCCGACACGGAAACCAGCGGTGTCAGAAGAGAAGGCAATGAAGCAAACACAGATGCTATGAGGCGCCGTGTAGGATTTAAATCAAACTTCGCTTATCAACACGTGCATATACACATATAAATTACTCGTATATACACTTATACTACTGAATGTTCAAAACATGTATGAAATTTGCACATATACATATAAACTTGATGCATGCATACACCCACATATGCATATAAACTCGACGATCTGTGCATATACTCCCACATTAACACACGCACATACAAACTCGATCCTTGCATAAACACCCAAATTAACACTCACATACACAAACTCGCTGCATGCTGGCATATAGCACTCACGCAAACTTACAAAATAAAATTCACAAACATATTTATCAGGAATCAGGTTATTGCAAAGCTGATGAAATAGAAAGAATGTAATTAATTGAGGTATTAAATCTGTTAAATAATGAAAACGTGTTATATAAAATATTAGTCTATATAAATAGACTATATAAAGTATATAAGAGATATTTATGTTAAACCTTTTAATTTAATTAGGTAATTACATACACAAATATAAATAGACAGATAAAACCCTTAAAGGACGTTCAAGATGAAAAGCAATTAGAACTATGACTATACTCAACTCTATTATTGCAAATACACTGTGACTACATTACCCCCTATGCTAAAAAAATCTTTCAGATAGGGTGCTAGTGCCTGGGATGCACAAGAAAAAAAACTAAAAAGGCACTCCGGCATCATCCTTACATCCTTTTTTATATACAATCTCCTCACTGCTGCTATACGGCACTCATTTCCATGCATGTTTTCATTCTGACCAAGTGGTGATGACGCAACCTTAAACTCACACGTGAAAAGAGTAAAAACGTTGTTTCCTTCACCATCTTCGATGCACTTTGAACTCTGCGCTCGTGCTCCCCTGCAGTCTTTCTGTAACCAAGCGACCATCAACGGTTTTCTCACGGTGTGCTCACGGCATTCTAGGTGTGCCTGGAAAATGAGCATGTCACGTGCACGATGCTTGCACACCATGTGCGTGTCGCTCCCCATTTGCGACCCAAGTCTCCATTTTTAAATGACAAACTTACACCCGAATGTGACAAGGTGAGTATTTTTGGGTTTGGTCAGCGTGTGATTGGTAGACCAATAAAGTGCGAGCGGCCAGACTATTTAAGGGCATTCCCCTTCTATGATGTTCTCCTTTTTGTTACACGGGTGCGTTCAGTTAAATTAGAGTGGTGCTGGTGGCGTCCGCTTTGCGTCAAGTTTGTGGCAGAGTTTTGCTTCACAATTATAGAGACAAGTGGATCTGTGAGTGATTACTGACACATTTGAGCAGTAATACTTGTGAATATTATGATCTTTATGACGATCCCTGGTGGAAGACTCTACATGTGACGCCGCTACGGTTTTGCTTTCACTATTGTTTTGTTTTCATTATTGATTTGCTTTCACTATAGTTTTGTTTTCATTATTGTTTTAGTTTGGGTTTTCTTTTTGTTTTATGTTAATTCATTTTGTTTGTTTTGATATGCTGATTTATATTCTATTTTGACAATTTATCCATGTTTTGCTGGTGCTCTTTTCAGGCTCTGTTATTTGCTTAGCCCTCTGTGCAGTGAAACCAACATCCTGAAGTAATCACATTGAGTGTCTGGTAAACGGGAATCTGCTATTATTATTATTATTATTATTATGTGCAGTTATTTGTTTTTTCTTTCTTTTTCTGATTTAAATGTGTTAATTTCTTTTCTCAGGAGCCATTAAGGCCTGGTTGTGGAGCAGGGAGGCCAGCCGCTACCTTTCGGTGGTGTTTCACAGGGGGCTGTGTGGAGTGATATGATTTCCATTTTTGTGTGCATGCAGTGGTTGATGTGGGGTGAAATTTAGCTGGGTTAACTGACCATTCAGAGTTGCAGCTGGACTACTTTGCTCCCGCTACGCCTGGCTGGGAAAATTAAACTGTGTTTTTATTGATTGTGATCTTTTTAATTATGCTATTAAAATAAATCATATTTTTGTATTGTTCCTCCTGTCTCGCTCAGTCTAGTCCTTGCCTTCAAAGTGGTAAAACTAACCAGCGAGTCCTAACTGGGTGCTTTCCCTGGCTCCACACCAGGGTGGCGTAGTCGGATTAACTAGTTTCTGAGGCTTGAGGCCTTGGTTTATACTTCTGCATTGAGAGATCAGTGCATGCCTTGCGCGTTGCTGTGCATTTATACTTCTGCGCACTGTTTCTGTTGCTCTGCAATAACACTTCCGAAACGCTAGCTGGCAGTGAGGCGTTTATGTTCCTCTGTTTCGAGTTTCTTAGCTGGTGTTTTGTTTTTTCTGAACGCTTTCTTAAATGTACAAGTGGCTCAAACTCGCTCATTTTGAGGCTGGAGCCAGCATTGAAAAACATGAGTTTTGCAGTGAAGGGGATGGCTACTGACATTTTGGATGTTCTTTGCCATTCTATAATGACAAAAGTAACTATATCAAACAATTTTGCACATGGAAATCTCTTTAACATGCTCCCAATCACCCTACTGAACCTGAATAACATGCAGTAGAATATTTAGGACTAAAAATTAAGTACTAAAAAGAGACCTAAAAAAAACAACAAACTAACCATGTTGGATTAGCATTCTACTATATTTGTAACAATGAGAAATTTAATTTGAACAAACTCTTGACATCAAGCACTTATAAAGAACATCAAGTCTGACTATAAATTAACATTGCTTAAAAAATGAGCAATTCTACAAATGACACAGTCATGGCTCATCTTCACAGTGTTTCAGCGGCTCCCTATTGTCACAAACGCTGAAAGGCTCTGTGTGTTGTGGCATTTTCTCTGGTTTTCCATGACAAAAAAGTGCCACAATCATATTTACAGCCATTTATCACCCGCAGGGCTCGTGATTGTAGGTATGAGCACAGAAACAATCATTATTGCCTCAGCCAGTTAAAGTTTAACTAAAACACTGTGGCCAAGTCAAAACCATTTTCCTAAAATAAAAATACCCCATAGCTTTTAATAGCAAGGTAAACCACACAGTATTGTAAAAGCTCAGCAGTTTGCTATATTTAGAAGTTAATGACTTCACCTTACCTCTTTTTGTATTTGAGAGACAAACACTTCCAGTAATCGATTTCCTCGTCTTTTGAGGAGAATTTTGGCATCATCTCTGTGTCCATGGTGGAGACCTGTGGAAGCAGATGGAGAATTGGATCAGTCCTGAGGGACACACAGAGCCTGTACTTCACACTGCAGTTTTGTCCTGGTACAACCTCACAAACAGATCGCAAGCAAAGGGCCCATGGTGCCTGTCCTCATTTGACTCAAGTCCAATAGCTTCCCCCCCCCCATCACTTGGAGCTTCACCAGACTCGCATGGTTTACTTGGCCACTTTACAAGCTCACAGTGTTTCAGGTGGCAGCCTTAAGTGTTTAGTTTCACATTTTGTGATTTATTTTATTTTATTTACTTCAGACTAATTTAATTTCTAGGGGTGGCAATGACCAGAGTCCCAACAAAATGCTATTATCAAGACATTTGTTTCACATTCAATATTATTGTGATTTTATATATTGAAAAATGTATTACCTTTTTCCAACTTCAATTTAAAGAAAACATTAGCAACATCTGTTTTAACCAAACAGAAGAGTTTGTTTGTCTCACTTCAACACTAATGAAAACCTGACATAAATGTGCTTTTTTGGTGATGCAACCATCTTTATTTTACTAACTTGCTACAAGCTGAAGCTCACTTGAAAGAAGACGATGAAAAAAGTTCTCACTGACTGTGGTTAAATGAATTTTATTATTTAACCAAAAATTAGCAATGTATCAATACGGACATGCGTGTATCGATATAGTATTTCTGCAGAAAATATTGCAATACTATGCTGTATCAATATTTTCCCCTATCCCTATTTATTTCAGTATTAAATTCAACCAAAACTCTGAAGCTTCAACAGGTTTATAAATATATAATCCATATGCTGAATCCCTGGCAACTCTCTTCTCAATCCCTCCCTAGTCTAGCTTGTATTTTTCTAACAAAGTCAGAAAGGTTGTGTTATTAGCACTGATGAGATTACTGCCTCTCTGCAATGAATCACTTGATGTCTTCCGTATTTCTAATAGTTCACTCTACAGGATTTTAAGTCCAATTTGAGAGTTAACAAGCTTGCCGACAGATCGGGCTGTAATCGGGAGAATTCTACAAATGCTTGGTGATCAGCAGTCTTTATGTATTGTAACTGTAACTCCAGCATGCTAAATATTCCAGACCAGTCGGCCAACTTGACCTCATGTAGAAAATATGGTAACAAGCTGCAGCCAATAGCCCAGAATGGCCATCAATGCATCGATACTATTGTTAATTAAGTGTATGAAGCTTTGAGCTATGAATATTTTGGTTGTATGGACTTTTATAAAGCAACGAATGAACACTAATGTTCCTCATTTCACTGTTGTTATTAAAGTCTCTTAAGCCTTGTATTCTACCTTGTAGAATAAAACAGAATGATTAAATCAAAGTTTGATTGTTTTTTTCCGGGGTTTTCACCTTTAAATGGATTGGACAGTAGAGAGTATTTACAGAAAAGCATGGGGAGCAGAGAACGGGAAAGGATCGGCATAGGAACTCAAAGCGGGAATGGAACTTGGGTTGCCATGTGCCCCGGAATGCATGTCGGCACACTAACCACTACACCATTGGCACAGTAAATCAAAGATTTGACATTTTTTTGGGTGAATTGTCCCTTAAAAACTCCTTTTGTGGTCCGTGACAGAACAATATAATTTAAAAACTAACTTTTAGTTTAGAATGAAGCCATTATAAAGCTCAAAGGTGCAACCATCTATTATAGAAGCAAGACAGAGCAGCTCTTCCATATATTAAAAGCGTGCTCAGATTGAGATTAATGGCTACAGGCATTGTCCTTTTAAAAACACTAAGCACTCTTGGTTATTAATGTCTCTCTATAACTCAAGCCTGATAATTTTATTCAAATTTTCTCATCCTTCTCTTGTTTTAGGAGTCGGGACATAATTTATTTAATCCAGTGTTTTCTGAAACTTTCAATTAATTAATTTTAAATTTGTGTGCAGTTGCTCGTTCGATCTGACACGATGAAGAGCTGTGAGTCGAAGCAATCCATTTGAGCCCTGAGCCTCTTTCTGTGACCCAGCTAGAAGCAGACAAACCTGTCCACCTTTAACAGTCAGAAATATTCCACACATTTCTGAATTCTCCAGATTCTCAGGAGCGTCACATGTCATGAGCCAGCGCTAGACTACACCTTCTGCTGTTGAGGGATTATTCATACCAACTGACAAGCTAAGGCCCTGTTTACATCTGTTCACTTGAGTTCAAATTGAGACCAATCCCTATTGTTTTGTCCCAATTAACATCTCTTTTGCAAAATCACTCAGTGCAATGCACAAGTACCATTGAATATACAAACTAGGCTTATCACAGTAATAAACTTTCTTGTTGCAATTGATTGCTGAAGCTTTTATCACAAACATTATGATCACAATATTGACTCACGGTGCAAAAAAAATAGGTATTTTAACAGCTATAGCATAATAAAAAAAAAAAAACTTAGTGTATTGCTTTATTGCATATACACGTTCAGCATAAATAAATGTTTTACATTAAATTGCAAAAGTATTAGAAACAAAGACCCTTTAAGGCAAGTCATTTCACTCGGCGGCCATTTCTGAAACGCCTCTTGGGCAGTATGCTCAGGCATTCTGTCTGAATGGGAAAACATCAAATTCTCCAAAACTGTTTGACAAGCTAATGATTACATTACATATTTGGAATCACCAATACAATTAAACAAACACTGTCTCATAAGTTTCGTTTCTAAATGTTTGAATCAAACAAAATCTGCATGTTTTCAAGTTGTCTGAGCTAACGCGCATGCACACTTGAAAAGAACGAGATCACAACACCAACCTCATTTCTGGCAGTGTTACAAATTAACATCCTCTGAATAATGCTTCGTCAGCTCGCGCTGGTCTTCTGAAGTAATTCACAACTTGGTCTTGATGGCGAATCTCCCCCAGAAATGATAGTGACTCTTTGTTTACACATTTGTGGGACGTATAAGCAATTGTGGTCATGTGATGTGGGCTTGACAGGACGGACTGTACCTCGCAGTCATTTCATACAGATTACAAAACCAAAAAAAAAAACTTTTGTTTTTAAGTGTAGTTGCTTTATTTAAAAATACAGATTTAAATGTCTGTGAAGCAAGTATTTGCTGAGATTCCAGTGTGTTTGTTTATAGCCAGGGTTCATACACAGTTTAACTGCTAAAATTCCATGACTTTTCCATGATTTTTCCAAGACTTTCAAGTAAATTTTCATGACCTTATGTTTTATGCAATGTCTACATACGCGTGGTAAAAGAAAAACATTGCATGTTCAAATTTATTACAGCATATCGTAAAACATGCAACAATCTATTTAGTTTCAATTTATATCTATGTAAAATGTATTTAGATTACACCACACTAATAATGTGAGCGTATGTGATTGGCCAAGGACAGAAAAGAAGTAAAGACAACTCATCTATATTCAAGTACACAGATATCTGTTTCCATGACTTCTCAAAAACTTTGTGGGCTTTTCTTTTTTTCCATAACTTTTCCAGGCCTGGAAAATGCCATGTCAAAATTCCATGACTACCAGGTTTTCCATGACCGTATGAACCCTGTATAGCAATCGATGATTGACTCCTGTAGTAGTAAGCGGAGTTTCATTCGTCATATTGACCATTAGACTTTTCCCCATTCAAAACTATACGAGAGACATATCTTGTGTGTCTGTTATAAAGCACAATAGGTGACACTTGACAAAACCTCATTTGTAAAAATGCTAGTAAACAGATTAAAATCAACAGTGAGAAAAGGTCAGATTTATCACAATTACAATGCTAACATTATTTAAAAAAATAAAACTATAATCAGATTATGACGAATGTAATTGGGCATGAACTAAGAAATTAACATCAACTAAGATTAATAAAAGGTTAGTTTTAATAAAAATAAATTAGTTTAGTTAAATTATTTACTAAATATTGGAGCATCATTCCACAGCGTTCATGTACAATGTTTATAAATTGTCACACAGGATTTTCAATTATATATATTTTTTTATATTTTAGCATATAGCATGCCAGATTATCATGTAAAAATGTTAATGTTTGAACTATTAAGCTAATTTTGTTATCAAGTATTTGATTCTGTGATCTGCAAATGTCAACTGAATGTTCATAAAAACCCCCCTAAAATTTAAATAATATATAATTATTAACTGTATTTTGAATATCAATATTATGCATGTGTATTATTATAATATATTGAATATCAGCAAAAAAAAAAAAAAAAAAAAAAACACTATCCTAAAACATCTTACACAAGTTGTATACACGCCTATACTATTTTAGCTGACAGCAAATACTGTGTGCTTATTTGTAAATAAAAAGTTATTTATATTTATTTATATATTTAAATAAAAAGTTATTTACAGTTTTTAGTATTGGCATGATATACAAGTTAGATATTGTATCAAAGTCAAATTTAATATATTGTGACAACACTAGTAAATAGATCTATAAATATCAGCAGTTCTCTACCAGGGAGATCCATTGGGATTTGCTCTCCTGAGGGCTGTTGTCATTTCAATTGTGGTCCTTTATAATGTCTTAAGCCACCATGCCCTGTTCCTCACCCCTCCCAAACTGACTCCTGACAGTGAAGCCATCTGTCCGGCCACAGAGCGCCTGTCCCGCACCACAGGACAGTGGGATGGTTCCTGTCTAATGCAATGTTTTCCGCAATGCAACTTACGCTGACTACACACAGTCAGAGGTGCAGGGGCAAAGGCCAGATTTTTTTTTCTTTTCTTTCCAAGAATGACATGATTTCCAAAAACACAATCCAGCACACACTGTCCTGCTGAAAATACAATGTAAACAGGTGTCATATTCTCAACAACCTGGTGACATAAGCAGTACAACTACTAAGGATAGCGGATTTAAAGTAGTGTCTAAATAGGCTACCTTTTAATTTTTTTAGGTACATACTTTTGTACAAGTTCAATTCATCTTTCGCTTTTACAATGTCAAAAGCAGCTTGAGATAGATTATTAGATAGATAGAAAATTGAAACTTCTTCAGTCCAGTTTTCACAGATGAAGTTCAGTTTAGTTCAATTCAGTGTAATGTAAATGTTACTGCTGAAAGTCAAAACACTGAAGAGCAAATCCAATGACGCACAGCTCCACAAGACCTAAACCAAGTTCAAAACTTCACCAATTGACAAAAGTGAAAGGAAAATATAAAGGCATTAAATAATATTAAACATTATGTAATAGGGCTGCATAATACATCACATAATTATCATTATCGTGATAATAGTTTATGCAAAAATACGTATTGCAGACATGCGTGATGAATTAAATTAACGTATTGGTTGTTTATCTAGATTTGACCAATCAGATAGGGCCTTACTATCTTTATTATCAACTCCTCAGTATTTGCTGTTCTGCTATTGGCTCAAAGATGAACCCAGAGCTGAAAATAAATACTAATGGCGGGAGATATTAAGACTAATATCTGCTAAGGTTTTCATGCACTCATAGTGTTTAAAAGGCTAAATGTTTGCATCTTGACACAGTTGTTTCAGTCTAAATTAGTATTAATTACATCTAAAAATATTGTTTAACTGTTTAGTTTAAGATCATCAAGTAAATTTTTAAAAACAATTATAACAATAGCATTTTTGTAGGGAATTACATTATTATCGTAATATTCAACAACGATATCATATTTAATAGTATCATGAAACCCTAGTGTGTAACATCATATTTTAGAGTTTGTTTACTTTATATTTAGATATGATGACAGTGAAGATGTAACTACAAGTCTACAAATGTAAACTGTAACTGTAACTAAATATAACTACAGCTCTCTATGGTGAAACGAGCAGTTAAAAACGTAATATAATTTTAAAGAATACATGTTGGAAACTCGTAGCCACTGACTACCACAGTATTTTTTTTCCTACTACGAATGTAAATGGCTACCAGTTTCCAACATTTTTCAAATTATCTTATTTTTTGTGTTTAAAAGGAAACGTAAACTCATAACGGTTTGGAAACACTTCCAAAGCGATGTAGTTTGGTGGAACTAACTTAGCCCTTGGATAGCAAGACAAACGATAACAGAGGAAATTACCCGTCCATTCAATCTAAACAATTCAAAGACCATTTTGATATTTGTGTATTAAATGTGTATAGATCGTCACGTAGCGCTTGTTTGCCAAGATTTAAGACGTAAGAGCAATGACGTCAGATGACCAAATCAGAACAGGACCAGGGATCATCCTTCAAAGCAAAAACATCACGAGGACGACATTTCACACTAAACATGAAGCAATAATTCTGTCCAGTTAACCACTGTAAAACAAATCGTTAAAGACCCGCACGTGATTCTCTCATGTTGACGTTTCTGTCTGCAGGCCAGCGGATATGATCAACATTAAAAGATAAAAGTCGTTATCGAGTCAAACGTTATATTATTGAAATAATCACTATCGGAAACATAATAAACGCCGGTGTCAATCCCTCATTACAAACCGTTTATTTAAAGGCATTTTGGAAAACACCGGCACATGAAAAATCAGCTCTCGCCAACTGTTGGTCCTTACTGGCCAGATTAAAAAATGACAGTTTAACATAACAGTCTGTTAAAATGGAACGATTTACATTTTAAGAGCTTCCCATTGAACACAGCGTGTTAAATAATCAATAAAGTGTTAAAACCCTAACGTTACCTTCTCATGTCCTTCTCCAGAGCTCGGCGGACAGGCTCGGTTTCTCCCCTGCTCTCGAGCGGCGGCTGACAGAAATGCCAACGCGACTCCACTGATTTCCCTCTTCAGCTTCCGGTAAGATGACGACACCGCGTCTTTGCGTCATTTTAACGTCAGCGAAACCCTTGCAAAGCACGTTCTTATTATTTTCTTATTCTTTTGTGCAATCTATGATTATGTTACTGCAAGGTTCATGTAAACTGAGACGATCAGCTGACTTGGGCGACTGATAAGGATAAACCAGGAATTGGCAATTTGTGATTGGCATTTTGTAATTGATTAAATCTCCTTTATAAATCACGCCACACGATGGCGCGTTAGGTCTGCAGTAGTAGTAAAATATTTACTGTATCTGCCAAGATTTCATTAGACAGATGTGATTGAGAAAAAAACTAATTTCAATCTATAATTGTTTGGGGTATAATAATAATAATAATAATAATAATAATAATAATAATAATAATAATAATAATAAAACACTTTCTCCGGGTGCTCTGTGGTACAGGTGAATTGGGTAGGCCTATGCCAAAAATTGACCGTAGTGTGTGAATGAGTGTGTGTTTCCCAGTGATGGGTTGCGGCTGGAAGGGCATCCGCTGCATAAAACATGTGCTGGATAAATTGGCGGTTCATTCCGCTGTGGCGACCCCAGATTAATAAAGGGACTATATGCCGAAAAGAAAATGAATGAATGAATAATA
This sequence comes from Danio kyathit, assembly GCA_903798195.1. Taxonomy (NCBI): domain Eukaryota; kingdom Metazoa; phylum Chordata; class Actinopteri; order Cypriniformes; family Danionidae; genus Danio; species Danio kyathit. The sequence goes on along the minus strand of LR812521.1, from coordinate 58,416,160 downwards.
ATAACAATAATAATAATAATAATAAGAAGAAGAAGAAGAAGAAGAAGAAGACTAAGAAGAAGAAGAAGAAGAAGACTAAGAAGAAGAAGAAGAAGAAGAAGACTAAGAATAATAATAATAAGAAGAAGAAGAAGTAGAAGAAGAGCCGAAGTGTATGTGCGCGAAAGAGTGAGAAGGTTTTTCCCAGTGTTGGGTTGCGGCTGGAATAAAACGCTGCATAAAACATATCCTGGATAAGTTGGCGGTTCATTCTGCTGTGTCGACCCCTGATTAATAAAGGTACTTCTTTTCCGAAAAGAAAATGAATTAATGAATTAATGAATGAATGAATAAGAATCATAATAGGGTTTAGTAATAATAATAATAATAATAATAATAATAATAATAATAATAATTATTATTATTATTATTATTATTATAGCCTACAAAACGCGACATGACACTTAAAACTAGTAGAAATGCGGTTCGTTTACAACAGAACTTTTTCCAGTTCATCTCTCTCTCTCTCTCTCTCTCTCTCTCTCTCTCTCTCTCTCTCTCTCTCTCTCTCTCGCAACAGATCTAGTTTTTCAACATTTTCTTTGTGTGACAATGGCGGTGTCGTCACGATCGTCTGCTTGTCATCTTAAGTGAGTATCAGTTACCTGCGCCAGAGTGTTTCCGCGGGCTGTTGTTTATCCACCGCGCGCTGCGGCATCTCAAATCCTTCCGATCGAGCGCATCCAGGCGGGGAGTTCTTCACCCGGAGACAGGCATGGATGAGGAGGCTCAGGACAGTGAGTGTCCCGTCTGCTACGAGAGTCTCTCGGACAGCGCCAGGACGCTCAGCTGCGGGCATCACTTCTGCCATGACTGCTTAGTCCGAACATTGGTGAACACCAGCCTGAACGGGACTAATAAACGGGACAACATCATCTGTCCCGTCTGCAGACACCTGACATTCATCACAAAGCAGCACGGATTTACAATTTCAACCACAGAATCCAAAAGGATTGGAAAGACATTGGAAGTGCCATCAGTGCCCACTTCTGAATTTCCCAGGAACACTGTTGGATCCCATACCGGAGGTCTGGAATGTATCTGCAGGTGTCTAAGGAGGATTTCTTGTAGACTGTGTAGACGACAACTGGTCTGTCCTAAAGACGCCTCAGAGGTGTTTATCATAAGTGAATTGGGACGTCCCATGGCAGAAGGGGACGTTATCGACATCGGGACGACTTCAGGGACACAGCAGGACTACAGCAGCAATGGACAGAGGTTTTGTACCATCTCCTGCTGGCTTCTCGTCTTAATGATCTCTTTCACATTACTGGCACTGGTGGCTGCCACTCTTCCATGGGTTTTGTTGGCATAAAGAGTCCATAACTGCCCATCTGTGGACTGATTTAAAATGATTGATCAACTAAAAATGAAAAATATGTCATTATTTACTCACTATATTCAAAACCTGAGTTTTTTCCGCTGTTAAACACAAAAGGAGATATTTTGAAAAATGTTGGTTGGCTTCTAAAGTATTTTTTGTTTTACTAACGAAATCGATGGGTGCCAGCAACCAGCATTTGTTCAAATATCTTCTTTTGTGTTCAACTGAAGAAAGAAACTCAAATAGGTTTAAAACTGAGAGTATGTGATGAGTTACTGTACATTTTTTGGGCGAACTATCCCTTTAAAAGTACAGTAGTAACACATACTTTCTCAGGTGTCACTGGAAAAAGAAATGTATCGACTGGTTTCGCAAGTCACAATGAATGTTTTATGAAGAACAAGCGGTTATTTTGCGAGATCAGTTCCGAGGCTTGTTCTGGCATGTCTTTGGGGAGGGGGAGACTTGTGGAAGTTATAAAACAAACACAAATGCATAGTTCTACTGTATGGATGAATGGAGAGATCTGAGATTGACACTTGTAGTTACTGTGAGGAAACAGAGCCGTTTAAACTTGGAGAAGCAAAGATGAGACCGTCTGGTGTCACTCGATCTTGGAGAAACACTGTGGGATTGGATTACATTTGCCATGGACACTGACGTTTGAGAATGGAGAAAGGGAAGGGTGTCATGAGACTTCACTTTGGTTTTTTGTTTTCTTCAGCTCACATTGCCTGCAAGGATCAATACACGCCCTCGCTCATCCAGAAATTCTTGTCACACAGGCTAGCAAGCTAGTTTCAGCCCAGAAATGATTAATACCTCACATTCTGCACAAGTTAACACTGATGACTTGATTGGAGGGTGCTTCTGTGACGTACTTGTGGAGGAATGCTTAGGAATCTTCTGTTTTAGGGGAAGTCCACCAAATTGACTGGAGTTTTATTGCTCTGTGTGATGGCCAATGGATCTCTCAGGTTTAATTGTGAGGTCGTCTCAGATGTTTTCTTTGGTCATAAAGTTTATCAGGAGAAATGTTATTAAGGTGCAGTCACAGTTACTGTGTTTTTGTGAATATTCAGGTGGAATTCGGATGTTTGCAGAAAAGCCTGTTTAATTTCCTTCATTTTATTTCTTTGCTTGTTCCAGATTAGTTTTTTCCATTCATTTTTTTTTTTAAATTTGTGGCCTTGGAGCACAAAACCAGTCAAAAGTGCCTTTTTTGCTGTTGTTGACAATAGAAATATTTGAAAATCTGAAATCTGTTACAACAATCAAACAATCGTTCAAAAACAATCAAAATAATGAGAAAATCACCTTTAAAGATGTTCAAATTGAGTTCTTAGCATTGCAAATTAGCAGACAGCTACAGTAGCTCATGGTACACTGTAAAACCCAAAAAGTTAAGGTAAGTCAAACCATTGGAGGAAACCAATTGCAACAAACCATTTAAGTTCAAAAACTAATTCTAATGAGTACTGTGAACTTAATCCATTTGAGTAAATGAAGCAATTTGAGCACAGTAATAAATGAAGAAAATTCAAACCAACTGAGTACTGTAAAACCCAATAAGTTAAGGCAACTCAAACCATTTGAGCAAACCGATTGCTTCAAACCATTTAAGTTAAAAAAAAACTAATCTATATAAGTACTGTGAACTTACTTCATTTAAGTTGATGTAATGAGGTATTTAATTAACTAACTTTCTTCAACACTGAGTTCAAAACTCTTCAAATGAGTAGAGTTAACTTTCAGTCAATTCTGAGTTAACTACACTCATTTCAATAGATAAAGTTGACTGTTGGGTTTTACAGTGTAGGAAATGTACAAAATCTCTTCATGAAATATGATCTTATACTTGATATTCTGATGATTTTTAGCAAAAAGAGACAAAAACAATCAAAATAATGAGAAAAACACAGTTAAAGTTGTTTAAATCAAGTTGTTAGCAATACATATTAGCAGACAGCTAGCTCACAGTAGGAAATTTACTAAATCTCTTCTTGAAATATGATCTTATACTAATGATTTTTTAGCAAAAAGAGACAGCAACTATTGAAATAATGAGAAAATCCCCTTTAAAGTTGTTCAAATTAATTTGTTATCAATGCATATTAGCAGACAGCTAGCGCACAGTAGAAAATTTACAAAATGTCTTCATGAAATACTTAATGATTTTAAGCAAAAAGGCACAAAAATCTATTTTTGACCCATACAATGTATTTTTGGCTAATCCGCATATATATCTAAAACATAAGACTGGTTTTGTGGTCCAGGGTCACATGGATTTCAAAAGTCTAGCATAGCATCATGGTTAATGTAGTTTGTTTATTAGATTTTTTTTTACACTAATACCGCTATAAAACATTATAAAGTTGAACTAATTTGAACAGATGCATTCAACAAAACAACAACAAACACTGATTAACAACCTAAACATTATGCCTATTTTTAAAGATTTATCAGTTATTAGTTAAACATCTATGGAGAAAATGAATGGAGTTTACACTTATGAAACCCAGTTTGTTTGCTTTGACTGCCTGATTTGTGAATTGTGGGTACGGCATCATGGGTTTGTTTTTTCGTTAAGTGCATTTAAGTGTTTATGATACATTTACCTGAAATGTTGCTAATGTGATTTTACACTTTCAGAAATGAAGGTAGAAATGTCTCTGGGGCTTTATCTTTCAGCTGGTACATATTTATATACCAAAATGGTTAATTTCTTAAAGTGTGTAAATTAGTACCTAAACGGTACAAATGTGTAACTTTTAAGGAGATATCGCCATTGTAACAGCTCTCATACTTTTATTTCTGTGAGAATACGCTGTAAAAAATACTGGCTGCCTTAAATCTTTAAAGTTGAATAAACTTAACCTTCTTATATTAAAAATACAATAGTAATTTATAGTAAATAGTTTTTAAACCATGCTATTGAATAATTAATGGTGATTTTATAGTTGACATGGTAACACAACTATAGTTATATAATAATGTATAGACAAAAAATGACCCCATACTCTAGTTTTCTACAACTGCAAGATATATTAAACTACACCACAGTTTACTATAGTAAAAAAAATACTACAATATTTATTACAGATTATCGGTTTACTATAATTAATACAGTATGTTGAAGCAATCATTAACAAAGAGTTATAAATAGGCCTACTATAATACATACAGTACAGTTGACTATACTATGGTTCAAAAACATTATATTTACTATAAATTATTACAGTATTTTACTCTTAAGTTACCTTAAACTAGCGTAAAACAACTTGTATAACTCAAAAAAACTAAGTTGAAACAATTAACTTGAATGAGTTATGATTAACAAAAAACATACAATGTCATTACTTAACTGATCATATATATTTTTGTGTATATAAAGCAATAACGTGAATATGGATGGCATGTATTTAGCACACTGTAAAAAGTGATTAGTTACTTTAAAAAGTGAGTAAACCGTTTTGTATCGTTTCAGCCTTGATATCGCAATGTGCACATCCGCAATAGTCACATCACAAGATCTGCGATGTTGAATTATCGCTGACAAGGAGCTACAGAACTCCTGATTTCTAGAGTCACTGCTAAGTTTAACCATAATAGAGCAAAGATTTATCATTTGCATGGTTTTTTAAGGCCTGTGACTGAGCGTTTCAAGAGAGTTTAAAACATTTGGGCACAAAAAAATATGATGTTTAAAATGTTATTGTTTATACAGAGAATTTTTTTTTATTAGAATTTTTGTCTTGTTTCTAGTCCAAATATTTCAAAAGCAAAATCAAGATTATTTTACATACCCTAATGGCAGATACCCCATTTTGCTTGTTTTAAAGAAAAAGCTCTTTGATTTTGAGTTATTTCTTCTGAAGGTGAAAAATATACATTATTTTTACTTGATCTAAGAATTTTTGGGATATTTGGACTAGAAACAAAACAAGTAAGAATTTGTCATCACTGCACCTGAATACTGTTAGACTCCCAAGAAAACTGCCAAATAGAGCTATTTATCTTGTGAAACTGTATTTATATCACGATATTTATTGCAATATCATATTTTTCCAATATCGTTCAGCCCTACATTGTAACTTGTAACTGTTAAGTTGACAACTTAATTTTTATAGATATGTGCATAGTTAATTTACTTAGTACATTTTAAAAGAAAACTAATCACTTTTGATGACATACAGTACAGTATAAAAAATATGGCAATATCTTAAAATAGGATATCAACTATTTTATTTTATAAATACCAGGACAAGTATCTGATTTGATTTTTCTCCTGTTATTATTGGAAATAATGTACTCAAAAATGACTTTTGCTGCTTGTTCAAACTACTTATTTAAAACACCCGCTTCGAATGCTATCACTTGATTGAAATGGGCGTTATCAGTGGTTATCAGCTGATAGATATGGGCCAGTAGGCTGATTTAAAATGAGTTGAAACAATTCTTAAGTTATTTTTGGGGAGACTGTTATCTGAGCTTAAATGTTTAATCCACTTAAATTTGTAAAAACAAAACTGTTGATAACTTAATCAATTTGTGTTGGGACAACATGAAGGAATGTTTTAAAGTGTAACAAGAGAAATATCAAATCAAATATTTGTCCTGATATTTATCAAAAAAGATTCCACAGTTTCTGACATCAAACTTACATTTTCCCCCCAAAATACTCAAAATAGTCAAAATTCCTCCCTAATATAAATAACAGGATAACAGGCTACTTTTTTTTTACTCCAGCAGCTTGAGCTGAACAGCACATGAGAAAAGAATAGCACTGACACCAGAAGTATTACAAATGTAGAGTTTAATATATATGTATCTATGTATTTCTGACATTCTGATAAGGACTGCGGCAGGCGTCACAGTACAGACTGTGTTCTTCCACTGATATGCTAAGCTGAGGAGGGTGATTTACAGGCAGATTTGTACAGTAAGCAGGGGTGGAGAGGATTGTACACCATTGGATAATGTGCACATCTGAAAACACCTGTTCGCACATCCCTGCTTCATGGTTCACTCCCTTTTATTATCCGGTCACGGTTTTAATGAACACACACATGATGATTATCTAAAGGGAATCGTTAAAAATGCATGCTTTGTTCTGTCGCTTCAACCAGGTGACCGAAGATCTTCATTAACATGTTTTAAAACCAAGGATTTGAGATCGCTTTGTCTATTCTATTCTTTGTTGAACATTTCATTTCATGTTTAAAATGTCACAGTTGAATGAATAATAAAAAAGTATCGGTATAAAGTCCGTTTTTGTTTTGTGGTGCATTAGATTACTGGCTTCTTTTATAAAAATGCTCTTTTGAAAAGTGAACTTGTAATGTAATCTTTCTTTGATTCAAAAGCGTAACAAGAGCAGTTTTGAAATTAAATCCGTTTTGCTCGTCAGCAGATCATCGGATTTCTGCACATCTTTTGTCCTTTGAAATGTTAGTTCAACATATATTTGATTCCTATGATAATGCTTATAATAGATGTTTACAAATGTGTTGTTCATTAGTTTCCCACCACAATCATTGCAGAAAATGTCCAGGTTTTACTACAGTATTTCGCTTCAGAATTTTAGGGTGTCTTGATATTACTGTGACAATTGCAATACAATTGAAATATTTGTATTTATATCCACACCAAGTTAGTACAGATCACACTACTGTAAATACAGTCTCAAATCAGAAAAAGTTGGGACAAAATGGAAAACGCAAGTAGCGATTTCCAAATTTACTTTGACTTGTATTTTATAGCAGATGACATGAACACAAAATATTTTATGGTTTGTCTGGTCAACTTCAGTTTATGTGTACAGTAAATCCTTCCTTTGATTCAGACCACCAACACATTGCAAAAAAAGATGGGACAGAAGGAATTTAGGGCTGCTGTCATAGCATGGGGTTGTGTCAGTGCCCTTGGCAAAGGTAACTTGCACTTCTGTGATGACACCATTAATGCTAAAAATACATTTTGGAGCACAATATGCTGCCTTCTTTTCCAGGGATGCCCATGCATATTTCAACAAGACAATGCAACAATACATTGTGCATACATTACAAAGTCCTGGCTGCGGAGGAAGAGGATACAGGTACTTGACTGGCCTGCCTGCAATCCTGACCTGTCTCTAATAGTGAATGTGTGGTAAATTTTTAAGTGCAAAATGCGACAACAAAGACCCCCTACTGTTGCCCATCTTAAGACATATTTTTTGCAGGAAGAATGGGACAAAATTACACCTGAAATACTTCATCATTTGGTGGCTTTAGTCCCTAAATGTCTTTTAAGTGTTGTGAAAATGGAATGGCAACATTACAAAGGGGTAAATGCTTTACTGTTCCAACTTTTTTGAAATGAGTTGCAAGAACCAAAATTGGAATACGTGTTTATTCAAAAAATAAACAAATCATGAGGATCACATAAAATATTGTGCTGTTGTACTGTCTGCAATGAAATACAAGTCAAAGTATATTTAGAAATCTCTTCTTTCTTTTTTTTACTTGCGTTTTCTATACCGTCTAAACTTTTTCTAATTTGGGGTTGTATATATAAGCTTATTATTTTATTTATTATTTTTTTTCAAATCTGTGAGCTATAAAAGTTCTTGGGAAAAGTTAGAAATAGATTCAAAACTGTGAGGAAAAAGCCTGAACTGTACTGTAAAAGTCACAACTATTATTATTTGTATTATTATCATTGACACCAGTTGCATAAATTACCCCTTTTATAGATTTGTGCCTTGGACAGTTGTACAAAATTCACTGATGCAGATTCTGTGTGGGTCAAATAAAATAATCAGGCAAAATAAAGCTGTAAATCTTTTTGCTATTACATCCATTCTTTTTTAAAACAATTTCGTCAACATTTAATTTTACATAAATGCTAAACATAAGCGGTCACCTGTAAATGAATCATCTCGGATTACGATAACACATCCCTGTGCCTTTTCACATTAGAAACGCGTGCTGACAACAGATGCGGTGTTGAACTGGAATGAGAATGCATGTACACACAGTATAAAAACCCTCCCGCGTCTTCATTAACAACAACACAAGCATTCATTATGACTGCTAACAGATAGAGATGAGCAAAAGAAACCATGCGTCTATTGCAGCTGCTATTAGGTATCAAGAAGCCTTTACTCTAGTGCACTCGAAAGTAAAGGCTAAATCACATTCAGTCAGCACACCCGAAACAGACGCAACTGCCTCCTCACAAAACACCGGCACGGACACAACCTCACGTACGCACAAAACTCGCTGTTAGCTTCAGGTTATAAATACCGAATGTGAGGGCACTTGCAATTATCAATTGTGTAATCACTACAACTATTACTCAGTCACCAATAATCATTAGACTATATTTCATCAAGAACACACACTGAGGCATATCACAGAATTCAGCAAAAAACAAAACAAAAAAAAAAGTCCTTTTTGTCCCTGACGTACACTAATGCTTATTTCAAAGATAGAGAGAGAAAGAGAAGCCATGGCTATCCATCGTTGGAAGTCCTTCATTTGAGAAAAACGGAGACGGTTTGTTGTGCCCAAATCTTCCACAGGACAGAAGTGAGCAAGTGTTTTGCTTGACCTTAGAGAAGTCCTGCGGGTTTTGTACAAGTTCAGACAAGAGAAATTGCAGCATCCAGTAGTCTCGTAGTTGTCGCCTGTCAATGAAACAGACTCGTGCCAGCTCAGGGTGGCATCCGATTGTGTGTCTGGGGAAAAGCAGTGAGACTTTCAAGGATATTCTAGGGCCTGATGTCTTAAAAAGGATCCCTGCCAAGGTATAAATCAGTATCTTTCCATTGATTTTATAGGGAGATATGCTCTACAGTGGCCCTGAAAAGTATGTGGACACATTGTGGTTGCCAAACATTAGTGGATCATATTGACCACTCAAATTGACCTCAGAAAAATCAGCAGAAATCATTAAAAAAGTTCATTTTGAAAATCGAATGGAATTTTGTTAGTATATGCCACGTTATGTTATTAAAGGGTTAGCTGAAAAGTACTTTAATAGAGTTAAACTGTTGAGTTTTACTATTTTTGAATCCATTCAGCCGGTTTCTTGGTCTAGCGGGAACACTTTTAGCTTAGCTTAGCATTGATCATTGAATCGGATTAGATCATTAGCATCTTGCTAAAAATTGCCAAAGAGTTTGAATAGTTTCTCTATTTATAGCTTGACTACTGTGGTTACATCTTGAACTAAGAACAATGAAAAATTGAATGATTATTCTGGCGTAATAATCAAGGAACTTTGCTGCTGTACCATGGCTGTAGCAGGCACAATGATGATACGCAAGGCCTGAAAATGGGCTAACTTATATCATTATAACCAAAATTGAACACCTGCTTAAAAAGGGAGCCAGCCTTGTAGCATGGAGACATTTCTGAGAGTTGATTTAGCTTTAAATACAAAATTATCAACACTCCTTGGTCATTTTTGAGCGAGATGCTAATGGTTTATTTCGATTCAGTGATTTATACTAGCAGTTTTAAATCCTGGTCCATTCTATGCATATTTTGTATGTTTCTCTCACCACATCGGAGGTTTGTTTCATTTGACCGTATGTGCCCTGCAAAATATCACAGGATATTCGGCCATGATTCCAGTTTGAAAGTGTTCTACTTAAAGGGAGATTTGTCACATGATTACAGTTAAATGCCGCTTTGTGGTTCTGTAATATTTGAACTGTTGTGTAGTGCAAATCTCTTTATTATGTTTTTGAATTAAGTAAACTTCAGGTTCTGGCAATTTCATGTGTGTAGGGGGTAGAGTACAGTGAACATTATGTAGGGAACATGTTGATCTCAGCACAGTTCCTTCTCTAGCTCTTTTCTACACTTTAAAACAATGCTGGGTTCCACACAATCGATTTGAGTTGACAACATGAAGGATTTAAGTTAACATTGATTTTTACAAAATAAAGTGGTTTGAACATTGCGTTGTTTTAGTAAATTTTAAATAAGTAGTTTTAACAAACAGAAGTGTGATGAGTTAGTTATCTAAACAGGTGTTAAAAGTCAAATAAAAAATAAAACCGTGTGTGGGACGGAGGACCTGGGTCCGTTCTTCGTACCTCACTTTAATGATCGAAGATGATCTGACAGATCCTGGATCTTTTAATCTTGATAACTGATGTCTTGCTAATTTGATTCTTCAAACAAGTTTGCGAATCAGATTAAAATATCTAGATAAACTGATCTGAGATTGGTGCGTGTGTTGTGAAGGACAGATCTATCGATCCTCGAAATCATTATCAGCAATGCAACGATTGGCTGATGGAACAGCAGCGTAATGACATCATCTGATTAATATTCTATTATCCATTTGAGCAAAATGACATAAAATTCATAGTAAACGGTTTGTAAACAGTTTGTTAAATATGATACGCAATAACTTTCCATATTGTGGGCTGCAGGTGTTACACTTTCACTTACACTTTCATGTTTTCAAAATTATTTAGCAATTTATTTAGTTTTACATTAAGAGCAGATTTTCTTTATTATAGTAGCCTATTCAAGTTTCTTAGTACACGTTTGTATCTAAAAGTCCATATTAATAAATGTTCTCCTTGAACCCCTTGGGGAGAACCACCCCGTTTTTTTTTTTTTTTTAACAATTTTTCTTTTTTTTTTAAGTGTATATAATTACTACTGTAAGAAAATATCAGCATTTGGTAAGTACTTTTGGTATTACCTTTGCTTGAAATGACCCGATCTAATCCTGTTTATATAAAATAAACCTGCTCCCGAGCAGGTTTGAGCTACCCGAACTGTTGCTTTGGAAACAACTCTGGGATGAGTTTTGAAGAACGAAATGATCCTGGATCATGTCAAATGGTCAATAACCAAATTCAGCAATACACTTACAAAGAACGACCCCAGGATTGAGAACCACTGATTTATGCTAAGCTAAGCTAAAAGTGCTCTTGCCAGACCAGGAGATCGGCTAAATGGATTCAGAAATGGTAAAACTCAACTGTTTAACTCAAGGAGAGTTGTAAAATGAACCTATTTTTTAAAAAAATGAATGACTTTTTTTTGTCCCTCTGTCGAAAGTCTGTCATCCAAAATGCTAAACATTCAATAAAAGATTAAAAAAATAAATACATTGTTGTGATTTTGAAACTATAGTGGAGATTAAATTAAGATAATTTGGACTGAAAGCTTATGCAGTGATCAAACCCAAAAACTAGACTGACCTTTGCAAAGGAACATGTAGTGTGGACAGATAACTGGACCAAAGTATACTTTAGTGATGGAAGTGAGTTTAATTTATTTGGGTCTGATGGGAAGCATTATTATACTGACTCTCAGACTGGAGAAAAACTGAACCCAAACTGTGTGCAAAGGTCAGTAAAGGTAGCGATGACGCTCTGTGGTTTGGCGATCAGTTTGATCCTTTTTTTTACAGTTACATGGTCGCGCATATAGTTACATTGAGCAAATTAATTTTTATGCTGAAGATGCGAGCATTTCTTATTTGGAAATAATATATCCTAGATTTGTGTCCAAAAACTTATAGGGGCCAATGTATTTTTTAATAAATTGCCAGTTGCTATACAATACAAAAGGGGTACATTTACATGACAATCATGTACTAAAAACAGCAAGAAAAGTTTTGAAAACTTTGAAAAGTTTCACAGGAAGATGGTAACATTTTTAAAACAATCCCTTTTCACTCAGAGCCACAAAAATAAAATAATACAAATGTGGGAATATTCATGCCAGGCCAGTAGTTGGCGAAGTTACTTTGTAAAACAAAAATCACTATGCATCAGCGCACACACAGGTATACAGTATATTTCCCTACTTTATACTATGTGGAAAACAGGATGTTAGCAGTATAGTAGTGTGTCCAAATTAGTAGGTACAAATGATTTGAGTATGTCTTGTGCTAATGATACATGGCAGATGTTGTAAGTTCAAATTTTATTCATACTATTCATATTCATACTATAAAGAACATACTTTTCTAATGGTCGTCAGGTAAGTTCAAATTCAAATGTACCTACATGAGTATTATGCCATTTCAGACACTCCGACGGTCCACCATTGTTTTGTTTTGCTTTTTGGTTGTCATGTACTGTTCCTGCTCTTGTATATTTACTGAACAATTAATATATATGCACATGATGTAAACTTTTCAAAATTACATTTTTGTAGTTCACACAGAGAGAACCCTTTTTTAAAATGGCCGAAACACTAAAACGAATCTGAGTTTGAGAAATTGTCATGTAAATGCCCCTAAGACTGACATAGTATAGTCTGACAATCTGACAATATATTTTCTAAGTAGATACACAGATTGTGTTGTTGATTTATGCTGTTGATTAAGGCTGTCATTGATGAGGTCGGTTTAGGGGTTAAAATCTCTCTCGGGAGTAGCTCTATCTAAAGTTCTGCCACATCTGCATTCATATTTCTACATCTAGTTCATGGCTTACAAAAGTGCAAAAAACTCACTTACTATGTGAACCTGACAAAAAAGTGTTCAGGGACAAAATAATACTTAGAAGATTATCTCTATACAAGATAAATATGGCATGTCACATTTATGAATATATAATTCATATTTGCCTTTACATTTGTCCTCTCGTTGACACTTATCTACACATCTTTATGTACAGTATTGGTATATACAATAAGGGAGAGTGTGGCACTGCGTTTGAAGCACTTTGGAGGGCGTATGGATGTGGAAAGACAACAGAAAATGCAAGGCAGTGCGTTAGAACAGAACCAGTGATTGATTGGCTGCTAAAAGCCCTGATAGTGAAGGAATAATCACAGAAACGTGTTTGAGTAAAAACATGGTTTTTGTTTTGCGAGTAAAGGGTGAGGAATTGACATTTCCAGGGTTCCCACACACATTCGGACCAATGGATTCCCATAAACAGTTATTCTACTTTCCAAAATAAGAATTTTGAAATCAGAAACCCTCACAAAGAGGAAATACTGAGCATAATTAGGATTTAAATGTCTATGAAACATTTAAAGGGATCCTATTGTGCCCATTTTACAAGATACAATCATGGATAATGTATTATACCATGCTGTAAATGCTCATTTTTGTGGTTTGGTAGCAAAAATGTGCTGTTTTGGTGTGCATCTCTTTGAATTCCTACCCACCTTTCAGTAGTGGTGCCTTTACAGCTTGTGCATCAGTAAATCTTTAAATATGTCTTTAGAAACATCACTTAAAGCCTTGTCAGTTTAAACTCCTGAAATAAGTACACAGATGACTTATTATGTGTATCAAATGCACACAAGGTTATGTCAAAAGCACACAAATTCACATATTGTGGTGACGTGTGAATGTCTATGAATGTAAACATTAAGTTGGCACCGTCTTTAAGACGGCACACAATACTTGGGCCAGATGTAAAATGTAGTATTTGGCCCAAATGTTAATAATTGATATGTGGGCCATGTAAGTTTGGCCTATCTTGACCCACATTTAAAATACATTTTTATTATTTTCAAAAATTGTACCAATTAGGTCACTTCGAGAAAAAGCACACCCATAGCACACCTAATGTGCAATCATTCATGGGTTTATCAATTTCATTGCAGTCGTGACACACCAACATATCTGGCCCATTTCAGGCTCAGTTATGGGTTATTAACTTGGCTAAGACTTGGCCATGATATGGTCCATGTTTGGCCCTTGACTGGAAGCCAGACTTGGTCAGTCATGTACCGTAAATCACTGCGGCATGTGGGCCAAGCAAAAGCTGATTGTGTGGGCCAGAGATATTTTTCTATGTGGGATATTAGATCTGTAAAAAAGAAGCATTAAAATAAAAGACAACCCACTCCCAACACAACTTACCCAAGACCTGATGCTCTTAGGTGGAAAATATTTAAATTTGCAATATTATGACTACAATGACGGCGCTTGAAGGATTTCATAAACACTTACTGATATAGAATAACTCCCTTTGGAGTGACTTTGTGCTTTGTTACTTCCCTGAACATTTCCATGCTCAAATAGTGAAACATTACACATTAAAGGAAGTTGAGAGTGTAAACAACATAATATGACCCCTTTAAAGTTCACAGATCATTTTCAAGCCATAACTGTGGGAACCTTGGATTCCACACCTTGGTATCGGGTACTGCATTGTATCTTACAGTCTCTTTATGAAAATTCACTAAAGCCGTTGTTACTGTGTTAGTACTAGTTTATAATGTGAGTTTCTGAATTGTTTAAGAGTGTTCTAGTGCAGAAAAATGTGCGCATCAGTCATAATATTCACTATATTTATTGACCTTCCGCTAAGATCCGTCCCTCAGTTTATACTACGTAGTTCAGAAATGAATAATTCAGAAACGCAACACAGAAACATTGCTTTTAAACATAAACACTCTGTTGCAGCTTTATCTGGAACTATTTTACTTTGTATAATAGAAAAAAAAAAAAAAAAAAAAAAAAAAAAAAAAATATATTATTATTATATATATATATATTATATATATATATATATATATATATATATATGTATATATATATATATATAGGCGGTTCATTCCGCTGTGGCGACCCCGGATTATTAAAGGGACTAAGCTGAAAAGAAAATGAATTAATGAATATATATATATATATATATATATATATATATATATATATTATATATATATATATATATATATATATATATATATACTGTATATATATGTATATATATGTATATATATACAGTTGCAACCAGAATTATTAAACCCCCTTTGAATTTTTTTTCTTTTTTAAATATTTCCCAAATGATGTTTAACAGAACAAGGAAATTTTCACAGTATGTCTGATAATATATATATATATATTTTTGTCTTATTTGTTTTATTTTGGCTAGAATAAAAGCAGTTTTTAATTTTTTAAAACCCATTTTGAGGTCAAAATTATTAGCCCCTTTAAGCTATATATTTTTTTCAATAGTATACAGAACAAACCATCATTATACAATAACTTGTCTAATTACCCTAACCTGCCTAGTTAACCTAATTAACCTAGTTAAGCCTTTAAATGTCACTTTAAGCTGTATAGAAGTGTCTTGAAAAATATCTAGTAAAATATTATTTACTGTCATCATGGCAAAGATAAAATAAATCAGTTATTAGAGATGAGTTATTAAAACTATTATGTTTAGAAATGTGCTGAAAATTTTTTCTCTCCGTTAAACAAAAATTGGGGAAAAACCTAAACAGGGGGGCTAATAAATCAGGGGGTTGAATAATTCTGATTGCAACTGTATACTATATATATATATATACTGTATAGTAGTCAACATTTAAAGTAAATCAAAAAAGTTAATCAAAGATGTCCAAAGTGTATTATTCAATATACATTTAGGTTTGAGGACAACTTGGACGAAAGTTTTTGATCCACATCAAATGTTGACTAATATATAGTGTCTAATATATAGTGTCTAAAATGTGCAGTGAATGCTTTTGAATTGTCTAGATCCGTTTTGTTGTATCATAATTGTTAGTGGACCAGTAAATAATGTTTGTATTCTAAGATTTATTTTGAAAAGTTCCATTTTAAATTCCTACAGTAAAACCAAAGGACTTACATAGCTCTGTATAAGAAAAGAAAACTTGTCTGTTAATATAATGGAACGCAATACCTAGTAAGACCAAGGATTGGTCAGTAGTATTTCAAGGTTGGGATTAGCGAATGGTCAATATGACTGATAAAGCAGTGTGTTGTGTAGGTTAGTGTGGCGGGGAGGGCGGGGTCGCACTGCCCGCAACGGTGAAGTGCAGGTTGTGAGACCGGCGGCTGAAAAATTCTGTCAATCAGAGTAATTATTAACACCTGTTTTCTCTCACTCAGCTCCAGGGAGTGTAACTACTGGTGTTGTTCTTCCGGATTTTGGCATCAGTGTAGTAAAGTTCGTTTGGAGTTTGGAATAAGAAGGCAGGGTCAGCGATACAGGTAACTCAAATATTTTTATTTATATTTTTTTATAAGCAGTGCATTCAATAGCGTCTCTCTCGCTGCTCGTTTCACATTTTCTGCCTGTCATCTCTCTTTTGAGGCATCTCTCTGGCCCAATCACTGAGAGAAAACAGGTGTTAATAATTACACTGACTTACTGAAGCTGCGGTCACACTCGAGTTTGAGCATGCAAAATTCTGTAGTTCAGCTCTGTGAAAAGGGGCGGGATTAAACAAGATGATTAGACATTTAAAAAAGGGAGCGATTGGTCCATATTTAACATTTCAGTCCAGAGAGGTCATGTTTTGATTTTTGATTGGTCTCACGCAGTCAAGTGATACGATTTCGCAGGTCAGAGTTCACCAAGCTTGAACTTTGATACATAGCGAACAGCAAAACTTGTCGCACAAGCTTGTGTTTCCAGTCTGACGCATTTGCGTGCGTATGAATGGAAGTCTATGGGGAGAAAAGTCCAGTGTGACCGCAAGCTTTATACTTGTTTCTAGACACCCCGGTCTCCCAATCTGCTCTCCACCATTGCAGGCAGCTCGACCATGCCCTCTCCGCCACAGTTAGAAAGATAACTAACAATAGAAAAAGGGAGGAAGGAACAAAGAAAGAAAGGAAGGAAGGATGGAAGGAAAGAAAGAAAGTAGTCTAGAAAACTAGACTTAAACATGCTATATGCCACCAAGTCATCTATAAAGAGCATGGCATGGACCCTGTAGCGAAAACAAAGCTGCCCCACTCTTATTGAATGAAAGTAGGTCCCAGTTCCAAGCCACCTGCACCAAAAAAGTGTATGAGGTTGCTTTAAAGTCAGCAGACTGCTCCCTATGTGCATTGTATTATAATTGCAGCTCTGATAAGGCAGAAATAAAAACATCCCAATTGAACAAAACCAACAACACAACGACAAAATGAAACAGACAGAATCGTTCAGAGAGAAACAGGAATCGTTACACAAAACCCCAGGTTCCTCCAGTGGCAATTTGAACGAAATCCATTCTGTTGCTTTTTTATATGGCACCTGTTGTGTGGCTGGCGTCTTATCTAGTCTTTCGTGTAGTATCCATGACTCAGGGTTTGGCCGAGGTGGGGTTCCGGTTGGGCCTCCAGTTGGGCGATGCTGCTGGGTGGGCTCAGGGGTCATAGCGTGGTGCTCTGGCCCTCCTCCTCGGACACCGAATCCCCCTCCGGAGAGCTGACCGCAGCAAAGGAGCTCCGACATGGGACCACCCTGAACTCGTCCAACAGGCTGTCCAGGTTGACGTTGATGGAGGGAATTTCCAAACTGAAGAAATCTGCTGTAGAATCATGGGAAATGGGAGCAATGGCCACGACAAGACAGATTCACGGCAAAACAGAGAGAAACGATGAAATGGCGACGATGAGGATGTTGAAAGACACAAAGAGAGAAAAAGCAAAAAAAAAAAAAGCTATTTCAGTTTCCAGGCCACTTGTTATAGAGGAAAAGTCAGCGAAGGGGGTTAAATAGTGTATTGCAGAAGGAGAGGGGCAGACCAGACTGTTTCCTGGCATTTTACACAGAGATTCTGTCACACTGAGCCATTGGGGAGGAAGGAGAAATATTGGTTTCGTTTGCTATGAAGCCTGCAGTACTCGCTACTCTTTCCTCATTGCAACAAGTACAAAGTAGTACATATACAGTTCACCACAATCAGTGTTGGGCAATGTTACAATAAGTCAATTACAGTGTTACGGTTTACTGAAAGTAACGTGATACTTTTGTTGCTTTTCTCACAATCAGGAATCTCTATCTTCTTTAAAACTGTGATTTCCTGCTTGGGTTGCAGATGTAGAAAGTTTGAGGTATTTTTACTGTGAAAAAGTATTTGTCTCTCTACATTATTAGCCCACGGCAACAAACATAAGATGAAACTATATGTTCATAGATGTTTAAATGTCACATAAAAAACTGCATTAGAGTTTTGCACAGGAAATACAATTATTGAAAACAATGCTACATTTGTAACATACATGTTCTAGAATTTAGGGTGCTTTTAGTATGCCTTTTATGAACAAACAGTGTACTAGTTTAGGGGTATTTTGGGGCAAAGTTGTAACTTGTTACATTTTACTGTAACATATGATGTTACCAGTTACATGTAAGTACCCAGCAAGCATTTTTTGTTACTAAAAGATGTCTAATAGATGTCTAAACTAGGGGTGTCAAAATGAATTGTTTCTTCGGTGCACCGCGATGCAGATGGGGATAATTCAATATCGGTTCAGTAATAGATCATAACCGGTTATTATGCACTGACGTCATTTATCCCCTATGCGCGATGTCGCGGTAGAATACTATGGCTAAGGAGGTGAGGGTGAGTAAATAAATCTCCTACTACTTAAAAAGCAGATCTTTCACTGACACTGAGGAATGGTAAAGCACGAGCTGCTATTTCACTACTAGGGAGAAATGCTGTATTGTTTATTGTATTGTATTTATACTATTACGGATTACCTGATAACCGCATATTATGCGCATATAGACTGACCCGCGGCTGTTTTTCCCGCGTCACTCATGGGTAAACAGCGCTTTCGTTTCTAAAGCCAAGCGCAGCCCTTTCTGTTGAGCGGGTGAAGACAATGACCAGTCATAGGGGTGTAAGAACTTGCCAGCGCTCAAAAAGCAAGCAGGATAATATTTACATTAGTTTATTTGTTATGAATGCTCGTGCTGTCTTCTGTGCATGTATTGGAGTTTTGTCTAAACATTCACAAAGAGTGTTTTTTTTATTTTGACCAGGTAAAATTAAAGGTACAGTTCATATATCTGACTGCTTGTATTAAAGGAATACAAGTAATACATAAATATAAACATATTTATAGATTTTAATACAATTTTTTTTCTTGTGTTGTAAAGAAAAAAATCTAATTATGTATGGAAAGTATCGTCAATGCACCGTGATGCACCGAGATATCGAATTGAACCAAAACGATTACATGATAATCGTATCTGCACCGAACCGTGAGACCAGTGTAGGTTCACACCCCTAGTCTAAACATAGTCATCTTGGCTAAAACAAGGCTAAATTTGGGCTGTCAGTGAAAATCTAATAGATGTCTAAGAATAGGCCAAAACTAGACTAGTCATTAAATAAGCAGAAATGAATGACTACACATATAAAGTCTGTCTAATCTGTCTATTTGACGACTAGTCTAGGTTTGAGCTATTCTTAGATGTCTATTAGATTTTCACTGACAGCTCAATTTAGCCTTGTTTTAGCCAAGCTGTCTACATTTAGAGGTTTATTAGATGTCTAATAAATACAAAATTGTTTGCTGGGTAGTTTGAAACAGTATAGTGGATAAATAATACAAAGTAACACGTTACTTTACTTGTTACTTGACAAGTAGTTTTATTAAATAATGCATTTCTTGTAACATGCATTACTTGTCACACATTACTTGTAATGCACAATACTGTACTCGTAATGGCCAGTTTATACTTCTGCATTAAGTCCATTTGGTCGCATACCCTTCCTTTGCCATACCCAGACATGAACTCTGTCATGCAGAATGAATGTAACTACACATTGCAACAATGCATATCGCAAGATCTTTAATTGGCCAATTTGGTGAGTCCTGCAGATGGATACTTTTGTTTAGTAGTTATTTTATGAATAAAGTTGTTGAACGTTTAACATTCATTCATTCATTTTCTTTTCGGCTTAGTCCCTTTATTAATCCGGGGTCGCCACAGTGGAATGAACCGCCAACTTATCCAGCACATGTTCTACGCAGCGGATGCCCTTCCAGCTGCAACCCATCTCTGGGAAACATCCATACACACTCATTCACACTTATACACTACGGACAATTTAGCCTACCCAATTCACCTGTACCGCATGTCTTTGGACTGTGGGGGAAACCGGAGCACCCGGAGGAAACCCACGCGAACGCAGGGAGAACATGCAAACTCCACACAAAAAAAGCCAACTGACCCAGCCAAGGATCGAACCAGTGACCTTCTTGCTGTGAGGCGACAGCACTATCTACTGTGCCACTGCATCGCCTAAACGTTCAACAGTTCCTGCCTATTTCTTCTATGAATGAATGTGAGTTTGACTGCTACAGTAGCATTGAATGCATTTGCAGCGTAAACTAAAAAAAAAAAAACAATAAAGAAACTTGAGACAGTGGAACATAAAAACCCCACAGCATACTAGAATTTCAGAAGTGTTCTTACAGAGCAGCACAGACAGAATGCAGAAGTATAAATGTTTACAGTGCTATTTGCAAGATATGCGGTATGGGGTACACTGTTACCTCAATGCAGAAGTAAAAATAAGGCCTAAGGCATACTACTTGTAACACGTTGCCCCAACACTGACCACAATGACCGAATTAACACATAGACAACAAGACGGGTGCAAATTGAAGATGTGGTAACATTAAAAACCTTGTCAGTGGACTTTGTGGATTGGTGGACTGTATCTGATTGTGATGACCTCCCCTTTATAAGAATGAGATGGACGCAGATGAAACAGGCACAACTGTGAGGTGCAGAAAGTTTCACCATTTCCCCGAGATGAACCCGACTCAGACAGAGTTTGGTTGGGCTCATTATCTGGGACCACCTGAATGAGGTGGCAGGGATATTGGTAAAGGGAATGGATCACAATGTGAGGTCAGGGCTGGAGGCTTTGAGATGAACGTCATAAGCGACAACGCTGGTAAATATGTGATGTTGCTGGGGAAAGTAAGGCCATAAGCCATGCACAGACCAGTCTCACACCATGCACAGACTACACTGACAGAATGAAGAAGCCAAGGACAGCCCCGCGTTTGGAGGAGAATGACAGAGCTGGAGAAGGGAGTGTGTTACAGTATGAGACAGAGCAAGGCTACAGTAGGCCCCAGATTCAGCCACAGCACCAGGCCAGACGGTGTGAGATGAGGCTATGGCACGGGCACAGCAAGTTCTGGCTTACCCTAAATGTCCCCCTCACACTCAGCCCACACTCAGTCCCTGGCCTCACACAGCTGCAAGGTGCACAACGATGACAGGGGATAAAAGAGTCATACATCAATCAGTGCTCAGGAGAATGACTGACAGACACGCCTCAAATGAGAGAACATACAATCAGTGCCATAAAGCGTGCCACTAAAATGATACAAAGACCACAGGACCTTACTCTTGAGAAACAGTCTTACACTGAAGCTGACACAATAACTAGGGCTTATTTTGAACTTTGAGGGTGAAGTGTGCAATTTTTGGCAGGATCATATACTTTCTTTTGTGTTAGTGTCGCATTGAGTAAAGTGTAGTAAATTAATATTTTGCATTAAAGTTTGAAATATAGTGCAGTTGACATTAGAATTTAGTTTTGTGTTGCATATGTGCAGTTTCATGTTAAATAGTTACAATAAATAAAATTGGCATCCCCCTTTATTTGTAAAGTGCCCGTTTGGGTTGGGGTGTCCCTCCAAACTTTTTGTGCACACGTCTGTGCACACCACTGCTCATCTAGTTTTGGCAACATAGTGTAACAATGAATTCAGCTCAGAGATCAAACAGCTTTGTTTTAGTCAAGGTGGATAAATGGGAATCTTCCACCCTCATGTGTCAATTACTGTACCAGTTACATGGAGTCCTATCGAAATTGCTTGATTTCTTTAACAATGGGAAATGTAAGGATACTTTCAAGCTTAAAAGTTCAATGTAATGCTGGTTAGCCAATTTGGAGTTGACAAAGTACCTGACAAGCAAATCTTTTACAGTTACATCTCATACCAACTGTGTGGAATGAAAATCAAGTCCACCAGTAAAATCTATGTTCACTATCCAGGACCACGCCACAATTAATGCTTGTGAAACTTTATTACAAGTTGTTTGAGAAATGTGAGTAATAGATTTGAGCTTTGAGAAGAGAAGCATGGAATGATTATTGAATGGGCTGGTTGGGAAGGTCAGGGACACTCAGGGCTTCATCTAGTAGGTGAAGATGGAACCTTTAGAAGACCTCCCCGATGCAGCCTGTGGAAGAGGTAAGGGATTTTAAGAGGTATAGGGGGGAGGGGTTGTAGAGGATGAATGGATGAGTTTAGAGGGAAATGGGTGGGAGGGAGCAAGAATTTGAGTCAAATGGTTTAGGGAGGGTCCACTTCCCCTAAATAGTAGATGAGGGAAGCTGATTGGTTTAAGCGTGGTCCCGCTACTGAACTTTTGTTAATTCATTAACTCCATTTAATTATTTTCAACAAGTGTTTGCCAGTTCGCCTTTTTATGGGTTTTTTTATGCAGTTTGACTAACCTAAAGAGAGTAAACCCAGTGACTGTTGTGTTTTGGCCCAAGTAAAGTCATAGACTTGGTGCAAGACTCCCTGCTTGTGCTTGGGCAAAAATGTTGGTGGAAAACCTTTATGAAAACATGTGCAAAAATTACACACTTCACTTTCTAGTCAAATATTCAAAGCACCTTCCTGCACTTACAATGAATTCCCTTTGTTTCCATATTTTGTTGTAGAGCTAAAATATATAATCCTTGGGATTCAAAAAATAATGATAATACAGTAGTATACATCTCAAAGGCAACTGAATCTATGGGCTCCCCCTATTTAATAAATCTCTTCACATATCATGGGGGATCTGGCTCCTTAAAGTCCATCGCCTGCGTAGGACGGAGAGACAGACAGTTTGAGAGAGGGACGCTGGACTCCTAATCGTGATGGTGCCACAGAGGCATGTTTACCTGTGGACATGCTCTCTCCGGGGGATAATCCATCAAGTAGACCCTGCTCCAGGGGCTGGGGGACCGTAGGGGGCACGGTGGGCGGCTGGGGAGGGGGCAGACTGGGTCTCTGCCTGGGCTTTGGGGTGGGCCGGGACTTTGTGAGCATACCAGTCAGAGAAGTTGGTGGTGAGGACAGTGTATGGGGTCCCCCTAATGGGGTCTGGCCAGGGGAAGAGGTGGGCGCATGTCCAGGGGGACAGCCCAAACCATAAGGGGAGGGGGTACTTGGGGGAGTGGGGGACAGGCTAACCGGAGACGGCTGACCTGTGGATTGGTCTGACATCCCCCCCGACTGGCCGTAGGGAACCTTGGGCGGCACAGGGGCCAGTTTCTTAGACACTACAGGGAGAGAGAGGAGACAAAATCAAAGTTGCATCCAAGTAACTTTTATTCTAAACAACTCTGTTTACACCTGGTACTAACATTCATTGCAGGTGATGCAAACACACACAAAAATTTGATGTGTTTTGGGTTTTTTATTTAATTAATTTTTTTTTTTTTAAAGTGATTCTAAAGCTCTGTTTCCAACAGGTGTTAACAATAGTCAAATGAGTCTCATTTTTTATTGTGACTAATTTTAACTTCACAGACTAAATTACTTCCTTAGAAAGAATGAATCCAAGTAACACTGCCAACCAGAAAACACTGACTACCAATTATTATTTCATATGCTGCGAATATTGGAAAACACAGTGAAATATATGATATACAGTGCCATAATGGTAAGCTGTTCAGTCAGTAGGAGGAAGGTATATTATATGTGGTACCTTCGTATTTTTAAAATCCAGATACATTTAATTGAGGTGGAAACAATTACATTAAGTGAGTTTATGCTTAAAACAAAATATGTCAATATTAACAAGACTAAACATTGATTATTTCAGTGGGATAAGATTTTTTTTTTTTAATTTAAAACAAAAACCAATATTTATCTTATCTCACTCAAAAAGTTAAGCATTTTGATAAAAAAACATTGAAGCAAATTTCATTGTCAAGTAAATGTATCTAGATTTAAAGAGAACCCTGAGTATCAAGACGTGTATGTCTTAATATAATGTAAATGATGTCTCTTAATGAAATATGTAAAAACAAAAATGAATATATATTTTTAAATTTCACCTGATTTTATACATATTTTGCACTATGTGAGCAGCCATAATTTTCCTTGCCATCAAAAACATGTTTGTACTGTCAATGCAACACAACTGGGAATATACAATAGTGATACAATGCCACATTGTTCAGTATTGGTTGCAATTTCCCGATGAACAACACCCAAAAGAGATTTGACTTCACTGTTTTTCTACTGATAAGAAGAGAGAAAAGGATGAGAAGATGCCTAATGACATTAAGGCTTTTAGTAAAGCTCAGCTACTGAAAGAGCACACAGGTGGAGATGATTATAAGCGGTCACTTAAACCGTACCATTAGTGTTTCTACACAAAGAGTCTAAACGCTCTTGGATATTGAGAAATGGCAGGACGTAAACATGCCAATGCATTTCAGTT
Organism: Danio kyathit; assembly: GCA_903798195.1. NCBI lineage: Eukaryota > Metazoa > Chordata > Actinopteri > Cypriniformes > Danionidae > Danio > Danio kyathit. The sequence continues at coordinate 58,391,576 of LR812521.1, read as the reverse complement.
ACTGCAGGAGAAAGCTGTTATTGTCTAGTGTTTCCTTTCTCAGTCTTAGTGAAGACCAACATCTATTTTATTGAAAATGATTGACAATAAACCAAAACAAACAATGTGGCATTGTCTCTGTATTTTACTTTGCGGGTTTTGTTAAAACAGCTGCAGGTAGCACCAGTGGCTCACCGAGCACATTCATCTGATGCACATACCCTGCACCTAAAATAATAGCAGTACCCAATGTCTAAAATAAAAGTGGACTTGATATTTCATTAAAATGCTAATGATAATTTACATATTGTGTTACTCTTTAATCACCCTCATGTCGTTCCAAATCCCTGAGACCTTTGTTCATCTTTGGAACACAGCTTAAGATATATTAAGTGAAATCTGAGAGATCACTTGTCCTGCATTAACAGCAGTGGTCCGAGATATTCATAATCCAGAAAGTTTTTATATATGGGGTCATAATTTTCACTGGGGAAAAAAATCTTGTTTGTGCCTCCCTATTTTTTTTTTAACTGTGCATTGACATCACCACAGAGGAATATTACTGACATATATATACAGATGTAGATTTGAAGTAAGAATTATTAGCCCCTCTGAATTATTAGCCCCCCTGTTTATTTTTTTCCCAATTTCTGTTTAACGGAGAGAAGATTTTTTCAACACATTTCTAAACATAATAGTTTTAATTACTCATTTCTAGTTTTATAGTTTATAGTTTTAATAACTCATCTCTAATAACTGATTTATTTTATCTTTGCCATGATGACAGTAAATAATATTTGACTAGATATTTTTCAAGACACTTCTATACAGCTTAAAGTGACAATTAAAGGCTTAACTAGGTTATTTAGGTTAACTGGGCAGGTTAGGGTAATTAGGCTAATTAAGTTGTTGTATAATGATGGTTTGTTCTGTAGACTGTCAAAAAAAAAAAAATGGGGCTAATAATTTTGACCTTAAAATGGATATAAAAAAAAAATAAAAAACTGTTTTAATTGTAGCCGAAATAAAACAAATAAAACTTTCTCTAGAAGAAAAAAATATTATCAGACATACTGTGAAAATTTCCTTGCTCTGTTAAACATCATTTGGGAAATATTTAAAAAAGGAAAAAAAATTAAAAGGGGGGCTAATAATTCTGACTTCAACTGTAAATGTATTGATAAGCGAATCTGCATTCAGTAACTTTGCGTGCATGCTCCAAAAATAACTGACAAGTAAATAAGTTCTGCAACAGATGACTTTAATGTCAACTTGTATGATGAGATGGTTGATATGCAGCTCAGGTCAGAATAATCATATTATCTGTGGGACAGAATCTGTTGATGTTGGTGTAACTTTTATAAGTTTGTGCTGCACAGAAATTCACACCAGGAATGGCAATATTAAATTATTAAAATAGTGATCATCATTTCCATTAGCCTACATATAAAGTTTGCCGCTGTCTATCTGCAATTGATATTACAAAATAGTGTTTGAGTTTATATTTATGTTTATTCTATTTTTTTTTTTTTTTTAGGTTAGCTTGAAATTAAAGCTTGTTTAAAGATTTCCTGGATTTTGTATCACTATAATCTCAAAATGTATGTAAATGGAGAAAATGGGAAATAAATTGAAAACATTTTGTGTCCCCTCACTTCTTAAACCAAAATTACACCCTTGTAGAGAGTTACAGTATAAGTCACAGCACAGTGTGCGCAATATACTGACACTGAGTAGAAAAAAACTGCTGAATAAAGTCATTGTTTTCAAGTATTCTTATAGCTAATATTCCAATTGAACCATTGAAGGCATGTCTGTTTTGTAAATGTTTTTGATACCTTTCTGAACGAGTTTGGACCATTGCTATCTATGGAAGATGAGAGAGCTCTCGGATTTCATCTAAAACATCTTAATTTGTGTTCAGAAAATGAATGAAGCTCTCAGGGGTTCGGAATGACATAAGGGTGAGTAATTAATAACACAATGTTAATTTTTGGGTAAACTAACCCTTATAGGTATTGATGCCCGTTTACATCCATCTGTCTGTCTGTCTGTCTGTCTGTCTGTCTGTCTGTCCATCCATTCCATCCAACCATCCATCCATCCGTCCATCCATCCATCCATCCATTCATCTTTTAGTATTTTCTGATATTTGTACTGTATTTTTCTTTTTACAGTGACCTCTAACCTTTATTTGTTATTAAATTGTAAAACTGTCTAATATTTCAAGCTACATTTTTGGCTACTTTTTTGGGTACTATGGTTTTACCAGCATGTTTCATATTAGTCTGATCACCGGAGATGTATGTTATAGCAGGTTTACAGAGGTATTCAACTGTGTATGGTGGGACGAACCTTTGCGTAAGGTGTGTGGGCTGTGCTCGGCCGAGTGTGGAGACTGGCTGTTGCTCTGCTGGCCACCGACAGGGGGCACTGCTGCTCCTGACGCCTGCACAGCCTTGTGGCCAATCACAGGAGAGAGTTCCTTACTCTTCAGAGTGCTGGAGAGAGAGAGACAAACATGACTGCCTGCCTGCCACCAAATCATTAATGACTAACAGTGTGCAAGGACCCCTCCGTCCCCCTCTATTACAACTCAAAAGAGATTCGAGTGCGGAACAATGTGTTGCTGGTTTTGATGTTTCTGAATAGACTTTGAGGAGAGGTTATTCATAAAGCTGATGCTGGAATTTAACCCTTTGTGTCACTGGTGCTATGCTAGTTTAGCAGATGAGCTTACAGTTTTTCTCAGTGTCTTTGGTGCACTTCTCACAACACTATTTACATTTGCACAACAGTTAATGCATTTCTCAAAACAATTAATACAAACTGCAAAACCTAGTTGATAACCTGCAAAAGCGTGTCACTTGCTCAAAATGGATAGCTCATTCAAGCAAGTATTGATGTCAATGAAAGTGTCCGTGTGACCAAGATAAAAGTCCTGCCACCATTGTTTATGAACAAAACAGTCAAATGGCTTAGTCATGTTTTTATTATGACCGTTCACTCTGTAATTGTTTTCCAATGCAAAAAAAATCTGATTTTGGTGACACGTCCTAAAAATGCTCAAGACAGCACTATATACTATTTGCACAGCCATTTGAAAACTACAGTAAAGTTAGACATCACTGCATTTAGTGAGGTATCTGAGTACAAGACACTGAATATATATGTTTCACATTCTTACTGCATTTGCACTTTACAATTCTAATTTATTCACAGCATTGTGCAAAAGAATAAATACACCCTTATTTACAACAAACATAAACTCCCTTTGTGTAGAGCTGTGCACAACTGTAAACAATATTGCAGTACATATTGGAACTGAGCCTACAACAAACACAGGTCTGTAAATCAGTTCAAATTAGAAGAAATAAAATTTTAATTAAGAAAATAAAATAAAGATTTTTTTTTTTTTTTTTTTATCAAATTTGCTTGACAGATTTTGACAACTAGTTCAACATTTTTGTATGTAATGACTGAAGTAATGAAATAAGGACTATTAGTTTTATATGGAATGACTATTCAGCATCCACAAGTTTAGTTCATTTTGACTGACATGACATAAGCAAATGATAATGTTATAAAACAGCAGAGAGTTGTATGAAAGTAATTGATGCATGTCCAAAAGCATTTGCAATTTGTTGGAAGGAATGAGAAACTGCTACTCTGATGTGCACAAATGACTAATTGTTTTGAGAAATGCATTAACTGTTGTGCAAATGTAAATAGTCTTGTGAGAAATACACCAAAGCATCTGAGAAAAACTGTAAATATGTTGAAGAAAATACTACAGAATATTGCTGTCACTGAATTCAAAGATTATATGGAGATCTTTACCATCCACAATCAAGAAAAATAATAATTAATAAGAAAAAAAAATAGGTATTCTATATATTCTATCTATTATTCTATTCTAAATCTAGAATATTCTAATATCACTTGTATATTTTTGGCAATAGTATAGGTTAATTATATATATATATATATATATATATATATATATATCTATATATATATATATATATATATATATATATATATATATATATATATATATATATATATATATATATTTTTTTTTTTTTTTTTTTTTTTTTTTTTTAATTTGACATTTTTTAATGCCCCAAAAAAATGTTAAATGCCAAATTGATTAATTATTTAATTAATTAATTAATTAATTTATTTATTTATTAATTAATTAATTTATTTATTTATTACTGCCAAAAACCATAAGTAAATTAAGTAAATATCATGTTCCATAATGATATTTAGAGAATTTCCTACAGTAAATATATCAAAACATATTTTTTTATTAATCATTTGCATTGCTAAGAACACAATTTGGATGCTTTTAAAGGCGATTTTCTCAAATATAGTTGTATCTCAGCCGAATATTGTTCTATCATAACAAATACATAAATAAACAGAAAGCTTGATTATTTAGCTTTCAGATGATGTGTAAATCTCAATTTAAAGGTTCCAGAGTCACATATAAATACTCAAAAGCATTTTGTATTTCTGTTTAATTATCTTGATTTATATCGTTTCACTGAAGAAAAAAAACAATATTTTTTTTAACTACATTAATGTTTTCCTAGATGAACTATAAAAATGGTGACAGTAAGCATGACTAATGCTGATATTTTTTTCTCCCTTTTTCTTAAACACGGTGAAGATATACAGTTGAAGTCAGAGTTATTAGCCCCCCTGAATTATTAGCCCCCCTGTTTATTTTTTCCCCCAATTTCTGTTTAATGGAGGGAATATGTTTTCATCACATTTATTAAACATAATAGTTTTAATAACTCATGTCTAATAAGTAATTTATTTTATCTTTGCCATGATGACAGTAAATAATATTTTACTGGATATTTTTCAAGACACTTTTATACAGCTTAAAGTGACATTTAAAGGCTTAACTAGAATAATTAGGTTAACTAGGCAGGTTAGGGTAATTAGGCAAGTTATTGTATAATTATGGTTTGTTCTGTAGACTATCAAAAAAAAAAAAAAAAAATAGATTTAAAGGGGCTAATAATTTTGTCCTTAAAATGATGTTTATAAAATTTAAAACTACTTTTATTCTAGCCGAAATAAAACAAATAAGACTTTCTCCAGAAGAAAAAATTATATCAGACATTATGTGAAAATTTCCTTGCTCTGTTAAAACATCATTTGGTAAATATTTAAAAAAGAAAAACAAATTCAAAGGGGGGCTAATAATTCTGACTTCAACTGTATATATATATATATATATATATATATATATATATATATATATATATATATATATATATATATATATAAATATATATATTTGGAAAATCGTGTTTTCCTTTCAATGAATAACCATCAGCTGACTTTATTCTCATACATACTGTATTTCAGTAAACGATGACATCATGCTTTCTAAGATGAGCTAAAAACAAATCAAACCATGTTTTCCCAATTCCTGTTCAACATGAAGGAGATTAAGAAAAAAAAAAGATCACACCTAAAATCTGCTTGTGTGTGGGTGTGATTTTTTTTTTTTCCTTCTGAGATATGTGAAGGTGGATTTACACCAAGTGTGTTTCTCATCTGCGTCAGCAGGAGGGGGATTGAGTGTCCTTGCCCAGCAAACACACACATACACACACACAGCATGTATCTTTAATATAACTGAGCGTGTGGAGCTTGTTTTTCACTCTGACAGCTCTATTCAGGCACCGCTCTGCTAAACTCTGAGAAAGATAAATCTACGGACACATGTAGTCTTCTACATCTATATCCATATTCAGACACATGGAGAGCGAGTTTGTGATCTACCGATATCTAACAAATCCGCCACATCTCTGACTCCATCTCTGCAATTCCCTTTTACTGAATGAAGGCTGAGGAGGATGTGTATGGATTGAAGAATCTGTCACTGTAATACACAGTCAACGGCATCAGTTAAATGGCTAATGCTAACCCCACCAATGCTAAACACCCCTAATCTGCTGATCTTTACTGTATTAATGGGATCTGCATGTTCAGCGGCATTGGATTTTTTTTTATAATTCCACTGACGTTCCTTCAACTCTTCAAGCAACACAGCAGACTAATAGTCTCCTCAAAAGAGAGCATTCATACACATAATTCCCACCCTTAATTACATATGTGACCTACATTGATGTGAAATGTTTGAATAATTTGATCAATGGTACATTTGGCTTCTCCAATTCAGATGGTTATTTTACGTAGAGAAGACTCAGGGGTGCAAACTCATCACAGGGTGAAAAAGTGACTACTTAAACCTACTTATACATTTTGGAATAACCGCACTGTCTGTGTTTAATTGAAATCCTAAAATGCAGATGTTAATGGGATAGTTCACCCTAAGATGAACATTTACTCTTTATTTACTCTCCCTCAAGTAGATCCAAACCCTTCTTTATACTGCTGAACACTAAAAGAGTATGTTGCCTTTCTACAAAACATCTTAATTTGTGTTTAACCGAAATTTCAAATAGTAAGGGGAAAGAAAAAGATGATAGAATTTAGGACTGCACAATATATAGTTTCAGCATCAATATCGCAATGTGTGCATCCACAATAGTCACATTGCATAGATATGCAATGCTGAGTTGAGATTATATTTGAGCAAGAGTCACAGTTCAGAACACAAGATTTGTGAAATTATTGAAGAGTTTACACATAATGGATGGAAATTGTATCATTTTAAGGCCTGAGAAAGATTTAAGTATTCAGGCACAAGACCAATTGGAAGTTTAATAAAGAGTAATTGTATTAAATTATTTATACATCAAAAGACATGCAGTGTAATTTTAACATTTACAAAACCTACCCCAATACCTAAGCTACCTTAATATCTATTAATAAGGAACGAATTAGAAGTCTATTGAAGAAAAAGTCGTAGTTAATGCTTTTCTGCCAGTGAGAGAGCAAAACAACAACAACTCTTGTAATACTTTTTTGTAGCATATGCACTGGACTTATTTCACACAATGTACGTCTTGTGCTCAAATAAATCATTCATACTATACGTTTCTGCTTATTATTTTACAATTAAAATAAGTGGTATGTGAAAAGACTAAAAGAGTTGTTAGCAGACTGCTTCTCCACAAACAAGGAGAGTGAGAAAATCACAAGACATTGTCTCAGAAAAATAATTCCAGAAATTTCATTTTGCATGATATTGGCATCAATTTCAAAACATATACTCAGGAGATATGTAGCTTTTGACCTATTACTTTTCTGTGTTGCTCCAGGACTAATTTCATATATTTGTTTATGAAATAATAAAATGTTTAGTGCTGTGAATTTTTTTTACAATACTCAAGCATCGATAACTTTTTTCATTTTGAGCATTATAAAGTCTAGATGATGGATAATAAAGCCCAGAGTGTCTCCTTTCTAAAGATACATAAACTGTGAATGTAGACCAAATTATTCAGCAACTGTTAATGTTTTAGTTTGGGATTGTCAGTTTTGAGAAAATGCCTCTGACGGTGAGGGAAAGAAGGACACCGATATAGTCTCAGCAAACTTTTTTCAGAAGTCTCATTTTGCAGGCGATCTTCATCAAATTTGAAATATAAACTCATGAGACACTTGGCTTTCAACTCATATATTTTCTAGGACATTACATTAATGTTTTTCTGTGTTTGTATATGGAAAAAACTAATATTGAACACAATAAAAATTTTTTTTTTTCTCATGACTTCATAATGTATAACTTTTTTATATGTTTGAGAATGAAACTTCCCGTTTTACCACAGTAAAGCTCAAAGTGTCTTCTTTCCAATGATACCTAATTTGTGTTTGGAGTCAGGAACTGTTACTATTTAAAGTTAGGTAGGTGAAAATCCCCAAAAGTGAGTGCTGGGTAACAGGTTCAAATAAAATGTGACTATAAATTCTCAATTAGTGCTATTCAATCATTAGGTAAAATTGTGTAGATGCATTATATCACAATATATATTGCAGAAAAATAAAATATCACAATGTCAATTTTTTTTTAACATCGTGCAGCCCTAACAGAATTACATTTTCTTGGGTGAACTATCCCTTTAATACATGAGCAATTTCAGTTCTCTGTGTATGTGAGACTTTTTCATGTTCTCTCCTTACATGTTTGAGTAAAACACGGTGCTCTCAGTCAGTCTACGAGAACTCAGACTCTTTTAAGAATGGTTTATACTAGACACATCCGCACAAGCATCTTGACCTGCTTGTGAAGACTTTATAGAGTGTGAGATCCACTGTCAAGACAGAAAATGAAACTTGTGTATTCAGTCAGTCTGTCCAAAAGCAGAAGAGTTTAATGTATCTGCACCAACTTATTTTAAACCAAAGTGGCTATAGCCGTTGTCTAAACTTAGTCAACAGCAAATAAAATCTAAGCATATGATTCCTCTATCTTAGCAGATGCCATCTCTCCTCACACTCTCCTTTTTCTTTATGGTGGGTGCTACCCGCTACTGGTTATTTGTTTGTGTTTGCATTGTGAGGATTTGCAGTGCATTTTCTATCTGTGTTTGTTTGTACATCACATGTTTGTTAAACCAATGAAGACGTTTTCTTAATTTGCTGGTGTTTTTTCTATTTGCATGAACTGTAAAAAAAAAATCTGTAATTTTTCGGTTTATTTCCGGCAGCTGGGGTAAAATAACAGCCGTTAAATTACAGAAACTTATTGTAAAATAACGGACATTAAATTACAGAAATTTCCTTAAATTTAAATTTCTGGTAAATTTCTGTAATTTAACCTCTGTTATTTTACAGTAAATTTCTGTAATTTAACGGGTGTTATTTTACCCCAGCTGCCGGAAATAAACCGAAAAATTTTGGATTTCATTACAGTGTGTGTTTTCTTAAGTTGCAGCACCTTAAGCTCTCTCGGCCACTGTATAATTAACATAAATGGCCTATTTTAAGATAAAAATGACAAATTTCACAGAAAGGTGAGAAGTTTGCACCCTTGAGACTTAAACTTTGTGAGACTTAAGACTTTTTTTGTGTCATGTTTTTACTTGGTGTCTATAGCTTTGTTCCATAACCTGATGAGTTGCCTTTTTGTTTACAACACATTTAACATTCTTCATTGATATTGATGACTATATGGAGAACATCTGTGAAAACCTTTACCTGAAGCAAAGGTTTGTTATCATAGAAGCTATTCTTTACATTGGTAAAAAGTTCTTCACACTCAGAAAGAAAATGATTTATTTATTAATTTTACATACACAGCGGAGTTCAAAATTAGAGAACTACCTAAAATTTCCAAGTCACTGTTTAGTCCTCTTTTTATGTTTTCCTAACAGCGGTAAAAGAACAGTGTTAAGCATATTTATATTCTGAAGAAAAAGAGAAAACAAAAAACTCAAATAAGATGTCTGAAAATAAGCACTTATCAAAATGAAACTACACTCTCCGATTCTTCACAGTTATCACTGTGTTTATTTCACAAAATAACGGGTTATTCTTGAGGTGCTTTGTCTATTTTGTAAAATGCTTGCTCTGCTAGCACGGTAAAACCACAACTAAAATTCCCTCAGATTTTAAAGGGGACCTATTATGCAAAAATCACTTTTTAAGGGGTTTAAACACAGTTGTGTGGCAACAGTCTGTGAATATAACCAGCTTCTAATGATAAAAAATATGATTTTTATTTTTTATAATAGCACTTGATAAAAACAGTCTGCAGAAACACTTTGATTGGCATTCTCCATTTGTGTGTGTCATCAGAGGGGAAAGCTCCGCCCATTAGTGACGATCTCTCCCTCATTAGCATAGGACTTTAGTCTTGTTTTTGAATCTGCCACTATGCTGACACATAGACATTTGTAGCTCCGCCCTCTTTTGAAAAGAGCAAAATCTCAATTAAATTTAAAGCTACAGTCACATAAATGGTACAATTAGAATCAGGGCAGTTTCAAAGAGTTATAAAACATTTTTGTGGGGTATTTGAGACTTCACATACACAGACTTCACATACACACTCTGGGGACATTCGATATGTTTTTTACTTGTAAAATAGTAAAATAATAGGTCCCCTTTAAGCGGTGAAGATTGTATTATTTCTGAATTAATTAGGGGTTTAAAAGTTGTTCTAATTCTAAAATCCACTGTATACACAAGGATAACATGCAGTGTTTCACATCAGAAAAACTGAACTACAAATATCTGACACATCCTAATGTTTGTCCAGTTAAATAATGTATTAAAATGTCTTTCTTTCTACAACAACTTACTTTAAAACAGCAAGTGCAAGTTGCTAATGTCCATATTAATATTAAGGCAACAACAGATTTACTCACTTTTTAAAGTAAAGTCACTTTTTGCAGTATATACAGCCAAATGCACTGCCTTTCATTGTATACTCATTTGATAGACATACTGTATGTGCACTGGAATGTGTCATCTTTTTGTCGTAAATTATTATTGCATAAGTATTCATGGATCATATTGTTATTCATTATTATTTTGTCATTAAATTAACTGTCAGGCTTTTTGTTAATTTATGCACAAAAATGTCTTTGCACTTCTTTAAACTAATGTAGCATGTGCACACATTGGCCACTTTATTAGGTACACCAGTTCAACTGCTCAGTAACACAAACATCTAATCAGCCAATCACATGGCAACAACACAGCTATGTAGGCGGGGTCAAGAGCATTGGCTGAAGTTTAAAACTGGGAAGAAATTGACTGATGTGACTTTGAATGCATATTGGTATCAGACGGAGTGGTCAGAGTATTTCAGAAACTGCTGATCTGCTGGGATTTTCACACACAATCATTTCTAGGAGTACCCATATGAATAAATAAAGTGTTAAATAAAGTAAAAAAAAAAAGTGTTTTTGAACCATGCTATAGTAAATTCTATTATACTTTAAATGTTATATAATTTACAACTCTTTGTTAATGAATGCTACACAATACTGTAGAATTCATTGACAAATTCATGTATTAAACGCTGCATTAAATTTGAGTTTTTCCTACAGTAAACTGTGGTGTGTTGTAGTGTAATTCAGTGTTTCCCAACCCTGTTCCTGAAGGCACACCAACAGTCCACATTTTTAACCTCTTCCTGTTCAAATGCACCTGAATCAAATCCTCATAGAAACATTAAAGAGACTCAAAAACCTGAAATAAATGGTTCAGATAAGGGAGACATCTAAAATATGTACTGCTGGTGTGCCTCCAGGAACAGCGTTGGGAAACACTAGTATAATATACACATATACATAGCTGTAAATTACTACAGTATTGGGTGATTTAATTATATGACTACAGTTGCTGTGTTACCATAGCAACTAAACAATCACCATGACAGATCATTTCTTTACTATAGTATGCTTCAAACATACTATAGTATGCTTCAAACACACTAGAGTAGTTGCTATTAATCACTATAAGTCCATATGGGTAACAAAAACATCAGTTGTGTGGGTGAAAATGCCTTGTTGAAACCGTTGAGGTCAGAGGAGAATGAACAGATTGATTCAGCTGATAGAAACACAACAGTAACTCAAATCGCAAATAATCAAACTACAAGGTCTGCAGAAGGTCATCTCTGTACACACAAAATGTCAAACATTAATGCAAATGAGCTACAGCAGCAGCAGAAGAAGAGACACCGGTGACACTCCTGTCAGATAAAAATAAACAAGTCAGGCTGTGCAATTCACATGGGTTCACAAAATGGGACAATATAGACTTGAAATGGTTGCCTAGTCTAATAAGTCTCGATTTCTGCTGCAGCATTTGGATAGTAAAGTTTTGGATTTGGTGCAAACAACAAGAACTTATGGATCCATTGTAGTTTTTATTAACAGACTAGACAGCTTTTTTTTTTTTTTTTTGAAAGACTTTGAGTTCTTTAGAACAATCAGACTTTTCTAAGCTTCTCAACCTACCATAAATATTGTTGTCGACCAATCACTTAATCACTATATGTATCTTAATTCCTTTAGGACAATGTGATGTTACAACACTGTATCCTTGAACATGACCTTACCTTAAACATGACCTTAAACTCCACTTTCTTTCGAAGTTGGCTCATTTTACTAGTCCCCTAGACTTAAACAGATAAGTTAAACCATTTTTAAATCCACTATCAAGGTCTACCTATTAAACTGGCCAGTGATTGTATGTCCCATAACTCCCATATGTTGAATTATGTTCAGTTATGTTTCATGCTTACAATCATTTATGCATGCCAACAGTCGAAGTGCACAGGAGACTGCATTTACAGTTCATCCAGTATGTTCACATATAAGCATATCGTTTAGCTAATAAAACAAATACCTTTCATAAAAATGTTCTACTTTTAAATAAATATAATTTTCCTCAAGTCTGTCCTGACTTTATTATAATAGATTTTATGTTTTTGCATAAAACAGAATTTCTGCTTCATGTGAGTTAATGTTTTGTGTTAGGAAAGCAAGTTTTTTGTGTTGGAAAGTTATCTACCTAGCAATCTAGGTTGGCTGCTCATTAGGTTTTGGAACAAAGATGGAGTTTACTGTGTGTATGCGTATTTGATTTTACCTATGAGCAAAGAAAACTCATGACTCAATCAATACATTCATCTGCATGCATATAACCATGTAACCATTGACAAAAAAAAGGATAAATACAATATGAATGAATACATTTCTTTACCTAGCAATGTAGGATATACGGCAAAAAGACAAAATGCAAAAAAAGTTTAAAATTAAGATGTAAAATTAACAATATTTAAAATTGTATAAAATAGTGCAAATATTTCTTAAAAAACTGTACACACATATTTGCAAATAATTAAGTACCACAAAAATACAAAAATTAAAAATATGCAAACTACCAAAATCTACTAAAAATGACAACAAAAATTGAACTTTAATTAAAAAACAAACAAAAAAATGGAAAAACTAGAAAAAAAAGAATGACATCTCGATGATCCTATAAAGCAACATTGATTTCTACGTGAAGGATCCACTTTCACTAAACACCAGTAACATCCTCAGTTGCTAGGCAACCTCAGGCTTTCCCGGACAATGAGAATGTTACAACATCTGCGTGATGAGGCTGAAAAAGCAATAACTTTACAAAGCAAGTAGAAACACAAGATGGAGTAGCCAGTATGGAGCGCTCAGACAGTGTGGGGAGCCCTGGTGGCCGTCCCAGTGTGTTGCGAAGGCGGGGTGGCCGCAGGCAGCCGGTATTTACCTAGTCAGCCTGGGGGGTCCTCTCTCACGGGCACATGGACAGGCAGCCCACGGCGGGGGAGCGGAAGAGGGGAGGCTAGGGGGGTCGTGGCGGGTCAGTACGAGAGGGGTTTTAATGTAGAGGGGCGAAGAATTGACGTCATGGAGCATAGAGGCATGCGGTGTGTCACACACAGGACCGTGTTTGGGGAAGTGCAGGCAGCTAGGCTTGGGGTTGGAGTTGATATCGAGTGAGGAAGAGGAAGATGAGGAGGAGGAGGAAGGGGGTGGTAGCTGGGGCTGGTGCTGGTGCTGGGGCTGGGGGTGGTGCTGGGGCTGGTGCTGGTGCTGGGGCTGGGGCTGGGACTGGGGTTGGGGCGGGGCAAAGCCAGACCACCGCAGGGGTGGAGGCGGAGAGGCAGGAGGCTGAGACTCAGGGCCAGGGGCCACGGGACGAGCGCAGGGAGGTGGCTTGGGGTAGAAATGGTGAGGGCCGGGATGGGAGGACGAGGAAGGGTACGGAGGGGGTGGCCGCTCCTCCACGTGGGACACATAGACATGTGAGGAATCCGGCCGATTGGGCGACACGTCATCTGAGCTGCAGATATTGAAAACAATAAAGAGCAAACACAGGAGAGAGAGCTCTGATCAACTGGGACAGCGCAAAAGTTGATGTTTAGCTCCAGCTGTGGCTCTCTAGCGTCATACAATACTCTCTGGATCCTTTGGTTTGCATGTTTGTGAGCATTTAGCCAGTTTAGCGCGCAACAATGAGCGACAGGTTTGGCAAACAGCAAGCTTAGCAACGAAAAATACAGGCGCCTGACTCCATTGGGAGGAAAAGCACAGCGATGCATTGAAATCAAAAAGAAAACAGATAATTGCATTGAGAATGACCTTGTGTCTGCGCACTGCACCAAGGTAAAATCTACTGCGGTTTAAAAAAACCAAACGCCAGAGGGTTTGGGCAATGTATAATATTCTATCTAGAGGTGGCGATGAAACCAAGAACTCTAAAAATGATGAAAACCCAGAGCAGTTAGACACAGACACAAAAACCCTTTCATTGCCTGAAAGAGCGTCAGAGCGAGGAGGTAAGCCAGTCAAATCATCAGCCATCGCAAACCCTAAATGCAATGACTGAACCATGGCGTGACCTTCACTTTGTTAATGTATGATTACAATATGGCCTAATGGTTGATTGTTAGTGAACTTGAATGGATCGGAAGCCACAGCAAGAATCTCTTACATTCATTAAATCAATCCTACCAAATTGTGACAAATATAGGCCTGTACACACTGCAAAGGGATCAACCATGTTAAAATCCGAGAGTGACTCCTTTAAATCAGAGATGTCCAGTCCTTCTCCATGAGGGCCAATGCCTTGCTCATTTTAGCTCTAACCCTCTATAAATGTAACCGAACCAGCTAATCAAGATCTTACCCCCCATTCACATGGTTTTAATGACTGACAGAGGGTATGTCTGAAGCTTCACACTGATGTGATTGTCATGGTGACGAATAATATCCAACTTGGACACAAAAAAGGCATATTTTAGTCATAAAGTACTGGGTGATTACCAACCCTGATAATACACCTTTCCTCCATTTTGAAAGTCTGCTACTCCATGGGCTGTGTTGAAAAGTTGAATTTTTTTTTAATCTGCAGAGAGCAAGGGAGCCAATGCAACTCGACAGACCCACAATTCACTTTGGCAATGTTTGATATAAATCCATTCAAAGTAAATGAGAAGCAAAAATGCTGATACCCTGGGTGAACTGGGGGGGTTACTAGGCATTCTAGAAAGAAGCCTATGGAAGGCAAGCCAACTTGGCATCAATGGCTAATGCTAATGCTACCTCTTATGGTTGTAGGGGAGGAGAGAAGATATCATTATGTGATTGGCTGTGACCAAGTTAGTATTACATTTTTTGCAGTTGTAAGTACTGCAATTTCTCTCATCTCACTGTAGTACAGTGATTCTCAATTCCAGTCCTCGGCCCCCCTAAAGGCTGATTTATACTTCTGCGTCAAGCGCACGCATATGGAAAGGCGCAGCTTTCGTGCACTCACATAGCACTCGCCATGACTGAAGCCAACACTGATGCGCACCTGTCAAAAATTGTAACTACACGTCGCAACGACGAGCAGCGCAAGCTCTGTGATTGGTCGACTTGGTAGCTGTGCCAAGTGTGGGCGGTGCTGATAGCCGTGAGCCTGATGGAGCAAGTGTTTACAAGTGTTAAGTCCCATGAAGATGCTCTAGATGTTTTGTGTTTACCTATTGATTAAAGTTGTTGCAAGTCCTCTGGTTCCTACCTCTGAATGAGCGAGTTTTAGCTACTTAGTACATTAATGTTACGTTCATAATAAACAAAACAGCCATGAAGAAATACGACACAGAGGAACATAAAAACCTACTGCCATCTAGTGTTCAGAAGTGTCATTGCAAAGCAACCCAAACAACACGCAGTATACAGGGAGTGCAGAATTATTAGGCAAATTAGTATTTTGACCACATCATCCTCTTTATGCATGTTGTCTTACTCCAAGCTGTATAGGCTCGAAAGCCTACTACCAATTAAGCATATTAGGTGATGTGCATCTCTGTAATGAGAAGGGGTGTGGTCTAATGACATCAACACCCTATATCAGGTGTGCATAAATAATAGGGAACTTCCTTTCCTTTGGCAAAATGGGTCAAAAGAAGGACTTGACAGGCTCCGAAAAGTCATAAATAGTGAGATATCTTGCAGAGGGATGCAGCACTCTTAAAAATTGCCAAGCTTCTGAAGCGTGATCATCGAACAATCAAATGTTTCATTCAAAATAGTCAACAGGGTCGCAAGAGTGTGGAAAAACCAAACCAAAAACCAAGGCGCAAAATAACTGCCCATGAACTGAGAAAAGTCAAGCGTGCAGCTGCCAAGATGCCACTTGCTAACAGTTTTGCTATATTTCAGAGCTGCAACATCACTGGAGTGCCCAAAAGCACAAGGTGTGCAATGCTCAGAGACATGGCCAAGGTAAGAAAGGCTGAAAAACGACCACCACTGAACAAGACACACAAGCTGAAACGTCAAGACTGGGCCAAGAAATATCTCAAGACTGATTTTTCTAAGGTTTTATGGACTGATGAAATGAGAGTGAGTCTTGATGGGCCCAAGGCTGGATCGGTAAACATCCTCCATCCTCAACCCGAAAAGGCCCCACAAGCTCATCTTTGATGATACCAGCCCAAACCAGTACTCCACCTCCACCTTGCTGGCGTCTGAGTCGGACTGGAGCTCTCTGCCCTTTACCGATCCAGCCACGGGCCCATCAAGACTCAGTCTCATTTCATCAGTCCATAAAACCTTAGAAAAATCAGTCTTGAGATATTTCTTGGCCCAGTCTTGACGTTTCAGCTTGTGTGTCTTGTTCAGTGGTGGTCGTTTTTTAGCCTTTCTTACCTTGGCCATGTCTCTGAGTACTGCACACCTTGTGCTTTTGGGCACTCCAGTGATATTGCAGCTCTGAAATATGGCAAAACTGGTGGCAAGTTGTCTTGGCAGCTGCATGCTTGACTTTTCTCAGTTCATGGGCAGTTATTTTGCACCTTGGTTTTTCCACACGCTTCTTGCGACCCTGTTGACTATTTTGAATGAAACGTTTGATTGTTCGATGATCACGCTTCAGAAGCTTGGCAATTTTAAGAGTGCTGCATCCCTCTGCAAGATATCTCATATTTTTGACTTTTCGGAGCCTGTCAAGTCCTTCTTTTGACCCATTTTGCCAAATGAAAGGAAGTTGCCTAATAATTATGCACACCTGATATAGAGTGTTGGTGTCATTAGACCACACCCCTTCTCATTACAGAGATGCACATCACCTAATATGCTTAATTGGTAGTAGGCTTTCGAGCCTATACAGCTTGGAGTAAGACAACATGCATAAAGAGGATGATGTGGTCAAAATACTCATTTGCCTAATAATTCTGAACTGCCTGTATATGTATAAATGCATGACGACTATGGGTCATGCCGATCACTCGACGCAGAAGTATAAAGCAGCCTTAACCCCTAACCTCCAACCACCCATCCCCCCCGCTCCAGCCTGCACATTTTGTATGTCTCTTTTATTTGACACACAAGGATCAGTACACGGATCTCTGTTAACAAGTTGATGATCTGAATCAGTTGTGTTAAGTAAGAAAAACATGCAAAATGTGCAAGGGGGGTGGGGGTGGGGGGGACGAGGACCGGAATTGCAAACTACTGCTGTAGTAAGATAATCTCTGATAGAAGCTTTCGGGCAAGTGTCAAGTTAGGGGATAACCTATGCAGGACAGTGGCCCTCCAGTACAGAATTTGAACACCACTCCTCGAAACTGAATACAGGAGTCACTCTTAAAACTATAAATGAGAAATGTAAAATGATCATTTACTCACCCTGGTGTTTTTTGGAAAAAAAATAATTTGTAAAAATGTCATAAAAAAGCATTTTGAAATGTTTTTAATAAAAAATTTAGTTTTTTTTTAATCCTGACCTTGGTCATTAGTCTATATGCAGGACTTTGTTAAATACCTTTGATTTCATTCTGTTTATCAACAGAATCTATATACCTTATGTGTCACATGAAAACATTCTAGGACAATGTTGGCTGTTTTCAAAGCTTAATCATGGTCTGTATTTACTGACATTATATGGACAAGTGGTGTTTAAAAAATTCTAAAGAAAGAAACAACACTCAGGAGAGTAAATAATGACTCAATGCTAATTTTTCAGTTAACCATCCCTTTAATTACACTACAAGATCAAGTTGTTGAGTTTGGTTCTGTGCACACTACATAGTAAAGCCATGGTCACACTAGACTTTGCACATGCAAAATTAATTTGGATTGTGCTGCGAAAAGGCGCATGATATAAAGAAAGAAGTGAAACTGCTCAAATGAGCGATTCCTTTACCGAGAGTTCATATTTTGATGTTCTGTTGGTTTCATGCATTTATGTGAATTCACCAAATGTAAAACTTTATTATGCAGCGAAATGTAAAATGTACAAGACTACGTTTCCGGTCTGACGCAAACGCATGCGTATGAATGGAAGTCAATGGAAAGCAAAGTCTAGTGTGCTAGTGGCCTAAAAGTAAACAACTGAAGTGTTAAAATTTGAGAATGAAGTTCTACCGAACAACCATATTCATCTGCAGTGTGTGCACGGCCATACTGACTGCACTTTGTGGAAAAAAATTCCTTTATTTATAGATATATAAAACAATAAGTAAAACAACAAAAGCATGAAAGAGCAGAATAAATGGTGTCATTAATACACAAATGCAAGAAAAGCAAGAGAGTTAATAGCTGAATGAAAACAATGATGTCACAAGTTAGTTGCAATTAGCGCGATTGTGAAATGCATATACAGTACATTGGAATGACAGTGGAGAATGGCTAGAGGATGACGGGAGTCCGGTGTGTTTTACCTGCCCCTGTCTCCAGGAGGGGGGGTGGGGATTGGAGATGTTGCCAGCTCACCAGCCTGCTCAGAGATCAGAGTGTCTGCTGGCGATCCAGGTGGTTGACCACTGGGAGGTGTGGATGAGGATTTACGGGTCAGTGTAGAGGTGCTTTTGCCCTTCACCCATGAGGTGTCCATGACTCTGACACCCACACTGTCCATATGAAAACACAAACTATCAACACAACCAATAAACACAACATCCAGGACAGGGGTTCTCAACTTTGGTTCTTGAGTTATGCTTTTCTGCAGAGTTTAGCTCCAACTCTAGTCAAACACACCTAAATAGACTAATCAAGGACTGTTTCTATCTTAGATCCTTGTGTTGAATTTCATCATCAACCGGCAATGTTCAATTCCAATACTCAAGAAAGCAAGTGCAGAGTGCATCGAATGCAGACTTGCAACAAATTCCATTCGGATGGTCTCATCCTTATGCCCTAATCCCTTCGAAGGGTTTAACCTCCAGATTGTTTATTGTTTATTTAGATCCCCATTAGCCACCACTAATGTATTTTACTAAGATATGACAACTGTATTGTTCCTGGGGCCCATCGAATGGACATTCCATTTACATTAAATCATAACAATCAAAACTATTATCAACCCCCCCCCCATAAAAAAACTAATTTACAGTAAAGACTGAGTGAAATAAAAATTTACAATGTTAATTTTGCGAGCTCACATTGGTATTCTTAAAATGAATAATTAACCCATGCAAGTTAATTTAATGCAAAAAAATATCTGGTTTGATAATCTTCAATCAGAGTCTGACTATTTGCTATCACATTTGAAGTTGCGGTTCTTCTGTTAACGTCAACCTTAAAGCTTCTATAGCAACTGTATACTTATATCCTTAACCATATCCCTCTTACCGTTAGTTGGCTATGAGACAATAATGTACAAAAAAAGCCCCACACTTACTCAATATTCTTTTTTGGCTGGAAGGATATTAACGAACTGAGATTGAAACTGAAAACTGAGACTTTACAATTGAAACCAATACAAAGCCTAAATAAAAAACAAACATACACTAGCAGAGTGACAGCTTCGAAAGAATTAGAACATAGGGATGAGCACTTCTGAATAAAAACGCTGTTCGACACCAAACAAAAGGATACTCTCTCCTCAAAGGATCATGGGAGCCCGAAGTGTCCATCAGTTGTACCTTTCGAAGGGCTCTTCAAATTGGCCAGATTTCAACATTTTGTTTTTTGGAACAACATTTCAATATGGTGGCCATGATTGTTTTCACACTGAAGTGAAATAGAAAAAACAAAAAGCAGCACTTCTTTATTCACTATTAATTACAGCTCAGAGATGCAGGAATTTCTCGCCGCAGGTGATTGAAAATGCGATGGTGAAAAGTAAACTTTCACACAACTATTTTACTAAAGGCATAAACATGTGGAAAGACATTTGTTTACTGAGATTCAATTTGGATTGTACAAAGCAGCTTGGTTGACAAGGCCTTTGCACATACTGTATGTAATATTTAGCATTATATTTTTTGTGACCAACAGTAAGATCACAGTATAGCTACATTCTGGATGTGCTCTGTGTCTCATTTCCTTTTCATTTTGTTCTTCCAAGGTAACCTGGCAAAACTAGCTTCCATGAGAATGCAAGTCTATTCTCTGTGTTCTTGAATTGAGAAACAGCCAATGTCTTCTGGACTACTATAAGATGTGTCTAAATTCCGAGGCCAATCTTTTATTGCCTAGTACAGTGGTGCTCAAACCCAGTCTTGGTTGGTGACCTGCAGAGAATTATACAATTTATAAACCTTGGTTTGTATTCATATTTAATGAGTTTTAAAATCAATAAAAAGTCCAATAAAACTATTGCTGCTCATTAACGGCAGCTGGCACAGTTGCTAGGATATGAGATTAGTCATTTGTAGGCAAGACCATCTTGTTTCACCACGCTCTGGTCAGTCTTCCTGGACTTGAAGGAAGGATGCAGACTCTGAATTGAGATGCAGCTTATGAAGTTACAAGCAGACCATGGTTGCAGGAAAACTCTGCAGGAAAGTGGATCTGAAGGACCAGAGTTGAGAACCCCTAGATGAACATATACTAGATGTACATTAATCCTCTGATACCTTACGTCAACATGTGTGTTGTTAAAGTCCATATGGGTTAATATTTTGGACTATTAACCATAATTTTGTCCTCTTTAAATCATCATGTGTTTTAGGGTTACCCGTGTCAGAGTTTTGTTATCTGGTTGGTTTCCTGGTACTGTACTCTGATCATATTATCTTTGTGTCCTTTTGAGTTTCCTCAGCCATGCACACTTTTGTCCACAAGATAATTTGTATTTGTGAAGTGAGGTGTCTGGACTGGTTCATTACCACTGTATGATATAGTGTGATTCAATACAACTCACTTTTGGAGGCTTTTTCCGCTGATTTGAGGTTTAAAGCTAGACATATCATAACCAAAGTGTGACATACAGTACACACACTGCTGATCACTGATTAGTTTGAGAGAATCATCACTACTAGTGGTACAACACAGTGGAAATCAGCATTTGATCTAATTTAGCATGGAAGAGGAGGCAAACACGGGATCTGTGAGGTCTGAGACCGAAGTTGTGCATAGGGTACACTCATTATCACTTGCACCTCTTGTTTTACTTTTTAACTTTCAGTGAAGGCAGCTGAACTCTGCATTTAACCCCTCTACATTGAGGCCACTGGCCAATTTGAATGCCTCCCAGATGGGACTGACTGGGACCCGCACTTATAGCAAGAAGGACAGTCATCATGCTCAAGGCCATTGCTAAAATATAGGAAATTCCAATACAATGGTGTGAAAAAAAATGTTTGCCCCTTACTGACCTCTTATTCCTTAGTATGTTTGTCACAATTTAGTACTTCGAATCATCAAAAAAACGTTGAATCATTTGAATCATCAAATAGTCACAGGTTGCCGTTAAGTCTGGTATTTGGACTGCGAAGCGACCCTGAGGTCGGACGCTTGAATAGGAGGAGAACTGTTCTTTCCCAGATGGAGGGCCAGGGCTTCCTCCTGCAAATGAATGTAGCGATGCAAGAAAGAGTGCCT
This sequence comes from Danio kyathit, assembly GCA_903798195.1. NCBI lineage: Eukaryota > Metazoa > Chordata > Actinopteri > Cypriniformes > Danionidae > Danio > Danio kyathit. The sequence goes on along the minus strand of LR812521.1, from coordinate 58,369,845 downwards.
TTTCCTCCCTCCAGGTGTGGAAGCCCAAATGCTGCCAGCATGGGAAACTGCCTTCCAGCTCTCAGCTTTGGTTCACTTTGCCACAGGCTTTGAGGGCGCCAGAAGATGGGTTCCATTCTCTTGCACCTCCAGCCTCTTCATGGGATCCTGGGAGGAAGGTAAGAGTCAATCTCTTATTTTTAGCTCTTCCTCAGGATGCTCCACTTCCTGGGGTGAGCACTCCCCATCCCAAAGCTGCCCCATTGGCAGGTACGCCAGCGATCGTTCCGTTGATGCTGCTCGTTCGGACTCTGTCAGCTTGATTAGCGCTGCTCAGCCTGTCATAGTACCTCATGCAGATGGTCAGACTTGGTTATGCGGTTTAATTCGCTGTCTGCCTTCCGAGTTCACGGGTGTGTATTTAAAGTGGCCATAGCCATACCACCCCTGTCTCGCATGAGGAAATTGTTGTCCTCCTGGTGAAGGATACAATCGGGCCGGTCCCTCCAGCCAAGATGAAGAGCGGATTTTACGCCTGTACTTCATTGTAGCCAGACAGTGGTGGGTTATAATCTGCACATTTTGATCTGTCATCTGTTCAGGATGCCGGTCAAGAGGCTCATGCAGAAACGCATCCCCCAGTGTGTTTGTCCATGGTATTGGTTGCAGCTATAGACCTGAAGGATGCTCATTCCTATTCTCCATGTGTTTTTTCCAGTGTACAATGGGGGAACATGGCAGTATAGGGCATGGCAGTATAGGGTCTTCCCCTTTAGGCTCCTTTCGGGCTCTCCCTGTTTCCATGCATGGAGGATGCCCTGTACCTCTTCGATGCACAAGCATTTGCATTTTTGGCTATTTATTGATTGGCTTAATTTTGCTGTCTTTCAACTAGTCGATTATGCACAGGGACCTGGTGCTCCAGCATCTTGGCCTGTTGGAGTTTCGGCTTAACGTAGAAAGAGCAAGCTCTCCCTCAAGCTAATTTTCTCTTATATCGGGATGGAGCTGTACTCTGTCTCTATTTCAGTGTGCCTTACTTAGACACTAGGGCTAGTGCTGCCCTGTCTGGTACAATTCGGTAGATTACAGTGGTCTCACTGAAGTTTTTCTGCAGTCATGCTGTCATTCTGACAGATGATTCCAGTACGGGCTCGGGGTCTGTGTGTGTTTGTAAATCGGACTTCGGTTGCATTGACATTTTAATTGCCTGGAGCTGTTGGCAGTGTTTCTCTTTCTCTCTTCGCCGGTCCCTATAGTGCGGGAGCAGAAAAACGTGTTGGTTAGGACGGTCAGCACGACTGCGATAGCGTAGATCAACCATTTGTATGATGTGCGCTCCGACCGCATGTCTTAGCTTGCTCGCCATCTGCTCCTCTGGAGTCATGCAGCTAAATCGATGCGCACCATTCATATCCCAGACAAGCACAACCATTCCAGCTTACACGCTCTCAGGACAGTAATGTTCCCAGGGGAATGGAGACTTCACCCCGGCGCAGTCCAGCTGTTATGGGCACACTTCAGGGAAACCCAGGTCATCCTGCTGCTTCTCCCGAGCAGCCCTTTGCCAGCTGCTTTCTCTGCTCAGCACGATGTGCTGGCTCTCAGCTGGCCCTGGGTTTAGGCAATATGTGTTTTTTCTCCAGTAAGCCTGCTCGCACAGACTCTGTGCAAGGTCAGGGAGAAGAGGAGCGGATCTTGCTCGTTGCGCCTCCATGGTCCAACCGGACCAGAGTTTCTGAAATGTTTCTGAAAAACACTCGCGATGGCCCTCCCTGACAAATTGCCCATAAGAAGAATTTCCTTTCTCTGGGACGGGGCACCCTCTGGCACCCGCGCAGGGTTCTAAAACCTCCATGGATAATTTCTAGACAGAGCCCGTAGAACTTAGGTGACCTACCAGTTCGGTGGTTAACACCATCACTCAGGTTAGAGCACCTTGTATGAGGCATGTCTACATCCTGAAGTGGAGTCTATTCGTTGTGTGGATCACAACTCTCTCAGAAGAACCCTGGACATGCCAGATTAGTGCTGTGTTTTCTTCCTTCAAGATAGCTGGAGCATAGGCTGTCACTCTCCACACTGAAGGTTTGGCGTGCTGCCATCTATGCTCTCTATGGAGTAAGGGAAAGCATAACCTCATCAGCCGATTCCTCAGAGGCGATTGACGCAAATGGTTAATTCCATCCACGCCCCCCTCTCATGCCCTTTTGGGATCTCTCTAAGCCCCAGAGTTATGTGCCCAAGGTTCCTACCGCCCCTTATTTAACAGGTAGTAAACCTGTAAGCGCTGACTGTGGAGGAAGCAGACCTGGCCCTTTCATTGCTGTGTCCACGCACTGTGCTTAATGTGACCGCACGTAAAGAATAGGTCTCTAAGCAGCTCTTTTCTGTTATGATCGGCAGAAGGGAAGTGCCGTATCAAAGCATAGGTTGGTCCAGTTGATAGTTGATGCCATCACCCTCGCTTCGCTGTGCCAGGGCGAGCTGTGTCCCCCGGGAGTGAGAGCACACTCAAAAGAGTGATGCCTCCTTTTGGGTGTGAGTATGCAGCACCTCTCTAACAGATTCTGTAGAGCTGCGGACTGGGTGACACCTAACACATTCACGAGATTTTAAATAATCTTTAAGTAGAGCCGTTTTGTCCTGGTTACTGGGTAATCCTGGTCAATCAGGAGGAAATTAAGCTCTGTGTCAAAAACGCTAGCTGCGCCATGCTACCTAACCCAGAGATACATGCGCTTATTCTGCTCTGGTAAGCGAGTTCATCAAATGGAGAACCCTAGAGAGTTCCTCCGAGGCCCCCAGCACCCAACTCAGCAGAGGAACTGAGTGCCTGGCCCAGTACAATGTCTGGTATGCCCGCTTGGTCTACCAACGTGCTGGGGTTCGGTGCTATCCCCATTGGCGATCCCATATGCATCCCTTATGCACCAACTAACCAACTTATCATATGTAGCACTCCCCCTTGTTAGAACTAGCCCATATGTCCATCTTGCCATCAGGTCTCCCCATTTGGGTAGCAGGTGGCCTCCGCAGCGTCCTCCCCCTTCAGGAACTGGCACAATTGCCCAACCGTCTGAAAATCCCTAAACTACTATTAGCTAGGTAAAAGTACATTTATGGCCCCCGATCTAAGTTCTTCAAAATTATTCCCGTTTAATGGTAATTGAGGGCCATGGGGACATTGGAAGGTTGCGCCCTTGGTGATGCTTGTGCACTCAAGCTATGCTTGGCAAACTACACATCAGGGGCGTGACAGGCTTAGCTGCTGTGGCATTTTCCATACACTCTCCCAAAAGTGTCTTCCAGACACACGTCGGAGTTCCCATGAAGGGGAATGTCTCAGTTACTAAAGTAACCCTTATTCCCTGAATAGCAGCAGCTGGGTCTCCAGCTGATAGCTGAGTGTTCGACTCTTTAGCAGGCTAAAAATCTAACTGCTCGCTCTGGTCGTGCCAGTTATATACTCTACTAATGATTAACCACTGGCACCTTCTGAGCTGAGAAGGGTCTCCCAAAGTGCCAAAGTGTCTTAGGGTTACGTTAGGGTTACATTAGTAACTGAGACGTTTTTCTGGCAAAACCGAGACAGGTCTTTATGCTTTTTGTTCAGCAGTGGTTTTTGTCTTGGAACTCTGTCATGCTAATAATTTTTGTCCCGTCTCTATCTTATGGTAGAGTTATGAACACTCACTTCACATTGTATATTGTTTGCAACCTTTTGGATGAGTTTTCGCTGTGCTCTTGGGGTAATTTTTTTTTTAGCCAGCCACTCCTGGAAAGGTTCCATATTGTTCCATGGTTTTGCCATTTATAGATTATGGCTGTCATTGTGATTCACTGCAGTCGCAAAGCTTTAGAAATGGCTTCACAACCTTTTCAAAACCGGTAGATCTCAGTCATTTTCTTTCTCATTTGTTTTTTAATTTCTTTAGATCTCAGCATTATGTTTAGCTTTTAAGGATATTTTAGTCTATTTTACTTTGTCAGGCAGGTCCTATTTAAGTGATTTATTGATTGCAAACAGGTGTGGCAGTAATTATGCCTGGGTGTGGCTAGCGAAATTGAACTCAGGTGTGATAAAAATTTGGATTTTGTTTAATAAAAACCTTCATTTAAAAACTGCATGAAGTGTTTTCCTCTGCTGTCTCAATTAATGCTATATTAGATTAATATTTAATTGTATTTGATGATCTGAAACATTAAAGTGTGACAAACATGCAAAAAAAAAAAAAAATCAATAAGGGGGCAAACACTTTTTCACACCACTGTATGAATATCACGTCAGAGGGTAATAGCACTTCTCCTTGACAGATTCTTATTATCTACCCTATATTAGTATTACATTACTGCATATATTAATTGTATTGGAATTTTGATTTGTATGCCTGTTTAAGTTGGTATATCCTTTTGAATATTTAAAGAAAAAGTTCTGTATGCTCAGTAAGGTAGTTTTATTTGATAAAATACACCAAAATCTGTGCTATTGGGAAACATTCACATAATAAAATATCTACGTTGCTTATTCGGTGCTAAAGAAAACAGTGATACCTTTTTCATATTTTTTATGAAAAATATAACTTCATAGCCATAGTGTCTTCAATGCACATGAATCAATATAGAATGCAATGCTTGTTAAGTAAGGTATTAAAAGTTATTACAGAAAAGGAGGTGCACAGTACCTTTGAATTTTCCTAATGCTGCATTAGGTGAAGATAAAATTATGAGTTTAGAGGAAGCGCAGTGAGCTTGCATGTAAGAAGAGCAGTGTGAAATGACATGAGGATGGTGTGGTGCAGGACATGTGCAGTTAGACAGGGTTTGGAGGATCGAGGGCGGTCCAGAGGTGAGAACATGTCAGCCTAAATGAGCAGCTGGCACTCCGGCCCACTGCAGCGCCATTAAAGCTCATTTACTCTAATTGTCTTTAACCCGAGAGCTGTGGACATACACAATTAGACACTCAGCTTCCCCTATTACCAAAACACATCAGTCCTGAAACACATCCCTAAACAAACTCTACCAGTGTGAATAATGTGGCCTTTATTGCTGCATAGCAGAGCTTAAAGATCAGGATTAAACAGCCAAAATGCAGGTTAATAAGTATATTATTTAAAGGGCACCTATGATAAAAATCATCTTTTGTAAGTGGTTTGGACAGAACTGTGTGTAGGTATAGTGTGTCCACAGTCATATAAAGACAATAAGTCTCTTTTTTAAAATTTCCTGATGTTACAATAGGATTCAAATCCCTCCCATTCTGAGGCTCACGACAACATGACGTACAGTAGGAGTGTGGTTTCCCCGCCCACTGATTTGATTGACAGCTACGTACTAACATGTCTCCGTAGTAATGTGTATAATCATATCCACAAGACAGGACATGTGCAAAGCAACTGGAATTAAAAGATCTGTTCAGCTCTCTGTGATCATCAATCATCATCAAATGTGATCAAGAATGAGTTTTACAAGTTTAAAACCTTTTTTAAAACAGTGCATGTTTGTAATGATTTACAGCAATGTTACCGTGTTTACTTTATCACCACAGCCGCATGTCAATACAATAATAAAAGAAGACGCTTTAATCCCGGTTTGTGGACGTTAAATTAGGTTTATTTTGTACATTGAAATAACGGATATCCACACAGCGGTGGATATTAACAAATATCCTCTCACATTTGCTGTGCAAAGTTAAACGTACGCACTGTGTGTATTTCTCTCTCTGTGTGTGTGTGTGTGTGTGTGTGTGTGTGTGTGTGTGTGTGTGTGTGTGTGTGTGTGTGTGTGTGTGTGTGTGTGTTTGCGTGAACTTTGTAACATTGTGTGTTACCTATTGTTCCAGAAAGACTTGAGTTAACTTCGCAATAAATACATCAAATAAGCATTGGGAAAGTTCTTACTGTAGTATTTCTTACAAATGTTAGGTGAGATCTGCTTCCTTCATGTCTGTCACTGTGCTGTTTATCTGAAGCACGCAGCGGGAGATTGAGGCACACTCTGACAGGCACGTGGGAACGGTGGGCGGGGAGAACTAGCATTAAAGGCACAGGCAACAAAAACAGCTACTGTACATTGCGTTCAGAGCAGAAAATTCCAATGTTCTGAAAGATATACTGTAATAAGTAATCTGATGGGTGTTTTGAGCTGAAACTTTACAGACAAATTCTGGAGACACAAAAGACTTATCTCAAATCTTGAAAAAGGGGTCAAATAGATCCAGTATAAATATCTATACTGCAAGTTAGCCTTAGAAAGTTCATTTTTAAAACTCAAAGATGTTTTTTTAATTATTCCTGATATTCAAGTAATACATTGAATTGAATGCAAAATTGCACACTACAAAAAATTTCGTGCTGCTTTTTTAAAACTATTTATATAAAACAAGTTGAAGCAATACAATACTTAAGTTTTGTTGGGACAACTTAATTGTTTTATGTTCAATACATTTAATGAAGGAATTACATTTTTTACATATAAAATACCTGTACAATGTCTTTATATATTGTCTGATTATTATTATTTGTTTATTACGTTCACGGTAAACAATATTAGTTGATTTTACTTGAAATAAATGAGTAAACATTTTGCTTTTAAAACAATTAGTTGACTTTACTCAAAATGAACTATGTTCTTATAAAAATTAAGCTAAATCAACTTAACAGTTACAAGTTACAATGGGGTTTTCTTGCTTTTATAAGTTAGGTCAACTTGTCACTTTTAAGGCAATCAGTTTACTCACTTTTTTAAGTAAGTAAATAATCAGTGTTATATACAGTGTTGCCAATTTCCTAAAATGAATGGGGGGGGGGGGGGGGGTGTTAATATTATATACAGTTTCATTTTAAAATATTGCTTTAAAACCTTACACAAGTAATTAAGTGTGGAATGCTGTTAATATTGTATACGAAAATTTTATTAATTTCTAAAATGTACTCATATAATCTATTATTTGTTTAATTTAAAATAATGACATTATGTTTTAAAATATCAGTCAAAAAAACTGTAAGCTATTTACATTAATTTGTTTTTGAATTATATTTAAAAAAATAATAATTTAATTTAAAATCACAGCAAGAAGGTCGCTGGTTCGAGCCTCGGCTGGGTCAGTTGGCGTTTCTGTGTGGAGTTTGCATGTTCTCCCTGCGTTCGCGTGGGTTTCCTCCGGGTGCTCTGGTTTCCCCCACAGTCCAAAGACATGCAGTACAGGTCAATAGGCTAAATTGTTCGTAGTTTATGTGTGTGAATGAGTGTGCATGGATGTTTCCCAGAGATGGGTTGCAACTGGAAGGGCATCCGCTGCGTAAAAACATGTGCTGGATAAGTTGGCGGTTCATTCCGCTTTGGCGACCGCAGATTAATAAAGTGGCTAAGCAGAAAAGAAAATGAATGAATGAATGAATAAATTAGGGCTGCACGGTGGTGCAGTGGGTAGCACGTTCACCTCACAGCAAGGTCGCTGGTTCGAGCCTTGGCTGGGTCAGTTGGCGTTTCTGTGTGGAGTTTGCATGTTCTCCCCGTGTACGCGTGGGTTTCCTCCGTGTGCTCCGTTTTCCCCCACAAGTCCAAAAACATGCGGTATAGGTGAATTGGGTAAGCTAAATTGTCCGTAGTGTATGTGTGTGAATGAGTGTATGAATGTTTCCCAGTGATGGGTTGCAGCTGGAAGGGCATCCGCTGCATAAAACATATGCTAGATAAGTTGGCGGTTCATTCCTCTGTGGCAACCCCAGATTAATAAAGGGACTAAACCGAAAATAAATGAAAGTAAATTAAATCAAATTCACACTTCCCAGATAATATGATGTAAATTGTCAGCAGTGTTTCCCAAATGTTTTGCAGTATTTCAGTCTGGTTAAGGAGTCTGCAGTATTTTTCCACCTGCTGGAGCAGTGCAGGTGGCATGAGTCACAGCCTGGCACATCTGCCGCGTGTCTGAGAAAACCAGCCCACTCACTCAATGCAAAAACAACTTCAACACTCTTTCCACACTAAAGACACACATCCATCAGCCAGAGACTAGCTCTTTTCACAGACGATTACTGCATAATAAAACATTTGCTTTTTGCCCCATAAACTATATACCCATGATCATTTCATTCCTGTTTAAATGTAATATAAAAACAGAAACGTTGACTCCTCTCCATTTTTCAGCAAGTCTTTCAATCCTCAGACCAAAACAGAACAGACTAAGAACGGAAACAGAGGAGAATGGGTGTGTTTATCGATAGATTGGTATAATACTTGCATCGCTGCAGGTTTTTGTCATAAATACCAGCCCAGGCTCATCTGAAATTCATACCTTGACCAACATTTTTGCTGTCTACATTTTAGTGAATCTGAAAATTATGTTAGCCATTTCGTCATCTTAGAATTATAAGGTTTATCTGACATTTTTGTCAAAATTGAGTTATTGACATATTCTTAATAAATGACAACTTATTTACATTATGGGATGCTTTTTTATAAGTTGTTTATATTTTAAGACCTTTTATTTAAAAAACAAATGTTACACACACACTGTTTGCTATGGAATGCAAAAACTTTGAAGCTCAATATCTCAAAATCCTTCAGAACGCAGATAGAACCTTATAATTCCAAGGTGACGATTTGTTCTAAAAACTACTTTTTTTTTAAATGAGCTGAAACAACACAATTCTTGAGTTTTTTGGGGGGACAACTTAATTGTTTTACGTTTAATCAATTCAAATTTGTAAATACTAATAAGTTAACTTAATTGCTTCATGTTGCTCCAACATAAATTGATTGTGTGGAACCCAGCATTTTTTACAGTGTAAGGAAGGTGGAGCTTGTTATACAGATCACCTAGCGAACCACTAATCTAAACTCCTAAACCCAATCAATAATGTTTTCAAAAGCAAACACAAAAGAAAAAGTGCACTGTGACCACATAGTCAACCCGGGCTTATTCTGAAAACGTAGCCCTATGTGCATTTCTGGAGAGCACCAAATATATCCCAGAAGGTTTTTTGCGTTTTTTTGTTTTCACAAATCCACCAGAGGGCACTGTGTATGCTTTAAAGGATCACGAAACACCAAAACACATTTTTTAAGCTGTTGACAGTCATATCTAGGACCCACGCTGCTATAAACACTATTAGGACACATATATTCCACTAAAAAGTGAAACTTGGTTGTTTTTGCATTATTTTGAGCAAATTCGTTCTTCCTGTTTAAAACTAATTTTTGAAGCTGCGTCACGGTGATTAGATACTTGCGTGTAGTCCAGCGTGGAGAGTGGATGTCTGTACCTGCGAGTACATCGTGACGTCTCTGAGGATGCGGCAATAATTCATGAGAAAGACTTTGTTCAAACCAATCAGCGCGCTCTGTTGTGTATGCGGTGCAACTTCATTAATATGCATGATAGCTTCGAATACTGTTTACCTGTTACAATGTTCAGACGGCAGAGAGACGCCACGTTGTGTTGCCAAAACAAGTGGAAGAACAAGAATTTGGAGACACAGGTCATCAGTGTTGCATTTATTAGTGTACTGCGTTTATTAATGTGCTGCAACGAAGTTTTTGTTTCCATTTTCCCCGTATGAGAGCGCAGCTGGACTCACATGTGGATTACAGTGCACGCGACACGCGACAGAATGAGTTTGTAAGGAACATATTTACCCTAGAGTTTATTCGCATCTGGAAATGCTGAAATCCAGATTTGCCGCTCATCTCTTTTTAAAAAAAGACACAGTTCCAGTTTGATTGTCCTGTTGCTACAGATTTGGTAAGTGTGTGTGAGAGCAGTGCCCTTTGTTTAACCCAGATGGCAAAGTTAGTTTGTATCGTCAGCAGTGCTCTTTCAGTTTTTAAAGACATACCTCAGTCAAAATGATTTAATTACTAAGTTTACAGTATGTTTATATCACTGCAATATTATAGTACAATATCATAGACTGAAAGATCCGCTGTAAATGCTGCTCTCTGAATGTGAACATGTAAACACAGCAATCAAACTATTCCCGTTGTGTAGGACTTTCGCCGCATTTTGTGACAGGATAGTCTATATACACATGGCTTTATGATGCTACCTACCGAGTGCATCTAAGTTACCAAGAAATGCGGAGGATTTTTTTTTCCTATTCGCCATGCGGTATCAAACGTTCCATTAAAACTCCACTCTTCCAGCAGTTCCTCGCTTTCAATATCTTGTTTGTCACGGGCGGCATGCAGGAAATATTCCTGAATAAAAAGTGAAAGTGCCAAACTGCAGTTAAAGTCGACAAATTAATAATTTGGCAAGTAATTCGATTACTGATGTCCATGTGAACACAATCACTGTCTTTCTCCCCTGCATCTGCGTGCCCAAACGGAAACTCCCATATTTGCAAATCCTTCCCTCTTTCCCTCCACCGACACTCCCACCTAAACAGAGCTGGACACGCCCACTTTCCTGACTTTTTCCAAACTAGAGGTGTGAAAACACCCTGCTGAGGGGGGTTTCGTGGCCCTTTAAGATTTCAAATTTCTTTTGCGAGTGCTATTTGCACCTGCTCTTCTAACGTAAATCTACCAGAGGCCGCTGTCAACTGACGGACTGACTGACTGACTCCTCCTCCTTCCCCAAAACCAAACGATAGGGTTTTAAAAAGCACCGATTGACCAGCGCCCACCACTTCCCTAAACCCAACCAACAGCGTTTGGTAAAGCAATCCAGAAAAAGAAAAGCCCCCTGATTTTTATCACGTTTTCAGATTTTTCCACATTCTCACCCTGTTATTTACTTGTTTATTTTATTTTTTGGCTTTGTTTTTGTCTCACTTGCTTTCTGAAACCGTTTTTCGCCAGACTCAAACCCTGTTGTCACAGTCAACCTTTCTCTGCATCTCAAGTCCGCCGACGTATGGCGAGCTAACTAGACAAACTGGTAACACCGGGCAAGCCGCTTTTAGGGAGGTAAGTGCTCAGCTGCTAGTGCATTAAAGACGAAATGCAACCATAAGTACTTCTGGCTACATAATTCGCGATCTCCAGAAATGTATATAGTTAGACACATAGTTTCACTTTTACATGGTTAGACTTGATCCTGAGTGCTCTACACCAAAAGTACAACACCATACAAAGTGTACTGAGAAACACTGGCCACACCAGAAAAGTCATTCATATGGTCATAAATACCATAGGTAAGGCAAATGTATTCGATTATAAATCATAAATAACTTGTTTTTTGGTATTTATTTGGTTTTGTATAAAGAACATGTACAAAAATTATCCTTTATTTGTCAATTATATGTCACTGTAAATATTATTAATGTGAAAAGGAACGGAAGATGTTGCCATCACACTGTTCTGTAGGGTCCATTTTACCTAGAAAATGCAGTCACATTTATATTAATTTCACAAAAATGTAGGCTGAAACATTTATTTACAATGAGTTTGTGTTGATAAATTGAACGCCAATTCATAACTTTTTGATTTAGTAGCTAATTCGTATTAATGTGTATCGTCTCATTTGTAAATTTCAGCATGATTTGCTCATCTTCAAGTGAGGAGTAGGGTTAGGGGTGTGGTTTGGGGACACGCCTCCTTTTGAAATCAAATGAAATTGTACAAATTTGTACATTCATTCATTCATTCATTCATTCATTTTCCTTCGGCTTAGTCCCTTTATTCATCAGGGGTCACCACAACGGAATGAACCGCCAACTTATCCAGCATATGTTTTACACAGTGGATGCCCTTCTAGCTGCTACCCAGTATTGGGAAACACCCATACACACTCTTTTACACTCATACACTACGGCCAATATAGTTTATTCAATTCACCTATAGTGCATTTCTTTGGACTGTGGAGGAAATTGGAGCACCCGGACACAGGGAGAATATGCCCAAGCGAACACATGGAGAACATGCAAGCTCCACACAGAAATGTCACCTGTTCCAGCTGGGACTCGAACCAGCGACCTTCTTGCTGTGAGGCAACAGTGATAAGCACTGAGCCACCGTGTCGCCTGAATTTGAACAAATTAGCCATTTTTATAAAAATACCTAAAACAGTTATGTTTTCTAGTGAGATTGGGCTATATTAAATACATTTTAGAAAATGTCATAAGGGAAGTGACTGGTTTGCAATCAACTGTAAAGTTTTCACTGTGTCAACACATCACAGCTCTTTCCTCCAGTGAGAAAAAAAGCTCTTAAAAATACTTTTGTAAAACAATCATCTAGCTTTTAGTATAAAACACATTACAGTGCATGTGTCAATAATTAGCATATAGTCATGCAGAGAAATGACTGAAGACAATAACACACAGCATTTTCATCATCATACTATCACTGAACACATTCCCACTCATTCTTAACTTCTAACTGCTTTGAGCTACACTGGTAATGGGTGGTCCTGCTGGTAATGGGTAGTTAGTGCAATTATGATAAAGAGTTTCATTTAAAGCAGGGAAAGTGAAAAGTCTGTTGTCATTTTCTCAAGTCAATGTGAAAAGCGTTTGACATTTGTTCTTCCATGGAGCATTAAATGTGAATGTGCTGGCCAGGCTTATGTAATTATATGTTATTAGGGTCAATGGGAACGTGGTTTAGCTCCAAAATTATTGTTAAATAAAAGCAAGTAAATTATTTAGAATAACCCATGAACAAGTGTTTTGAAAATCTTGTTTTTTTTCCCAAGTTATAATGTTTCTGAATAAAAGTGAATATGTATAATAAACTAATAAAATAAAATTTTGTATTATTTTATTATTTAAATACAAATATTGTATTATTATTATTATTATTATTATTAGTATTATTAGTAGTAGTAGTAGTAGTAGTAGTAGTAGTAGTAGTAGTAATTATGATTATTGTTATATGCTACTAGTAAATAAAATTAGTAACAGTATATAACAATTATATTTTATTATAATTTGTCATATTAAAACAAAAAAGTATTAAAAAAACACTAATATGTAAAATTGCATTACTAATATTTATGGCTGTTTTTGTTTCTTAATTTTCAAATGTTAAACTTTCAAAATGTTTTTTCAATCAATGCTACTTTATATACCTTAAATTAACTTTAAATATTCAAAAATAGTAACTCTAATTCTTTTTTAGCGTTGTTTTAAATGTGACCATTGGATATAATTCATGGACTATAAATTAATACTAATAATTTTAAATGATTGCTCTAAATTCCCTATTGTATACACTGCATAAACATTATGTGTACAGTCTAGGGGCTTTTATTATGTGTTGTCTTATTATGTAGATGGTGGACTGTAAAATTCCAAAACTAACATACATCCTAAATTATTACCACATTATATTGGTAATTCATTCATTCATTCATTTATTCATTTTCTTTTCGGCTTAGTCCCTTTATTAATCTGGGGTCACGAAATCAAAATGAACTGCCAACTTATCCAGCACATGTTTTACGCAGCGGATGCTCTTCCATCTGCAACCCATCACTGGAAAACATCCATACACTTCCATTCACACTCATACACTACGACCAATTTAGCTTACCCAATTCACCTATACCACATGTCTTTGGACTTGTGGGGGAAACCGGAGCACCCGGAGGAAACCCACGCGAACACAGGGAGAACATGCAAACTCCACACAGAAATGCCAACTGACCCAGCAGAGGCTCGAGCCAGCGACCTTCTTGCTGTGAGGTGATTGTGCTACCCACTGCACCAGAGATATTAGTAATATAATGTACTAATAATTACAGAAGGACGTCCTAATTTGGTCGTGAAAACACCCAAGGCCGTAACCCAAGTTTCTCTTTTGTTGATATCAACTAGTTTATAAACGCTTCTCATTCCACTAGAAGATGTCACAAATTCAAAGCTCTTGCTGAACCAAGCCATTCTGAGCCCCTGTCTACATGAACAGGGGTATTTTCAATATCACATTTTTTTTTCTACGGCTTTTTTTTTCTTTACTTTTGTCCACATGAAAACGGAGTATCGGGTGACTGAAACCAAAGTCCCTTTAAGGCAAGTCATTTCACTTGCCGGCCATCTTTGAAGCGCCTCTCAAGATGTATGCTTGGGCATTCTGTCTGAATTGGGAAACATCAAATTCCTCAAAATTGCTTGCCAAGTTTACAATTAAATTTCATGTTAGTAATCAACAATAAAATTAAACAACAACTGTCTCCTTAGTTTCATTTCTAAATGTTCTGATCACACATAATCTGCAGAAACCCACAGCTTGTCCAAGCCCTTCCCCCGGAGATTCATCAGTCTATAGCAATCGCTAATTGGCTCTTGTACTAGAAGGCGGGGCTTCAATCGTCATGTTGACCGTTAAGCCGCGGTCACACTGGACTTTACTCCCCATAGACTTCCATTCATACGCACGTGAATGCGTCAGACCGGAAACGCAGGGTCATGCGTCGAGTTTCACATCACTTGACTGCGTGAGACCAATCCAGGATCAAAACATGACCTCTCTGGACAGAAATTTAAAACATGGAGCAATCGCTCGCTTTGTTTAATGTCTAATCATCTTGTTTAATCCCGTCCCTTTTCACAGCGCCGTACGACAGATTTTCACAAGCTCAAACTCTAGTGTGACTGCGGCTTTATGCTGTGTTCACACCAGACGCAGAATGCATTAATAAATCATGCTATTCATGCATAAATAGACATGTGAACATTTTGAGTTCACTCGCTTCATTCGCACGTCAAATTCGCTTCATTTGCGTGTCAAATTCACCTCACAAAGTGGATTCGCATCATGGGCATGGCTTCTGTCTCCACAGTGACACTAGCTCCATTGCTAAATGGCTAACATGAATTTTATTGAGAGAACAGCTGTGTTTATGTGCTTTAGCAAGGCTAAAACAGTGTATATATACATACATTTGGCACTATGTCAGCACTGTGAGTTCATCAACTCCTCCAGAAACTATACCTGGATGTAAGCGGTGCTTCCGACTGAGCTGAGCCCAGTTCGATGAACTGTCGTCCGGTGTCAGCAAGAAAATTTCCCCTTGGGACACCAACAACAGGTGATACGTCATGATCACGTCCCTACAAGAGAAAGCTCCTGATTTGTTAACGCGGTGCAAATGTCCACTGAAGTTCGGATTTTCTAACTTGCGATACGCTCGTTAATCACATCAAACACACAACATGCTCAACTTGTGCAAATCACAACATTCGCGCAGAATGTCTATTCGCAACTTTACATTAACTTAACATGCAAATCCTTTGCGCTTGATGCTTCATCAGCGTCTGGTGTGAACGCAGCATTACACTTTTCCCCTTTTAAAACTATATGAGTGACATTTCTTGTTTATTCTATACTCTTTGCTGAAACCAAAATTTTGTGAACACTTCAGTCAGGGTTGAGATTTTCTGTAACTAAAAACAGTGTGGTCGTGTGGTTGATACAACCCGAGTTTTTACCTCATGACGTCAGTGTACGTACTGTTTTCTCCTTTCTGATTGGTCAGCTGGCTTCAAACCAAACGTTGGAGGCGAATGTGGTAAATTTTGCATGTTCGCGATAAAGGAACGATTGCACTATGCAACGGAAATCTGTATACAGTATATTCTCACGTTTGCATTGACTTGTTTGCAATTTATATGTGAAAATACTTAATTCCCCATTTGGTGTGAATCCAGCATAAAATGTCACGTTGGTTCGGTGTGCCCTTAACATTTTTGCGTTTTCATGTAGGCAGATTTAAAAACAAAAAACAAAAACAAACTGAAGCGGGGCAAACTCAAGTTATAAAAGTATGTGTACGTGTGGACATGGCCTGAGACACTAAAAACACCAGATCATGAGTAGCTCACCTATAACTGAACACAGCATCACGCTTCACTCTCAAACACTCAGTGAATCGACTAATACAATTACAAAACAAACTAAAAAATCTTCAAAAAGTCACCTTGTGTTTCATGGAAGTACATTTACAGATTTGGAATAACATGCAGCAAGCGTGAATATATGACAAATTCTTCATTTTCTGGTGAACTATACATTTGAAAAAAATATTTCATCCAAAACTGTTTAACAAAAAAAGAAGATATTTTGAAGAATCCTGGAGTCATTGACTTCCATAGTAAGAAGAAGAAAATAATACAATAATAAAAGCAATGACTCAGCATTCTTCAAAATATCTTCTCTTGCATTTAGAAGAAACTAAAACTTGTTTGTAACAAGTGGATGATGTTTAAATGACGGCATTTATTCATTTTTTGGGTGAACTATCCCTTTAAGAAGTGAGGGTGGCATGAGATGGTGATGTCAGTGCATGGCAGAGGAAAGCAGTGAGGCAGAGCAACCTACCCATCCTTCTTGTAGAATTCCAGCATCATGTTGTCGGTGGCAACGCTGAGTGGGCGTCGGCTCTGGTCGTGCTGCTGCTTGCGCTCTGATTGGTCCATATCTGGCGAGGGCATGGAGCTGTAGTTGGAGTTGTGGTTGGTGTGCACCGGGCTGCCGTAGCTGCCTGTCAGGTTGAACTCAATTTCTAAGAATAGCAAAGAAAAATTAGCCCAATTCTCGCAGGGGAAAAACACTCGCCTGTATGTGCGAATATGTTTTCACAACTCTTTGTGTCCCAACCTCCAGGGAAGAACCAGTCCGCATGCTGGATGATCGGCTCAATGATTCCTACGATTTGCAGGGACATGGTGGTCATCATTTCTGTCATGTTCCTGTGAAGATCAATGACCCGTTGGAGCTACTCATTGCACAAAGTAAAAACTTGAAACTACTAGAGTTTTTAGAGAAACAGTTCGTCAAAAATGTCATTCAGATATGCTGATTTAAAGGTACAGTATGCTTTATATTATACAAGATAAAAAGTAACAATTCACATTATTTACTACTGACTTATTACCTGCCTATTATTAGGATATTAACTGTTTATTAGCACTTAAGTAGGATCTTATTTTACATCCCTAATCCTACCTAATAGTGTTGTCATGATACTGGACATTCCAACTTCGAAATGATAGCTTGAAAAATATTAATATTCAATACTATTTTTGATACTGTGGGGAACAAGTTCTGCAACATTAAAAGTATGCAAATGAGGTAAAAAAGATAAAAATAAATAAAGAAATAAACCTATACACTCACTGGCCACTTTATTAGGTACAACTTACTAGAACCAGGTTGGACCCCCTTTTGCCTTGAGAACTGCCTCAATCCCTCGTGACATAGATTCAACAATGTACTGGAAATATACCTCAGATTTTGGTCCAGTTGCTGCCGATTTGTCAGCTGCACATCCTTGATGCGAATCTCCCGTTTCACCACATACCAAAGGTGCTCTATTGGATTGGGTTCTGGTGACTGTGGAGGCCATTTGAGTACAGCGAAATTATTGCCATGTTCAAGAAGACAGTCTGAGATGATTCACACTTTATCACATGGCATGTTATCCTGCTGGAAGTAGCCATCAGAAGATGGGTACACTGTGGTCATAAAGTGATGGACATGGTCAGCAACAACCCTCAGGTAGACTACGTCATTGACACAATGCTTAATTGGTACTAATAAGCCCAAAGTGTGCCAAGAAAACATCCCCAACAAAAAAACACCACCACCACCAGCTTAAACCCTTGACACAAGGCAGGATGGATCCATGCTTTGATGTTGTTGATGCCAAATTCTGACCCTACCAAATGCCGCATCAGAAACTGAGACTCATTAGCCCAGACAACACTTTTCCAATCTTCAATTGTCCGATTTTGGTGAGCCTGTGCAAATTTTAGCCTCAGTTTCCTGTTCTTAGCTGACAGGAGTGGCACCCGGTGTGGTCTTCTGCTGCTGTAGCCCATCTACCTCAAGGTTAAACCTGTTGTGTGTTCAGAGATGCTCTTCTGCATACCTTGGTTGTAACGAGTGGTTATTTAAATGACTGTTGCCTTTATCAGCTGGAACCAGTCTGGCCATTCTCCTCTGACCTCTGGCAA
The DNA here is from genome assembly GCA_903798195.1 of Danio kyathit. Taxonomy (NCBI): domain Eukaryota; kingdom Metazoa; phylum Chordata; class Actinopteri; order Cypriniformes; family Danionidae; genus Danio; species Danio kyathit. The sequence goes on along the minus strand of LR812521.1, from coordinate 58,351,954 downwards.
CAACAAGGCATTTGCGCCCACAGAACTGCCGCTCACTGGATTTTTTCTTTTTCAGATCATTCTCTGTCAACCCTAGAGATGGTTGTGCATGAACATCCTAGTAGATCAGCAGTTTCTGAAATACCCAGCCCAGCTGGAACCAACAACCATGCCACGTTCAAAGTCACTTAAATCACCTTTTTCCCCTATTCTGATATTCGGTTTGAACTGCAGCAGATCGCCTTGACCATGTCTACATGCCGAAATTCATTGAGTTGCTGCCATGTGATTGGCTGATTGGAAATGTGCGTTAACGAGCAGTTGGACAGCTGTACTTAATAAAGTGAATGATGAGTGTAAACTTATACCAGGTACATAAGAAGTCTTAAAGTCTTAAAAGACAATCTCATCAAGTGCAATCTCATCTTATTTCTGATTAAAACAAAAGTATTAAAATCTAAATATTATTATTATTACTTGTTCATCTCCCTTCTGGAGAGAAGAAAGAGTGCAAGAGAGCAAAGCCAGTATCGATACTAACCAAAAGTAATATTGTATTATTTTAAACATTTTAGTAGCAATATTTATCAATACTATATATCAATACAATACACTGTTTATTTCTAAAGCACATAAAAAAAAAATAAGTTTACCAAAGTGCTGTACATAGGAGTACTAAAGACAGAATACACAAGAAAACATTTAATAAGTACATGCAATAAAACAGTAATCAAGGAGTATTAAAAGCAAGAGAAACTAAATCTTATAGATTGGTCTTTAAAGCACATCTAAACACAGAAATAGAGGGAGAAAGTCGTGAATTGGTAGAGTGTCCAGAGTTTAGGACCAGCAATATATCAATATTTTTGACAAAAAATATGACACTAAATTTAAGGTTTACTTAATTCCTTCATGTTTTCCCAACACAAATCGATTGTGTGGAACTAGGCATTTTTTTTTGCGAGTACAGTTATGGGTCACTGAAGACCCAATTAAATAATAATAATGATTAGAAACATTGATGTACAGTAAATGTGTGATAAATTGATTACAAAATATATTTTGAGAAAGTACATTTTTTACAATATATTGAACATTACTGCCATTTGTTTACATGGCGCCATGTACTGTATAAACACTACAAACCTTTCAGTTTCCTACCAAAAACATCTAAAGTAAAATAAAAAAGTCTGTTGGTCAAAGTCAGGCAAGATAGGAAGTCTTGAAGCATTTTAATAAAGAAAAGTTGTAATTCTACAAACTTATTTCACCTCAGTTACTATCTAATGTCAATTAAATTAAAACATCAATAAAAAAAAAAAAATGAATTTAAATAGTTAACAATAGCAAAATTGTGGTCCACAAAAGAAAATCAGTAATAAAGTTATATAACCACAAGTGTTATGGAAGTAAGTTTTTCACTGTTTCTCTTAAAATTGCTGTGTGAATTTGCAGCTTTTTATAAATACGAGAATTGAGGACATACGCTCACCCTTCTGAATGTGTCCACAGCAGATTGGGTCCGAGAACTATTGCAATGTTGCCTGGTGTCATTTTATTAGAGTCTTGGTACTCTGTGAGTTTGGATAAGAATTTGATTAAATATCTGTTCGGAAGAGAGAGAGAGAGAGAGAGAGAGAGAGAGAGAGAGAGAGAGAGAGAGAGAGAGAGAGAGAGAGAGAGAGAGAGAGAGAGAGAAAAGAACTGCTTTCAGTTTCAATCTCAGTTTTGACAAAGCATTTTTTTTAGCATCGGCATTCACGCTTACATCTGCTATTCCTGTCGCTGTATATCATCAATATTTCAGTAGGTTTCTGAGTCAAGCCAGGTGCAATCAAACCAAGCCAAGACCCACAGCCTATATCTGGAAACCTCATCATATGAGCCAAATATAAACATGCCCATATATACTGTATATGTGGTTTTACAAACATAATTTTCTTTAAGGGTTGCTATTTTGCTTTTTCTTATACTGCCTTCTGTGTGTTCATTCATTCGTTTTCTTTTCGACTTAGTCCCTTTATTAATCTGGGGTCGCTAAAGCGGAAGGAACCGCTAACTTATTAGGACATGTTTTATGCAGCGGATGCCGTTCCAGCTGCAACCCAACACTGGGAAACCCTTCTGTGTGTTTGTAGATGATAAAGTTCTCCAAAGATTCAAAGATGAAAGTGCAAGATAAATGGGTCCTTTTCACAAGATCGTTATGATGCGTCTTAAATCCGATGTATAAATGGTGAGTATATGGGGGAGGACAGTAAATTTGACATTGTTCTATCCTCTGGCTGCCATTATCAGTCTCAGTTTTTTTTTTTTTTTTTCTGAAAGACTTAAGACCATCGTGGCATTTTTATTCTATTTTTTTTTGTCCTCTCCCATTCACTGTGCTCTAAGTTGACCCAGCTTTGAAGACTTGCGCTGCTGAGAAACCAGGAAACGTAAAAAGGGTCCATAGAGTTATTATCTTCCAAAATCTAAAATAAATCTTTGATACTTCCCGGCCCAATTCCTGCACAAATCCATGTGTGTTTCATTTGACACATGCTGTATGTGGTCGACTAATCACAGCAGACCAATCAGCCACAGCAGTCAATTACCTGACTAATCAGAGTACACTCTAAAGACTTGTTCACAACAAGCATGATAGCTAGACAAATAATGATAAAGATATTTTTCTAAAGGCTCCACAGTGGCACAGTGGGTAGCACGTTCGCCTCACAGCAAGAAGGTGCTGGTTCGAGTCTCAGCTGGGTCAGTTGGCGTTTCTCTGTGGCGTTTGCATGTTCTCCCCGTGGTTACGTGGGTTTCCTCTGGGTACTCCGGTTTCCCTTACAAGTCCAAAGACATGTGGTATAGGTGAATTGGGTAGGCTAAATTGTCTGTATGTAGCTGGAAGGGCATCCACTGCTCAGGCTCGAATGCAATGTGTGAGTGTGGGCCGTCCTGGAAGACGGAAGGGGGGGACAAGCGTGCTTTAGCCCGGTTCAAGGCAACTGTATATATTGTGAGTATGCCCTTATTTGAAGGGCCAAAAACCAAATATCATTGAGAGCTGCGGGCCGAACGTAAATATACTGAACTATATTAGATAAAAGTTGTCATAGGTAATTTCCATTTTCAAGAAAACATTACTTTAAATTGTAAACAATCACATTTATGACAGTGGAATCAATGCTGACTACACCAGTCAAGCAAAATCTGGCTTTGCCTTCAGTTGTTCACTGATGTCTCTGCTTTGTCTTCTATCCATCGGTGACAGTATACAAGAAACAATCTGATTCATTTAAAACGTTTAATTGAAACATTTAGTGTTTGTTGCTTAGCAATAAAACAAACAAACAAACAAACAAATTAGAAATGACAGTTTCTTAACATCCTCATCATACTCCTTCTCTTCTCAGATAGGATGGTGGGCCAAATCGAAGATTACCATTGGCTAACATTGGCCCTCGGGCCCTAGTTTGGGTATTTTTGATTTAGACGGAAATGACAGACTTCAAACTTTGAATGTTTATATCTTCTAAATGCACATTTCATCCCTTTTTGAGCACACTAGCTTATAGATATCTTTAAGATTAACATCTACAAACATTTTACTAAATTTCATAGGGACTTTAAGAAAGACAAGCTTTAAAGAGACCAGATTCTATTTCAGCCATCAAGGGAAAAAATATACAATGATAAAACTGATAAAATGATAAAGTGTTTTTGATGTAAACCCATTATGGAGGAACATTTGAAATACAATGTAGGAGTTAGACAATGAGATTTCAGTAGCCTTTTGGTCAATTGAGAGCAAAATAAAAAGGCTGACTTTTTGTTTGCCAGAGCTGGTGTCTGTATAGCTGGGCTGGCATTTCCAAACTCCAAACTATTCTTGATAGGACTAATGAACTCTGAAAATTCAGAAATGTGCCCACTTGCTGTCAGTGAAGGAAGTGCTGCATCTGACAGAGATCTGATACTCTTCTCTGCTAATGAGCTCCGCATTCATGACTCACTCAAAGACAAACAACTCCTTAGAAAGAACAAATAATGAGTAAATAACAGGCATGGCATACCTGAAGTTGTTCAGATTGTCTGCTGGAAGTTTCTCGCATGTACACAACAGGGCTTGAAGTCTTTTGTCCATATCCTGAATACTAGAGGAAAGACACAAGGACAGATGTAAATCCTATGGATCTGGGGTCTGCCAATATATTGCATATATATAAAGAGATTTTCTCCTAAAATGAGTATTTTTCTTAGCCTCCTCCATTTATGTTCAGTTATTTTACATTAAAAGCCTTGAAAATAACCTAAAAATGCTCATTTTAGTTGAACATTTCAGATGACACTTAGAGGTTTTTGCAACTGAACTCTTTATATGAGCTGATAACCACTGATAACAACCCATTAAATCAAAACATACCAAATCAGTTGATAAACAAATATACAGTTGAAGTCAGAATTATTAGCCCCCCTGAATTATTAGCCCCCCTGTTTATTTTTTTCCCAGATTTCTGTTTAACGGAGAGAAGATTTTTCTCAACACATTTCTAAACATAATAGTTTTAATAACTCATTTCTAATAACTGATTTATTTTATCTTTGTCATGATGACAGTAAATAATATTTAATTAGATATTTTTCAAGACACTTCTGTACAGCTTTAAAGTGACATTTAAAGGCTTAACTAGGTTAATTAAGTTAACTAGGCAGGTTAGGGTAATTAGGCAAGTTATTGTATAATAATGGTTTGTTCTGTAGACTACTGAAAAAATCTAGCTTAAAGTGGCTAATAATTTTGTCCTTAAAATGGTGTTTAAAAAATAAAAACACGTTTATATTCTAGCCAAAATAAAACCAATAAGACTTCCTCCAAATGAAAAAATATTATCAGACATACTGTGAACATTTCCTTGCTCTGTTAAACATCATTTGGGAAATATTTAAAAACAAAAAAACAAAAACAAAGGGGGGCTAATAATTCTGACTTCAACTCTACATGTCTATTGTCGGAATTGTGCACAGTGCCAAATAACCCCTAAAGATGGTAAACAATAAAAAAGGGTCCTAAATAAAGATTATGAAAATCAGTTGGATTTTAATGAAGTGTATGAGCTGCCACGTTAAATTATTCTCATTATAAATTCATTGTCTAGTGCAGGGGTTCTCAAACTTTTCAGCCCGCGACCCCGGACCGTGACTCGCGACCCCAATATCCTCTGAGGTGGTTATAAATACAGAAACCTTGCATGCAATGGTGCACACACAACCAATAGACCCAAGACTATTCTTCGTTTATTTTTTTTAATGTATGTCAGTGCTGTAAATGTGCCAGAAAGTTTAACCTGGTGTTATAAAATCAATCTGCTGCATCTGATGCTATTGCTGTGTCTTTAATATAATGTAATTACCCCAGGGGTCACAATCCAATACAACTAGTAACTATAAGCTACTATAGTAACTATATAGTATATAGTAACTATAAACGACTATTTTTTTTTTCTCTTCTGTAGGTTATGGATAAAATATGGTAATTCTTATGGTTTAATAAAAATTAATAGATTTTAGAAATCACCAGGTGACCCCCGCTTCATTGTCCCACGACCCCTAGGGGGGTCCCGACCCCCACTTTGAGAACCACTGGTCTAGTGTACTTGGTAGGTAATTTCATCGTCATAAGAATACTACTTCCACAAATTACAACTCTACATTGCACTGAGGTTGTTAATATTAGCACGCAATTAGCCAACACAATACATTAAAAGGCATACAAATCAAACTTGAAAATACTGGGTGAATTCAATCCATAAATCATGCAATGCTGCAAGAATATAGCATTTTTTAGCTTCTTAAAATGCATTCCTGATTAAACAGAATTTAAATACAATTCAAAATAAACAAACAAACATACAAAAAAAAAAACAATAACAACTGTAAATATATTATGCACTGAGTCGATATAGTAATACAGTAATCATTAATAATGCAAATGACCTATAATGACATGTGTGTTGGGGAGACCATCAATACTTACTTTGAGGCTTGAATCCATTCATCGTAGAGCTCTAATGTCATTAGAGGTTCAGGAAGCTCACGGAGATAAGACTTTAACGCCCCTGGGGGGAAAAGAGTGAAATTCAGGGTTTTTGCATCTTTTACAAAGCCAAATTTAGGCACTTTTCAAGCACTTCTCCCGGTGCATCTATAAAGTTTATAAGCACTTTACAAATGTGGTAAATTACATATTTACACACATATACTGTACATACATCATCATATTTCAGATGTTATTTTTACTGTATTCTAAGGAAACGTTTTGATGACATGTTTGCCCCAAGCTCAACATTGCATTACTGCCATTTACTCTTTTAAATGTGATTTACTCACATATTGGATGTGTAATCTTTTGTCTTGAATTCATATATAATTTAATTTAATTTAATGTGTTGTTCACTCATGAAATGGTAATATCAATACATTTTGCTTTCCCACTGTTTAAAGGGGACCTATTATGCAAAAATCACTTTCATAAGGGGTTTAAACATCGCTGTGTGGCAACAATGTGTGAATACAACCAGCTTCTAATGGTAAAAAATATTATTATTATTTAATTTAATTTTTTTGTAATGACACTTTATAAAAAGTCTGCAGAAACACTTTGATTGACATTTGAGCTGCAACTTCACATGCACACTTTAGGGACATCTTTAAGCAAAGGGCAAAGATTAAAAAAAAATTAAAAGAAAGAAAGGCAGATCACACTGCAGGCACTTGCACAGACTCCAAAGTTTACATTTTAGGCAAAGCAAAAATATTTATTTTATATTCAAAGTTCTTAATTTTTAATAGTTCATTATTATTACTTATTTAGTAAGATAAATTAATATGACATTACATCATGAAATTTTATTTTCAAGCAGTTTCAAGCACAACAACCTAAACACTTTTCAAACCTTGAAAACATTTCATTAAATCATTTTTAAGGCATTTTCAGCACCTGAAAGAACCCTGGATAAAACTTTAAAAGACTCATTTATTGTTATATCATTAAATATTGTTATCATTACTGATGTAAACAAGCCTTAATAATATAGAGGCACCTTTTACCCCTATTACACAACACACCACAAAGACCTGCATCAGAAATTTTACATTAGGAAGCCCCCAATCCTTAAAGGAGAAAATCCAGCAATATGTATTGCTTGTTAATAATGCTTTAGCAATGTAAAGATGATCACACTTAAATCTAATGTACAATTAACGCTGTAGTGTATGAGTGAGTGTGAATGAGTGTGTGTGGATGATTCTCAGTGATGGGTTGCAGCTGGAAGGGCATCTGGTTAGGGTAATTAGACAAGTTACTGTATAATGATGGTTTGTTCTGTAGACTATCGACAAAATATATTTTAGCTTAAAGGGGTTAATAATTTTGACCTTAAAATGTTAAAAAAAATAAAATAAATAAACTGATTTTATTCTAGCCTAAATAAAACAAATAAGACTTTGTCCAGAAGAAAAAAAATATTATCAGACATACTGTAAACATTTCCGTGCTCTGTTAAACACCATTTGAGAAATATTTAAAAAAGAAGAAAAAAATTCAAAGGGAGGCTAATAATTCTGACTTCAACTGTGTATATATATATATATATATATATATATATATATATATATATATATATATATATATATATATATATATATATATATATATATATATATATATATATATATATATATATATATATATATATATATATATTTTTTTTTTTTTTTTTTAATATTTACAGGAACCTTTGTGTTCTTTATGTAAATTTGAATGGAATAAATTCACAAATGAAAAAACTTCACAAACTAACTATGTACATGTAATTAGCCAGTTCTGTGATTAGATTTGAATATTAATGATAAAATAAGCATTTAGACAAATTTAATTCACAATCAATCAACAATTTTTTTATGTAAATTTAATAATAGCGGTTGGTGAATCGCTGGCCGTTACTGTCCACTGGGAAATTTGTATGTTATTTGAGCAGACCTTCTCCTAACAAGCTCAGAGCGCTCATCATCTGACAGGTGTTTTGGCCAGAAAGCAGAATTGCTGAGGTAGCTGATCTGCTGTAAAACCTGTAAATCCTGATGAAATTCTTAACGGAATTCTACCAACATTATGTGGTACTTTGAGGTTATCCGCCCTAGACTAAAGTTTGTGAAGACCATTTGATGTTAAAATTCCTAATTCAGTCTAAAACATGTCTTGCTGTACCAAGGAAGAGGTTGTGCATTGGATCTATGAGAACAAATCGGATGGCATCATAGTAACTCAAGCAAAAAAGTTCCAACCATCTTGCTATCAGTCCAGCATATATTATGTGATCCTGTGACATGCATGATTCCCATGAAGACCAATCAAATCCAGCATGGTTTCATTTTTTGCCTTATTTCTACTTGTTGTCCCAAAATATTCTCACTCTACCTACCTTTACCTCAGATCTACTCTGATCGCTGGCAGTGTCTTGAACTGTTCACCTTGTGCATGTGCAGTCCAGAAGGAACGTTCCACTATTCATGGAGGCTGCCAGTTTTGAATAAGGTATAACATTAAAATTGCTTCTTAACATAGGTCGAAGCCCCCTAATTCCCTGGGGCCCTAAGTGACTGCTTACCTCGCTTATTGGTTAAGGGCGCCCCTGGGCAGGTAACAAGCCAGTAGTAAATAGTGTGCATTGTTACTTAAACTAAAGTGTTACTGTAAAGACTATGTTTACCACACCAAAAAAAAAACCCTATTTGAGTCTTTAATCTATTGAAAGAGAGAAGCACAACATATGTGATCGGACGCCAGTGGAGGTGTGCTATTCTCTGCATGAAATACTAAAGGGGAGCCTGACAAATGAGCTGTCAAAAGCCACAATCAGCGTGCAGCGCCTGTCGGCTACGGCCCCCGTACCTGCAGCTACTAGGTCACGCTTCAGGCCTGCTGTAATGAGATCAAATTAACCTGGGACAGAATTGAAAATGAACTGCCGTGGGCTCTGAGCATTTGTAGCTGCGATCCGCTAAAAGGACACCGAGGGTAGATGAGTGAACTCTTTTTGAAGGCTGGCAGGAGAGAAGCAGATGCTCACCGGCGATGGCGTGCGGGTCGGCTGAGTATTCTTGCACATCCATAACACCACAGTCCAGCGATGCCTTCAGCTTCTTCAGCTTGGAGGCAGAGGGAGCCACTCGAAACAAACCCTGCAGTGACAGAAAGAGGGAGATTAGCGGTTCACTGTTTCTGTTTTAAATGAATACCGGGAGTCTTAGTCCATAAAAGGGGCTCTTATAATATCGTAATAATAGGGGCTCTTATAATATATATATATATATATATATATATATATACACTTGAAGTCAGAATTATTAGCCCCCCTTTGAACTTTTTTTCTCTTTTTTCTCTTTTTTAAATATTTCCCAAATGATGTTTAACAGAGCAAGGGCATTTTTTACAGTATGTCTGATAATATTTTTTCTTCTAGAGAAAGTCTTATTTGTTTTATTTAGACTAGAATAAAAGCAGTTTTTAATTTTTTAAACACCATTTTAAAGACAAAATTATTAGCCCCTTTAAGCTATATTTTTTTGCGATAGTCTACAGAACAAACCATCATTATACAATAACTTGCCTTATTACCCTAACCTGCATAGTTAATCTAATTATATATATATATATATATATATATATATATATATATATATATATATATATATATATATATATATATGATAACATTCCTAGCAAATGCAAGACATCTAAGCATCAGGGGTACACTGTAAAAAATATGTTGCTCACATTTTTAAGTTGAACCAACTGAACTTTACAGGTTATTTTAATCCACATCAATTAAGGTGACTTAAAACACAAGTTAAAATGTGTGTAAAAGTTAAAACAAGGCAAAACCTGATTAACTTTCTAAATGAATTTAAGGTAACGTAAACACATAAGTAGTCATGACTTTTTATTATGTAATTTTTTACAGTGTAGGAAATGAAGTTTATTCCTATTTATTGTTTTTTTTACTTTATAAAGTCTGATAACTTTCAAATCTAATTACTGATATTTTACATGTTTCACCTTAAATGACATTTGATCAGAATAATTAATGTTTTAATTTGTTGTAATAAGAAAATTGTGTTAATGTCTTATTGAGTTGAGTGTGATATAAAAATGTCTAAAAACACGGTAAACTTTTTTTTGCTATTTTATAAAAACTGCTCTAAATGACATATTTTTGAATTTTTAAACAACCAAAGACAATAAATCCTATGGATAGTAAATAAGCTGCATATTCCTTGACATCTAACATAAGTTATTGTAAAATGGATAGGCATTTCTTATAAAACGTCACAATAAAAAAAAATACAACTCAGGCTCATTCTTAAAATGTACCGCTATTTTTGGAGAGCGGCAAAAATGTCCCAGGAGGTATGTTTTTTTGCAATTTTGTTGTCGTGAATCCACCAGAGGCTGCTGTGTACGCTTTTTGAGATCTCAAATTTCTCTTGAGAGTGCCATTCACGCCTACTGTTCTTACGTAAATCCACTAGAGGCTGCTGTCGACTGACTGACTGACCCATCCTCCTCCTTCCCTAAACCCAACCAATAGAGTGGAGGAACTATGACGTCACCTTGTAGGCTAATCGGCTGCTAGTATAAAACTGGTTCCCTCGATAAAATCCCTATAGGATTTTCCCATAGGCTTTTCGAAGATTGCAAATAATAAGCTCTGTGTTCAAACACTGTTCATTACACTTACACGTTTTGTCAAGCCGGATAATCCTCACACAAAAATATAACTTTTAGCACTTTTGGATCTTAAATGCAACCGCAAGAACTGAAAAGCTAACATTAGGCTATAAACGGACTACAGCGTCTTCGGGGCGCTCGCCTGTGACGTCAGCACCACCCTGCTACAGACAACTCTTCAAGCTTATTTTTAGAAATATTGTCCATGACAATGATTTAATCTCTCGGTTTATTTTATTATAATCCACGCTATATATTATAAACAAATAAATACGCAAAAACACATCTGTATAGACCTACGTGCCTTTTAGATAGTTTTTACGTGGGAAATACATTTTGTTTGGCTTTACGGTTGTAAAAGTTTTAAAACTGTATGTATAATTGTGCCTGCATAGTATTATCATAAGACATTTAAATAAATGTATCGCTCGCGTGCGTACAGCCCGCTTACCTTAGTAATAGACGACAGAAATGAGGCGTGAGCTGGGCATGAGGGACAAGTCTACATGCCTGCAAGTTCTATCATTGACACAGAACAACATTCAGCATTCTTTTTTGTCACAAAGTACAACGAAAAGCAGCCCATACAGTCACATATGTTAAAGAGGTTTTAAATTTTAAGGAGTGTAAATATTGCAGTTATGACAGAGTTAAATGTGTTCAGATGAAGAAAAAAACTTGACGAAAAATCAATTGATCATGTTAAAATGACAGTTCATATGTATGTGTTTTTACACATTTATTCACACAATTGCATTACCGAGAGCAGGAAAGAGACAGGCTGCACTTGTAAGCAGTATCTTCATAATATCTTTTGATTAAAATAAATGATCAACAAACTAATCTGACTAGACAGATGCTTGCCAGTCTTTACAAGTGAAGGCATTATCTACACACAATATGAACTCCCATTTAGAAAAACACTACAACTATAAAATACTATTCATGAAAATACCCAAACAACAGACAAATCCAAATGCCCAACGCAAGCGAGCTGCGTTTAGGACCAGTTCAGCTTGATGACGTACAATGTCTCCAACACCGCTTGTAGTCCTGTTTAGCAACTTGATAGCAACCGTCTTTTTAAAAAAGAGTAACCGATTAAAAAAATCAAGAGTGTGCTGTAACTGATGTGTTTTATGTTGTAGAAAAAACGTGAAAGCATCTTGAGTTTGTGTTAGCCATGAACCTTATTTAAGCGAATTAACCGAAATCCCATTGAAAAAACCCATTGACTTTGGGATGAGGGAACCGGAACTGCTAAAATGCTAACTCGCTTCCGGGTTTTTTGCATACAAATTGATGTCACAGTTCCTCCACTCTACAGTGTTTTCAAAAGCACACATTGACCCACCCACCAACTTCCCTGACAAACTGGTAAACATCAGGAAAGTTGTCCATACGGAGGTAAGCGGTCAGCTGGTAAGCGCAAAAAGCAGCATCATCATTATGCTCCGTAGTGTTCATTTTAAAGATGAAATGCAGCCATGTGTACTTCTGGCTACATTATTTGCAATCTCCAGAATGGGCCTTTGTTGCAAAAATAAAACTGTATAAAAATCACTTTTTCCCACCTCACTAACTGTTCTTTATATTTCTAAAGCATATCATAATCATAAACATAATCATAAAAAGTAAATAACTATTTATATAAAAATAATTGGAAAAAAAAAAACATAAACTGTGGTCAATTTGGTGGGACTAGTAATAACAAAAGCTGTAAATGGTCAAATTACTGGCTCTACCAACAATTATGTTTATGCCTATAATAATAATAATAATAATAATAATAATAATAATAATAATATTATGATAATGGTGATAATGATGATGATGATGATGACAAAATACTAGTTTGCAACATCAAGCAAGTTGTTTTTACAGCTAAAAATCAATGCTAGCGAATGAGACCGGAAGTCTCAAGCCAATAACGTTCCAATGGCTGCATTTGCTCACATGTGGGATCTTTTTTTAAACCTTCAACTTCAATATATTTAGAACAGATGTACCCAACCTTGTTCCTGGAGATCTACCTTCCTGTAGAGCAGGGGTGCTCAACCCTGTTCCTGGCGATCGACCTTCCAGCTGATTTCAGCTCCAACCCTGATCAAACACACCTGAACCAATTATTTAGAACGTGAGGAGCACTTGATAATTACAGGCAGGTGTGTTTGATAAGGGCTACAACTGAAAACTGCAGGAAGGTCGATCGCCAGGAATAGGGTTGAGCACCCCTGCTGTAGAGTTTAGCTGCAACCTTGATCAAACACAGCTGTCTTTAATTACCAAGTGATCTTACTAATCCTACTTTGTTCTTTTATTTGTAATTGGTGAGGGTTGGAGCTGCCCTCTGCAGGAAGGTAGATCTCCAAGAATAGGGTTGAGCACCCCTGATTTAGAACAACCAATCAATAAATGGATGGAAATGTACTCAATCCTCTTTCAAAGTAAAATCACATCAATCTTTTCAGAATATTGGAAGTGATCTGCAGTATGATGTCAACAAACAGAACCTGTGACATGCTGTTAGTTACCACAGGCCACGATTTTGACTCATCCCACAGTTTGCAGCAACAAACTGCATTTCAAGGTATAAATAAAGCAGGCTGAGTTATTTTCCCATCAGTCTCGCACCTCTTCCTGCATGCCACATTCGAGCAGCATGGTGACGCAAGCCTCAATAGGAAAGGCAATCTCCCTGCCGCTGATGGCTAGATGTTCCTCTAAGGCCTTCCCATACGATGGCTTCTCTATCCAGGCCTCTGAAACACATCAAGGTGGACATTAAAATTATAAACCCAGGGTGCATTTCAATCAGCTTCATAGCTTTCAAGGTCATTGATCAATAGGTCATGTACGTGAATTCAGGCACTGGTAAGGGCAGTGATGAGATTGGTTCCCTAAACCAGAGTGTGACATGAATATGTTCTCATTGTCTTCATTAAGCCAACATTATATAAATAAAGCTGGTTGTGTTATTGGGTTACAGTCAAGCCTAAAATTATTCACACCCCTGGCAAATTCTGACTTTGAGTTTTTGTTCAAATGTAAATAAAAACTGAAAAATATATACAGTATATTTTTTCTACAATGATGCTTCTTGTACATCAACTTATTATTTTTTTGGAGAAGCATGTGTCATTTCTGGAAAAAAAAGGTAAAAATAAATAAATAAATACTTGCTGGCTGAATAAAAGTAACTTTAAGTCAGAAATTGCCAGGGGTATGACTAATTTTGGGCTTGACTATACATTATACAAAAATAATTGGATTGTTTCATATACAAGCAATATTTCAAGTTTATGTTCAGGTATAGTTTAGTTTAAAACACTGAACCAGTTCAAAACTAAACCAAAGTGCAAGTACAACATCAAAAAAAAAAAATAAATAAATAAAAAATTCCCAATAGCTCAATGAAATCTAGTGGGATTTTAAAAGTGACTCAAGCTAGGTGCATTTCTGCGGCCCAAACAGATCACCTCTATGCTTCAGTCTGGAGTGCGGGATTAACAAAAGATTTTGGTCGCAAGAACTTGACACCAAACAACTAACAAAACATACAGTACCAAGCTGACGCCAAACAACTAGAATATACAAAGTAAATGTAAATGTGTGAATAGAACTGGATTTTTGAACGAATGGAATTCACCTCAATAGTGTCTTCTGCGGAAGTAAAAAAAATAATAATTTAAATTGGGAAAAAAATATCTAATGAACAATCTAAAGAAGGTTTCAAACTCAATTGCTGGAGGGCCACAGTTCTGCATAGTTTAGCTTCAACCGCCTGCAACTCACACCTGCTTAATAGTCTCTAGTAGTCTTGAACACCCTCATTTGTTGAATCAGCTATGTTTGATTAGGGTTGGAGCAAAACTATGCAGAGCTATGATCTAAAGTAAGTGACGAAACCTTAGTGTTGTCTTCGTGTTTCACTTGAACCCAGCATCAGAGGTGTTTAATTTACATTACATTTATTTAATTATTGAAATGCTAAATGTGTTTGAGTCTTGAGAGTTTGCTTGAGATATTTGAATATTGTTTGCAATAAAATATCATCATTTGTATTGCTATGTTTTAAGAACCAAATATCTTATGTAAGCCATTCTTCACTAATGATTGTACACTGGATTCACAACAAATCCAGTCATAAGGGTCCATTTTTGAAATTGAGATTTAAACATCATCTGAAAAAATAAGCTTTCCATTGATGTATGCTTTTTTATAGGATAGGACAATAGACAACTATCTGAAAACCTGATATCTGAGGGTTCAAAAATGTAAGTATTAAGAAAATCACCTTTAAATTTGTCCAATTTAAATTCTTGGCAATGCATATTACAAATCAATAATTGAGTTACGATATATTTGCAGTAGTAACAATAATAGAACATTTTAATAAAATTTGAATCATTTTTGACAAGGAAAACGTTGATTTTAATGCTTCATATTATGTATTATATTACATTCGGTATATGCGTGTATTGCTGGGGATTCCTACAAATAGTAGATTTGTAGGAATATCCAACAATACACACGCATATACTGATGTTAAATAAAGCTTGTTAACAAGTTTTTAATGATTAATGAAGGAATTATAATGCTTTGTTTCATTATTTCATCTTCATTTACAAGTAGCAGGGTATTTACAGCTACTGTATACTGTATTTCTGTTCGTTTGCATCCCGTCCCTTTGTGCCCCCTGGCGGCATAGTTGCAAACTGCTGTTACACCTAAAACATGTTCTCAATACCTTAGTGCTGCGGCGGTGCCACATGCAGTGGTAATGGTCCTTCGGTAGCGTCACCCACTATATCTGTTCTACTTAAAATTAATTTTGTGGTCCAAGGACACATATTTGTCATTCATTGTGAAAAAGAAGTAGTTCCAACATAATTAGCTACTTTTTGGTAGTAACTTTGTTAGAACAAAAGTTCTCAAAACTAAGTTTTTTTTTAGAACAGTGAGTTTGACAGTGGGTTTAACTGATGAGTTCAAATTAGCTTCCGCAACACTGGTTAAAAGCTCCAAAAGCAAGTTTACTGACGGACACACACATGTACTTGAAAGCCAGCACTTAACCAAAGTTGTTTGCTCAGATATTGAAGAGTATAAGCGAAGAGTCTTACCCTGGTGAGCTTTGATCTGCGGCAGGACACTCTGCAGGATCTCCAGAGACTTCCTGTGGTACTCGGCCTGAACCTCAATGAGCTACAGCAAGACACACACACACACACACATACACACACACACACACACACACACACACACATGCTTTAAGTGTTCCCAAGGCATTTCAGTCGAAACAGCACACTTCATCTTTGTTATTCATAGGTGCTTACCGTTTGAAAGTAGTTTGCATAGTCTATTTCTTTGGCCACAAAGTTGTACATGTCTGCTGATAACTGGTCCTACAGAAGAGGGAGAGGTATGTCATGTATATTTAGATATTCTCATTTCTTATATAATTTTTTTTAACTCCTTTTGAGATGAAGACTACTTAAATACTTATTTATTTATTTAATTTTGAATTAAATCAGACTAAAAATAATTAATTTAATTTGAATAAAATCAGACCAAAATTAATGTTGTGTGGAATTTTAAGGGTATAAAATGTGTTGCCAAAGAAATATTTACTTTAACTGGTAAAATTGAATTAGAAAATTGTGCAATAGGAGGCACATCCTTCTAGAAAATGCAAATCTTCTGTTATATTTCTTCCATTTATTTCACCAAGATCAGACATTAGCACTTTAAAAACAAGAAACACATTTACAAGGATTTTATAACAAACTGCATTGATGCTTCCAAACTTTTGACACAATTGCTTTGTTGGTCAATAGAAAAACCTACACCAAAAGTTTAGTTATGTTTTGTTCATTGAGATATTATTGTAAGGTTTATTTGTATATTCCCTTACAGAAAAGTCACAAATTTTTCACATGTGATCACGTGGCCATAGGAGGAGTTAGGAGGCTGTGGTCTGGTATGACATGATTGCTGAACCAACTAGACCAAAACTTGATGTCTGACAACAACAAGAGTTTTATTTCAATCTATTTTCCCAGTTTCTAATATTTGCAAATAATTTCAGTTGTTCACAAAACAAATAAAAATAATCATTTTACCTAAACACAGATTTATCAATAATAAATTCAGAAAAAAAATTTATGTATGGTGTAGATAGTGTATTTACAGTGGGTACGGAAAGTATTCAGACCCCCTTAAACTGTTCACTCTTTGTTATAGTGCGGCCATTTGCTAAAATCGTTTAAGTTTATTTTTCCCCTTATTAATGTACACTCAGCACCCCATATTGACAAACAATTACAGGACATTTTGCAGATTTATTAAAAAAAGAAAAACTGAAATATCACATGGTCCTAAGCATTCAGACCCTTTGCTGTGACACTCATATATTTAACTCAGGTGCTGTTTATTTCTTCTGGTCATCCTTGAGATGGTTTTCCACCTTCATCTGAGTGCAGCTGTGTTTGATTATACTGATTGAACTTGATTAGGAAAGCCACACACCTGTCAGACCTTACAGCTCATAATGAATGTCAGAGCAAAGGGGAATCATAAGGTCAATGGAACTGCCTGAAGAGCTCAGAGACAGAATTTTGGCACAGATCTGGCCAAGGTTACAAAAAAAAAAAACTCTGGCCTTAAGGTTCTTAAGAGCACAGTGGCCTCCATAATCCTTAAAAAGAAGACGTTCGGAATGACCAGAATCATTGATTGATCACAGGATGAGAGCAAGATTGAACTTTTTGGCATTAATTCTAAGTAGTATGTGTGGAAAAAACCAGGCACTGCTCATCACCTGTCGAATACAGTCCCAACAGTGAAGCATGATGGTCGCAGCATCATGCTGTGGAGGTGTTTTTCAGCTGCAGGACGACTGGTTATAATCGAGGGAAAAATTAATGCGGCCAAGTACAGGGATATTCTAGACAAAAAGCTTCTCCAGAGTGCTCTAGACCTCAGACTGGGCTGAAGGTTTACCTTCCAACAAGACAATGACCCTAAGTACACAGCTAAAATAACGAAGGTGCGGCTTCACAACAACTCAGTGACTGTTCTTGAACGGCCCAGCCAAAGCCCTGACTTAAACCTAATTGAGCATATCTGGACAGAACTGAAATGGCTGTCCATTAACATTTACCATCCAACCTGACAGAACTGGAGAGGATCTGCGAGGAGGAATGGCAGAGGATCCCCAAATCCAGGTGTGAAAAACTTGTTGCATCTTCCCAAAAAGACTTATGGCTGTATTAGATCAAAAGGGGGCTTCTGCTAATTACTGAGCAAAGGGTCTGAATGCTTAGGACCCTGTGATATTTCAGTTTTTCTTTTTTTTTAATAAATAATAAAATAAAATAAAAATGTCAACAATTCTGTGTTTTTCAGTCAATATGGGGTGCTGAGAGTACATTAATGAGGAAAAAAAGAAAACACATGATTTTAGCAAATGGCTGCAATATAACAAAGTGTGAAAAATTTAAGGGGGTCTGAATACTTTCCTTACCCACTGCATGACATTAGCAAGATGGTGACAACTGTGTGTAGATATAATAGTTGTTGTTGTTTTTTAAATTTCTTTTTTTTACAACAAAAGTAAAGACTTTCTGTTCACAGTATTCACATACAATTGTACATGAAAAAAGTAAAACAACCGAAAAAGAAGTCCTCACCCTGCAGATCTCCATCCGATTGGCGGTCTCCTCCATTTCCTCCCGAAGGGAATCAGACTTGGCTCCACCCTGCTGCACATTACTAGGATGACCTGAAGACTTGGATGATTGTTGCCACCTACAGGCCAGGAGGACAAATGACACCATCAAAGCACAATGTGAGCGCTACGGAAGAATCAAGATCAGACTAAATGCTTATAGTCCATACCGTGTCCTTGCAGAATCCATATCCAGAACAAGTTTGGCTAAATGTTTTCGCTGTTTCTGAATGTTCGGAATTTCCACCTAAACAGCAAACCATGGTCATATGAGAAGAAATAAATTATACAATCTTCCTTTCAAGGAATTTTTACTTAGAGTTTGAGTGAAGTTATTTATAAAACACTCCAGCTTTTTTAGAAAAAGGGTGATTTTACAAGTGTCCTAAAGTTAAACAGTTGACATTTTTGAATCCATTCAGCCCATTATTTTGGTCTGGGGGTTTCTCTTTTGGCTTAGCTTAGCATAATTAATTGAATCGAATTAGACCATTAGCATTAAATTTTGTAAAATGTTCCCTTTTCAAAAAATAAAATGTGGAAAAAAAAACATATGTGAAATTTGCATTGTATTACAACTTGGTTACATTTACATAGCCTCTATTTTCGTATTCAAAATGCATTACACAGTTTGGAACAGGGGATCTCATTTTGGTGCATCAAAAAGCATATTACATATCAGTTTATTGTTGAAAAGAGGCAGAATGATAATGAGTGATGCCAGTTATTAAATATGAGCATGTTTAGGAGGCAATGATGGTGAACAAATGCCAGTGGACAATTCTGGCCAGCATACTGGAATCTCCACATTGCTCTTTTACTGTACATCCTGGGCTTTTTGTATTACTACAGAGAATCAGGATACCAGTTCAATACCTCACCTGAAGCAATATGTTTTGAGGTGCTTTCACACAAGATTTACTTTATTAGCTGTGGCAAAGTTGATGCCACAACAGTGATGCGACCTGTGGCCTTCATCTGTGTCATTGTGTTCTTTTATGAGCCTTGATATAATGCACTACAAGTTGCCTTACAGGTGATTTAGTCCTTTTTTGTCTCGTTCAATTGCATTTGTATTGTATGTCTAAATTCCATCTCCATTATCACTAACTTTTTGAGTCATTGGTTACTTGGATGAATTTGTAATTCGTATCTAATTCATACATTTTAATATACAGTTACTCATCCCCTAATGAATAATTTTAACAAATTATTTAAAAAATGCAAAATAGGTATGTTTTCTTGTGAGATCAGGCTGGCTTTAATCACAGTATCCTCTAGGGATGATAAAAACAAAACTAAACAAAACTAAACAAAACAATGGCAATACCCGCATTTCCCGCATGCATTTTGATTTGAGTGCTATGGTCAGATTGGTCTTTGTGTTTACATGCTCAACAGGAATGACTGTGATTGGCTACAATGATCATCTCTTCAGACTCTTCACCAAGTGCTTACACATATGTATGGACAACATACAGTGTTTCAAAGTTGCATCTATCTAACTGATCCATCAGTGGATCGCTCATATCTATTCATGGATGGATTCTGTGATAGAGGTGACGTTCAAACGCTCTAGTGTCTGTGTATATGTGTAAGAACTTGGTGAGCCGCATCAAGCGATGATCATTGTAGCCAATCACAGTCATATCTGTTGAGTGTCTGAACACAATGGCCAATTGGCAGTGTTCAGTAATCCACTCAACATCACTCAAATGTTAGTGGGAAATGGATGTTCATTTCACTACTGATTGGTAACAAAGTTGGTACATTTGACAACTCTTGTACTGTTGAAATTATAGAATAACACTGACAGGGAAATAAACGCTCACCTCAGCCAGCACATAAAGAGGCTCCACGACATCTCTTTCAATCTGAAGCTCAAAGACGAGCAGCTCTTGGGCCAATTTTTCCTCTGTATCTCCACAGAGCTTCAACATTTTACTGCAGAAAGAATCAAAACAGACCCTGAAACTAATTTGAACTTGACGTATTGAAAGCTGCATCCTATCTTATTGTGAATCTCAGAAAATCCCTTATATGTGAGCAGAGAATGCTACTCATAGCAAAATAACCAAAGGCATAAGTATGTTTTTTTCCAACATTACAAAGTCATAAGAATTAATTTTATAATAAATAGAATTTATCTTTTAATTTATTACTATATTTGTCATTTTGGTCCAACTTATATTTAGTGGCCTTAACAAATTTGTACTTGCAATGAAATTAATTGATTGTTACAATTTATTCATTGTGTAAACGTATGTTTTTTTTTTACATTGTACTTGTACTTAAAAACATGCATGTGGTTATATTGTTATTAATTTCCGTAATTACATTTATAATTACAATGTTGACCATTCCTTGCACCTTAACCCAGCACTAAACCTACTCATATCACCCAACCTTACCCTCAACAGCATTAGAAGTGTTCTGCAATACATTATGAACACAGTAAGTACATTCTATTTATTATTTGATGTAATTACATGTAATTACTGTAAGGCCACTTGATATAAAGTGGGACCAATATTTACTTAAATTTCTTACCCTACTGGCTGATGCTTGTCTTTCAGAAACCTGTTAATTGCTTGTAAATTTAAAGGGATTTCATCTTTTAAACAATTGCTTTTCTTAATTTAGGGATGTTTTAAGTATTAGTTCTAAAAAGCAAGACAAAGTGTTTTTAAAAAGCAACTTTCCCCAATGATTCCCATTTGGTCCAATATGATCCTGGATGCAAATACTAAACAACACATATAATACATACAATAGACATATATGGAATTAGGATGCAGCCCTTGAGAAACAGCTTGAAAACTTTGGTAGAGGTCAAAATACAAAGACGAACATCTCCAGTATGCGATATCTCACCCGAGCAGAGAGTCGTCTCCTAAAACAGCAGCTCCCTCCACCATACATTGAGCAAGTGTAGTCAGCGGCAGCTTTTTCTGTTCAGGGAAATATTACAATAATATAATTATGAGTGTACACTGTAAAAAAAATGCAGGGTTTCACATAATTCATTCATGTTGACCCAACAAAAAAAAATCAATAAAGGTAACTTAACACTTTTAAAAAAATGTATGTGGATTGATCATAACAAATATTAAGTTGTCCCAATGAAAGCTCAATAATTGTGTTGTTTCAGCTCATTTTAATTAAGTAATTTGAACAAGCAAAAAAAAAAAAAAACAATTTGAGTGAAGTACAATATCTTGTTTTGTGTTTATCCTTGTTTAGAACCAACTAGGGTAAGGTTTTTAATTTTTGTTTGTGGTGTTGGGAATGTTTTCATCCACTCTGAGGTGATTTTGAGTCTTAATTTGGCCGCAACTTTCTCTGCATTTCAGCAATTGGAAGGATTTTTGGGAAAATGCTTAGACATTTTTTTTTTAAACCAACGATAGACTCTGGGCAAATGTACTTCCCTTTCATTATGCTGTAAAACCATGACACCATATAATCATGTATTTTTGACTGTTGATGGTTTTCCCGGTGGGGAAACGGTTAAATTTGTCATTTTTACTGTTGATCAGTTGACACCATTAACCCTTTAGATAGTTCTTTACAAAAACGTTTCTGGCTTTTACATGGAGTTCTATGGAGTATAGATATTATGGAAGTCACTATGGCAAAAATAGCCACCAACATAATGAAAGAATAGATAATTTAAACAATACACAAAGGTGAAGTACAGTAGTATAGTAAAACATATGCAGATATTGTCCATCACTGGAAGTGACTGAGCTGTAATAAAAGACATACCGAAGGTGATTTGACAGATCTCTTGTCTATTTCTGTGCCTTGTTGACCCTGTAGACATGCTGTAAGCTTCTTATGTGTGCTATGAGAGACCTGTTTCACCAGGTCCAAACGCTTCTCCACCTGAATGCAAAGTAAGCACAGATTTGTGTGAATTAGCTTTGAGTAATGTATGGTACAGATACAGATTGTTGACCTTATACCACAAAACCTTCTTATGTTGAACAAGTATTTTTTTTTTCCAATAACCCAAAATACATTGTATCTGTCAAAATTATAGATTTTTTTTTAAAGGTTATGTTTCATTATGTAAATTTATTACCATAAATATATCAATTATAAATTAGCAGTGTGCATTATTGAAACTGTGCATTATTATTAGAACATGATGTGGTTATTAAACTCTAAAGGTGATTTTCTCAGTATTTAGATTTGTTGATTCCTCATTTATTTTTGTGATCTAGGTTTAGACTGTTAAGTCATTGTGTTCACACTGATCTCAGTACAAATTCATCTCACCTGTAGCAGGTCTTCACTCAGTACCTCAGTTTTTTCTGCCCTGTAATATTGGAGAAAAACAGACATTTAGGAGTAGCTCTAGCAAGAGGAGGAATAATTTAGCTAAACACACTTGACGAGAGCACATCTACCATGGGATTGACTTTAAATCCCTGTAGTGATTAATTAAACACAAGCTATTTAATACACATATATGCAGAAAATGATTTGCAGATTGTTGTGTGGATTTTGAAAGCAACCTTTTAATTGTGGTAACTGCACTGAAACAAAAACATAAGCAGGAATTAATTACACAAATAAAACATCACAGTAAATAATTTATTACAAAGTATATTATAGAAATGTAAGTATAAGGGTAATGTTTATCTTATAAATGCAGCTATTTATGAAATGCATGTATGCAATTAAATCATTGTTATGTTTAAAGGGGTCATAAAGTGAGAAACTAAAATTTGCTTAATCTTTTTGACAAACAGTAGGTTTTTATACTAGAAATACACCTTCTGTGTTTCAGTGTTCAAACCTTTCTTATTAGGGTGCTTTCACACTTGGTTCAATTGCCTAGACCATACCCAAGTTTGACTGTCCCCTCTTGCCACCTTCTCGGCTGGTTTGTGTTCACACTGTCTTTTTTCCTTCTGAACCCCGGTACGCTTGCGTCATCGAGCTGCTGTGTTGTGTATGGCTGTTGCTAGGTGACGAACACGAAAGCAAATCGCCAAAATGGAAAGACGTCCACACATCACAATCGTTCTGCTTTTACTCAATCTTTTGGCTTTGAATATACAGATTTGCGTCTATCTGCCACAAAAATATTATAAACGTTCAGAACATAACGCGATGTCAGAAGCTGTTTTCGGAGGAGACAAGCAGACATTATCACTGTGTTTGCCCTGGCTCAGTCCCGCTTTTCACGGTACAGTACGTGATACACATACACACACACACACGGTTCTCTTCCATTATTTGGTACAATTGCACACCAGAAGTGAACAGGACCAGAGTTTGTATGAATCGTACTCCAAACCACGTCTTTCAGGCAGACTCGGCTACAGTTCGTGGGTGTGCACCCGCGTTCAGAAGACACGTTCACACAAGCCAAACGTACCATACTCTGACGTCAAATGAACCATTGTGCAGACCAAAAGTGCTAGTGTGAAATGCCAAGACGGCCTGCACTCACATTGCATCAGAGCCGAAGCACGATTATGTCATCAGTGATGCGCTTGTCAGTTTAACAGAAGCGAGAGCACAGTGGAGATTTCTTTAGTTATATCATTTTAGTCATTTGGTATGTAGCGACACACAGTCAAATAATTCGCTGAACAGATCCGCCACTTTTGACGCTCATAAATAATCATAAAAGTCCTCGTGCTGCAGGTATTAGGTTTCCTGAAGGTGCAGCTGTCGTGCAGGGAGGGGTTTGCGTCTTTAATAAACTACGACAGTTTGCGTTTATTGAACAGTAAGAATGATTAATAAATCCATACAGTCCCTTAAAGTGACGTTGCGTCTTCAGTTTCTGGCTCAGGCTCGATTGGGACTCACACTACAAGCGTACCACGCCAAAGCCCAAGTGAACCGCGCTCTGGCAAACCTCTTCCAACCGGGCCAGAGCCGGCCAACTGAGACTGATTCTGAGCAGATTCGAACCAGGAAACGCGCCTGGGCACGGTTTGGATAGTGTAGTGTGAGTGCGCCCTTAATCTAAAAACAACTCATATGAAAGCCAATCTGCCAAAAACGACAGGCTTTACAGGTATTAAGTTGTATAAATCAAGTATAAATGCAGGTATGCAGGCATTTAAAGTGCAGTGAATCATCATATTGAAATTATATCTGAAGCATTATAAAAACACACACACACACACACACATAGACAAAATAACCTTGATGTACATTTTCAGATACTTTTATTCAGAGTGACCTTCAAATGAAGACAACATTAGTAATCAAAGCATCAGAACATTCCAATAGTCCAGCCTGGACAAAACACAAAAGCTTTAAAAAAGTTGCATTGCTTCCTCCAATAAGTGTCCAAACATTCTAACGTTGAATAAAACAGATCTGAAGTAATATAATACAATAAACTGAGTCTGTGAAGTTTGATTTATTATCACAACCCAAGCTCATTCTGAAAACGTACCGCTATATATATTTCTGGAGAGCGCCAAATACATCCCAAGAAGTACGATTTTTTTCAGTGTTTGTTTTCGCAAATCCACCAGAGGCCCCTATGTATGCTTGTTGAGATCTCAAATATATCTCGCGAGTGGCATTCGTGCCTGCTGTTGTCACGTAAATCAACCGGAGACCTCTGTCGACTGACTGACTGACTGACTGACTGACTGACTGACTGACTGACTGACTGACTGAGCGATCGACTGACCCACTCCCTCCTTTCCTAAACTCAACCAATAGTGTTTTCAAAAGCACCAATTGACCCAAACACCCACTTCCCTAAACCCAACCAGTTTTAAAAAGCAATCGAGAAAAAGAAAAGCCCTTGCCTAATTTTTACTACGTTTTCTTATTTTACCACATTCTCACCCTGTTATTTACTTATTTATTTTATTTTATTGGCTTCTGTTGTAGACTAACCCAATTTCTGAAACTGTTCTTTGCCAGACTCGAACCCCATCATCTTGGTCAACTCCTCTCTGTGACTCAAGTCCACCGACATACATGGCAAGCTATTAGACAAACTGGTAACAGCTGGAAAGCCGTCCACATGGAAATAAGCGGTCAGCTGGTAATCGTGAAAAGGAATGGCATCATTCCACCCCGTAGCGTTCGTTTTAAAGACTACAGTATATGCTGCCATAAGCACTTCTGGTTACATAACTCGCGATCTCCAGAAATGTATGTAGGTCTGCATTTTCAAAATGAGCCTACAGTATGTTGTATTATCAATCACAACTCTACGGTTCATGTCTTTCTTGAAACAAGTTATGGTTAATGCCTGTAACCAAATAAACAAGTTGTGAAGAAACGCAGGGTTGGCTGAAATCACTGAGTTGAAGTTGACATTTATCCAGTAAGAAAGGACTGTCAGACATGCTGAGATGGGATCAGTTAGATCATTAGGCTAGTATGAGAGGATGAATCGAGTATCATCACTACATTAATGATAGAAAAACCCATGCTACTGAATGACCTAGTTATGCCATGTAGATAGAAAACAGAAGCAGTCCAAAAACCAAGCCCTGAGGCATCTCGGAAGCAAGATACTGCCACTTGGACACCTCACCGCTCTAACTGAACACCTAGAGCATAGTTCCTGAGATGCCCTTTATAAAGAGGCTTAATAGAAGGATTTGGTGGTTTAACGTGTCAAAAGATATGTACAGAACAATCCATCTTTGCCAGTCTCAGGGCAACACATCATGCCCTTCTAAAAGTGACTAACTTCTAAGCATGAACTACTGGAGACAAGATTACCACTGATTCTGCCCTTAGTAACATTCTGCCATTTTATTTATCTTGCTTACAGTTGCCATCACAAGAACAACACAGGCATTCCCGAAATATATGCCAGAGAGTCTACATTTTCAAGCAAGTCAAGCTGGGAAGATGAACTTCAGAAATGCGAGGAGGGCGAACGTCACCCCCACCAGGTCAGGCACATTCATGAGCTTTGGAAATCAATATAAACAACTTTCATGATCCCCAATGAATGCGACGTATTGAACTCTGGCCATTAGAAATTCATAATGAAACCACAGCGAGTGTGAACCCAGAGCAGGTCCTCTTTCTGCTGAGCCCCAGATAAGCAGCGTGACCCATATGGCGCTCACATACATACAGAAGAGCAGGTTGCCATGGCAGCAAATGCCGGCGAATGAAAATAGACACCAGCACATCCACCATGACAGAGACGTGTTAGACTGAATCAGAGGCTTGTGATGCATTGGGGGAGCATTTGATATCTACACCAGTGTTTAAAAGCATTTTAGAGGCACCTTTGTAAGAAAAGAACAAGAAATTTAATCATCATTATGTTTAAAGGGGTCACAGTAGGTTATTATACTAGAAATACACCTTGTGTGTTTAAGTGCTCAAATCTTTCTTATATGAAAGCAAATCTGCCCAAAATGATAGGTTTTACAGGTGTTAAGTAATTATGCTTATAAGGTTAAAGTCCACCTCCACAGAAGAAGACCAACAACATCACTGTCGCTTTAGCTCCACCCACTGTTTTATGTATGTAAATAAAAAGAGAGTTCATATTAATGTGTTTGCAAATGCTCCGGAAGAGCTGAATTTGACAATTGCTGTTCCGTCACCAATAAGCTGACCAATCATAAAAGACCAAAACTTCATCTGACCAATCAAAGAAGAGTGAACTCTCACAAAGGCATAGTTTAGAGAGACCAGATCCTTGAACAAATCATTTCAGATACTGTGAAATATAACAATGATGCTGAGTTTTTATCGAACTTGCATAAATGTAAGCCTCCAAAAATAAAATGAGGAACATTTAATACAACATAATTTAGTGTTGTCTTTCATGTGAACACACAGTTAATGGGTTCATAGTTAATAGTCCTGTTTTCTCGTGCGCACATGGCTTGTATTGTCTTTGTCATGTGCTCCCCTGTCTATTGTCTAGTCTCCTTAACCCATTATTACGTTATTCAGTTCACCTGTTTGTTATATAATTATTTCTCCTTTATAGTTTCCTCTTGTCTGCTGTCCTGTGCCAGGTTGCTGTCGTTCTTCAGAGAGTCATGTCCTGTTCCTTTCCAGTCATGCCAGCCCAGCCCAGTCCAGGCTAGTTTGTATTTTTAGTTATGGTTTACCCCCTCGGGTGGTTTTTGGTTTCTCAAGCCTGATTTATACTTTCGCCTGGCTCCGCGTCGCAGACCTTCGCTGACTGCGCGGCAACCACACGAAATGGACGAGGCTTTTATACTTGGCACATTCGCTGTTGTGATATTCTTTAAAATGACAGGGGGTGGTCAAAAGAAACCCACCATGAAGCTGAGCGAATAAACAGAAAAGTAGGAAGGTTCCGGAACTACGTCATATCATTAATATCGTTCAAGATTCTTAAACTAATTATTTTTATTATTTTTATTATTTATTTTAATGATTGTAAAGATTATCATAACTGTAAATGTTTTTTTTATTTAAACTTATCTTAACTTAAACATATCTTGGACAGTTCCACCTTTTAAAGTTTAGCAAAATATCAATGACAACAGAACATGGGTTGCTCTACAAATATATATATATATATAACTAATATTATTATTATGGCAAGTTTAAAAGCAAAAAAAAAGTAGACTTACTAAAAATTACTGACTATTTTTTTATTTAACACACTCAACAATTCACACATTACTGTCTGGCTAGTTTGTCCTCTACTGATATGCTAAAAAGGCAATAATGGTCCAACATTCCTGACCATTATCACCAATAAAGTCTAGAAAAATAGGGCATTAGCATATTGTAAACCGATAGGTTCAAATATTCTTTTCCAGTTATCAAAGAAGAAATTTGTGACTTCATTTTACTGTAAATTTACTTAAAATTGTTATATATATATACAGTGTAAAACCTACGAATGGTGGAAAAACATATTCTGTAATTGTGTATTAAAACCACCCGGGTCTTTTGCCATGGCCTCTCTATTTGGTTTTAACAAACTTTTCCCTCAGGTTTTTCCAAACTTTTCCAAAAACTTTCCTCATTTCCCACTACTGTTGCAATTTCTAGCCAAGAATTATTGGTCACCTGGTTATCCTTGTGATCACGCATAGACGGATCATAAAGATGTCTGTACAGTTGTACCAGTTTCAGACAAAATCTCTTCAAAATGATTCATATTTAACTCAAATCAAAGCGGCACCGTGCGGATTGTTCGCTCGAGTCTCACAAAAAAATCTGTGCTCTGCCAACAGAAATCATGTCGCGCGCACCCAAAGCAAACCTTCGCAAACACAACGATTGATGTCACATTCACGGCACGCACTCAAGCTAACTAGCGGATACGTCGAGTATAAACCAGCCTTCCGAATGGTGGGGTTTAGAGCATGGGTGCTGCTAGAGGGTGGAATGTTAGGACGATTATAATGGCCCACGCCATTTTGGGGCCCTCAGAGTTACTATTATGTCCGTGAACCCCCCAACCCCCCCAGGTCTTCAAACATGTTGTCATAGGGGATGTATCGGCCAGCGGCATCCCTGGTTTAGAGAGACCAGATCCTTGAACAATCCATTTCAGACATTGTGAAAAATATACTAATGTGTGCCAATGAGTTTTTTTTTACCTTGTATAAATGTAAGCCTACAAAAATAAAATGAGGAACATTTAACGCAACATAAATAGGCAATTAAAGCAGCGAAGCACTATATCTGTGCTTTTACTTTCCTCACATAACAAAGACAACCAGAAAGTTGAGTATATGTATCTGAGAACAACCTTTTGACATTGTTTATGATATTTAAATATTCCTACACCTCAATGGAGCTGAAAGTGCACATAGCGATGCCTGCAGGGCTGTTGCTTTGACCTTTATAAAACGTTTCAAGTGAGCTTGAAGGTTAAAATGTCAGCATGTTCACCTCCGGGCAAGCCGTATGACACTACAACATTGCATAATACTGCATATATTAGTAATTCTGGGACTTTTACATTTGTTTATGTACTATAATTAAAGTACATTCTAATAAAAAGTCATTACAATATTTCCAATGATTCCAATGACAGAAGTACTATTTAATTTACTGAAGAAATTAATGAATTAATGAATTAATGAATTTTATTTATATTTGAATTAATTAATAAATTAAGTAAAACAATGCTGTTTTAAACCAATTGGAAATTTGATGCTAAAATATTTCATATCTGTTATGTATCAATTACGTACATTAGGGTTTTTGTAACATAAAATTCTTTGTACAGTATGATGGTATTCAGGGCTTGATATTAACACCCGCCAAATGCGGGTAGATTTCAGCTGGCGGGTTAGACAGTCACTCCTACTAGCCATTTTGGCTGGTTGAAGATACTTTTTAAATTGTAGTTTTCTTAAAAAGCAGAGTTCAACAATAAGTATAGCCCAATGACGGACCAGCGTGAGAGATGACAATAATAACTGTGTTCGTGTGAGCAAAAGAAAGGAGGTGAATAGTAAATGAGAGGATTAATTTTCAAAAGTTTCAAAAAGAACCAGTCCCTTGAAATGTTCCTGCATGCACACAATGTCATAAGACGTTAATATAAGGTTAGATTTAGGTCGTGATGTCAGGTGACCAAAATTCAATGTCTAGCCAGCGTCTAAGGACATTATTTTGACGTCAAATGATGTTGATATTTGGTTGATTTTAGGTGGTGTTGGAAAGTGACCAAAATCCAACGTCGAGCCAACATCTTAAACAAACATCATATTGACGTCAAATACTGACATTTATTCGGCAGGTATGGCAACCAAAATCCAACGTCTGATAGACATCATAGTGGTAACATCAACACAATGTCATTGATTTTAGGTTGGACGTTGGACACTAACATCAACCTGACGTTGGATTTTGACGTCAACCTGTTATTCATTTCCAAACAAAATGCAAAGTCCTCACGACATTGAGGTACAACGTCAATCTGATGTCATGCTGACGTCCTGTGCCTGCTGGGGTAACTGGTGTGATTGGTTCTCTTTTAAATAGATTTTAAAGTGATGGACAAAAAGTGACACTCGTGCACCCACAGTCCTGCTGCTTTTAAGAGCTCCAGTAAGCAGCAGGTTGCTTTCGCTTTAACCTTTCGCTCATCCTTTTATTATCGCACATGGTAAGTTTTTCACCTGCTTTCTTTTGCTTACAGTTATTTTGGGCTAAGATTTGGGCTTTATTTTTTTTTTTTTTTGGTGTGGCTAGATAAAAGTTTGTTAAATACTTAGTGTTGAGCCCTGAAAAGTCATGTGAAATAAAACTAACTGCAATGTGAAACTATGAAACCACAGCCCATTTGCTCATGCTCATTGAGCAAGGTCATACAACAACACAAAAAGTGAAATGAATGAGGAGGCATGTGGAAATAACAACATTTAAATTGAGTAATTTTAGCATGCCAAAGTTTCTGCTTAGTCCCTTTAATTCATCTGGGGTCGCCACAGCGGAATGAACCGCCAACTTATCCAGCATATGTTTTACGCAGCGCATGCCCTTCCAGCCGCTATCCATCACTGGGAAACACCCATACACAACAGATAATTTAGCCTACCTAATTCACCTATACCGCGTGTCTTTGGACTGTGGGAGAAACCAGAGCACCAGAAGGACACCCATGCGAACACGGGGAGAACATGCAGTGGCTGGTGATCAAAAAAGTTAATATCAAACTCCACACAGAAATGCCAACTGACCCAGCCGAGGCTTGAACCAGCAACCATCTTGCTGTGAATCGAGAGCACTACCCACTGTCCCACCTTACTGCCCCAATTTGTATGCAAATAAAATATACTTTCCCAACAACAAAATTGTGGCTAGTGAAAATGGCCAGTGGCTAGTAATATTGGAAAGCTACTAGCCACAGTGGCTGGTGATCAAAAAAGTTAACCAGCGACCTTCTTGCTGTGAGGTGACTTTAAGCTAACTAGTTAGGGTTTCTGGCTAATATTTGATTTCATGCTTGGCTTTTAAAAATCTGAAATGCTAAATATTAAGCAATTAATAATTAAAAAAAAAAAGAATAACACCCAAAACATTTTCACCCTCATCATAATCAGTATTCTGCTTTTCCTTCTGTCAGTGACTCATCAGTCTGTCTGTTCACTTTGAAGACCTCATGAAACAGACTCTATTGGCGTTTCATACAAATGTCCCTATATAGTCTTATTGCACGTGATTCATCGGTGTGTAAAGTATTATACAGAAAAAAATGTGTGTGTTTTCATAATTGCTCATCACATTTCTCATTAAAGTCTATGATGTAATTGAATCTGTGAGATAAAATAGACAGTTTTATAGACTTTTCAAACTTTTCTGCCAGCTACCTCCAAAATACCAATCCCAGTGACTTGCAAACCCCACATTCCTCTAAGGTGGTTATAAATATACAAATGTTGCACACACACAACAATAGGCCTATAAAAACACGAGCATATTAACAACACAAAAAAGTGCAAAAGTCTAACAACCACAGGCTATAATTTATATAGTCATTTATTAATTTGTTTAATTTAATATTAACCTCACCTAATGAGGCACAATGTTTTCAGCACAAGTCTATTCTTGGTTTAATCTTGGAGACCACCACTCAGAGATCATCCTCAATGTTCAGTTGTGGCCTGTATTTATTTTTAATGTATTTGATTGTCATTAAGGCTTCAGAAAGTTCAACTTGGTGCTATAAAATCAATCTACTGCAACTGATGCTATTGCTGTGTTGTTATCTAACGCAAATACACAATCCTGTGAAAAAAAAAAATCGAAAAGCTGATGGCTTTTTATTTGCATGTTGTTACTTTTTATGTAACTATTAACTACTGTTTTTTATTCTCTGTGGGTTATGGGAAAAAAATATGGTAATTCTAATAGTTTAATAAAAATTTATTTGACTTTTGGAAATCACCAAGTGACCCCTTGTCCTTGTCCCTCAACCCTCCAGCGGGAACTGGATTGGAAAAGCCACATCAATAACCATTTTAAATAGGCAATATATGGACAAATACTGTATACTATACAAGCAACGCAGTGGCGCAGTAGGTAGTGCTGTTGCCTCACAGCAAGAACATCGCTGGGTCGTAGGTTCGAACCTCGGCTGGGCTGGGTCAGTTGGCGTTTCTGTGTGGAGTTTGCATGTTCTCCCTGCGTTTGCATGGGTTTCCTCCGGGTGCTCCGGTTTCCCCCACAGTCCAAAGACATGCTGTACAGGTGAATTGGGTAAGCTAAATTGTCCATAGTGTATGAGTGTGAATGTGTGTGTGGAAGTTCCCAGAGATGGGTTGCGGCTGGAAGGGCATCCGCTGCGTAACATCGTGCTGGATAAGTTGGCGGTTCATTCCGCTGTGGCAACCCCGCAAGGGACAAAGCCGACAAGAAAATGAATGAATGTATACTATACAAGCCAAGATAATCCACATTTAATTATTTAAGTGATATTAATTCCCCTTGCATAAACCACATGTGAAACACAGATGGAAAACATGTGAAACAAGCATGAAAGGTGTGGTTTTGTAATCTTGTAATCCTTTTTGTAAAAAAGATGTGTTTTGCATCAGATGATCCCTTTTTTCTCCCATGATTTTAATGTGAAGCTCATGTGACACCAACCTGATCTCATGAGGAAACTTAACTATTTTACGTTTTGTCAGTTTAGTGGTTAATTCATACAAATTCATACAAAATGTACACATTTTTAAAAGTAGTCATGTCACCAAACCAAACCCCACCCCTAAACCCATCTGTCATTGACGGATAAGCAAATTAAATCATACAAATCATACAAATACTAATTAGCCACTAAACCAAAACATTACAAAATGCCTTGAGATAGCATCGTTGATATTGGTTTTCTTTTTTTTTTCTGTAGTTGCCCCTATTTACTGAACAAAGGTGTCTTGAACATTTCTGTAATTCATTCAAAATCAAAATCAGTGTTAAATAACATTCTCAGAACATTCCCTCAAAGTTACGAACAAACATTGTTATGGTAACATTGATTTTACTTGAGGCTCAACTAAAATTGAAGCTCCCATTTCTAATCTCAATTTTTAAAAATGTATTAAATTTAATGACATTATTTACTATTAATTCATGGGCTTATTGTCAGTTCATTTATTTTTTCAGAGCTACACTATTAAAACAAATCTGTTAATTTACAGTTTTTTAGATTTTGTGATTCACAAGTATTTTCTGTTTATTTTCTGTTTATTTCTGTTTATTTATCAATCTGCTCTGTTGACTTTTGATGTTGAAAAATCAACTCTGCAGTTTAACAAAGTGACTTTTATTGACATTTTACTATAAGGAATAATATATTGAGAAATAAGTTTGTAAAGGGCAGCACAAGAGTGCACTGAGTAGCACAATCACCTTACAGCAAGAAGGTTGCTGGTTCGAGCCCCGGCTGGGTCAGTTGGCATTTCTGTGTGGAGTTTGCATGTTCTCCTTGTGTTCGCATCAGTTTCCTCCTGGTGCTCCGGTTTCCCCCAGAAGTCCAAAGACATGTACTGTAGTATAGGTGAATTGGGTATATAGGCTACATTGTTTGTAGTGTATGTGTGTGAATGAGTGTGTATGGATGTTTCCCAGTGATGGGTTGCGGCTAGAAGGGCATCCGCTGCGTAAAACATGTGCTGGATAAGTTGGCGGTTCATTCTGCTGTGGCGACCCCAGATTAATAAAGGGACTAAGCCGAAAAGAAAATGAATGAATGAATAAATGAATGAATAAGTTTGTAAAATATGTAAAAAATGTTGACAGTTGACAACTAACACAATGTATGGTATCACTTTAAACTATTAAAAATGTTTAAAAACATCACTTTTTAACAGCATAAATAAATGGGGAACTGTAAAAAAAAAAAAAAAAAAAAAAACACGAATCACAATTTATAACATTCTTGAAAAGTTGATAACATTAAATAAAATATATTTAAATGTTCCTTGAAGGTATACAAAAAATACTTTTTTGAAGACAAAATAACTTATTATGAAGAATGTTAAAAACTAGTAGCCATAGACAATAGCTATTCATTTCCAAAATTTCTCAAAATGTCTTCCCTGCTGTTCAACAGCAACAAAAAAATTAATCCAACTCAGGTTTGGAACAACTTGAGGGTGAGTAATATATATATATATATATATATATATATATATATATATATATATATATATATATATATATATATATATATATATATTCATTCATTCATTTTCTTGTCGGCTTTGTCCCTTGCGGGGTCGCCACAGCAGAATGAACCGCCAACTTATCCAGCACGATTTTACGCAGCGGATGCCTTTCCAGCCACAACCCATCTCTGGGAACTTCCACACACACATTCACACTCATACACTATGGACAATTTTAGCTTACCCAATTCACCTGTACTGCATGTCTTTGGACTGTGGGGGAAACCGGAGCACCCGGAGGAAACCCACGCGAACCCAGGGAGAACATGCAAACTCCACACAGAAACGCCAACTGACCCAGCCCAGCCGAGGTTCAAACCTGCGACCCAGCGACGTTCTTGCTGTGAGGCAACAGCACTACCTACTGCGCCACTGGGTTGCCTATATATATATATATATATATATATATATATATATATATATATATATATATATATATATATATATATATATATATATATATATATATATATATATATATATATATATATATATATATATATATATATATATATATATATATATATATATATATATATATATATAGATATATATATATATATACAAAAGTTTTGTCTGGTTCTTGAATCTAATTGGCTGATAGCCATGCAATATTCTGCAATAACAGCACTTGTACAGCCTCTTCATCCTTGTCTATTGCTCCACAGGCA
The DNA here is from genome assembly GCA_903798195.1 of Danio kyathit. Lineage (NCBI taxonomy): Eukaryota > Metazoa > Chordata > Actinopteri > Cypriniformes > Danionidae > Danio > Danio kyathit. Next base: position 58,316,653 of record LR812521.1, on the reverse strand, counting down.
GTAACAGCAGATCAATAAACTCACTACAGCTTGACAAATATTGCAGCTGTTGGACAACATAATGTACTTTTGAATCTTTTTTAGGCAATAATGTAGTTGTTCAGAACTCAACTATGCAGTTTATTTATAAGGATGGTGCCTATTTTAAATATTTATAATTTTAAAGATTTAGCACATCGGTGGCCATCAGCCTGTCATACTTAGCAGAGCAAAGAGGGTTGATGTTCTGCCACAAGATGGCGACAGAGACCGCATAATAAGCCCTTAAAGGAGCTTTACTCTCTTTTGTGTGCTGTAGTGCTGTATTTATACCATGTCATGCCGTTCTGCCTTATAATCTTAAAATGTCAGCAAAATAGCCGGTTTTGTCATCACTTTAGACATTACGCTAGAGAATCATATAAGTACTAGCTTTTAAAATGACCTGTTTCTGCTGTTCTGACAGTCAGCTGCAGATGTGAATAAATGGTGGAAGAAAGTAGTTCCAGAAAGGGATTTTTGAGACTCTACGTTTTTTGATTTTCTTTTTTTTTTTTATTATACATGATTATGCCATCAAACTGTTGTATAAACACAATATTACACTCATAGCAGTGCGATATGGCTGTATATTGTCACTGGTGAAACACAACACACTCCTCCCACCAGTGCCGATATACAGCCATATCGGACTGCTACTTGTGTGATATTGCTTATATATATATATATATATATATATATATATATATATATATATATATATATATATATATATATATATATATATATATATATATATATATATATAATATTATTACCACCACACTGAATATGACAATTACATTCATGTCAAACACAGTTATAATTTTTCATGGGATATAGTTATAATGGTAAAAGTTTGTATAAGTAAGAAACTTTTTAAAAATCTAGGCAATTTGATTGTTCAGAGAGAACATCAGAAATATATTTTGAAAACCTACTGAGTATTTCAACAAAATGTCCTTTTTTGTGAGCTGGAATCAAACTCTCCCTCCAGGTTGTAAGCAGCAGTATCTTCCTGTTTCAGGTCTATTGATTAAAAAAAAAAAGATCTGAAATCCAGGCTGCCTACAACAGATGCTTAAAGCTGCAGCGCTCTCCTACATTGCAAATTTCCCAAGGCGAAGACAAACACAAACAAGCAGCCTGGCAGAGTGGAACAGATGATGCATGTGAATGACCCAGTGCTCAGTGAGAGCCAGAGCTGAGGCACTGACCGGGGACCGAGGATCCCCCTTCAGCCCTTAATGCCACCAACAGCTACAGGACAACGCTCAAAGACCGCAATTAGTTTGCAAACACCATGCAAAGATGTTTCTTTTAATTATGTTTTGCAAGAACGCATCGCATTGATATTTCTGCAATTAATTAAGCTGAAAGTGTTTAGCTTTCAGATCATTTCTGCCTCAGTTAAGCTATGTGTTTGTTTTCTTAGAAAACAAGTAACACATTCTTCAAACATTTAGAGAAGCTTACCTGTAAATTGTACGAACAGTTATGAAATTTAACTATGGTTAAAGAGTTAAAAGTAAAATTGGTGATTGTAGTTAACTCTTTCACTCGTCAGTTTTAAATACTTTTGTTTTTAAATGCGGGCGACACAAGTGGGACAGTAGGTAGTGCTGTCGCCTCACAGCAAGAAGGTCGCTGGTTCGAGCCTCGGCTGGGTCAGCTGTTTCTGTGTGGAGTTTGCATGTTCTCTCTGCGTTTGCGTGGGTTTCCTCTGGGTGCTCCAGTTTCCCCCACAGTCCAAAGACATGCGGTACAGGTGAATTGGGTAGGCTAAATTGTCTGTAGTGTATGAGTGTGAATGAGTGTGTATGGATGTCTCCCAGAGATGGGTTGCGGCTGGAAGGGCATTCGCTGCGTAAAACATGTGCTGGATAAGTTGGCGGTTCATTCCGCTGTGGCGACCCTGGATTAATAAAGGGACTAAGCCGAAAATAAAATAAATGAATAAATGAATATTTTTAAATTAAAAGGTTAAACAATGGTAACCAAACATTCACAATGGCCTGGCTACACAAACTACAGTCTAACCATGATGTATGTAGTAAAGCTGTGTTTATACAAATGATGGAATGAAACAATGGTTACTATTATTTTACCAATAAAACCCTGATTAAATTTCATTTGAGTGATCAGAGTAATAGCTTTAGAAATTTTACTTTGAAAATAAAAAATATACTTATTGGCTGATGACATGATAGAAAATACAGGAAGAAAAAAATATTAAATCAAGAATTTTTATGGGAAATTCTGCTGGAGAGTGCAATCATGACTAAATATCCAAGTTAGCCAGTCAAACGTTGAATGCTTGACTGACACTACAGGTCTTCACATGTCCACTTGGATGCAAAAATCAGAGATTTGGTTAAAAAATCCCCTAGGCCCAGGTTCACAACTGTGACAAGTGAACACTCAACTTAAAGCAGTTTTTAGAAATATCGCTCTGGTTACTAAAGTAACCCTTGTTCCCCGAGGGGGGAACGGAAATGCTATATGGAAAAACTTCCACTATGGGGATTTCGTCAGAATCCAATCATCTGAAAGAGTATAAAAACGGGCCAATGAAATGCCAATGAGTTGGCGGCGTCAGCGCGCACAGCTGTCTTCAATGACAATTAGCTTGGCATAAAAGCCCAGCATGTGCTCAGCAACGGCATCCTTTTCTAGCTGAAGAGGCTTTCACACTCCACAGCTAAGGGACAATCATTGTGGCGAAGGAACATAGCATTTCCGTTCCTCCCCTCGGGAACGAGGGTTACTTTAGTAACCAGAGCGTTCCCCTTCGGGAGGGAACTTCAATGCTATGTGGAAAAACTTCCAATATGGGGAAATTTATGGAAAGCGCCACAACGAAAGAACCTTACCATGTCTCCAGTGAGGGGCGCGCCACGTAGCAGCACGAGCGCACCTGCATCGCTGGAGACACAGTCCTCCAACGTGTCCCCTGGCCCTTACTTACCTAACTTACCTTTCTGGTTTAGATATATTTTTCGGGGAGTCGTAAAATACACCTAGTTAGTTTCTAGGAATTTTTAAATACGACAGTACGTTGGGAAAGCATTCAGTCCCGATAGGGAGGACGCTGCGGAGGCCACCTGCTGCCCGGAGGGGGAGACCTGGTGGCAAAACAGCATATGGACTAGCCCTGAAAAGGGGGAGTGCACATATGAGAAGATGGTTAGCGGGGAGGGAAGACACGAGCCTGCCTAGGAGGGGGGACTACATCGTGGCTGAGTGAGCGTATGGGATCGCCAGCGGGGATCGCACATAGCAGGCACCTAAACCCAGAACGCGGGATGACCAGCGGGCTTACCTACAACGTAACGGGCCAACATCTGACTCCTCCGCTGAGTCAGATGCTGGGGGCCTCGGAGGAACTCTGCAGGGTTCGCCAAGTGGGGAACTCAACTGACAAAGCGAGAAAAGCGCACGTATCTCTGTGTTAGAGAGAAAGGCGCAGCAAGCGTTTTACAACACCTAACCGAATTTCCTCATACACCAGCATAAGGAAATCGGTTCACTCGAAGATTAATTCTCGCAAATGCTCAGGTGTCGCCCAGCCCGCAGCTCTTACAACGTCTGTTAGAGAGGCGCCGCGTGCTAACGCCCAAGGGGATGCGCGCTCCGAGTGGAGTGCGCTCTCACTCCTGGGGGACACGGCTCGCCCTAGCTCGATGAGCGAGGGAGATGGCATTCACTGTTCAGTGGGCCAACCTCTGTTTAGATACGGCACTTCCCTTCTGCCGATCACCGTAACATATAAAGAGCTGCTCAGAGGATCTAAGCTCTGAGTACGGTCTGTTAATACGCAAAGCGCGAACAGGACACAGCAATAAAGGGGCTGGGTCTGCCTCCTCCGAGGGCAGCGCTTGCAGGTTCACTACATAGTCTAAACGAGCGCTGTAGGAACCTAGGGCACCCAAAACGCTGGCACATTTCGCTGACCGAAAATGCCTCCAGATACCCGCCCATTTGAACGATGCCAACGCGACCAGCAGAGCTGTTTACCTGGACAGAAATCATATAAATACTGAGTCAAGTGATCGAGCAGACCTCTCCTAAGAGAGATCTTCAAATGGGTAAGAGAGGGGACAGGATATATATCCATGTCTCGCGCTTCTGGGGACTGGATGATGAGGCGATGTTTTCCCAGGGCGCCACCATCGCCACGTCCTTAGAGCGGGAATGATTTCAACGCCAACCCCTCAGTGCGGAGGGGACAGCCTTGGCTCCAGCTAACTGAAGGAGGATAGCATCACACTGATCTGGCATTTTTGGGGTTTCCTTCTCGGAGAGAAGTACACCACACAGCGAATAGACTCCACATCAGGGCATAGGCATGGTCTATCTCCAGGTTGCAGGAAAGTCCTTACCCCAGGTGGAGGACTATCTTGGGGTTTTGTTCTTGAGTGAGGGAAGGATGAAACATGAGATTCACAGGTAGATAGGTGCAGGGGCAGCAGTAATGCAGTCAATGTACAGGTCCGTTGTGGTAAAGAAGAAGCTGAGCCAAGAGGCAAAGCTCTCAATTTACTGGTCAATCTAAGTTCTTACTCTTACCTATGGTCATGAGCTTTGGGTCATGACCGAAAGGACAAGATCTCGGATACAAGCGGCCAAAATTAGTTTCCTTTGCAGTGTGGCAGGGCACACCCTTATAGATAGGGTGAGGAGCTCTGTCACCTGAGAGGAGCTCGAAGTGGAGTCGCTGCTCCTCCACATCGAGAAAATTCATCTGAGGTGGCTCAGGCATCTGTTTCGATTGCCTCCTGGATGCCTACCTAGGGAGGTGTTCCAGGCATGTCTCATCGGGAGGAGGCGTCGGAGATGCCCCCGGACTTGCTAGAAGCACTGTCTCTCGGCTGGCCTGGGAATGCCTTGGGATCCCCCCAGAGGAGCTGGAGGAATTGTCTGGGGAGAAGGAAGTCTGGGGTTCTCTCCTGAGACTGCTGCCTCCGCAACCCGGCCCCAGAAAAGTGGATGAAAGTAAATGAATGAGTGAATGAATTTATCCAATCTCATTTGTGTTGCCAAATGCCTTTTTAAAGAAGAGTAACAACAGCCTGATTAAAATGTTGTTAAAGGTCATTAGTTGATGCCATGGGCTAATTAGTTTCATTTCATCAAATCATAATATGTAATGTGATGGACGCTGACAATGGAGTGTGGATCCAAACGCAGGTTTATTAATGGTCAGGCAGGCAACAGTCAACACAGGGGCAAATTGGTATATGCAGATCATCCAAAAGGCATAGTCATAAACAAGCATATGGTCATTACAGGCGGCAGGCAGAATAAATATTAAAACAAGGCAAAGCTCGGGAACAGAAAGACAAGGCAAGGCAAAAACGCGTAATGTTCACAGACAGTTAAACAAAACTCAGCAATGAGAGTGTCAAAGTGAGCCATATATATGTGTGGTGTAATCAGTACATGAGCTGAGTGTATGTGCAATCACAGGAGAACAGGAACAGGTGTGTGTTTTGTGCATGACAGTATTTGTAATCCATGTAATGGCAGATTTGTAGTCTGTTAGCGATCTGCGTGTTTACCAGCGATCTATAAGGATTAGATCGCTGGTGATTGTGACATAATGACCCTTTATGTTTATGTTTTCTAGTTTTTAAGGCTTTTTTATTTTCTACTCCTACAGCATATATTACATACTCCTTACATATTTTTCATCTAAAAAAGAATAATTGCTGAGTGAAACTTTTATATTGTTTGCAATTAATCACCATGAATCATTAAACAGCACTACAAGCTTTGCAGATGTTTCTGCCTACATTTAGGTCAAAATAAAAAATAAAAAAAACTTTTGTCAAAGGCTCAAGTTGTGATTTTCTTTATTAAAAGAAAATTATTTATGAACACCATTTCAGGTAAGAAGTGACTTATGTCATTTCAAATAAGATTTTAATACTTTTAGGAGTTCTCTAGTGTAATTCAAACCCATCCATAGCGCAAATCCCTCTAATTCTTGGAAAACTGAGTGAATGAAATCCCTCCCATTCAGTTCTATTATGAGCATCGTTTGCTCCCAGCCTAAAATCCCAAACTCAGCCTGTGTGCACGGCTCTTCCTGGGTGAGCGGGGCCGTGCCTGACACTGAGGGGCCCACAAGAACAATGAGTCCACGAACAGCCCCAAACACAGACCTCAGAACAGTGAGGACAGCAGCCACTAGATTCACTCATTCCCCTTCCCACTTCCTGTTCTGTCTGCAAAACCTCTTCCTGCTATTGTGACACGGGCAGAGCCACGCCAATCAGAAATAATAACCATTCTGCTGCTTTTATTTAAAGACAGAAAGCGACTTTATCAGTGCAGAGAAGAATGGTGCTGTATCAGGGCTCTTATCTGATGCCAACAGCCCCGTGGTGGAGGGATTGTTTTTGCCATCTGCTCCTTGGCTCCACTTCTTCCTCCATCTTATTCCAAGCTCACAACAGTTGGCGCTTTCCAAGAATAGGGTACAGAATAGGGCCTAAAACTCGTTTTCTCTTGGTCGCTGAAAGGACATGCTTAAATATGAGATGAACTATAAGAGGATTGGAATTTGGCAACCCTCTTAGTAAAATATGAAGCGCATCTAAATAGTTTATGAGTCTGATTTGTTATGTTCAAGGGTTAGCTCAGCTTAAAATTAAAATTCAGTCCTCATTTATGCATCCTTGTGTTGTTCCAAACTCAAAAAGACTTTCATTTGTCTCCGGGAAAACAACTGAAGATCAATTTAATCAAATCAGAGTGATTTCTGTCCTCATTCAAAACTCAGAACATTAAGAAAGAGAGGGGGGGGGCATGGTGGCGCAGTGGGTAGCACAATCACCTCACAGCAAGAAGATCGCTGTGGCATTTGGCATTTCTGTGTGGAGTTTGCATGTTCTCCCCGTGTGTGCGTGGGTTTCCTCCGGGTGCTCCTGTTTTCCCCAAAGTCCAAAGACATGCAGTGCAGGTGAATTAAATAAGCTAAATTGTATGAAAGTGTATGTAAGTGTGTGCAAGAGTGTATGGGTGTATCCCAGTGTTGGGTTGCGGCTGAAAGGGCATCCACTGCGTAAAACATGTGCTGGATAAGTTGGCGGTTCAGTCCGCTGTGGCGACCCCAGATTAATATATGGATTATGCCGAAAATAAAATGAATCAATAAATGTTTACAGTAGGGCTGCACGATACTGGAATTCGGTGCCAATTGATACTGAAGTTTTATAAACATCCATTTCTTGCTAACAATTGAGTGCTACTGAGCACGTTCTTAAACATAGCTGATTTGCTGTTGTGTTCATGTGCTCAACAGAAATGACTGTGATTGGCCATGAAGCTCATCAGTTCACCAAACTCACTGATGTTTACTGTGTGCAACACAGATTCAGGGACACAAGAGCGTTTTAAAGCTGTGATTCATCTGCGGATCGCTCGTATGTCAGCTTATAGACAAAACAACCAATGGACTTTGAAGATGCTCCAGTGATTTTGAAACACTCCAGTGTCTGAATCTGTGTTTACATTCAGTAATCAGTGGTGAGTTTGGTGAACTGATGACCTAATCACAGTCATTTCTGTTAAACTTGTGAACACAACCGCAAATAAGCACTGTTTAAGAAAGTGTTCAGTAGCGCTCAAATGTCAGTGGGAAATGGACGTTTTTAAAACTTCAGTATCGATTGGTACAGATGGAGGGTGCTGCTGCTGTTGCCAGATCTAGTCATAATAAGCACTGCATCGTTCCTAGGAGGTAAGTTTTTTGCAGTTTTCATTTCCGTGAATACATCAGAGGCCGCTGTGTATGCTTTTTCAGATCTCAAATTTCTCTTGTGAGTGGGATTCGCGCCTGCTGTTCTTGCGTTCATCTACCAGTGGCTGCTGTCGACTGACTGACTGACTGACTGATCGACTGAACCACCCTCCTCCTTTCCTAAACCCAACCAATAGTGTTTTCTAAAACTGGTAACAGCACCCATACAGAGGTAAGTGTTCAGCTGGTAAGTCCGAAAAGAAATGGCCCTGTGGATTTCGTTTTAAAGATGTAATGCAGCCATACGTACTTCTGGCTACATAATTTACGATATCCAGAAATATATATAGGGGGACGTTTTCAGAATGAGCCTATGTTGGCATTGTTGGACTTGTTAACATTAATGCTGCGTTCACACCAGACGTGGAAGAAGCGTCAATTGCGAGTGATTTACATGTTAAGTCAATGCAAAGACGCAAATAGACATCCTGTGGCGTGACGCGCGAATCACAAAAGAAGCGGCGCGAGTAGATTGTTTTGCGCGATTGATGCACTTAACGTGTGTTTCGCGCGAAACACTCGAGTTCGAAAATCTGAACTTCAGTGGACATTCGCGTCACGTTAACCAATCAGGAGCTTGCTCAACCTCCCAAAGGAGCTGCTGAGACAGTTCTACACCTCCATCATTGAGTCAGTCATCTGCATCAATAACTGTCTGGTTTAGCTCAGCTACCAAATCCGACCTCCAAAGACTACGTCGAATAGTTCGGACTGCTGAGCGAATCATTGGTACAACTCTCCCTACTCTCCAAGAACTGTAATTATCCAGAGCGAGCAGAAGGGCTCCCAAAATCACTCTGGACCCCTCACACCCAGCACACTGCCTCTTTGAACTTTTACCTTCTGGTCAACGCTACAGAGCACTGGCACCAGAACAGCCCGACACAGAAACAGTTTCTTCCCTCAGGCAATCCATCTCATGAACAGTTGATGATAGTAATTGTGGAACCAACATCACTACTTGCTATACACTTTTATACACATATACACTTATTTAACAACACACTTTACATGCCAATTTGCACATAGCAGCTGCACATATTATGTTGTATACAGTAATATACCTGTACACACACTTGTCGATTTGTATATTTGCATTCACTACTTTTTAAAATATATTTATTATCTGTTTTTTAGTCCTTTATTCTGTAATTCTGTTGCACTGTAGAAGCTCTGTCACAAAAACAAATTCCTCGTATGTGTGAACATACCTGGCAATAAAGCTCTTTCTGATTCTGATTAAATATTTTACATACATGATTTATCAAAATAGGTCATTCATACACCAAAGATAATTATTGAAAACTATTACAGCAAAAATAAAAAATAAACAATAATATACCGCAAAAAAAAAAAAAAAAAAAAAAAAAACTATACATATATTTTATTTGTAGCCATTAATTTGTAACAACTCTCAGATCTCACAAATTTTCAAACACTGGTTAAGCCCAAGTGCACTATAATTATGAATGACATTATATGGCTAACATATTGAGAGATGACCCACTGACAAATAATTGTGACATGTGGAATCAATTTGAATATTACGTCAAGTTCAGTTCCCTAATTATCCAAATTTATTAATGACATTTATTTTTCGCTTTCATTTTCAGGCTAAACGAAATGTTGTTTGTTTGTTTGTTTGTTTGTTTCACTACACAATTCAAATCATTTCTGTAAAATAAATTGGATAGTTTATGCAAAAAAATGAAAACTCTGTCATCATTATTCACCCTTCACTTGTTCTGTTACAGATCTAGAGTTTCTTTCTTCTATCAAAATATATCGTAGAATGTCGGAATCTATATATTTGCAGCCTAAAATTGTATTTTATGATGTATTTTATGATTCTTATGGAAAGATTTGCTTCAATCCTTGTGTTTTGCTGTGAAAAATACCATTGGAAGTAAATGGATACCATCACATTCACTCTTCCCCACACAATTCCCTTATGTTGTCCCAACACAAATCGCTACAAATTTAAGTGGTCTGAACATAAGACAATTAAGTTGTCTCTCAAGAAATTGTGTTGATTCAGCTTATTTTAAATAAGTAGTTTGAACAAGCAGCAAAATAATGTTTTGAGTGTTGTTTGGGTTCTCCAAAAATATATTCTGTTTCTTTACTTTAAAAAAATGATTTGGGAAACACTGGGAAGTGAGTAAACGAGGAATACATTTATATATTGGATAAAATGTTACAGCTAACTCTCCAATCCAAAAATGGTGGATCAATTACAATAATAGCCCTAGTGGCAAATTCTGGATTAATGAAAGATCCAAAATAACAAGGAAGGAGCTTTTTTTTCTAAAGCTTTAGGCCTCCTTTTAAAGAGCATCAAAAGGACATTCGCTAACAATGCACTTAGGCAAAAGAGAAAGGTTACATTTGTGTGTTTATGCCTGAATTTTTCCTTCCAAGCCAAGTCTCATATAGTGGGATATGAGGACAGTTATCTGGGGCATGGCACACAGAAGTGGACCACGTCTTAAGAATGCTCTACATCCAGTTAGAGAAAAGAAGAAAGTAATATGAAAAGACAGCAATGTGAGCAAAGAAGAGGCAAAAAGAAAGAAGAAATTAACAGGTGTGTACACAGAGCTACAACCAATTTGGATGTTTACAGGCGCTCAGCGGCCTTTTTATTTTCGGTGCTGATATATCCTCCGCAGAGATCCACACTCAACATGATGCAGAGAGCAGAGCAGCTGTGTGTCTGTCAGACCGCATGTGTGCAAACAGCCCTTGGCAGTGAGGCAGAGTAAGGCTGAACACACACTATAGAGAAAGATCTGTTTCAGCATTGACGGCCATTTAAATTTAGAAATGCACTACTGTTCGAAATCCACTTTTTAAAAAATATTTTGATCAAAAATACAGTAAAATCAGCAATACTGTGTCATTGTATTATTTCACATTTACTTTTTTTCTTACTCAGAAATACGAGTACAAAATCTGTTGCTAGTGTGGAATCGTTTCAGAAGATTTAATTTATACCATAAAGATACAATGTTGTATATTTAAGGTAGACTTCTGTACCTTTACATTTGCTAATCGTAATTCAAATTGTGTCTTTTGTAACTCAAGTATCGAATCGAATGATCATCTTTTTGTCAAATGCCCAGATGTTAAAGTGTTTTGGTATGACTTATCTGTTTTTTTTTTTGTTTTTTTTTTTTAACATCATAATGTCAGTTTAACATTGATTTATTCATGTGTGATTCATGACAAACAGAGCATAGATTTTATAGGCAAATTATTTATTTTAATGGGTATTCACAAATGTAAATGGCCTATTTTTTGCCTATTTTTTGTCTGTGTGACTTAAATTGTTTAATTCATTCATACATTCATTTTCTTTCGCCTTAGTCCCTTTATTAATTAGGGGTCACTACAGAGGAATGAACTGTCAATTTATGCAGCACATGTTTTAAACAGTGGATGCCCTTTCAGCTCCAACCCAGTACTGGAAAACACACTCAATCCCACACATACACTACGGCCAATTTAGCTTACCCAAATCACCTATACCACATGTCTTTGGACTGTGGGGGAAACCGGAGCACCCGGAGGAAACCCACGCAAACACAGGGAGAACATGCAAACTCCACACAGAAATTATAAACTGACCCAGCCGGGACTCAGACCAGCGACCTTTTTGCTGTTAGGCAACAGTGCTAACCACTGAGCTACCATGTCACCCCATTGTTTAATTACTACATTACAAAGTGTTTATAGTAAAAAAAAAGTGTAAAAACTGTGAAATTATATAAAATTTTATTTAATTATAAGGACTATGTAAATATTTAAATTTGATTATTTTGCCTCTATACTCTGTTTTTTTATTATTATATTGTTATTAGCATTATTTATTTTCTTTTATTTAAAATTCTTCATTTTCGTGTTTTTATTGTACTTGATGTCATCCAATGTTATGGTTATTATTAATATGACTGTATTGGTAAAACCCATATGAATAATATCAATAATATGAATAATACTCAGTATAATAACTGTTTTTACATTAATGTGATGGTTGAGTTTAAACATTAATTAAATACAGTGATTGGATAATTTAATAAATACTATAAATACACCACAGGTCAAATATTTGGGGTCAGTTTTTTAATTATTAATTGAGTCATCTTTGAATTTTTTTTTTTCATTTTTTGTGTACAACAAATATGATAACAATCACAACAATATATGTTAACACTTTATTTTGATGGTCTATTTGAGTATTAGTAGACTGTCTGCTTAATATCTGTTGATACTGCGGCTAAACAGACATTTAACTGACTATAAAAAACTTTTAAGTACATGTCAACTTACACTAACCCTAACCACAACCTAACAGTCTACTTATAATCTAATGAGAATTAGTTGACATGTAGATGCAATGTAACTTACATTCAACAAACGGACCATCAAAATAAAGTGTGACTCAGTATATCACTGGTAAACTATTAAAAATGTTCATCAAAATCACTTTAAAAGTTGTTGGAGAAAGGATCAAGATCCCATAGTGCAATTCAAAAGAATAAATTAACAGAGAAAAAAAATTATCACAAAACACGGAAAACAGCTAATTTATGGATATTTGTTTACAGTGCATACTGTATTGTAATGACAGTTATAGCTGCGTTTATAATACACAAAAAAGAAATATTCAAAGATGACTCCTTGGACTTACAATTTTTCTTTTTTAAGGTAATGGTTGTAAACTTTTTTTGGGGCTGAATTTAAACAAAGTTGAACATTACTAAATTTTATTTGTTTAAATTTAACGCATAAATTGTTTGCAACATAATTTTTTCAGTATAGTGTTAATATTTACTAGTGATGCATTTAATTTTTAAAGACATGTTCATAATACATTATACATGATTTATAAGTATTAATAAGTTGATCATGTTTGTATTTATACAGTAAATATGCAGTTTGCTATGTTAAAATATTGTTATACTATTTATTCATTTATTTTATTTTCAGCTTAGTCCCTTTATTAATCTGGGGTTGCCACAGCTGAACCGTATCCATATGCAGTACACATGACCCTCTGAATCACATTTTCTGCTCATGCCTCTTTAAGGCTTCTATGTAAATGACCCTGTAATGATTGGCTAATCTCTGCTTACCACTGTAGTTCACGCTGTTGCTTATCGAGCCAGGCCAAGTTGCTGAATACTGAGCAGGCAGTGATATGTGAACGTGGGCGGTCATACGGTGTGTTCACATGCTCATGGTTGTCAAGGCAATACTATCCCCGTCTTTGTGGCTTATTTTCCATAAAAGACGTGTGGACTGTGGAAGGAGCTTTGCATTTTGAATGTCAGAGTACATCTGCATGTACTTTTATACTTCAAAAGAGCAAAGAAATCCCATTTTCCAGGATATGTCCCCCTTAACAAGTGCCTTAAAGCTTCCATCCTTTAACCCCAGGGACAATTTTAGGATAACAGCGTTATGATGGGACTGAATATGAGATATTGTGGCTCAGAGGAAATTTTTTCAGAGGTCACACCAGCAATTTGTCCATATTTGACCAGGCTGGTTTTTACCTTCCAGCACAGTGCAGTTATGAAGCCATGAAAAATTTACAAAGGCTCACTGGAAAAATGTGCCTCAAGCTACATTTACTCCAAAAACATATCTATACTGCAGTTTCAGCTGAAATAAACACCAGAGGCCATAAAACACCAACGTCTTGTATGCGTTTTTACACAAATTATGATTATTGTGCAGATTATTAATTAATGAATTTAATTAATGAATTTCATGTGATTCCTTAACAAAAATACTAATATATCACCTTAAGTCATGTTTACTATGCAGTGCATTTTACAGAAAATCCAAATGAGCTTGAAAAATATAAAATATAATGTTTAAAATATGTGGAATGTTAAAATCATATAGGACTTATGTGTTATTAAAACTTTTTGATGTCAAACAAATGCATGTGAAAACTTAATCACATGGGTTTAACAATGCTTCCAAAACAAAATGTTTCTCATTTGTTCTACATGTTTAAAAAAAAAAAAGATTTCACGTTAAACTCATGCAAGTCTTATGGGATTTCTCTGGAAGAAATGATTTATAAGCTAATACATTTGAACATTTTCATGACATAAATAGCTTTATGTTTCTGTCAAGCTGCTCCAATTGATTTCTTCAGATCTCCTGACCTGTAGGCGGCACTGTAACCAAATTTAGTATTGAACCTCAGATTATAAATTTGTTGAAGCGTACCAAATTTTATTTCAACTGAATACAATATTATCAAGAAACAAACACAATTTTGGTCAACATTAATTTTGCGACCCCATAACTATAGCTTCATATTTATGACATACAAAAACCTGTTAATTTTCAACAAAGAAATTCAATAAAAAACCTTCAAAACCATGTAAAACAAGGTGAAGTAGCATGACTGGCTGCTTTAGTAAATTTACTTTTAACCCTTTATAGGGCACTCACTAAAAAACTTATTGGAAAAATATAGGCGAGTTAATGGGATAATTAGAAGGATACAACTTATAACAAGGATATCACTTTTATGATTTAAATAAATAAATAAATAAATAAATACATAAATAAATACATGTAATAAATGTCTATGATGATGTAATGGTCCTCATGCTGGATTGCTCATTGTTTGGTTTGTATTATGATTTTAGGATCATGATTTCGGTACGGTTCGATATAAAACGTGTTAACACTGTCAAATTAAAAAAGAGAAACATATTTACAAGCACAATCACAAATCAATGCAACACACAAAGATACTCAACCCAGGCTCATTCTGATTGCGTACCCCTACATACATTTCTGGAGAGCCACAAATACGTCCCAGGAGCCGATGTGTATGCTTTTTGAGATCTCAAATTTCTCTCGCAAGTGCCATTGCTCTTCTCACATAAATCCACCAGAGGTCGCTGTCAACTGACTGACCGACTGACCCACCCTCCTCCTTAGCTAAACCTAACCGATAGAATTTTAAAAAGCAATCCAAAATGAGAAAAGCCCTTGCGGCAGCCTGATTTACCACATTTTAAGATTTTAACACATTCTCACCCTGATATTCACTTGTTTATTTTATTGTTTGCCTTTTGTTTTTGTCTTATTTGCTTTCTGGAACTGTTCTTTGTAGGACTTGAACCCTGTTGTCTCCACTTGAACTCCACTCGTCTCAAGTTCACTGACATACGCAGCGAGCCACTGGACAAACTGGTAACAGCGGAAAAGCCGACCACACGGAGGTAAGCGGTCAGCTGGAAAGTGCGAAAAGGAACAGGATAATAATGATATGAATAAATGCAATACACATCATTTTCCTGTTAAACATCCCTAACTTTAGTGCTCTCTGCATTTTTACCAACCGGACCTGAGCACGCTTACATCATCGATGATGCGACTGTTCAGTTTAACAGGAAGAGAAGCACTCTCGCTCATCACAGTGAAGATTGCTTTAGTTATATCATTTAGTTTTTTTTGTTGTTGTTGTTTGAGATGCAGTGACACGCAGTCAAACACTTTGCTGAACAGATCCACCACTTTTGACACTCATAAATTATCATAAAAGTCTTTGTTCTGCACGTATTATGAGGTTTGCTGAAGGTGCAGCTGATGTGCAGTGAGGAGTTTGCATCTTTAATGAACTAAACAGTTTGCGTTCATTGAACAGTAAGAATGATTAATAAATGCACATGAAACAGTCCCCTAAAACAGTATATGCCAAAGCCCAAATGAACTGCACCGGAGCCCGATTCAGAGCATTTACACTTCTCAAACGAATTGGGAAACGCGCCTGGCACAGTTCGGATAGCCTAGTGTGAACGCACCCTCACACACACATTTCATGTCTTTTGCAGGTACACATCTATTTTCCGCTCTTATGTGCCAATCCTCCAGCCTGATCTCACAAGGAAACGTAACTATTTTATGTTTTGTCAGTTTAATGGACAAGTCAAGTTCAGTCATACAAAAATGTATGATTTTTAAAAGGAGGCGTGGCCCCCAATCCCACCCCTAAACCCAACCATCATTGGGGAAAGGCAAATCAAACTAAATTGTATGAATGAGATTGTACGAATTCATACTGATTAGCCACTAAATCAATAAGTTATGAACTGCCATGAGATAGCGTTGGATCCTCCAACGTGAATCAACTTCCTGATAAAAGAATTGTTATGTGTACCCATCTAAGTGTGTTCCTTTCTTTTTTTCAAATCATTCAAATTTGGTGTCTATTAAATGTAAATCTGAGACTACTGTAGGGAAAACAGCTAAAACTGTTAAGTTAGCACTTTTAAACATCCGATCACTTAACAATAAGTCACTTTTAGTCAATGATTTTATCAGCACAAATTGCCTAGATTTTAATTAATTAATTGGTCCCACTTTATATTGTCGCTTATACCTGTGAACTTACATGGTAATTAGATGTGTAAGTAGTATGTAACTACAGTGTATGTACACACTGGTACAGAGTATTTACTTGTGTATACTGGTGTAACTACACTCATGTAACAACCAACTGAATAGTATGTGTAAGTACAAATGTGTAACAGGACATTGGTAACAACACTAGGAAAGTACACATCTGTAACAAGAAATATGTAAGTGCATTGTGTAACAACAATATGTACTTGCAGATGTTTTCCCACTTCCACGCCTGTTTGCAGATCATGTACTTGTGAACACTGTATGGCAGAATTAATGCTGCATTAGAAGGTTTCACCTTGTGATACAAGTGTACTTGCATGGTAAATCCACAGGATCCACTCAATATAAAGTGTAAAATGGTCACAAATTACTGTTCATTCATTCATTTTCTTTTCGGCTTAGATGGGTTGCAGCTGGAAGGGCATTCACTGTGTAAAACATATGCTGGATAAGTTGGCGGTTCGTTCCGCTGTGGCGACCCCAGATTAATAAAGGGACTAGGCCGAAACGAAAATGAATTTTATTTTAAACTTTATATTGTGGACTGTTCCTGTGGAGTTACCATGTAACTACACTGTTATTAAAGTGTTGCATAGAAGATATTTCTACAAGTTACACAGTAATTTGTGACCATTTTACACTTTATATTAAGTGGACAGTTCCTGTGGAGTTACCATGCAAGTACACGTGTATCACAAGGTGAAACCTTCTAATGCAGCATTAGTTCTGCCATACAGTGTTCACAAGTGCATGATCTGCAAACAGGTGTGAAAGTGGGAAAACATCTGCAAGTACATATTGTTGTTACACAATGCACTTACATAATTCTTGTTACAGATGTGTACTTTCCTACTGTTGTTACCAATGTCCTGTTACACATTTGTACTTACACATACTATTCAGTGGGTTGTTACATGAGTGTAGTTACACAAGTAATACAAAAGTAAATACTATGTAAACGTGTGTACATACACTGTAGTTACATACTACTTACACATCTAATTACCATGTAAGTTCACAGGTATAAGCGACAACATAAAGTGGGACCAATTAATTAAAGGTAAAATCTTAGAAGAGATCGTACAAATTATGAAAACATCAACCTGCAGTCTTGACACGTTCCCCACATCATTCTTCAAAACGGTGTTTAACTGTTTAGAAATGGATCTCCTAAAAGTGGTAAATGCTTCACTTCTCTCAGGGATTTTTTCAAACTCACTTAAAACTGCAGTTGTTAAACCCCTCTTGAAAAAGAGCAATCTGGATAACACACTATTGAGCAGTTACAGGCCAATCTCAAATCTCCCTTTCACTGGAAAAATCATTGAAAAAGTTGTTTTCAACCAGGTTAACACATTCTTAAACTCCAAGGGATGTTTAGACAATTTTCAATCTGGTTTCAGAGCACATCACAGTACAGAGAGCGCTCTTATAAAGATAATCAACGATATCCGCCTAAATACAGATTTAGGTACACTAACAGTGCTGGTATTGCTCGATCTCAGTGCTGCATTTGACACTGTCGATCACAGCATACTTCTGGATAGGTTGGAAAATTGGGTTGGACTGTCTGGGACGGTCCTCAAATGGTTCAGATCTTATCTTGAAGGGAGAGGTTACTATGTCAGTATAGGTGACCATAGGTCAAGGTGGACACCCATGACATGTGGAGTCCCACAAGGCTCGATTCTGGCACCTCTCCTTTTCAACTTTTATATGCTCCCTCTGAGCCAAATAATGAGAAAGAACCAAATCTCCTACCACAGCTATGCTGATGACACTCAGATCTACTTAGCCTTACTGCCTAATGACTACAGTACTATTGACACCCTCTGCCAATGCATTGATGAAATGAACAGTTGGATGTGCCAAAACTTTCTTCAGTTAAACAAAGAGAAAACTGAAGTCATTGCGTTTGGGAACAGAGATGAGGTTCTCAAGGTGAATGCGTACCTTGGCTCTAAAGGTCAAACAACAAAAAATAAGGTTCAGAATCTTGGTGTGACTCTGGAGTCAGATCTGAGTTTTAATAGTCATGTGAAAGGAGTTAGTAAATCAGCATACTACCATCTCAAAAACATTGCAAGAATCAGATGCTTTGTTTCCAGTGAAAACTTAGAGAAACTTGTTCATGTTTTTATCAGCAGCAGGGTGGATTACTGTAACGGCCTCCTCATGGGCCTTCCCAAAAAGACAGTCAGACAGTTGCAGCTCATCCAGGACGCTGCGGCCAGGATTCTGACCAGAAGCAGAAAATCAGAGCACATTACACCTGTCCTCAGGTCTTTACACTGGCTCCCAGTTACATTCAGAATAGATTTTAAAGTATTATTACTTGTCTATAAATCACTAAATGGCCTAGGACCTCAATACATTACAGATATGCTCACTGAATACAAACCTAACAGATCACTCAGATCTCTAGGATCATATAAACTAGAAATTCCAAGAGTTCAGCCAAAGCAGGGTGAATCGGCTTTCAGCTACTACGCCCCTCGCTGCTGGAATCAACTCCCAGAAATGATAAGATGTGCTCCAACATTAGGCACATTTAAATCCAGACTGAAAACACATCTGTTTAGCTGTGCCTTTACTGAATGAGCACTGTGCTACGTCCGACAAATCGCACTATTATGTTTTTCTCTTCTTTTTCATTCTTTTACAACCTGTTTTAACATATTTTTATCTGTTTTTATCTGTTTTTATTATCTGTTTTTACAATTTTTTTCTTACACTTGTCTTTTTTATTCTTGTTTATGTAAAGCACTTTGAATTGCCACTGTGTATGAAATGTGCTTTATAAATAAACTTGCCTTGCCTTGCCTTTCTTTCTTTCTTTCTTTCTTTCTTTCTTTCTTTCTTTCTTTCTTTCTTTCTTTCTTTCTTTCTTTCTTTCTTTCTTTCTTTCTTTCTTTCTTTCTTTCTTTCTTTCTTTCTTTCTGTCAATCTTCGTTCAGCCTATCTCTGGGTGTAGCAGGAGCACTTTTAGCTTGGCAGCAATTATTTCATTGGATTAGACCATCTGAGCATCTCGCTCAAAAATGACCAAAGTATGACTAGTGCTATTCCGTGTCCATGCTCACCGTCTATACCCTCAGTCACTATTCCCTATATTAGTACAATAAGGCTACGTTCACACTGCAAGGCATAGTGCGCAAATCAGATTTTTTCTCAGATCTATTTTTCATAGCTGTTCACACTGCTGTTATAAATGTGGCCAATATCAGATTTGCAGTGTGAACAAATCATGGTCCTAAACTGACCAGCATGTGTAAAAGTATAGTTACGAACAGCACAAAATGTCTAATTATGCATATGTGTGTACTGTATGAAGCACGTTGTCAGGTTATGCTTAATATGATTATTGCCCTTTTCTCAGACAACCGTGGTGTATTTCATGAACTGTAAAGGGTGGTTCTGCTACTACTAATGTGTATTTAAACCTAAAGTAAGTCCCCTGTGCTTGAAAACACTGATCATTTGTGATTTATGACAACTAGGGTGCGCGTCTTTCTGATCACCGGTGTAATGAACTCCTCAAGGGTTAATGAGCAGCCGCAGACTGAACTGTAAAGGCGGAGTTGGTTTATCTCTGTTTGCAGAGTTATTTCATTTTACTTCGTTATAAACAACAGGCACATACAGAATGGGCTGCTTGAGCTCCTGCCCTTTATTCTCTCTGAGAGAAAATTCGTTCTTAAAATGAAAGTGCCCCCTCCTTTGCGTACGGATCTCCTATCCGCAACACCCCCTAACACTCTTTAGCTTTTGCGATCAACCCCAATCGTTGAAATGACCAACCAACTTTCTGTGGTAAAGTAATCACCCTGTGTGCTATTCTGCTGTGCTGCTGAGGAGGTTTGCTGCACAGAATGATGATGCATGTCACTCAAAGTATATGTAAAAGTCACATAAAATCCAACACACTGCAGAACAACACATTGCAAAACATCAGATCTGTGTCTGATTTAAGACTACATATGAAAGTGGCACAAATCTCAAGTGAAAAGATCAGATTCCATGCGGTTTGGGTTGTTCACACTGTCAAGACCTGAGTCACATGTGGGCGATGAAATCCGATTCAAGCCACATTTGCCTGCAGTGTGAACGTAGCCCAATGTAGTCCAATTGAAGGACTGAATGAAATTTCGAGCACTCAATACACAGGGAAGTATACCGTTTTGTTTGTGCTTTGCTGGTTTATAAATCATTCAGATGAATTAAAATTTCAATTTCTTTGGTCAAACCCTGTGATAGATAGTTTAGCGAGCAGTATATTAGTAATGAAACAAAGTATTTTGATTTCTGTCATCTGTTGGTTCATTTTGTAATACATTTTCAGAGTCTATTTTTATTTTCACTGCAGTTATTTTATGTCTAATTCTATAAATTCATGTCAAACACTACTTTGAGACATTGTTCACAGCTCAAGAATAAAAAATGAAGTAAAAATTTTTTGTGCTAATATAAGAGCAGTTAAAACGTCAGGAACACTAAAGTAAGGAGCGGGTTGTGAACACGACATGAGAGCTAGTTAGACATTGAGCATGGACATACATTGAAACATGCACAGATCCAGTTAAGATAGTAATTAAAGATAGTAATTAATTTCTGCAATTTTTAAAATCACAAATTACATATACATATTGAACCATGGAGGTAATACCAAATAGTTCAATATTATACTAAACATTGAAGCATACTAAAAGTTACCATATATGGTTCTTTGCATAATTAACTTAATCTATTTTCAAACCTGTCTCTTTATCTCTGCACAATTGGCATTAGATTTCCAAACTTAATCCACAACACATGCATTAACCAACAATACAAACGTTTAAGAGACATCCTCATTTCATTTGAACAAAACTGTCATCACAGGCATATATTTTTCATGAGTCGGGGTTCTGAAAAAAATGGTGCAGAGGAAACCGGCTGCTCAAACTCTTCCTCCTCCTCCTCCTCCTCACTCTGCACCTAAGATGAGTATATCTGATCTAGAGAGAGTAATACACTCCTCTCCCACTGTGCCGCCCACTCTTCCTCTCACACAAGAGATGCTACATTTTAATAACTGGGAAACGGAGAGAAGGAGAGAGCGAGCGGGAGGAGGCCTGGAGCGTTGGCGGCGAACTGCATTTTCATGAGAGACCTGCTTTTAGAGGAGCTCTGCAGAGAATATTTATGAAAATGTCTGCCTCAAAATGCGACAAGAGACTTAAACGCTACTCTGAGATGATGAGGATGAAGGACGGGGAATGACACAAGGCGAGTAAAAACAGAGAAACCCACTTACTGAGCTGCGCAGTGAACTAGGTCACCGCTCTGTTAAATATGCAAGAATAACTGCAAGGAACACACATACACACACATTCTGAAACATCATTCATTCAGCGAGTGCAAAATCTGATTTATATAAATAGCATTGAACCTTCCTGCCCCTGCAATACAGCACATATGCCACGATGCCTGACCTGAAGGAACGACTTCAAATACAAAGCACAGCAAACGAAGTGAAAAATGCCATTGCTTATATGTTGCTCTTTAACAGTTGCACTTTCGATGCAGTTAGGCTTGAGTAATCTCAGGTGTTTCTCCGTAAATCTGTTAAAGCTCTCCTATTATAAATTTTAACAAGTTGTATTATAAGTCTCAGGTGTCCCCATAATGTCTGTAGATTTTCAACTCAATTCAAATCAAATCATTGATTCATTTGCTCTGCCATGCTGTAAAAGCTCCTTTATGTAAGAAATAAGGCGTGCGTCTCTTTTAATGTAAATAAACAGTGGGGTCTCTTTCCTGAAGAGGGTGGAGCATTTACAGCTTCTGCTTCGGTAACTCTGGCAAAAATAAACAAAACATCTTACTTGAGTGCACAAAAGCATGTACATACAAAGCCAACTGTCATGGGTGTTTACACCAGAAGCTGCTTGCGCGAATAAATTGTGGAACAGTTTTTAGTCAACTCAGGCTCATTCTGAAAACGTACCCATACACATTTCTGGAGACCACCATGCATGTCCCAGGTGCTACGTTTTTTGCAGTTTTTGTGTATTCGCCAGAGGTTGCTGTGTATGGTTTTTGAGATCTCAGATTTCTTTTGCAAGTAAAATTTGAGTCAATTCCTCTCTGCGTCTCAAGTCCACCGATGTACATAGCTAGCTACTGGACAAACTGGTAACAGTGGGGAAGCCGTCCACACGGAGGTAAGCGGTCAGCTGGTAAGCGTGAAAAGGAACGGTGTCATACCAACCCGTAGCATTCATTTTAAAAATAAAATGCAGCCATACATACTTCTGGCTACATAATTCGCAATCTCCAGAAACGTATACAGTATAGAGCTACATTTTCAAAATGAGCTTATGTTGTTTTGAGTTTACTCGCTTCATTCACGCGTCAAATTCACTCAATTTGTGGATAAAACCCACTTCACATTAGATGCTGATTTGCGTCACGGGCAGTGCATCTGTCTGCCCGGTGACTCTAGTTTTGTTGCTAAATGGCTAACATGGCTTTTATTTGAAACAGTAGCTGTACTTTATGTGCTTTAGTTTGCGTGATTCGATCGCGTTAAGCCATTCCATTTGTGCAAATAGCTCCGCAGGATGTCTATTGGCATCTTTGCATTAACTTAACATGTAAATCACTCACACTTGGCGCTTCATCAACGTCTGGTGTGAATGCACCATCAGACCCCAAATTAGGGTTGGAAATCTCTAGGGACCTCACAATACAATTCAACTAACCATTCACAGGCAGTTTGATTGACAGGTGATCCAACCAATCATGACGCCATTATTTTATGCCCCCGTCACTGTCAGACATTTTCTCAGAAAAGCAAACAGTCTAACTAGGGCTAGGAGAGAAACATCGGTGATTAGAATGAAAAAGAGTTAATGTGCTCGTATCGGACTTACAATGCGGACAACGAAATGCTGAGCAATATACAATTTCTTTGTTTCCTGAAACCTAGAGAAGTGTATGAAATGGATATGTTTATGTGGACGTTAGCCTCACCATCAGGTGTCAATCAATGGTACTGTATCTTGCTGACTGGATGACTCGAAATGCCAGAAACCCGAAATTGAAACTTTTTTAAAGAGACTATAGACTTATGAAACTAGTTTATAGAGATGTGACTTATTAGGTAACAATAACCAGTGAACTACCTAAGGACTCCTTATAACGCGATAGCTGTATTATTGTCTTGTTCGAGATACCACCGTGTGTGTGTTTTTGCAGATTATGTGTTAAGAAATCAATGTGATTTATTTCATTCAAAGGATCCAAACTGTCCATCACTAGACTTGTAGGCTATAGCTCCAGTCATTATTTTGTTTTCATTTCAAGTTATGTTCATATGCTGATTATTTCCCTCATATGCATGTTGCAGACCTTTACAGTATGTCTGCTTCTTTCTAAAATCAGCATATCATTTTTTTCCAGAAATTATTTACTACTTCCCTGGAAAATCGATCCCTTTGTCCCATAAAATGTATTTGTATCTATTGCCAAAAATATACCTTTGCAACATAAGACAAATAATAGACAAATATTAGTCTTCCAACTAACATCCTCTTGTGTACATAATGACCAATGTAATTCTTAAGCCCACCTTGTTTAACTTTATTAAAACTCACATTGAATATTAAAAAACAGTCAGACATTGACTGTGTAAGAGGCCATTTGCTAAATTGTGTCTTTTGCACAATTAGATTTAAAATGCAGATAATTGGCAAGCAGACTGCTTTAACTGAAAAAAATATATATATAAAATCAAACTTGAAACTGTACCTTTACAGTACAAAGCACACATTTGTCCCATGTCCATCTGTACCACACATACATGCCAACATTTCGTCACCTTAGAATTATAAGGTTCTATCTGACATTTTTATCATTCTTATTAAATGACAACTTATGTACATTATGGGATGTTTTTTTATAATCAATATAAAGTAATAAAAAAAGTTGTTTACATTTTAAGACTTTTTATTTAAAAAAACAAATGTCACACACTTACTGCTTGCTATGGAATGCAAAAACTTTGAAGCTCAACATCTCAAAATCATTCAGAATACAGATAGAACCTTATGATTCCAAGGTGCCGATTTGCTAGTAACTGTACTATGGACCAGGTTTCAGGCAGCCACTGCGATCAGATACTATACCAAAGTTAGTGTTACAGACTGTACCAAAAAGCTGAGGGCAAAATTACGACAGTTTTCCGGGAGAAATAAGAGGGTGGCAGGAGATGGGTCTGAAATATGGGAGACTCTCTGGAAAAACAGGAGTGTTGGCAGGTATGGTACCACACCAAGATGTAAACATTTTAACTTTTCAGAATGTGCGAGTTCACCGCAGATCATGTGACAATACAATCAGCTTCACATTATCATAACAACACTGCAAACTCAGTAAAGATTGTGGAACAGCTTATCGTAGAGGTGGAGGGATAAACAGAGCTGTAGAATTTGTAGAAAGCAGAAACAACATTGTGATTATCACAATATATATTAGCTAATACTGATTATTTTAATTATATGGAGTTAACTTGTTAATAAAAGTTCAGCGGCGGAACCACGCCTCACTTTGTCTCCAACCAATCACCTACTACCTTAAACTTATTTAAGGAAGACCATCCCTCTAGCACCGTTCTTCTCTTTCTTTTGAACCCACCCTCCCTCCCCCTATTTCCTCGTATCCCTTTCACAATCCTATAACCCTCTTCACTCCTACATGTAGGTTGAATCGGGGGGTCCAACCACTCTGCCAAAATACTACAGAGACAGTACCCCCACTCTGAGTCTCCGGGCATAGTAGGACGCCCGATCAACCTACCCACCTATTCACCAGTCATCTTCTTACTCCCCTTCCCCTTCATCACACTGTTCTCTTACTATCCCCTTCATCCCTACATCCCTACAGTAACTCTTACTCCCCTTCCCCTTCATCCCGCTGCTCTCTTACTATCCCCTTCATCCCTACATCCCTACAGTAAAGTCTAGCTTAAAGTGTGCCGTGGTCCATGATGGTGAAATAAATATTATAATTATCTTACATTTACCCAGATATGTTTTGCACCTTTAGACATCTTTGTTTCGAGTCTAGCTACTTATTGCACTTTCTATTGAAGTTAATTGAAAGGACAGATGATAGTTGCTCAGCAACGGCAGACGCCACATGTGGAGTACAAACTCCTTAATGCTTTGGAACCAAGGAGAAAGCAGCATGTCATGTTTTTAGACACGGTGTGCGAACAAATACATGATCAATATGTTTGAGTTGGTTAAGAAACTTACACAGTGATCCCTCATTAATCGCAGGACTTACGTTCTAAAAATAGCCCGCAATCGGTGAAATCCATGTAGTAGTCTGCTTTATTTTTTACAGTTATTATAGATGTTTTATGGCTGTAAAACCCCTCACTACACACTTTATACTGCAAAACTGTGAGACCGTGACAAATGAACCATGTTATGGCGAGGGACCACAGTATACAGAATAACTCTCTTTTGAGTGAATTTGTGGTTTGAGATTTTGTAGACTTTGGTATCACATTGTCTCCTTGAGGGTAACACTTTAGCATAAGGGGTGTTCATAAGACTGTCATGAAACCTTTAAAATCATGACACAAGATTGTATGCATTTGTATGACAACTGTCTTTAAGTGCCATTAGATCAGTTATGTCAATTTAAATGAAATGTGACATTATTTGAGATAATCGTTGTCAATAAAACTTGACATTACCAAGAGAACAAAACATGTCTTAAACCTGTCAAAAACCTGAGGCCATTGTAGTTGTTTAATGTTTTTTAAAAAAATCATTCCTATTCATTAATATGCTCAACTGCAGCAGTAGAAATGGCATTTCTCATCAAAATGTCATTTTTAAAATAATTATTAATTAATTTTGTAATAATTATTAAATATTTTTGAAATAATTATTAATAATTATTGATGCTTTTATATTTGAGAAAGTATTGACAGTTTTATTGAGAAATACTACTAAAAAAAGTGGAAAACAATCATGACACAATTATAATTGTTACAATTATAATAATATACAATCATGTTTATGACAGATTTATGACAAGTTTTGCTTTCTTAATAATGACAAACACAACACAGAATAAGATGCTTAAACTATCTATCTATCTATCTATCTATCTATCTATCTATCTATCTATCTATCTATCTATCTATCTATCTATCTATCTATCTATCTATCTATCTATCTATCTATCTATCTATCTATCTATCTGTCTGTCTGTCTGTCTGTCTGTCTGTCTGTCTGTCTGTCTGTCTGTCTGTCTGTCTGTCTGTCCAGTTCATTCCATTGGATGTCGACTGGGTAAAAGCAGATCGGAATGGAAATTTGCAAATGATTGCAGAAAAGGGGATGTATGTCTTTAAACTGGGAGATATTAAGCATGCATGGATGAATCTTTCGCAGTAAGATACATTACATTTAACTAGAATTTCATTTTCATTTTATGCCGATTTTAAATCAGGAGTAACAAAAGAGACAACAAAAAGTTGTTTTGTGTGATCTTTTCTTTCCTATGGCAAATTGATTAAAAAGCTACACTGCACATTCCACAAATTAACTCTCGCAACAAATAATATTCAGTCATTTAATTACAGCACATTTCTGGAGGGTTCATTTGGACCTCTGATATGAGAAGTACATTGCTCTGCTTTGTCTTTTCACCTTCCTGGAATAACAGGATGTAATTATCAATATCAAGTAGGCAGCAGTCTGTAGATGAACAGGCTTTAAAACTGAGATGCATGGTTACTAGGCAACCAAAATGTGAGATTCCTATATCATTAACAGCCAAGAGAAAGTTCTGGGGGATGAAAAAAGAATGGACAGTGACAGTGAGATGAATACAGATCTGGATGAACAAACAAAATGGAGCATTGAAACAAGCATGGAAAATATCAGCCAGATCTGCAGCATTTACTGAACCACAATATTAGGTCAGCAAAGTATACATTGAAGTACCTACATGCAGAATTGCTGACATAGTAAATATTATACAACTACAGAGATATTAAATTAATGTTAAAAGTGTAAATTAATATTGATATCATACTGTATCTCATATGAGGACTTACATATAAAATATTTTACTCCATTAACATTTAATATGATCTCCTATTTAATTGTAAGACCAGTCAGTCTTGTTTTACTATGATATATTATACATGCATTATAAAAGCAACCTCATTTTTCTCCTACAGTCCAGTATTTTGTTTTGTCTCTGGAATAAAAGCTGCATGATTTTTTTTTTTAATTCAGCTCCATCAATGTGAAAATTAGAAGCAAAAATTAAACCACAAACAAAAAGACTGACCCCCTTCATGATTACAAATAGCAGCTCAGCTATTTATTTCTGGTTAATGATGTCACAGAGTTTTTGGACAGAAAGTTTTCCAGTTTTTTGAAACGGTTGTGTCAATGGTGCTTTTTTGGAGAAAAGAAAGTATGGGATGTCATTTTCTGAGTAAACAGTGCATTTTTTTTTATTTACCGGTAAATCCTTTCTGGTAAATTTACAGCAATTTACTGGTATTACTATGAGAAAGGAGCTTTCATTTTGAAACATTGTTACTGTTATTCGCAGACGATGTTGTTCTGATGGCTTCGTCGAACATGAACCTTCAGCATGCACTGGGGCGGTTTGCTGCCGAGTGTGATGCGGCTGGGATGAGAATCAGCACCTCCAAGTCCGAGGCCATGGTGCTCCACCGGAAAAAAGGTGGTTTGCCATCTCCAGGTTGGAGCAAAGTCCTTACCCCAGGTGGAGGAGTATCTTGGGGTTTTGTTCACGAGTGAGGGAAGAATGGAACATGAGATTCACAGGTGGAATGGTGCAGCAGCAACAGTAATGTGGTCGATGTACTGGTCCGTTTTGGTAAAGAAGGAGCTGAGCCAAAAGGCAAAGCTCTCGATTTACCGGTCAATCTACATTTCTACTCTCACCTATGGTCATGAGCTTTGGGTCATGACGAAAGGACAAGATTTCGGATACAAGCGCCAATAATAAGTTTACTTTGCAGGGTGGCAGGGCGCACCCTTATGAATAGGGTGAGGAGCTCTGTCACCTGGGAGAGAAGTCAGCTGAAGTGTCTCGGGCATCTGTTTCGGATGCCTCCTGGACGCCTACCTAGGGAGGTGTTCCAGGCATGTCCCACCAGGAAGAGGTCTGGGGTTCTCTCCTTAGACTGCTGCGCCCGCGATCCAGCCCCGGAAAAGCGGTAGAAAATGAATGAATGAATGAATGAATGAATATTGATACTATATTATTGATATTTACTATATCATTGTATTTGCTGCATCATAGTACTCACATTGAAGAAATACTGCACATTTTTACAGTGACTTTTCATTGTGGCCAGCCTAAGGCACACCTGTGCAATAATCATGCTGTCTAATCTTGAGAAATACTCATTAACATACATTTAGACAAATATGTAAACACTGTTTGAGAGACATATAGACCTTTTGGTTATTTTACTTTTTTTTTCATATGCCCCTTTTACATATGTGTTTTTTTCAGTAATTAGATTATTATCAATTAAATTAAATTATATATAATTAGACTGTAAGAATTAGACTGTAGTCAGATGAATGAAATTATATTTTCGTTAATTTGATTGTATTCAAACTAATTAAATTATATATTTAATATATTTTACATATTAATATATCAAATTTGACTTTTTGCTTAAGCCAATTAATTTCATTGATAAAAAATCTATTTGCAGCATATTATAAAATTATAGAATATATATGATTTATAATAATCTAATTATCAAAATTCAAACATATAGCAGCCATCAATCAATCAATCAATGACAGATGCAGAGTTATAAACTCTCTCTATGAGAACAAAAACAAAAGTGTTGCATTTAATATTATTATTATTATTATTTTGATTGTATTCATTCTCCTTAATCTGAACAGGCCTTAAGATATCCTATATTTATATCATATTTTGAATTCCTGCACTGTGATTTATTTTCAG
The DNA here is from genome assembly GCA_903798195.1 of Danio kyathit. NCBI lineage: Eukaryota > Metazoa > Chordata > Actinopteri > Cypriniformes > Danionidae > Danio > Danio kyathit. Next base: position 58,287,345 of record LR812521.1, on the reverse strand, counting down.
CTGGTTTGCGATTGTAAGATAGTAAAATCTTTCTGTATAGCCAGCACAGATCAGTCCTCAGCTGTACGACTGAACTCTTTTCCCCTTTCAGTAACTGTATAATGTTTTGAAGCAGCCACACTGAAGGCAGCTGTAACTTTCTGCCACTCAGCAATCTATCTTTTATTAGAAACTCCTGCACAGACCAGCAGAAGGAACACTTTTATAAAGCCTTTACATCTTTACATCTGTGACCAGGTAATACCTCAACTCTGCAGTATGTGAAGTTTCTTTTTTTTTGCTCTTTCATTGGCTCCTCCATTGCCTCTATAACTGCTTATTGAGAACCAGGGCCATGTTTTATGCATATAAGAATGTGAATAATATACTGTAAAAAGACATTTTTGAAAAACCATTGTCACTTCTGCCAAGGTTTTGCTTATATCTCTGCAATACCATTACATGATGCAGCAAAATCAGAAAATATTTCCTTTGCATGTTTTAAATGTTTTGTGTTTACAGTAATGAGGCGAGCACGAGTAATTATATAAATGATCCAACTAACATTACTTAAAAAGCAGACAACTATGGAGCTAATAATATGCCAAAATAATCTGAATTTGAACTGTGTTCATTTGAATTATTGACAATAGTAACTTAATCAATCTGCATTTTTATATGCCATAAAAAAATTGTTTTAAATTTGAATTTCTTAATTTTTTGAATTTGAATTTCTTGATTTGAATTAGACATATTTTCAAACTTCAGATTTTGTGTGTTCTGAATTCCTAGACTGCAGATATCCAGTTTGTAAAAAACAGTTTAAAATTTTCAAGATGAAGAAAATCAGAACATCGAATTCAATATCCACAAATTCTAAACCAGAAATTCAGATTCAGCAGAAAGTAGGTCAGGGGTGATCAACAGGGATGAACACAATCATAATTCACACCCTGTAATTCGTCCATAACCATCTAAGTTTGACTTTTTGGTGATCGTCTACTCTTCTCTGTTGATCACCTCTAACCTACTTTCTGCTGAATCTGAATTTCAAATTAAAAAATTCAAATTCAAAACAATTTTTAACAGCACGTAAAAATTCAGATTTATCAAATTATAATTGTCAATAATTCAAATTTAAGTTTATTTATAAACTAATTTCGAGAGGATCACCTCGCACCATCCAAAACATACAACATGAGCTAATTGACTAATACAAATTGGCACAATAGACATGCTCCTAGTAAGTAGTTATCTCTAAAGAGCAATCTGTTCATTAGCTACTACAGCATGGGAGTTCTCGAGATCTACATAAGCTCAAACTCCCCTCTCACCTTGCAAACGGGAGGGAGCCCCAGGCTCGAGGATCTTATGAGCTCAGGGCTCTCTCCTGGGACAGCATGCCAAACAAGCTTTATAATCAATCATCAGCTAAGTGTGAACTTTTGAAGTTACTTTTATTGACATTAGTAGTTTGAACTAATGTATTGTATAAGCAATAATATATAGAGAAATAAGTAAAATAATGGAGAATCTACTGGCAGTTTAATACAAGGTTTTTGTATTAGAATATACAACACTGACCCAGAAAATATATCACTTTAAACTATTAAAAATGTTCATAAAAGTCACTTTTATACTGTATACTTGAATATATGTTAGTTGTCTTCAGTGCTTAATTTGTGAATTGCGAGGTCCTGGAACAGATCGGAGTAACGGATCCGTCATGTTACCCAAAGATGGAGAGGTGTCGCGAGGGGGTGGGGGGCATTGGATGGCAGAAGGGTGTCGCGAACGAAAGACGAAAGTGAAGAGCGGGGGGTTGTCACGAACGAAAGTGAAAGTGAACAGCGGACGGGGGAGGACTGCGGTTGAGGAGGGGGAACGGTAAAATCAGGTGCCAGGTGGATCAGATTTCAGAGGTGCCGGATCTGGATCTGGCGTGTTCCGGCACAAATTAAGCCCTGGTTGTCTTTACTTTATTTCTCTCCTTGGCCAGTCACATACTTTTACATTATTAGTATAAATAAATAAAAAATTACTGTATAAAATAAATGTAAACTAAATAGATTGTTGTATGTTTTGTGATACTGTGTAATAAATTTGAACGTGCGTTGTTTTTCTTATTATTTACCACGTATACGTAGAGAAATTTACTGAAGTCTTGGAAAAGTCATGGAATTTAAGTAGTAAAAATGTATATGAACCCTGAATGATGCAATTCAAAAGTATAAATAAATGGGAAAAATAAAAACATCACACAAAATAGGTAAAGCTGCTAATTTATGGATATTTTTTACAGTGTAGGATCATTTTGTCCTCAAGTTTGCGGTGTCTATCATTTTCAAAATTATATTAGGTTTAATAAAAAATATGCGTGCACCCAGCCCTAAAGGTGGCAGTCAATTTAACAGTTATCCACATCGTGTGCGTGGTGAGTGCTCTGAACGAGAAATGGATGAGTCAGTGTAATAACGAGCGCTGCTTAATGCAGGCATGGAAAGTCCTGCTGAGTCTTGAGCAGTAATGACATGATTCAACCAAACCAAACATCAAATCACACAAAAACTCCTGAGAAAACTCCTGCTCTGTCTCAAGAAGTGAGTGATCTAATTTCTGCAGCTCGTCTTTGCTAGAAGCTATGAATCACGTTCACAAAATTGATGTATAAAGTTGAATCTCAGCCATGAAACCATGAGAAGTGTTATCTCTGAATGATGAGGCACTGCATTCACACAAAATAACACACACTCAAAGGGACTTTGGATTAAAGCAATATTATGTTCAGCAATCAGTTTACAGTATGTATTGTATGGAAATTAAAACCATGATCTTGTTGTTAAAAGCATGCTCTACTCTTAACACTTTTTTGCATTTGAAGGTGGCACTGATCCATTATAATCTGGCAACCCAGGTGTCCAGATCAAATTGGATGTATTGTTGTAGCTGCCAATTTCAAACAATGAACATTTTTTTCACAAGGTATATGTTGCCTATCTAAAGCTCTTTTTGTGTTTTGAAACTGCATATAACGGTTAAAGAGCCCCTATTATGTGTTTTTGAAAATGACCTTCCATGATGCAGCGTGTAACACAGCTCTAAGTGAAGTGAAATATCCAGCTAAGGCCTAAAGCTGAAAGTGCACAGTGTTTAAAACTATTTAATTTCATTATTGAATAGTTTTCATCGGGTTCATTGGTCGTTTGTTAAAGTAAGGATCAGAAAAGTCTATTGATGTGTGGGACTTTGTCAGAACTGTACAGTACACAGTTCATAAATCAGTTTCTTCCTCTATTTCACAAGTGTAAGTAAGTGCGATTAAAATGAATGCCTCCTTGTTTTTTCTAGCTTGCAAATTATGTATTTAATTGTGTTTTGTTACTTGTAACCACTTGTAGTGCATCTGGTTAACTCTTTACATTCTCATATCGTGTCTAATGCCATGTTAGACTCGACGCGTGCCACTTTGTTTACGGATTTAACCCTCTACTGCACGCATTATGATAGATCTATGAAAAAATATATCTTTTTGACTGTTTTTTTTTTTTTTACTTTAGGTGTTGTAAAAAGCAATTTTGGAAAATTTTCTTTTTTTAAGGTACTTTATGATATGTTGCCATATGGCAACAACGTCCAACAGTAGATCTAACTTAGACATTTTCAATTTAGAACTTTCCTTATAGTTAATAATTTTGTTGTTTGAAATGATTTAATTGATGTTGCAGTATTCTAAGGTTTAACACAGAACTTATAAATGACACCTTATACATACTTTCCAACAACTCATATTCCAACAGCTTTTTTATTTGTTCCATTCTTTTTGCTGAATATTATTGAAAACAAACATAATATTGTATTATCATGTATACAACATACAGTAAATATAAATATTTTCGCCAGTTAATATTATAACACATAAATAACACGTTGAATATATCCAGATGCATCAGAATAATGTAGTTACTAAATAACAATGTTTATATATTATACTATATACTATACTACACCTGTCTTATCTGCCTCAGAGCTAACTTACTTGAACTGTCTGCATCACTGCTCTTATCAAATGTCCAATCTGCATCATTCTCATGGTCACTAAAACCCATCTCATCCTCACTTTCATCTGCAGGAAGAGCCAGTTCTGTCCTTTTCTTCATTCACTTACCATAGAACATGGTGGTGCTCGCTAATACACTGTTCTCTGTATTTATATCTATTCAAAAGTAGTACTGCCATTATAACTAGATTTTATCCATAATGCAAATGCCATTAACATACAACTAATCAACATGATATTACTAGCATTCATGTTGTTATTGTTACAACTTAAAAGATCACAGCTGACCTTGCTAGCTAGCTAACCCATTGCAATATTGCATTATCCACTATTGGACAGTGTTGCCATTTGGCAACACATACATTTGATCGATTTACAAAAAACTAATTTGATAAAAACTTTTTTTGAGTTGTGTATGTCATCATAACTTACTGGAGGTGATGTTTCAGATTTTTTTGTGGATCTGACATAATTTTAACCTTTGTTTTTATTGACGTTTACATTTGCATTCAGCAACTACTCACAATAAACGCCGGTCTGTCAGAAATTGCGCTACAGAAAAACGCATGTCATGCAACTTAACCAAACCACATCATTGACTACACTAAGGTCTTCTCTTACCAACAAAAAAAAAATTAAATGTTGGTCTTAAAAAAACAGTGGCAGGGAAATTAACATAAATATCATGTTGCCATATTGTAACACCGTGCGGTAGAGGGTTAAATGCGTTCGTGAGCTCGCGATCTACTGCTGTTTGTCGTTGCTATGGCCTCTGTCAGTTGTTCCTACACATGTGGTCAAGTTTCAAAATAGTTCAGCTTTTGCCACTATGTTGAATAATACTCAATATATGTCATTGTTATTATTTATGGTTAAGAATAGAGCAATATGCTGGTGTTAAACTGCACTCAGGGTTTCAGCAGGGTCTTAAAAACTCTTAAAAAGTCTAAAATTGAAAAATTGAAATTTAAGGCCTTAAAAAGTCTTAAATTCGCTGTTCTAGGTCTTAAATATTTTTTGCACAGGTCTTATTTTTTCAATGTCCATGTAACGCTACATCTAATGCTCATTTAAATTCTTTTTTGTTGTAGTTGCTTGGTTTTCGTGGTGTTGTAGTCCTTTACTTCACTAGGCCTAATGTAATTTGCAATATTACAACTACAAATGAGACCAGCATGCAATAGCCAATCAGCTTTCTGTTATAGGGCCCAGAGCGCGCGGCTTTGCTGTGTTTGCGGAGGTTCGCTTTTGGTGCACGCGACGGTTTCGGCTGGCAGCGTGAACAGATTTTGGGTGAACAGTTCGCATGGCGCCACATTTAATTTGACTTGAATATGAAACACTTTGAAGAGATTTTTGTCTGAAACAGGTACAACTGTACAGACATCTTAACGATCCATCCATGCGTGATCATCATAGAGATAACCAGATGACCAATAATTCTTGGCTAGAAATTGCAACAGCCGTGGAAGTTTGTTAAAACAAAAAAAAAAGATGTTATGGCAAAAGTGGAGACCCAGGTGGTTAATAGCTACAAACTAAAATGAAGTGACAAATTATGTCTTTGATAACTGGAAAAAAATATATGAACCTATCAGTTTACATGAAGCCCAAATTCTGGGATTTATTGGTGATAACGGTCAGGAATGTTGGACCATTATTGCCTTTTTAGCCTTTATAGGACAGAAACTAGCCAGACAATAATGTGTAAATTGTTGAGTGGGCAAAATAAAAATAAAAAACTTCAGTGTTTTTAGTTTTTATTTTTTTAAATCCAGCGTCGAGCCAACATAAACCAACGTCATATTGACGTAAAATACTGACATTTATTTATCAGGTATGGCAACCAAAATCCAGCATCTGATAGATGTCATAATGTCCACACAACATAAAGCTGTAACATTATTAGACATTGATATTTGGTTGATTTTAGGTTTGACATTGTCGTCGTGCTAAAGTTGGGTTCTGACATTAACCTGATTTTCATTTCCAAACAAAATGCAATATCCCCACAACGTTGGGGTAAAACATCAATCTGATGTAATGTTGACATTCTGTGCCTGCTGGGAAGATTGATCCTCATTCAGGTGGATCCTCAAAAAGCATTTCACCTTGAAAAGAAACACCACACATCTGCGTACATACAGTTATGTTGTCCACCATTGTTGTTTTGGTTCCCAAGCATTCATGCATCACCATAGATCACAGCTCACTAATAGGCGGAACGCAATCTGGGTCTGGATCCAGAATCTGTCCCATACGGATCCAGACCTGGGTTTAATTCCACACCTGATTGCTCCCACTATTTATTCACTCTTTCTTTACACGTTGTCCGCTTAGAACAGTTTTTCTTTCTGACCGACTGTTCCCACTAAATTAGGATAAGAGAAAGAGTATCTTTCGGGCCAAATGGTTGTCTTTGCTTAAAGGCCCCATGAAATCAAAACTAACCATATTGATATTGTTAGCTCACATTGCCAGTTTTGTGGTGAACAATTCATCTATGCATGTCATTAAGAAAAAAAAGTGCCCTTCTAATCTTCAAATAAAATCTGAAAATGCACTTCCTGTTTTTTTTTTTGTTTGTTTTTTTTCAATTAAATTGTCAGTTTAACCAGACTGCTCCAACTGTCAGGTTTGACAACAAACAGAAATGTTGAGCAGGAGTAGTTTGTTAGATTACCCTAATCCCAACTATCACAGTGTTTAATGTACAGCCATGAGTTGCGGAGGCTTTCATACTTGACGCGCTCACCATTGTACTTTAATTTGCAACCACAGGGGGCGACACAGAATAGGCTAAATGTCATGACCAAAACGAATGAAGAAGTCAGCAGGTGGAGTTGCATGGTAGAGTAACTAAACGAATGAATATAATAATATATCAAATAAATTGGTTGTGGATACATTTGGAGAAAACTCATAAAAAACATGGTGAAAATGTTCTCTGTTCCACCATCTTGCCAACAACATCTCATTAACTGTTTCTCAAAATGCGATCTTCAGCGATCTTGCGTCCTCGTGTACGTCATCATCAGCTCCCAAAGTTCAGTTCCAATAGAGTGGAGGAACTATGATGTCAATTTTTATGCAAAAACCCGGAAGCGAGTTAGCATTTTAGCACTTCCGGTTCCCTCGTCCCAAAGTCGATAGGTTTTTTGAAAGGGATTTCAGTTAAATCGCTTAAATAAGGTTCATGGCTAATACAAACTCAAAATGCTTTCACGTTTTATGCTACGACATAAAACACATCAGCTACAGCACACTCTTGATTTTTTAAATCGGTTATGCTTCTTTAAAAAGACGATTACTATCAAGTTGCTAATCGGGACTACAGCCGGTGTCAGAGACATTGTACGTCATCGAGCTGAACTGGTCTGGACATCTGGGCATCTGGATTTGTCTGTTATTTATGTATTTTCATGAATAATATTTTATTGTTTGTAATATTTTTCTAAGTGGTATATGTGTAGATAATGCCTTCACTTGTAAAGACTGTCAAGACAGATTCATTTGTCGATCATTTATTTTAATTAAACGATATTATGGGGATACCAGTGCAGCCTGTCTCTTTCCTGCTCTCAGTAATGCAAACGTGTGAATAAATGTGTAAAAATATACATACATGTTAACTGTCATTTGATCAAAGGATTTTTCGTCAGCGTTTTCTTCATTTGAACACATTTAACTCTGTCATAACGGCAATATTTACACTCCTTAAAATGTATAGCACATGTGACTGTATGGGCTGCTTTTCGCTGTACTACGTGACAAAAAAAGAATATTGAATGTTGTTCTGTGTCCATGACGGCAGGCATTTGATATACTTGTCCCTCACGCTTCATTTCTGTCATCTGTTACTAAGCGGGCTGTATGCACGTGAGCGATACACTTATTTAAACATGTCTTATGATAATACTATGTAGGCACATTTACACATAGAGTTTTAAAACTTTTACAATAACCATAAAGCAAAACAAAATGCATTTCCCACGTAAAAAAAAAAAACTATCCAAAAGGCACGTGGGTATATGTGTTTTTGTGTATTCATGTGTTTATAATATTTAGCGTGGATTATAATATGATAAACCGAGAACCGAGTAAATCTTTGTCATGGACCAAATTTCTAAAAAAAAATAAGCTTGAAGAGTTGTCTGTAGCAGGGTGGTGCTGACGTCACAGGCGCTGTAGTCCGTTTATAGCCTAATGTTAGCTTTTCAATTCTTGCGTTTGCATTTAAGATCCAAAGTGCTAAAAGTTATATTTTCGTGTTAGGATTATCCGGCTTGACAAAACGTGTAAGTGTAATGAACAGTGTTTGAACACAGAGCTTATAATTTGCAATCTTCGAAAAGCCTATGGGAAAATACTATGGGGATTTTATCGAGGGAACCAGTTTTATGCTAGCAGCCGATTTGCCTACAAGGTGATGTCATATTTCCTCCACTCTATACTCAAGACCGCAAGAAAGGTCCTTAATAATTCCTTAATAAAGGAATAAACACATTAAGGGTGTTTGTTTGCTGAAATTCGTATTAAAACCTGTTTTATTTATTTTGTGCAACGTATATTTATAATGTTTTTCTGCATAGTATATATTTTGAAAAGGGGAAAAACAATAACTCGTTGTATGAATGCTGTAATGTTTAAATAATTTTCCATTAAAAACATGTGAAGGTAATGTGACCATCAGGAAGAACGCAGCATCTAATTTCTCACAGGAAGCGTTCTCTGTTCTCGTGGTCTCCCGAGTTCGTTCTTCCGAGGACACCTGGCAAGACCGGTCTCTGCAAGAACGCAAGTCCGTTCTCTGCATTCTTGGAATTGAGAAATAGCCTTTGACATCTCGAATCGATCAATGGGATTTTGATAACTGTAAGTTAGACCTCTCTAACTTACTTTAAGTTATGCCCCTTCATGTCATATCCCCGTCTTGCAGTCCGCAGACATAACAAAAAGTTGTTTTCTCGTGATCTCGACATTTTTTAAACACTTTTAAAGGCGTTCAGAACAGCCATATAATAATATGAGCGCAAACGCTCGGGCCCATGATTAATGTACATTCATAATTATATTCATGTATATGATTATATTGACCTTATTCTTCAATGCGGAAGTGCGCTCGTTTTTGCGATTGTTTTAGAACTTCCGATTCAGTTGCCTATGGGAGAAATGACTAGGAATAATAAACGGCTGAAAACGGTCAAACTACTCGCTCTACAAACAAGTGTTTGCATGATTATACAGACAAAATAGAATCATATTATGGGAAAACCTCAGTTTGCAACATCAAGCAGCAGAACGGGCTGTTTTTAACATCTAAAAATGAATGGAAGTGAATGAGACCGGAAGTCTCGAGCCAAAATGACTCAAATGGCTGCGCCCGCTCGTAAGCGGAGAATAAGGTGAATAGGCTACCATTATTTACAATAATATTCCCTAAACTGTTACCATTTGAAAGCAATTCTATATTGCGCAATTTTAAAGTACTTGTAAATAATTTGCGGAAAGGATCAAAGAAAAAGCAGGATCTTCATCATTTTTCATAATTTAATTCATGCAGCAACTTATTTTGCGCTAAAATTGTTTTTTAAAAAATGGTAACAGTTTTAATACTATTGTATTAGTTTTAATGTGTTGCACAAATGCGCGTTTGCAGTTGGGCTATTCTCTCCCTGTTTGCAGGTCTGGGGTAGACTCTGGCCAGACAGATATTAATAATAATAATGATAATAATAATAATTAATACATAAATGTTATTTGTTATGTCGAGATCACAAGAAAAATAAGTCGTTATCACGAGATAACTTTTTGTTATGTCGAGATCACGAGAAAACGAGTTGTTATGTCGAGATCACTAGATAATTAAGTTGTGATCACGACATAACAAGAGAGAAAAATATTTTAATGCATGGCCTCTTGGGACTTCCGTAGCAGACAGATACACTTGAGTTGTTTTTTTTTTTACCAAAACTTTTAAAAACTTTTTTTTACCCTTTACCCTTACCTTTTTTTACTTGTTACCCGATTGACTAAGTTTGGCCCCCAAAACTCTCTTATCAATTATGTCAAGATGCTTTAAACGTTTTCAGTTTCATTTAAGTATGATATTATGTATATTATTGTGTATATATTATTGAATATATGTATTGTGTTAGCACCCCTACACTCTCACCATCAAAATTAAGTAAGCTAATGACTAAATGTAAATGTAATGGTAAATGTAAAACTTCCCATAGTGGACCCAACATGTTTTATTAGCAGAACTAATAATATAAAATATAGGTAATACTACAAAAATGACCACTAAAGTACCACCCATTATAATTTGAACAAAACAGAAATCCCCTAACTAGCTTTGACCTTGATGCTACAGTACAACTTGTTTTTTTTTATTTTTTATCTGTCATCATTAGAAATTTGCCCATTCCTCTTGATCCTTCACTGGCTCTGGATATTTAGGCCCAATCCCAATTCTACCCCTTAGCCCTTCCCTTTACCCCTACCCCTCGTTTTGCACATTCACATGAAAGGTTAGGGGTGTCCCAATTCTCTTTATCTTGAAGGCGTAGGGCTAAGAGAAAGGGCAAGATAGCTTTCGAAAGAGAGATTTTCCAGGACCACACTCAAAACCAAGGGGTAAGAACATTTCCCAGAGTACACCAGCCACAACAGCTGTATAGATGCACCCGGAGGTCAGGAGATGCACAAATGAGTATTTTTTGTCTTTATTACGAATTTTTACGACAAACAAACATATGTTTTAATATATTCATAACCGCGTTTGTGTTTTATCGACATGCTTTAAAAAAAAAAAAAAAAAAAACGCTAAAATAAAAACAGCTAAATTTCGCTATCTATAATCCATAATCAGGAGTTTCTGTATAGCAGTCCTACAACATTCTGACACTCGATGACACTCGAATACCCTGTCAGAAAAGTCTAGTGGCTGAGAATGACCTTTTTACAGTGTCTGGTTAATGTTGTTTTCTTGTGTGTACATTGATGAATATGGCCAGGGTGTAAATACACAGTACAGTTACGATCTTATTGCTACATTATATCGTTATGATACCATGATATCGTTGCCTTCAGTAATTTCTTGATGATAAATACCAAAAAAATGACGCAACTGAAATAACTACAGCAGTCACGATCGTCTGATCTCATATGAAGCAAGAGCTCACGATGACATATGATGAAGGGTGCTGTAGTGGTGTCCCATTTCTTAGGGGTAAATTCTGAAGCCCTTCCCCTTCACGCTCGGTTTGAAGGGCCTAGAGGAAGGGGTAGGGGTACAAAAATAGAATTGAAATTGGGCCTTAGTCAACTCTCAATTTTTTTTTTTTCAGCTTGAACATATAGCCTTTGAATAGGCTTTACCACAAAAGATGCTAAACCGTGCACACTTTAATAACATGGTGCCTGTAATGCTCTTTTTGCTGGATTACCAGCACAAAATCATTTTTGCTTACAATATATTCAAGGCTCGGTTAAGTATATTACCCACACTGAACAATCTCCTCATATCATCACTCTCATAACATATGGGGTGTTTTCATCATTCAGATTACAAATAGATGATGCTACAGTAAATACAGGTGCAAAATGAGGTCTAATATGTTTTGAGCTTGACCATTTTTTTTTTACAATTTACAGAGAAAATGCATTCAGGTTGCTCTTATAGTGTAAATCTTTATGTGGCCAAAGTTGTTTAACTAACTGAGCGCATGATCACTATGTAATGCGTTAGAAGCTATGCATTCAACTACTCCAAGGATATACTTACTAACAAGCTAATTTGTATATTGATGTCAGGTGATGTTCGGTAAAGTCACTTTTGTTGGCATAATGCAATGTAATGTAATATGTGTTTTTATATAGCGCATTTATCATGTATGGCCATACACCCAAAGTGCTTTACAATCATGGAGCGGGGTCTCTCCATACCACCACCAGTGTGCAGGATCCACTTGGATGATGCAACAGCAGCCACAGGACAACGTTGCAGGTGCGCTCACCACACACCATACTGCTTTACTGCTTACAGATATTAAGATCTTTTAATATAAATAAATCACTCATGTGCATGTTTTACAGTTCATACATTCAGTCACTGTTATCTTTTTCTTTGCTTTGTTGGTTCAATTCTATAAGTGTGAAAAATGAGAGATGTTTGGAGAAAATTGTGAACCTAGGAGGAAAATTAACAGGGAGAAAACAGATAACCATGGCTCAGTTATACCATAGACAAGTTTTGAGTAAAGCTCAGAGCATTCTGTCAAATGATTCCCATCCTATGCACGATGATTTTACCTTCATGATTTTTTAAATTTTCACAGAGTGTCAGGACCTCGGTTTAACGTCTCATCTGAAAGCCAACTCTCACTGACAGTATAGTGTCCCCTTCACTATACTGGGGCATAAGGACTCACGTAGACCACAGGTTGAGTGCCCCCAGCTGGCCTCACTAACAGCTCGTCCAACAGCAACCCAGTTTTACCATGTGGTCTCCCATCCAGGTACTGACCAGGCTTAGATCTGCTTAGTTTTAGTGAGCCAATGGTCTTGGGCTGCAGGGTGATATGGCTGTGCTCACAGCTCTGCCAGTGAGAGTGGTTTAGTTCAAATGCATCAAATGAACAGTAAATAAAAAGCATCTTGAAGACAATGGGAGATGGGCGTTTGATTGGTCAGAAGATTTAATGATTAATTGAAGTAAGAGGTGACGTCAATAAAAACTGATCCATTTAGGCACAAGTGACAAACTGCAGGCTTTTGATGTTTATATCAAGTTTATATATTCTAAATGTGAATTTTCTCACTGTTTTGGAGTACACTAGCTTACAAATATCCTAAAACGAAAAAAAAAAAAATTAATTTCATGGGACCTTTAAAGGATATCGTTAACCTGTTAGGCATTTTGACACAGCTCTGAATATCTTGCACATCCCTACAAACAAACCCACCCCAGCAAACAACTCAGAAAGCTTAGTCAATCTCAGTTCGATTTGAGACTGCAAATGCTTGCTTGTGGTCAGAGGGACGTCATGAGGAGCCTGTGTGCCAATTCAGCGGTAATGTATTCCGGCTTGAGAGTGTTCGCTTTCTGAGCCAGGCCAAGGGCCGAGACAGATTGCCATAGACAATGAGTGTAAAAGAGAACTGTCCATTGCAAACAGTGGATTCGTCGTGGTAATTGGACCGTGCATTAGAGAGGGGCCGCCTGCCCCTTAATTGCTCTACAGACATCTATTACTGCAGAGCAACGAGAATTATTTCAAAAGGTCTGGGCTCTGAAACAAGAGCAGAGAATAAAGAGGGGGAGGAAAGAGAAAGGCATAACGTGGAGAGAGTCTGCTCGTGGATACAGGGATCTGACACTAGAGGTCTCAGCTATAATACCTTCTGTTCTGGAATGTTCCCGAATTTGAGGAAAGAATTGTGATGTGCTTTTTTTTTATCTATCACACTTAAAAAAAAAAGGTGTCTTGGTGTCATCACAGGATTTATCCAGAATGTCTTCTTTAAAAAGCTAATGAGCAGCAGCCTTCAGGAAGATGTAAAGAGATTCATGGAGATGAAGGTTTTGTCAGGATGTCTTGAATAGGATGTTCTGGCCTTTGTAACAGAAAGGCTGAATTCTGATAAATAATATAATATTTTTTTTCAGATTTTCAGAGCTGGAATTATTACCATATAGATAGAATTTTTGTAACTATAGAATTTAGAAAACTGCTGACAATTATTTTTTTTTCTATTCTTCTTCTTTTGTTGCTTTATAAAAAAGATTTTATATACAGTATCTATTTTTTTATAGATTGTGATAACATTGTGATTGACATAACCAGAGTTGGGGAAAGTTACTTTTGAAAGTAATGCATTACAATATTGAGTTACTCTCCTAAAAAAGTAACTAGTTGCATTACTTAGTTAGTTTTTATGGTAAGGTTTGCGTTATGTTACTTTTGCATAAATTTTTTTTTTTTTTTTTTTTTTAATAGAGGAGCTCTGCAATTAACAACACACTGTATAACCTGTATAAATCCCTTATTTATCTTTAAAAAAGCACATTGAATAATTATAATGCAGGATAATGTTATCTTCTGAGAACTTCCTGAGCCCAGAGCTATACGTGCTGTATATACTGATTAATGGAAGTTTAAAGCAATGTGTTTGCTGCTTTTGTACTTTTTGTCAAATTAGTGAAGTAAAAACCATTTTCAAGTACAATTCCTTTTCTTCCATGTGTTCAAAATAATGAATGCATTCTCTCATCTCAATTTTAATTCAGCAGTTTACTTTTTAAAAGCGAATTAATTAAACAAAAAAAGTAACTCAAATATTATTACTTAATTTTTTTAGGTAATAAGTTACTTTACTTGTTACTTAGAAAAGGAATATTATTACGTAACTCACGTTACTTGTAATGCGTTACCCCCAACACTGGACATAACAACATTAATTTTTTTCGTATTTTGAAAGGAAAAAAATATATATTGCATAGTATTTAAAAAGTGTAAAGAACTGTTTCTGTCAATAGTATCTGGAAGCAGCCTTGATTATGCAAGCTGAAACTGCAAGTCTCGTAACTGCAATGTCAGACACAATGTACTCAATGGAGCAAGTGACATCACTGTGAGGGGTAGGGTTAGGGGTGGGGTTAGGTGTGTGCATTAAAAAGCATTTCATGCAGCTCAAATTGCAACTGCAACCCTCTCATTTCATTATTTTTTTATGAAATTAATCATTTCATGTCAAAGAAAAAAGAAGAAAACAACAATCATTTTGAACTCGGGTATCTACAGTATAGAGCACCGTTAGGAATCAAAAATACTTTTGTTAAAGTATATTAGTGGCAGAAAGCTTTTGTATTTATCATATTTTGTAAGTCATGTATTTATTAATGTATATAGCCTCATCAATTTAAATTTCAACACATTTCTGAATGATTTTAAAGAATAATAAGTTAAGAAAGATAAATGATTGCTAACATGCTAAACACATGACAGCATTCAAACCTTTACCACAAAAATCATGTACAGATTGTGTATAGATACATGAATGGATGGACGGACGGACGGACAGACAGACAGACATACGGATGGATGGATAGATGGATGGACGGACGGACGGACGGACAGACAGACAGACAGACAGCGGACAGACAGACAGACAAACGGACGGACGGACGGACGGACAGACAGACAGACAGACAGATAGAACCACAATTTAAAAATTGAACAACTGAGTAGTAATCTAACATCTGAACCAACACAGGAGCTGATGAGCCCTAACCAGTGAACACACACACACACACACACACACACACACACACACACACACACACACTCCAGTATTAGTGGCAAGAGCTGAGTCTCTGCGCTGCTGACACTGCACACCTGCATGGCCCAAGAGACTGGAGGAATAGAAGAGGAGGAAGGAGGACCTCTTCATAGAAGCGTTTCCCATCTAATTAAAAACTAGGCCACTGCAGATACATAGACGAAGAGACGCCATCATATCTGAAAAAAGACACTGTCCCTGTGACTTACATCAAATATAGGCTAGGCTAATGATAGACCTACTGTAGAGGGGGCTAAAGAATTAGCTTCTGTGCTCAGGCTGGCGCACACTGACCCCATGTGTGTATTAGAACAAGTTTTAGACCTCTTTTAGTCTTCGAGGGCAATGAGTGATGACTGGAAAGAAACTTAATTACAGTTTTTCTCAGTGTCTTTGGTGCACTTCTCACAACACTATTTACATTTGCACAACAGTTAATGCATTTCTCAAAACAATTAATACAAACTGCAAAACCTAGTTGATAACCTGCAAAAGCGTGTCACTTGCTCAAAATGGAGAGCTCATTCCTCAAAAGCAAGTATTGATGTCAATGAAAGTGTCAATGTCATCAAGATAAAAGTCCTGCCACCATTGTTTATGAACAAGATAGTCAAATGGCTTTGTCGTGTTTTTATTATGACAGTTCACTCTGTAATTGTTTTCCAATGCAAAAAAGTCAGATTTTGGTGACACGTCCTAAAAATGCTCAAGACAGCACTATATACTATTTGCACAGCCATTTGAAAGCTACAGTAAAGTTAGACATCACTGCATTTAGTGAGGTATCTGAGTACAAGACACTGAATACATGTTTCACATTTTTACTGTATTTGCTCTTTGCAATTCTAATTTATTCACAGCATTGTGCAGAAGAATAAACACACCCTTATTTACAACAAACATAAACTCCCTTTGTGTAAAGCTGTGCACAACTGTAAACAATATTGCAGTACATATTGGAACTGAGCCTACAACATACATACATCTGTAAATCAGTTATGAAATTGTTCAATTTAGAAGACATTTTCAGGAAAAAAAGATTTAACGATTTTTATAAAATTTGCTTGACAGATTTTGACAACTAGTTTAACATTTGTGTATGTAATGACTCAAGTAATGAACTGAGGACTATTAGTTTTATATGGAGTGACTATTCAGCATCCACAAGTTTAGTTAGTTTTGACTGACATGACATAAGCAAATGATAATGTTATAAAACAGCAGAGCATTTGCAGTTTGTTGAAAAGAATGAGAAACTGCTACTATGATGTAGACAACTAATTGTTTTGAGAAATGCATTAACTGTTGTGCAAATGTAAATAGTGTTCTGAGAATTGCCCCAAAGCCACTGAGAAAAACTGTAATATGTTAATTCCATGCTTGGAGTACAGGGATGAACAACATATTGGAAACTACAGTAGTCAACATTTGAAGTGGTTGAAAACCTTTCATCCGTGTCCTAAAACTATTTAATGACACCTATTCTTGTCTTGTTTTGATCCACTTTGATTAATAAGACAATCAACGATTATTAATGGTCCTGGTTCTATTTTGTTGTCTTTTTGTCTATTGCCTCCATTATCTGCTGTCTTCTAAGGGTTGGTGTACTTTCCCCAAGTAGTACATGCTCCTGGGTTAACATCTAAGTTGATCCTGGAACAACATTCCAATCAGGCAATTGGTTTACAGTTTATGTTAAGCCTAGGCTTAAGGATAATGTGCTTCCAAATCATCATCCAATAATTAATCTCCTCTGATTTGGGCTATAACTTACAGTTAGGGTTAGGTTTTAGGTATGGATTATATTTTCAAACAGGGATGATGTTCCAGGATCAACATAGATGTTAATCCAGAACCCTAGGATCACATCCCACATTGCAAAATCACACCTATTATAAACATGTTCTTTGTTAAAGTGTTACAAGCCACAAACAAAAACAACCAACCTACAGGGAGAATCACAACATTGCCAATTCTGATTTAAAGGAGCGGTCCACTTCGATATCATATTTTAAACTTTAGTTGATGTGTAATGTAGCTGTGTGAACATAAACAACATCTCTGAATGTTAGACGCTAAACAAGTTCAATGCAAAGGGAGACATTGGCTTTTACAGAGTTAGCTTAGCAAAGCCCACAGCGAACAAATTTAGGGACTACAAATAAATACAAGGGCTTCTGGTTACATTCAGGAGGGTAATAACTCTGACTTCAACTGTACATTAAGTTTTGGGAACAACAAATAATAACTTGACTTCTAGTTTGATCATTTGGTATCAGAAGTGGCTAATATGAAAGGCAAATGCCTCTAGATTAAGTTTATTTTGCCAAAATAAAATATGATCATGCCGTGATATTTAATTGCTTAATTAGGACATTAAGGTCTGACTTTACTTAGACAAAAGTCGTGGTGCAGTGGGAAAATAATTATTATTGTGTATGACCCCCATAAACTCATCTGAACTGGCAATAAAAGCATTCTTGCTGGACTCATTAATATTCTTGGGATTCATCTTCAATGCCTCCTCCATCTTACCGCAGGCATGCTCAATAATGTTTATATCTGGTGACTGGGCTGGCCAATCCTGAAGCACCTTAACCTTCTTTACTTTCAGGAACTTTGATGTGGAGGTTGAAATATGAGAAGGAACGCTATCCTGCTGAAGAATTTGCCCTCTCCTGTGGTTTGTAATGTAATGGGCAGCACAAAATATCTTAATACCTCAGGCTGTTGATGTCTGCCACTTTTCCAAATGATCAACTAGAAGTCAAGTTAATATTTGTTGCTCTTACAACTATCGCAATGTTCAATCTAACATTTAGCCCTAATCTGAACTCTTCATTTATATAAATGTTCAGTTTTCATGCAGACCATCCTTCTTTTTAAGTATTACCCAAATTAACACCCTAATTAACAATTAAGAGTACTAACTTCATTTAATGCATATAAACGGATGTTAAACCATGACTGTTAATTTCTCTCTAAGGGTAAAACACAAGACGAATGTGTACAGAAGGATTCCCCTGCGACGTGTGGGCACTCCCCATTTGTAACTCAGGGCCATTAATCAACATACACACTGTTTCCAGCCTCTCTGCTGACAGCGGAAAACACACACAACTCCATAAGCTCCTACGACATGCAGTACTGCTCCGGGTAAAATACAAGCTACAAGCTTTGTAACAAAGGAAGAGGGAGGTTGCTATACTTCCTGAGACAGAGAGAAAACACCCCACCAAAAAACCCTCACAAAAACATGAATGAGAACACTATAAATACAGTCCCAATGAGAACACAGAGAAATAGCACAAATGCCGGCCCCTGAGATTTACACTAACACAAGCACACACACACATATGCATATAGAAAGGTCATAGTTAATTTTCATCACAGTGGGCAAAGGGGAAATGCGATTTAGGAATTAAAACAGCAGGGAGGGTGGCTGACGCAGCTATACAAACTCATCTGGACAAATGTCAAATACATAAATACAAATATATATACACTAGGGCTGTGTTATATCACAGATTATGGAATGGTCGGTTGCATTTTATGCTCAGTGGATGCTGATTGGTTAGTAGCTGAAGCCGTCTGCAACGCTCACTCAAAAAAAAAAAACGAATCATGATGAAGTATATCATTAAAGGTTTGTAACCTTTTGATTTTATTAATCAATTTTTGTTTCTTTTTTTAAATGTATCTTGTCAGATTTTTTTTAAATCAAACTAAATCTAAATAATATCAGAATTAATCAGTTAAACTATATGAATATGAATATTATGTTAAATATATTATGCTGTAGAAAAATCCAATTAGTTCAATTCTATGAGATTCTATTCAGGAGCAAAATCGACGCAGCTCCATACTCCACACAATAGAAGAATTAACATGAAGCGTTTAAAACACGTTTTATTGATGGAGAGCCAGGATAAAAGTACCATTTTTCATAAAAACCTTTTTTAAAAGATAATATTTTAGACATAAATATATTTTTGCTGTGGTTACTAACTCATAAGTTCATTCATTCATTCATTTTCTTGTCGGCTTAGTCCCTTTATTAATCTGGGGTCGCCACAGCGGAATGAACCGCCAACTTATCCAGCACATTTTTACGCAGCGGATGCCCTTCCAGCCACAACCCATCTCTGGGAAACATCCATACACTCATCCACACTACGGACAATTTAGTCTACCCAATTCACCTGTACCACATGTCTTTGGACTGTGGGGGAAACCCACGCGAACACAGGGAGAACATGCAAACTCCACACAGAAACTCCAACTGACCCAGCCGAGGTTCGAACCTGCGACCCAGCGACCTTCTTGCTGTGAGGCGACAGCACTACCTACTGCGCCACTGTGTCGCCCTAACTCATAAGTGTGGTTTATCAATATCGGGTGGTATTTTAAACAAATGTCAAATAATTTCACTTTAAACATAAATTGCACATAGTTACTTTTGACCCCGTCAGTAGGGTCAAACGTAACACAACAATATTTGCTAAATTTACTGGTTTAATCATGTTTTAATTTAAATATATCTGACTATGACTTTGTTAATGTTAACTACAAACATATTTTGTCCTTTATTATTGCAAAAAAATAAAAATATTAAACTGCATTTTAATTTAAAAATTCAGTTCCACCAAAAGTTTCAAAAGCAACCCAACAATGCAAAATGTTAACATTTTATAAAATTTTTGAATATTTCTTCTTATTATTATTATTAGCAATATTTATTCATTTTATAAAACATCTGAATTAAAACACTGAAAACTAATGTGGAAGTGTAAAATGAGACATGGCTATGGGACATCCAGTAAATAACAGTATTTCATGCCTACAGGAACTCTTGCCATTTAAACCTGATATACTTTTAAACTGAAAAACTCAGACATTGCAAATTTAAGAATGTTTTATTGCACTAAATAACATGTAGATTGATCATTACAGTGATGCATGAAAAAAGAAACCCTACTTGTAATAAGACAAAAGAACCGCTTCAATAATTTACTTGACTTAAAAACTGAAATTTGATTCTAACTGCGGGACACGGTTCTGAAATCAGGTAATATTTGGCAGCTCCATCAAGGGTTGCATGCTGAATATGCTGTTATAGCCTGGAAATCAAATGTTGTCAGGGCTTTGAGAAAATCGCTTTGTTACTTTCGTCCCCGCTCTCCCCTACATCTGATTTGTTTCATTTATGTTTAACTAACAAATATCAATCACATCAAAAGTATCAGTTCAATTATGTTCAAAGTATGTAATCCAAATGGATGGAAGTTTTGTATGCAATTAGAATACATGCATCTTATTTGTTAGGCTGAAATATTTTTTGTGTAGATCTTTATGTAGATATGTGTGTGGGTTGTTGACATTGCATTTTCACTGTCATGCATGACAAACATACATATAAATAGGATTTTCATCATTTAAAATGATGTAAATGGTTAATCATTTCTTTGTTTTCCATGGACTTCCTGTTGTAAAAAAATCTTTGTTTCATGTTTTTATATATATTTATGTGTCAAATCTCAAAATTGTGGGGTGGCATGGTTACTCAGTGGTTAGCACTGTCGCCTCACAGCAAGAAGGTTGCTGGTTCGAGTCACGGCTGAGTCAGGTGGCGTTTCTTTGTGGAGTTTGCATGTTCTCCCCTTGTTCGTGTGGGTTTCCTCCGGGTGCTCCGGTTTCCCCCACAGTCCAAAGACATGCAGTGAATTGGATAAACAAAATTGGCAGTAGTGTATGAGTGTTGGTGTTGGTGGGTTGCAGCTGGAAGGGGATCGCTGCATAAAACATATGCTGGAACAGTTGGAGGTTCATTCCACTGTGGCGACCCCTGATACATAAGGGACTAAGCCGAAGGAAAATTAATCTCTAAATTGTCCTATGGTGTGACTGTCTCAAGAATAGTTCAAGAAATTGGTAAGTTTTGTTGTTCTTTGGTGTGACACCCACATTTGTTGAAAATGTCCAACAAGTAATTGAGAAAAAAAAAATATATATATAATTCATAATTCATGTAAAATAAATCTGAAAATAAGTGGCCAACACTGAAGATAAAGTACGCTTGGCATATTTGTGAAGTTTATTTATAAACTAATTTCGAGAGGATCACGTGCTTATGATATCTGGTCCCGCATTATCCAATTTATGATTCACCAATCAGACGATTCCTAAGCCATTATAAATACCCTAACTTCCATATAACAGCCGTCTTCATTTTGAAGAATCCCCCTTTCCACCCCTACTCTTCCTTCTTTACTAGATGGGTGACGCAGTGGCCCAGTGGTTAGCACTGTTGCCTCACAGCAAGAACGTCACTGGTTCTAGTCCTTACCAAGTCACCCGACCTTTCTGTGCGGAGTTTACACGTTCTCCTCGTGCTCATGTGGGTTTCCCCTGGGTTCCCCGGTTTCCTCCCACCATCCAAAAACATGCAACTTAAGTTAATCGACTAATCCAAATCGGCACCATAGATATGCTCCTAGTAAGTAGTTATCTCTTAAGAGCAATCACTATATGTTCATTAGCTACTACAGCAGGGGAGTTCTCGAGATCTACCTGAGCTCAAACTCCCCTCTCGCCTTGCAAACGGTAGGGAGCCCCGGGCTCAAGGATCTCATGAGCTCAGGGCTCTCTCCCGGGACAGCATGACAAACAAGCTTTATAATCAATCATTAGCTAAGTGTGAACTCTTTCATTCTTTCGTTCATTTTCTTTTCGGCTTAGTCCCTTTATCAATCCGGGGTCGCCACAGCGTAATGAACCGCCAACTTATCCAGCACATGTTTTACACAGCGGATGCCCTTCCAGCTGCAACCTATCTCTGGGAAACATCCATACTCATTCACACTCATACACTACGGACAATTTAGCCTACCCATTATACCTGTACCACATGTCTTTGGACTGTGGGGGAAACCAGAGCACCCGGAGGAAACCCATGTGAATGCAGGGAGAACATGCAAACTCCACACAGAAATGCCAACTGACCCAGCCGAGGTTCGAACCAGCGACCTTCTTGCTGTGAGGCGACAGCACTACACTGCATCACCCAGTGTGAACTCTTGAAGTATATTATTAAGAGGTGACCAATCAATAATTAAGAAAAAAAAAAAACAATAAAACTAAAGATCAGACTAACCTTTGGTGAGGAGCATGTTGTGTGAACATAGAACTGCACCAAACTTCACTTTAATTATGAAAGTATAAAAATGACTATACATACTTCCATAGAAATCCATTTTAATTTAAGTGAATTCATAGTTTTAAATTCATTCATTAGAAAACTACAAACAAGTCAAATTATACTCCAAACTGGACTGGCAGAATATACTATGTGCACTGTAAAAACAAATACCCGTAAATTAGCAGTTTTCTGTATTTAGCATTTTGTGTTTTTATTTATTTTTATTTTCCATTTCCATTATTAATTGCATTATGGGACCTTGATCTTTCTTCCAGCAACTTTTAACCTTGAAAAGGTGGAAAAAGTGACTTTTATTAACATTTTTAATAGTTTAAAGTCTGGGTTGGTGTTGTATATTATGCTACAAAAACATTGTAGTAGACTGCCAATGTATTCTCTGTTATTCTACAGACTTATGTCTCTATATATTATTCCATATGCATTATATTTTTTCAAACTATTTCAAATTAATAAAGGTCACTTTGTTGAACTGTAGAGTTGAATTTTCAACATCAAATGTCGACAGCAGAGATCAAGATCCCATATTGCAATTCATAACTAATACATTTAATAAATTGAAAACACTAGTGAATCACAAAATATGGAAATTATAGTGTGGGTACATTCCGAGTTACTAAACAACAAATACAAAGTAATTTAATACAAAAGATTTGAATGTCATGAATCAGTTGAAACTATACACTCTAAAAAGTGAGTCGTGAATGTTTTGTGTCTGTAATAGTTAAATAATTACTGGATTTTGTTACTATTAACAGATATGAACATAAGCACAGCTACTGTAACTCTTCCCAAAACATGCTTATTCAGCAACCGTCTATAAAACTGGCCAGACATGTGACTATTTTGAAAAATGCTTGCGATTAATAAGCTACAAACTAAAACTGTGTACAGAATGTGATTTGTTTCGCACATAACCCATGACCATGTTCTACTCTTGGAACTTCTGAGGACATTTTATGTCATATCTTGGTATATGTTCATGGCGATGGGCTAAAAAACTGTGATATAGACCCATTTTTTCCATTATACCAAAACTGAATTTGAGATGTGGAGACAATGCAGAGGTGACATATAAGGAAAACATACATTTTGCTTAGCAATTAAACCATATTCATTCATTTATTCATTTTCGATGTAGTCCCTTTATTAATCAGGGGTCGCCACAGTGGAATGATCCGCCAACTTATCCAGCATATGTTTTACACAACTGACCCAGCTGGGGCTGACCCAGGAATGCCAACTGACCCAGCTGCTCCACCGTGTCACACATCAAACCATATTAAATAAATCAAAATGTGTATAATTTTTTATAATAATAAAAACTATTAACCTAAAACTTGGCAACGAGGTAGCGCAGTAGGTGTTGTCGCCTCACAGCAAGAAGGTCAGTCAGTCGGCTGGGTCAGTTGGCATTTCTGTGAGGAGTTTGCATGTTCTCCCTGTGTTCGTGTGGGTTTCCTCCCGGTGCTCCGGTTTCCCCCACAGTCCAAAGACATGGGGTACAGGTGAATTGGGTAAGCTAAATTGTCCGTAGTGTATGTGTGTGAATGAGAGTGTATGAGTTGCAGCTGGAAGGGCATCCGCTGCGTAAAACGTGTGCTGGATAAGTTGGCGGTTCATTCCGCTGTGGCGACCCTAGATTAAAAAAAGGACTAAGCCGAAAAAAAAGAAAGAAGAAGAACCTAAAACCTAATCCTACCTAATCCTCCTGCAAATCCCATTTACACTTTAATAGATAACAATTCTAAGTTCATCAAGCTTGAAGACATAAAATAATCTCGTCATTTCAATCAGAAATGCAGTACAAGACAATTTTAGAGCATTTTAGCTTAGCTTAGCATAAATCATTGAGTTGGATTAGACCATTAGCATCTCGCTCAAAAAATTTCAAATAGAATTTTGATAATTTTCCTATATAAAGCTTGACTCCTCTGTAGTTACATAGTGTACTATGACTGACAGAAAATGAAAATTTGCTATTTTCTAGGTTGATAATATAGGAACTAGGAACTCTCATTCTGGCGTAAAAATCAAGAAACTTTGCTGCGATACCATGGTTGCAGCAGGCGCAACGACAGTACAAGAAGAATCAAGCTTTAAATAGAAAAAAAATATGTTTTGCATTTTTTGAGATGCTAATGGTCTAATGCGATTCAATGAGTTATGCTAAGGTAAACTAAGCTAAGCTAAAAGTGCTGCCATCCGGCCGGGATGAATGAATTTAAAAATGGTATGAATGGTATAATTCGAGAACTGTTTCCTATAGTGTTCCTTTAAGATGTCTACTTATATTCCATGCTGACCTAAAGTGACAAAGGAAAGCAAGAAGATGTCCAATATATAACATACAGTAGAGTGTGTGACATAACTAAAGCCATGGATCATCTCCTCCACTGCATTACGCTGCACAAGTCTGTCAAGGTCACAAACAGTGTCACTCTCAGTGCTGATACTGGGAGACGTGACCCTCTGCTCCCTACGGTACACATGACAGCGACAGGCAAATCTATTTTCCAAAGCAAACATCAGTCCAAGCGTGGCCTCCCAGACCCACTAACATATTATTAATGAGTCAGGACACTGTGTTGTTTAGGAAACATGTTGTTTCTCATTACCGCACAGCTACAGACAGAATGCCACAGTGGGCCACTGCCACAGTTCCCTGGACATTAGCAAGGAAAGGTAGGGAATACTAATGCAGGGCTTACGCACAAATGCACTTACACACACACACACACACACACACACACACACACACACACACACACACACACACACACACACACACACACACACACACACACACACACACAATCTGATGCCCTGAGCAAAGCTGGAACCAGCTTGAAGGAGCAAGGCTTGCCATTTTCCACCAGGCTGCTGATGCCAAAGGGAAGCAGTAAAAAGAGGAGCTTCTCTACAAACCACCCACTGAGAATGCATTTAAAATGATGACCCACACAACACCTTGGCATAATCTCTCATCAAGGAACTGTCCGGTAACAATGTGCACCTACTGGCCTTTCGCAACGCCTTACGCATGATAAGCATCCCTTAGGTGAGAGGAGAGAGAGACAGGAACGCAACCAACTACCCAAGCATTGCACTTTCAATCCAAACTAAGCACATTGATGCCACTAAAACTTTTTATCCAATCCAAATGATTATAATGCACCTGAAACTGTGCTTATTAAAGCAATGATGACCTTCTTCATCATTGTCAAGATATTGCTGATGTACTGCACCCAACTCCCCCCTTTTTCCAGAGATCACTGTGTGATGAAAACATTGCGCCTTTTCCGTTTTCCTCCTCATCCGCATCCATTCACTGCATCAGCTGGCGCTGGAGTCATGTCATTCTCACACCTCCCATTCAAATCAAAGGCAGCTGATACAGCAGTGCTTACATGAGAGCATTTGATGGAAATGCATCCCGGAGGCTTGTACAGTGCCAGTGCCATGGGGAAATCTCCGAGAGGAATTTAGCTGGAGGATCTGCCTCTGCAGTGAACCCGTTACGCACAAGATATACCCAACCTCTGATAATAATATTAGCTAATATTGCACGGGTGTGATCATGCATAATGCTATTTTAAGATGCGTTGCGCAATCAAGATGACGCTTTAAGTAATGAATCAACATCTGCATGCATTTATATATATATAAGATAAACAGCGAAAGTTTGAATGGGAAAATAATTGTGCACTGGAAGGGGATTGTCCCCCCTTCTTTTTCTGTAAATAAATAATAAACAAACTTCGTCACGTTGCAAAATGCTCGTATTAAGATCATTGCGCTCACCTGCCAACAGTCTGGTTGGCGAGCTGTCGCATCCGATTGAATTGCTTCTTCATTTTTGCTCAATTTTTTGGTTTCTGCGTTAACAGCACGAGCGCAAAACAATCCGCATTTCTTTCAGAAGAAGGGGACGTAATCCGGTGCGAACATGCCCGTTATTCCCGTCACACGCCCTCATGGCAAAACGAAAGAGGGTGGAAATGTCCTAAGATGCGTATTTCAGTGCATTTTTTTTGCGCTGCCGCTCGAATGAGATGCTGCTGGGCGATTCTCTCGCATCGGCAAAGTGACAGCAGCGGAACGACGCGAGCGCGTTGCAGCATGGGTAGTGTAGTCTTGTTATATTGCTTTGACTTGTGGACAGAATGTCTACTTGAAAATGCATTATTCTGCATTGCAGTGCATTGCGTTCACCACACTCAGTTCACTCAAAAATCAAACAGCCTACTATTAAACTAGTATTGTTGTTCATGCTGTATGTTTTTCTTTTCTTTTCTTTTTAAATAAAACCTGCTTGCATTCGTGCATAATGTTAGGAAATATCAGATTCTTTAGACACAGACGTAGCCAATAACATAATGTCATTAAAGTGATAGTTCACTCAAAAATACAGATTTTTCTCACCATGCTTGCCATCAAGTGGTTCCAAATCTTTATGTTTCCTTTGTTGTTGTTGATGGAAACCAATAGCCACCAACATACAGTAGAGTTTCACAAAATCGATTTGTGTTGTGAGAACATGATGGAATAAAGTTAACTTAGTTGTTGTTGTTTTTTTAACAAATTTAAGTGGATTGAAGTTAAAATAATTAAGTTGTCCCCCAAAAACCTTAAGAATTGTGCTATATTTCACCTCATTTTAATTATCGGTTTCTATCATTCTTCAAAATATTTTTGTTTGTGCTCAACAAGAAAAAGAAGATCAAACCGGTTTGTGACAAGAGAAGAGTAAATAATGACAAAATTTTCATTTTGGGGTGCACTATCTCTTCAATTTTTTATTTGTTCTGAAGGTATGATAGGGTTTAGTGAAAAACAACCTGGACAACAATACTAAAAAAAAAACTGCATTCATTTAACTATATTATATAGAGCCTTACTGTACACTGAAAAAAAGTGGTTGTAAACTAATTATTTAAGCTGAATTTAAACAAACAAATTAAGTTGAATATTACTAAATGTAATTAGTTTGTTTAAATTCAACACATAAATCGGTTGCAACTATTTTGCAGACATCATTTGTTTTCATAGTTTCTGTTGCATTCTTTAAATTTTCAACTTGTTTTTTGGGCAAGTTGGAGAACTTCATAATTTAATACTTTTCCATCTATTTTATTTATTTTTGGTGACGCGGTGGCGCAGTGGCTAGCGCTCTCTAGCCTCAGCTGGGTCAGTTGGCATTTCTGTGTGGAGTTTGCATGTTCTCCCTGCGTACGTGTGGGTTTCCTCCGTGTGCTTCGGTTTCCACCCCAAGTCCAACGACATGCGCTAGGTGAATTGTTCGTAGTGTATGTATGTGAATGAGAGCATATGAGTGTTTCCCAGTGATGGATTGCAGCTGGAAGAGCATCCGCTGGGTAAAACATAGGCTGGATAAGTTGGCGGTTCATTCCGCTGTGGCAATCCTTGTTTAATAATGGGACTAAGCCGAAAATAAAATGAATGAATGTTACGTTGTTGCATAACATAAAAAAAGAAAAAAAAACTGTGTTAGAAATTTCTAAAAGTGAAATAAAGAAATTAAAAATAGAAATAAAGATGAATTGAATTGAATTGTTAAATGGAGTGATGATGATGTTGTAATTAGAAATTTTTGTCATTAAGGTGCTGAGATTCTGCTGATGGACACAATTTCATAAGTTCGATTTGCCTAGTCAGTTCTGTTGACCTAGGCAAATAAGAACCTAAACAATAGGAACTAAGGTATATACTTAATACAGCATAAAGGATCTGTGAGAAACATAACACGTTTAGGGATAGTTCACCCAAAATGAAAATTTATTTATTTACTCACACTCAAGTAGTTCTTAACTACTTGCAAAACAACAACAATATAATCTGAAGAATGTTAGAAAATAGCAGACACTGAATAATGAAAATATTGTAGAAGTCAATATAGAAGCTTTTTCTCCAACAATTTTCAGTAGGCTATATCTATCTTCTCTTGCGTTTAACAGAAGAAATTATCTCAAACATGTTTGGAACAAATGAAGGATGAGTAAATTATGACAGAATTTTACATTTTTGGGGTTAACCACCCCTTTAACCCCGGTTTAACCAAATATCAAGAATGAGTTTAAAATATTCTCCAATATGCTGAAGCCACTCAAACGTCCATGATCCTTAAGCACATTGCTGTAAACCCTGAAAAAAAAAACTACTTACAAAACTTTAGGTTTTAGTTAAAAGGTTAGTTTTGTAACGTTCCAAGGGGCACCGAACAAAAAAAATGTGCTTTTGCGAACGTTATTACCACAGAGAACTGAACATGAGCGGAGTTTTGAAGAAGACACCGCCATCTTGTGGCCGCATTCCCGTTAGTTGAAGCCTCCTCAAAGCTACATTATTGTCCATTGTAAGTGGATAATATAGATAGTAGTATTGTAATGTAAGTTTACAGTATTGTAAGTGGAGAATAGTTTATGTGTATAGCCTAAACAACCCTGCCTACTGCCTATATCACCTTTTTTTGTATTACAGTTGTGTCCGTACAACACATAGATATGACATTCCCTACAGTAGGTCAAGGGTCATCAACCCTTTTCTTGGAGATCTACCTTTCTGCAGATTTCAGTTACAAACAAACACACCTGCCTGTAATTATCATGTGCTGCCCTAAATGGTTCAGGTGTGTTTGATCAGGGTTAGAGCTGAACTCTGCAGGAAGGTAGATCTCCAGGAACAGGGATAGTAACCCCCGCACCAGGTTGTCCATTTAAAAAAATTTAAATGATATACAGCTTTATTTATCTTTTCCAAACATTAGTATCAACTTTTTTAATTTGAATAAATCTGTTATCATTTAATATTATTATTTTATTGACAATGACAAAGTCATTCATTTGTTGGCATATTCAGAGATTTTATTCAAGGATCACAGTGCAGCCTGAAATACTCATAAATTGTTATTTGAAACGTTTATGTCTTTCAACCCACATTTTGTACCTATTTGTCAGCAATAAGTTCTTTAATTACAGTTTTTTACAGACGCTAGGACACATTTCTCAATACTTAGGTCACTTTTGCAAAACTCTTTACACAGTGAGCACAACAGAAGTCTATGTGGGCTAAACTGAGGATCAATTATCATTGTTTTGGCATAAAATGCATTCAGTGACTACATCTCTCAAATTTCATGAATTCTTTTCTCACAGACACAACAACTGCCAAAAACCCTTGTACGTACAGGACATTTTGCACGTGCTTCCATACTGTTTTCAAAACTGTTAAACTTTAATTTGATAAACTTTTCATCAAATGTTCAAAACAATAACATAATGCAAAACTGAATAAGACAGCAAAATTTAACAGCAATATTTTATTAAAAAATATTTCAAATCTAAAATTGCAGTTTAACCAATTAGATTAGCATTATCTGTATAAGTGGAGGTAGGTATTCAAATTCTTGTATTTTGGAATTACTTAGTGCGAAAAAATTTAAATAAATACAGTTTTTCCTAATTGTTTACACACAATTACTTGTACTTCAGACACAATGGCTACAACATGTTCAACCCCCTGAACCAATTCTGCTAAACTACAAGCACAAATCCTGCTTTACACTCAAATTGTAGATTTAAAACACACTTTTTTCAAAACACTACACACAATTCTCTGAATTTGGCACAATTTTCATGCAGAAAATCTCTTGTTTTCACAAAGAACACACTGTTATTCACAATTGCAAAGTCAGTTGTCCTACTTTACATACTAACTCATCACATAGGTAAACACCTGACACATATAATTGCAATTTAGAAATTAGAGCTCATCTCATATTCTCCATTTCTCAATCCTATTGAGGAATTTTTTTCTGCCTGGGGATGGGAAGTTTATGATGGAAATCCACACTTTTTTTTTTTAATGTATTTATTTATTTTTTTACTGTAACTGTATTCTGTAAATACTTCTGTTGATGGCATATGTAGACCACGCTATGTCCAACTTTGTGTTGGTTGAAATAAACACTGTGTACACTGTTTTTGTGGGAAAAATACAGTAAAATATATTTGGTACCGTGTATTTGTGTGTTTTGTATACAAATAATATTCTGAAATATTTTACAATGCACTTATGCAGGCTTATGTACTGTCTGCAGTAATTGTAACACTGAACAAAAAAAGGCTCACAGTGAGTCATTATGATAAATGGAGAAGAAGTGGTCATAGTGTGTTACATTAAGCACATCAGTGTTCAAATGGTTCTTATAAATGTCTATTCATTTGATGGCTTGTGTGTGTCATTTGAAAACCAAACACCATTTTGAGAAGAAAGTATATTGTTTTGAATGTAAAGTTTCTTTTTGCTGGAGAATTGAAGGGTTTTGCCCAATGTGTGTGTGTTTTGTGATTTGTGTGTAGAGTTCTGACAATATGAGACATGCTTTGAGAAAATGTGTGTAAACAATTGGGAAAAACTGTAAAGGACATAAAATATTGACGAATTCTGCATCATGTCTGATTCATTCCAGTAACATATATTGCAGTTATAAACAATATATATTGCAATTAAAAACAGAGATGTGTCCTTGTTTTACACACGAAAACACTGTGTACATCTTGTTAGTGTTTTTTAGGTTATTGTTTTGTGGCTGACAATGTGTGTTTGTCGGCTGGCAACCTTTGCTAGTGTTCTGGAAGAATGAGTTTATTCGAGACCTGAATAAAGTGTTTTGGTAGTTGTAGTGCATTTTGAATGTGAAATGAACTGCTTTGCCAAGCTGAAAGTTGGTTGGGAGAATTGTGTGAAGAGTTTTGCAAAAGTTACCTAAGTATTGAGAAATGTGTACTAGCGTCTGTAAAAAAAAAAAACTGTATACCTTAATCAATTAACTATTATCACTATTTTAAAATGTAGCCTATATGCTAATAAGTACAAGTCAGAGTAGTTATTTCATTAGAAATCAGAATCAGTATTGCCAGGTATTCACACATTCGAGGAATTTGTTTTCTTGACAGAACCTTCTACAGTGCAACAGAATTACAGAGACAGGACAGAAAACTGATAATAAATATATTTTAAAAATAGAAGTAAGTAGTGAATACAAATATACAAACTGACAAATGTATGTACAGGTGTTTTACTATGTGAAGCTACTATGTGCAAATTGGCATGTATGTTGTTAAATAAGTGTATATGTGTATAAAAAGTAGTGATGTTTGTTTCACAATTACTATCATAAAGTACTCATGAGATGGTTCTGGTGCACAGTGCTCTGTAGCGTCGAGCAGAAGGTAAAAGTTCAAAGAGGCAGTGTAGCTCAGCAGTCCGAACTGTTCGACCTAGTCTTCGGGGGTCAGGTTTGGTAGCTAAGCTAAACCAGAAAGTGCAGAGGACTGATTCAATGATGATTTATATAAATATATCTGTAACAATTAATGAAAAAGGAACATTATTGCCTCCATATTTTGATGTTTCAATATTACAAAATGTATCTGAAAGATTTAAGCAGACACTTCATGTATCCGATGTAACTTCATGTATCCGATGTATTTACATAATTTAACACTGACTATGAAAAAGTAAAAAATACACAGTACAAAACTATTAAATATTTATGTATACAATAAATAAAACAGATAAATGACAAATGAAAATACAGATACACTAGTTTGTCTGTATAAGTATGATATGTCTCCATCAGGTGGCACCATTTCCCAAAGAAAATGAAGACGAGTCTCTGCCTTCATTATAATGAACATTTTCCTCAATTCTTCTAAAAACAACAACAAAAAAACAAATAAATAAACTAAGAGCATCTGTTTTGAATAAATGTCAAATGAAACATGCATGTGATGACAATCAAACATTATTATTATTATTATTATTATTATTATTATTATTATAATTATTATTATTTGTGAACTGCAAAACCCAATGTGAAGATTCATCCACAATAAAAAAAAAAAGAAAATAAAAAATAATTGAGCCAAACTGTATATAAATAGAAAGAGATGTTGAAATGGTGATGACAGGTTACCATATGGTGGAATTCTGACAATGTTACAAAGGCCACGGTGATTGTGATTCACACATCCAACACAGTGGGAAACTGTTATTTGGCAGAAGTTTTTAATCCACTATCACCGACAGTTTGGAGCTGCATGAGGTCAAAGAAACTGTGGTTTTGTTTATAGAAACTGGATTTTTGGTGCGACACAGGCAAATAGCTGATAGACAAAACCATTTTTTCACTTTATAGCTGGCTTATTGTAGCAAAGACGATGTAAAATACCTGTCGGTTAGCATATTCCCACTGTTCACAGTTTCAGCTCTCATCACTGACTATGTTCAATCTGTTATCAATAATAAAATGATGAGATTTAAGTGTCACACAGCATTAACCACACATAGAGAGTGTGGGGTTCCTGAAGATCTGCTAATATTGCAGAATATTTATTATTTCACACTGAATAGAAGAATAGAATGTACTGTTGTACCCTTGTTATTTTTTAACTTTATTTATTTTTTTAAAGAATTGTATTTATTTATTTATTCATTTAATTGAATTATTAGTTATTTATTAAAGAATGCAATATTTTATTGGATTTATCTAATTAAAAAATAAAATAAAATAATAATAATAATAATTATTATTATTATTATTTTCCCAGTGATGGGTTGCAGCTGGAAGGGCATCCGCTGCATAAAACATATGCTTGATAAGTTGGCAGTTCATTCCACTGTGGCAACCCCAGATTACACTTTTTCCCAATTGTTTACACACATTTTCTGAAAGCATGTCTCATATTGTCACAAATCACAAAACACACACACACACACACATTGGGCAAAACCCTTCAATTATCTTGCAAAATGAAACTTTACATTCAAAACGATGTGATTTCTTCTCAAAATGGTGTTTGGTTTTCAAATGACACACACACAAGCATCACATGAATAGACATTTATAAGAACAGTTGATCCCTGATGTGCTTGACTTACTGTAAGCCTTTTTTGTTCAGTGTTACACTTACTACAGACAGTACACAGGCCTACATACTGTAAGTGCATTGTCAATTTTTTCTGAATATTATTTTTATACAAAACACACAAATACACAGTACCAAATATATTTACTGTAACTGTATTTTTCCCACAAAAACAGTGTACACAGTGTTTATCCAACCAACACAAAGTTGCACATAACGTGGTCTACATATGCCATCAACAGAAGTATTTGAAGAATAGTTATATATAAAAAAAAAAGTGTGAATTTTGGTCATACATTTTCCATCCCCAGCCAGAAAAAAAATCCTCTATGGGATTGAGAATATGAGATGAGTTCTAATTTCTAAATTGCAATTATATGTGTCAGGTGTTTACCTGTGTGATGAGTTAGTATGCAAAGTAGGACAACTGACTTTACAATTTTGAATGACAGTGTGTTCCTTGTGAAAACAAGAGATTTTCTGCATGAAAATTGTGCCAAATGCAGAGAATTGTGTGTAGTGTTTTAAAAAAAGTGTTTTTAAATCTACAATTTGAGTGTAAAGCAGGAATTGTGCTTGTAGTTTAGCAGACTTGCTTCATTCATTAATTTTCTTTTCGGCTTAGTCCCCTTATTACAGTTTTTCCCAATTGTTTACACACATTTTCTGAAAGCATGTCTCATATTGTTA
Source organism: Danio kyathit (assembly GCA_903798195.1). Classification (NCBI taxonomy): domain Eukaryota; kingdom Metazoa; phylum Chordata; class Actinopteri; order Cypriniformes; family Danionidae; genus Danio; species Danio kyathit. The sequence goes on along the minus strand of LR812521.1, from coordinate 58,253,105 downwards.
GAACTCTACACACAAATCACAAAACACACACACATTGGGCAAAACCCTTCAATTCTCCTGCAAAATGAAACTTTTAATTCAAAACAGTGTGATTTCTTCTCAAAATGGTGTTTTGTTTTCAAATGACACACACAAGCCATCACATCAATAGACATTTATAAGAACAGTTGAACACTGATGTGCTTAATGTAAAACACTATAACCACTTCTTCTCCATTCATCATAATGACTTACTGGAAGCCTTTTATTCAGTGTTACACTTACTACAGACAGTACACAGGCCTACATAAGTGCATTGTAAAATATTTCAGAATATTGTTTTTATACAAAACACACAAATACATGGTACCAAATATATTTTACTGCATTGTCCCCCACCAAAACAGCGTACAGCATACCTGCCAACATTTGGTTCGTAAATTCGGGTAGGGGGGGGGGGGGGGGGGGTTGTTGTTATGTCATACGCTAATTTGCATATTACTGACGTCATCACCTTCTACCTTTTCTGTTTGTTTAACAGCCTATGGTAAATAAATGGGGTATTATATTTGCACTGCGCTTTATGTAAGCTTGTCAATTTAACAAAAATTATTGCTGTTTGAATACAGTATATCATTATAGATGAGTAGTGAATTTGCAGTAATCTCTCAGACGTAATAAACTCAGACAAGTTCTGAAACTCTCACTTAAAACATCTTTGATTGTGAACAATAAACGGTCAAATTAAATTGTTAAAATAAAGGAGAAGCAGATCAGTTTGACTGTACAAGGGAAATACCTTCACACTCCCGGTGCTAAATCATTTGCCGTCGGTACGCAGAGGGGTGATCTGCTGTCAGGCTGCAGGTGGGAGAGGCTGCTGTACGAGGACTGGGCCGGGGCGGGGGAGGGGCCGCGGCATCACCCGCAGCTCGTTGAGAAGAGTAGGAACGGTACAATAATGGACAAACGACAGTCTATAAAAATCTCCAGTAACACACAAAAAAGTCGCTAGATTTGTCGCTTTTTTAAAAATTTTTCGCTAGGGGGGTCTGAAAAGCCACTAAGTTGGCAACACTGGCGCGAACTGAAGAGCAGGGAGCGGCCGAGCGGGAGGGGTGAGAAGATTTGGGCAGATGGAGGCGCGCGACCGGAAGAGCACGCACACAAGCACCAGGTTTCAGCCCGGACTGTACCAAAATGCTGAGAAGCGGGGGATTCCGGGAGTTTACCGGGAGACAGAACAATACGGGAGACGGGTCTGAAATACTGGAGACTCCCGGGAAAAACGGGAGTGTTGGCAGGTATGGCGTACAGTGTTCATTTCAACCAACACAAAGGTGCACATAACGTGGTCTACATATAGTATTTACTAAATACAGTTACAGTAAAAAAAAAAAAAAAAGTGTAGATTTTGGTCATACACTTTCCATCCCTAGTCAGAAAAAAAATCCTTAATAGGGTTGAGAAATGGAGAATATGAGATGAGCTCTGATTTCTAAATTGCCATTATGTGTGACAGGTGTTTACCTATGTGATGAGTTAGTATGTAAAGTAGGACAACTGACTTTAGAGTTTTGAAAATACAGAAGGAATTGTGCTTGTAGTTTAGCAGAATTGGTTCAGGGAGTTGGTGCATCCGTGACATGTTGTAGTCATTGTTTCTGAACTACAAGTAATTGCGTGTAAACAATTGGGAAAAACTGTAATCTGGGGTCCATCCATACACACTCGTTCACACACATACACCATGGACAATTTAGCCTACCCAATTCACCTGTACCGCATGTCTTTGGACTGTGGGGGAAACCAGAGCACCTGGAGGAAACCCACGCGAAGGCAGGGAGAACATGCAAACCAAACACAGAAATGCCAACTGACCAAGCCGAGGCTCGAACCAGCGACCTTCTTGCTGTACGGCAACAGCACTACCTACTGCGCCACCGCGTCACCCTTATTTATTTATTTCCCCTGTCATTTGCCTGTAATTTATTTTCTTTTCTAATCATTTAACATTGACACTAATTGATTCAAATGCTAATATGAGCAGAGGTCATAATGTATAATAATTGTTCAATCATCTTATGCTGCGTTAACACCAGACGCGGAAGAAGCATCAAGCACAAGTGATTTACATGTTAAGTCAATGCAAACGTGCGAATAGACATCCTGTGGCGCAATACGCGGGAATGGCGCGGCGCGAATGACGCAAATTGCACGAATAGCGCGGTGCTGATGGCGCGATACGCGCGAATGGCACGGGCACAAATTGAACGTTTTGCGCGTTTGACCCTCTTAACGCGCAAATCGCTCGAGTTCAAAAATCTGAACTTCTGCGGACATTTGCGCCGCGTTAACCAATCAGGAGCTTGCTCTTGTGGAGGTATGATTATGACGTAGCATCTGTTGTTGGTGTCCCAGGGGAAATCCTCCAGCCGACACTGACAACAGTACATCAAACTGGGCTCGGCTCAGTCAGAAGCACCGCTGAAAGCCTCCGTCATCCAGGTTAAGTTTCTGGAGGAGTTTATGAGCTCACAGACCTGGGTGCACCTCTGAAAGTGATCTAGTGGACTCAGACACAGCTCCAAACGTATCGAGGCTGTTTTTCAGCCTTCATAAAAGCACATAAACACAGTTATTTTCTCAATTAAATCGATGTTAGCAATTTAGCAAAGCTACAGTTACCGGGAAGACAGAAGCCCTGCCCATGATTCTGTTCTGAAGTGAATTTGACGCGCGAATGAAGCGGAGTTTGACCGCGAATGAAGCGAGTAAACTCAAATGTTCACGCGTCTATTAACGCGTGAATAGTGCAATTTATCCGCACGTTCCACGTCTGGAGTGAACACAGCATTACGGTAGTACTATTTTAAACAGCATCATTTTATGCAATTGTAAGATAAGTGGTGTACAAATGTAAAAATGTTTGTAAAAAGTATTTTTTTAGTCAAAATTTGAGATATACAATTACATGTCTAAAAAGAAACTTCAAAATTTAGATATCAGCTCAGAAATATGGAATAAAATTAAAAGAAAAAAGTAAACATTTCAAGAAATACATTCTGAGCTAAATATATTCTGAAATAAAAAAAGCCCATAATTGTGAAAGAAAATGAAAATATTTTAAGAAATTTACAAAATAAATCTGAAAAGGAAATCTCAAACTTGAAAGATAAAACCTGAATTCTAAGACAAAAAGTCAAAACTCTTTTATAATTATACATTTTTAACAATATCTCAGATTATGAAAAACAAACTATAATAGTCCTACCTTTATAATCTCAATGGTCACATTGCATGACAATTTTTTTTAGTAAAAAAAAAAAAATATTAAAAGAAAGAAGAAATTGTGGCTGCAATAAATGTTTAAGTCGAACTACATAAACTTTAAAAGTAATTTCAACTTACACCAATTAAACTGCAACTCACTTAAAACAATAAAAGTTTTTTTTTTAAGGTCAATGTTATTAGCTCACTTAAGCAATACTTTTTTTTTCAACCCAGGCTCATTCTGATTATATACCCCTATATACATTTCTGTAGAGCTCCAAATACATCCCAGGAGCTAGTTTTTCTGCAGTTTTTGTTTTCGTGAATCCACCAGAGGCCTCTGTGTATGCTTTTTGAAATCTTAAATTCTCTTATGAGTGCCATTCGCGCCTGCTGTTCTCACGCAAATCCTCCAGAGGCCACTGTCAACTGACTGACTGACTGACCAACCGATCCCCCCACCCTCCTCCTCCTCTAAACCCAACCGATAGTGTTTTCAAAAGCACCAACTGACCTGAAACTTTAAGGTTTTGAAATGTGTTGAACAAATCTTCATTCCATTACACAGAAATCTGGGCAATTCAAATTAATTTAACAGGAGAGCTAATAATTCTGACTTCAACTTTACACAGAAAAGCAACTTAATGTTGAAATTTGTAAATAAACTAGCAATAAACTTTAAATGTGTGCTAACTTAAAACAATAATGCTGCAACCTTATTACAGTTTTTCTCCATTGGTTTGACTCATTTCTTGAAACTGGAATTACATTCTCAAAACAACATGGACAAATTGCATGGCAATTGTTCACAACAGAATTGATTTTCTCATTAATTTCATCAAATTGCAAATGTCTAAGTACATCTAGCCTACATTTAGCACAATTTCCAAGTGAATAGATCTAGTTGATCTAAACTGATTGTTAGTTCTCAGTTCAATGGTTGTTCGCTCCAAAATGTGTCAGCGTAATTTCATTGTATAAGTCATCACATGCACAATAGTCTGTTCAATTTTCAAAATTAGTCAAGAACATAATACCATGAATATCAAATATGACTCCGTGAAACATCTGATGCATTTATTACAGCAACTTTCAGTCTGGTGAAATTAGAACTTGACCTACAATGGAGGAATTTCACACATCTTAGATGACCAATCAAGCACTGTAGGCTGCATAAAATTTTCATTGTTTTTTGTTTGTGTGTTTATATTACAGTATATTATGCTGTACATTTTTTATTCTGATGTATGTTAATTACTTTATGTGTGTGATTGATAATAGTTACAATTTCATTGGCAGTATGAGTTCAATGTACTGTGTGATGTCAAACCTTGGAGGCTACTCTTAACCTAAAATCCCAACATCTCATGGCAATTCATAACTTTTAGTGGCTAATTTGAATGAATTTGTCTAAATTCATTAAAAAAAATTGTATTTTAAATTGTATCTCATTCATACAATTCAGTATGATTTGCTTATCCCCCAATGATGGTTGGGTATAGGGGTGGGGTTGGGTGCCACGCCTCCTTTTTAAAATTGTACATTTTCGTACGGCTAAACACGTACGAATTAGCCACTGAATTGACGAAACGCAAAAAGTTACATTTCCTTGTGAGATCAGACTGAAAATCCTTAATTCTTATAATTTTTAAAATCTTATCAATTTATTAGGGACCAAGCACCAAAAGGGTGCGTAGGCCCTATTGGAATTGCTCTGTTTATTAGGGGCCAAGCAGCGAAGCTGCGAAGGCGCCTATTGCTTCTGTTAGCGTTCCTATTATTATTCTTCTTCTTCCGCTTCTTCTTCTTCTTCCGCCGGATTTGAATGGCAGCCCATATAACTGTATGCGGGAAAGTTGTATAATTTGGCACAATGATAGAGGGCAGTGTCAACATGAACCACAGCAAACCTGAAGTCTCTAACTCAAACTCTCTAGCGCCACCACTTGTCCAAACTTTCACGTATGTTTATCGTTATAACTTTTGAACCGAATAGGCTACAGTTGAAATTCTTTTTTCCTCTAAAATCTTGGCTCAAGCCGATTCAAACGCATTTTTTTTTTTCGCTATTTTGAATTTTTTGCAAAACCTGTTTGATTGAACTCGTCCCAGGCCGTTTATCTGATTTTCACCAAAATTGAATTACATGATCTACAGACCATGTTGACTAAAAGTTATGGAATTCAAGTGGATTCGACCAACCGTTTTCATTTAACTTGCAAACCAATCTAACGTAGTGCTTGCAAAAATGGACTTGAAGCAATATCTCTGTAACACATTGACATATTCACAGCAAACTTGGTGTGTGTTATGACAACTATTGTCTGAGGTTAGCGTTTTTGGAGCACTGCCCCCTAGTGGTCCGGAGATACAGAAAATGGCTTTTTTTGCTTATATCTTCTCAGCCCTTAGTCCAAAACTCATAAAACTGGTCTCTTCACATCCGACAGAGCATGTAGAGTCGAATAATGTCTGATTTGCCAAGGTCAGCCATTTTGGGCATCGTCCTTTTAGATTTTTGTCAAAAAATGCTATATTTCACAAACGTATTCACGTATCATTAAAAAAACTTGGTATACATCTTCGACACCATGCCCTGAAGGTACTCAAAAATTTCTGGAGCAGCGCCACCTTGTGGACAAAAGTTATAAGCAATTTTTGAAAAATGCTAATAACTTTTTCTTAACATTCCTTATTGACATGACATGTGTCTTGTTATATTCTCTGGATCATGCAGAGACCATTGATACCAAATATGCCAAAATGAATTCAACTTCCTGTCCGCCATTTTGTTTTTGGTTGAAAACCTATTTTTTCAAACTCCTTCTAGACCATTTTTCCGATTTTCACCAAATTTGACTCCAATGTTCTTCAGACCATGCTGGCAAAAAGTTATGGTTGATACGTAAAGTCATGTTGATACGTGACACGGTGTTCGTTTACGCCAAACACTGACAAATGTGCTGGCACTATGTCAAAGATCGCCTGAGGCTGTAATTCTGCAATGTCTGAACATATTGATGCTAAACTTTAGGTGTGTCATTGGCGCCTTACAATAACCATCACACATAAATTTGGCAACAGCACCACCTAGTGGTCGTGCGTTATAAACCCTTAATTAACCATCAATAATGAATCTTCCAAAATTGCTAAAAAATGTGGATTGCATAGGTTTAATGTGGTAAAACTGACATCGAATTATTCCTTGAGTCATGATGAGAACATTGATACCCAACATGCCATAATACGGCAAACTTTCTGTCCGCCATATTGTTTTTGTTCAAAAACGTTTTTTTGCGAACTTCTCCTCGACCATTGATTCAGTTTTCACCAAATTTGACTCCGGTCATCTTCAGATCATGCTGACCAAAAGTTATGGAAATCATATCGATTAGTGAAACGGTTGTCGTTTACGGCGTCAACAAATGTGTTATCACAATGTCAATGTGCATCTGAGGCTGCTACTCTGCAATACTTAAACGTATTGACACTGATCTTTAGGTCTGTCATTGGCAACTCACAATGACCCTAACACATAAATTTGGTAACTGCGCCACCTAGTGGTCACAAGTTATAAACCGGTCACTAACCATCAATAATGATTCATAAATTTGCTAATAACTTTAGTCTGCATATGTTTATTGTCATAAAAAACTTCAACAATCTCAACCAAATATGCCTTATTTGGCTAAACGTCCTGTCCAGCATATTGATTTTGTTTGAAAAAAACTCCTGCTAGACCGTACACTGAAATATCACCAAATTTAACTTGGATCATCGTCAGACCATGATGACTAAGTGTTGTGAAATTTATGTCAATAGGCTAAACGGTTTTTGTTTACAGCATCAACAAATGTGTTGGTATAATATCAAACTGCATCTGAGGCTGTCTCTCTGCAGTGCTTAAATATATTGACACCCAACTTTAGGTTCTTCATTGTCACCCAAATTGACGGCAACACATCAAATTTGTAACTCTGCCACCGTCTTTGGCCTCTGGACTATTTTGCTCATTCTGGCTGTAAAGTGCTTGGCCCCTTAATTATTCCGTTCAAGAATGAATCGTGATTTTGAGGGTCTAAACATGCCCGAAATCTCACGAAACTTTGCACACACCCCAGAAGTGGCGAAAATTTACGTTTGATATGGGTTTCGGAAGTGGGCGTGGCAAAATGACTCAACAGCGCCACCTAGAAAAATTCAAGTGCCCCGCAAACTACGTTTCACGCACATATACCAAAATTAGCACACACCTCAAACATGCCAAAACCTACAAAAAAAGTCACTTGGAGCGAAATCTCAAACCCAACAGGAAGTCGGATATTTTTAACTTCCTTTGTCGAAAAAGTGGCGATTTTGTCATTTTCAGGCGTCGTATTGTAACGAACTCCTCCTAGGGATTTTATCCGATCAACACCAAAATTGGGTTTTGTCATCTAAAGGCCTTGGCGATGTTAAATTGCGAAGATCTAGAGTTTTCTTCGATGAGCGTGTCCGTGGCAGCCTCTCAAAATTTGATGATTCGCCACAAAACAGGAAGTTGTTAAAACTCAGGCATGCATTATCCAATCTGCCTCAAAATCCACACGTTTGATAAGAGTTCTGACCTGAACACGTTTACACGCCAAAATCCAGTTACAGTTATAGCGCCACCGGCTGGCAACAGGAAATGTCATGTTTTACAGTGTAACAAACTCCTCCCACAAATATTTCGTATCAGCACCAAATTTGGGTGGTGTTATCTGAAAGCTCTAGCGATGATATATTGTGAAGATCTAGAGTTTTCGCCAAGGGGCGTGTCCAAGGCGGCATAACAAACCACAGTGCTTCGCCATGGAACAGGAAGTGCTTATAACTCAATCACACAATGTCCGATCTGCCTGAAAATTCACACGTTTGATAAGAGTCCTCTGCTGAAGACATCTACATGCCAATACTGAGTCACAGCCATAGCGCCTCCTACTGACAAATTTGACAAACCTCTGATTTTTCTTAGGTTTTGTTTATATATGTCGGCTTAAATTAATATCATCCGCTGTTCTCTGTCATCCCGAGGCCACCGGGCGGTGGTGAGCCCGGGTGCGAGGTCCCTTTCATTGCTGCTTGCAGCTTTAATTTTGATTCGTTTTTTACAGCTAAAGCAGTGGTAACCCAATAGAAAGTAACCCACATACACATACAAGTAAACATCCAGTTCCCCCAATCAAATGCATTTGAGGGTAAAAAGTGAAGTGAAGAACCTTAGGAACATTTTTCAAGTTATTTGTCAATTACAAACAGAAAAATCTAAGTTTTTCAAAGAGCTAAACTAACTCAACTGTCTTCAAATGAATGCTTGTGTAGTCCATTAGTAGTTAAAGGGGCAACAGGTGGGCAGTGCACTGAGCCTGAGGGTCCCGAGGCCTCATTGAGTAAGTGATACTGAAAAATAGCCACTCGCTGCTCCGACCGCAGGGGCTCCATTAATCTGGATAACTGGAAACCGAGAGGACGTCCGTTAGCCTTGATCTCGACCCTCCGACCCCAGCACTGTCATTCCCTTTTTATTAGTCTGGAGTCAAATGTTAATCGCATCTAAGCATTGAGGAATCTTTTAGTGCTGCCAGAACCTGTGCATCGACAAAAACAAGCCATTCTGGACGCTCTCCTGATCTACTTTAAATCAATGTGAAAGGATGTCCTCAAACATGTATATTTACGCCCCTCAAAAAAGACTCAGTGTTTCCTTCTGGAGTTCAGTACATCATGATTTTGTCCTGCTGAGATGAGACAGGAATGTAAGAGGGGAAAAGGTCAAAGGGGAAAAGGCCTATTGAAGATGTGGAATAAAGCTTTAAGCTGATGGAAACAATATTTAACTGTAATTTAATTTGTGCATTATGGTCTACACACTCTCAGAAATAAAGGTATGCGAGTTGTCACTTGGGTGGTACCTTTTTCGAAAGGTACAAATTTGTACCCATTCATTCATTCATTCATTTTCTTGTCGGCTTTGTCCCTTGCGGGGTCGCCACAGCGGAATGAACCGCCAACTTATCCAGCACGATTTTACGCAGCGGATGCCCTTCCAGCCGCAACCCATCTCTGGGAACTTCCACACACACATTCACACTCATACACTATGGACAATTTAGCTTACCCAATTCACCTGTACTGCATGTCTTTGGACTGTGGGGGAAACCGGAGCACCCGGAGGAAACCCACGCGAACCCAGGGAGAACATGCAAACTCCACACAGAAACGCCAACTGACCCAGCCCAGCCGAGGTTCGAACCTGCGACCCAGCGACGTTCTTGCTGTGAGGCAACAGCACTACCTACTGTGCCACTGGGTTGCCATTTGTACCCAAAAGGTCCATATTAATACCTCAAGGGTACATATTAGTACCTAAAAAGTACAAAAGTGTTTCTCTTAAAATTTTTAGGTACTAAATATATACTTTTGAGGTACCAATATGGACCCTTCAAGTACAAATATGTACCTTTTAAAAAGGTACCACCCCAGTGACAGCTCGCGTACCTTTATTTCTGAGAGTGTGTTGTGATTTTAAATATCATCATGTGACACATGATTATCGTCTTAAAGGAATAGTTCAATCAAAATTGAATCTTCTGCCATTGTGTACTCATCCTTCACTTGTTCCAAACCAGTTTGAGTTTCTGTCTTCTGTTGGACACAAAAGAATACATACTTAAAATGTTTGAAAAAATAGCTGTTGGCTTCTATAGTATTTTTGTACCTAATATGAATGACAAATGCTTTTTTTGCCAAATAAAAAAAATAAATAAAAAATAAATAAATAAATATATATATATATATATATATATATATATATATATATATATATATATATATATATATATATATATATATATATATATATACAGTTGAAGTCAGAATTATTAGCCCCTCTTTGAATTTTTTTAATATTTCCCAAATGATGTTTAACAGAGCAAGGAAATGTTCACAGTATGTCTGATAATATTTTTTTCTTATGGAGAAAGTCTTATTTGTTTTATTTCAGCTAGAATAAAAGCCGTTTTTAAGTTTTTAAAAACCATTTTAAGGTCAACATTATTAGCCTCTTTAAGTTATATATTTTTTTCTGATAGTCTACAGAACAAACCATTATTATACAATAACTTGCCTAATTGCCCTAACCTGCCTAGTAAACTTAATTAACCTAGTTAAGCCTTTAAATGTCACTTTAGGCTGTATAGAAATGTCTTGAAAAATATCTAGTAATATTATTTACTGTCATCATGGCAAAGATAAAATAAATCAATTATTAGAGATAAGTTAGCTTCTCTCCGTTAAACAGAAATTGGGGGAAAAAAAAATAAACCAGCCGTGGTTAACCACTGTGTTAATGCCTGTTTAGGCATACAACTGTACATAAAAAAAACGACAACAAAAAATGGAAATTTGTTGTTAATTTACTTATTGTAATTTACTTCAGGCCCCACTAAATTTTTAGGCAACATTAACAATACCTTTGTGCATCAATAATAATGAAAAAAAAAAAAAAAACAATTACATAAGTCCATAGGGGACTAAAATACCAGTGTAACATAAAAGTATGATATAATAAAGCAGCATTTCTAATGATAACTACCAAAAAAATCTATATGCTCTATGACCAATATTAATAGAAATGTGGAAATATAAAAAATAACGTTTAAGCCTTGCCAATAAAATTCAAGTCTATTAATAAAGAATGTATAACTTTTTGCTTTAATGGCACTGGGATGAAATACTGCAATGGGTTTCAGCAATTTTATTGGGTTTCAATGAAGATATTTTTGTCTTGATTGAGATCCTGAGTGGAACAAACTTTGACACTCACTGAAAGGAAATGACAGTGAAATACAAAATGTTTAATAACCGTACAGCTTTTGGGCACAAATGCATGCTGTTTGCATTAACGCAGCAAAAAAGAATCAATAAAATCTAAAATGAACAATACAAAAATGTCTATAGCATACGCACAAAGGTGAAATTAGATTTTTTTAGCTGAATCTGTGATCCTTGAAGAATCAATAAATGACTCTTTATAGCCACTGGCACTTTAAGAATAAATAATAAAAAGAAAACATGCAAAGCTAAATTGCTCTTTGACGATGCATTGCAATTTTAAGAGACTTATGAAACTGAAGATTAATAACAACATTATTAAGACCTTTGTGTTTTATTAATCACCACAGATAATCATGTAGTTTCACCTGTATTTGTTTTTTGACTTTCAAAATGCCAGTAGCTGTTAATGTGCATTTCATGAATCACCAAGGTCATGACCACAATTTTAGCCTAAAACGTAAATAAAACTATTTATGAAAGTCCTATATCTATAGTCACCTATATCTTGTAGAGCATAAATTAACGGAACATTTTCAATGTTTTGTTGCATGTTGCTTTAAATACTCACACTCGTTAAATCAGGATGGACTGAGCGGCTATCAATTGTTTTATAATAAATCAGTTGAAGAAAAAACATTGAGAAACTGATTGCTAATAAAGCTGTTTCCTCAAAGGCCGTGACCTTTGATACCCCTGACCTCTGCAGACAATGCTGCTTTCCATTCAGACTCACGTGTGGGATGGTCCTGCTTGCTGTTGCAGACATCTAAGCATTAATTTGTTCCTGATGTAATGAACATAAAAACACAAACTGCTATGAGTATAATTGCAAGAATGTGACTTTTAACAAATACGTCTACCAGCTATCAGATTGGTATGTGTATTTTACGGTAGCATTTCTTCAGCAGGTAATTAATGTACATACTGTTATTAGAGACTTTTGGGCTTCACTGATCAGACTGTAAAAAAATGCTGGGTGATGATTCCTTCATGTTGTTCCAACGCAAATAGATTAACCCTTTACTGCACGCATTATGATAAATCTACTATATATATAGTATAGTATAGTATAGTATAGTATACTATATTATTAGCCCCCCTTTGAATTATGTATGTCTGAAAATATTTTTTCTTCTGAAGAAAGTCTTATTTGTTTTATTTCGACTAGAATAAAAGCAGTTTTTAATTTTTTAAACACCATTTTAAAGACAAAATTATTAGCCCCTTTAAGCAATTTTTTTTTCTTATAGTCTACAGAACAAACCATCATTATACAATAACTTGTCTAATTACCCTAACCTGCCTAGTTAACTTAATTAACCTAGTTAAGCCTTTAAATGTCATATTAAGCTGTATAGAAGTGTCTTGAAATATATCTAGTAAAATATTATGTACTGACATCATGGCAAAGATCAAATAAATCAGTCATTAGAAATGAGTTATTAAAACTATTGTGTTTAGAAATATGTTGAAAAAAATCTTCTCTCCGTTAAACAGAAATTGAGGAAAAAAAAATAAACAGGGAGTCTAACAATTCAGGGGGGGCTAATAATTCTGACTTCAACTGTATATATATATATATATATATATATATATATATATATATATATATATATATATATATATATATATATATATATATATATATATATTAAATTTAGAACTTTCCTTATAATTAATAATTTTGTTGTTTGAAATTGAAATGATTTAATTGATGTTGCAGCATTATAAGGTTTAACACAGAACTTATAAATGACACCTTATACATACTTTCAAACAACTCATATTCCAACAGCTTTTTTATTTGTTCCATTTTTTTTTTGCTGAATATTATTGAAAACAAACATAATATTGTATTATCATGTATACAACATACAGTAAATGTAAATATTTTCGCCAGTTAATATTATAACACATAAATAACACGTCTAATATATCCAGATGCATCAGAATAATGTAGTTACTAAATAACAATGTTTATATATTATACTATATACTTTACTACACCTGTCTTATCTGCCTCAGAGCTAACTTACTTGAACTGTCTGCATCACTGCTCTTATCAAATGTCCAATCTGCATCATTCTCATGGTCACTAAAACCCATCTCATCCTCACTTTCATCTGCAGGAAGAGCCAGTTCTGTCCTTTTCTTCTTTCACTTACCATAGAACATGGTGGTGTTCACACTGTTGTCTGTATTTATATCTAATCAAAAGTAGTATTGCCATTAAAATTTCATAAAAAAATTCTATAATGCAAATTCCATTACCATATGACTAATCAACATGATATTACTAGCATTCATGTTTTTATTGTTACAACTTAAAAGATCACAGCTGACCTTGCTAGCTAGCTAACCCATTGCAATATTGCACATTCCACTATTGGACACAGTTGCCTTTTGGCAACACATACATTTGATCGATTTACAAAAAACTATGTTGATAAAAAATAATTTGAGTTGTGTATGTCATCATAACTTACTGGAGGTGATATTTCAAATTTTTGTGGATCTGACATAATTATAACCTTTGTTTTTATTGACGTTTACATTTGCATTCACAAACTACTCACAATAAACGCCAATCTGTCAGTTATTGCGCCACAGAAAAACAATGCATGTCATGTGACTTAACCAAAGCACATCATTGGCTACACTAAGGTCTTCTCTTTCCAACAAAAAAACTTGAACGTTGACCTTAAAGAAAGGTCCAGTGGCAGGGAGATGAACATAAATATCATGTTGCCATGTGGCAACACCATGCGGTAGAAGGTTAAGTTAACTTAATTAAATAAAAAAAAATTAAATTGACCCCCCAAAAAAAACTCAAGTATTGTGTAGAGTGTATGTTTACATTCACACCTCTATGCTGATCACAAACTCACAGGTTAATATAAACTGCTTTTTTTCCAGATTACTAGCAAACCAATGATCTGCCATTGCATGCAAAAAAAAATTTTTTTATTTCCCAGCAGTGAGGTGGAAATAGGGAAGAGCGGGGCACAAAGTAACACTTTTGTTTTGGCCAAATAATGAACAAAGTAATGGGTTAGACAAAGCATATTTTTTACCAACAACACACAAGCCTTTCCTACAAATGAGCACTGCTTGTATGATTGCCGGACCTTTGGTGTCTGTGCAGTATTGGCAAAAGTGCCAGGAGTAAAAATTTTACTATTTACCCCACCAGCGGAACAAGTTGTAACAGACAGAGGGTTTGTTGTAACACATGATTAAAAAGGCAGATTTCACTCAGTTAGCTTAATTTATGTTTACTTTAAATAGTAGCTATATTTCCTCAATACTTAGCTCAATTTATTTTTTATTCTAGCTAACACAATATGTTATACAATGTATTTATTTGCATTATAATCCATTATTACACAATGCATTTATTTACATTATTATTCATTAATATACAATGTATTTATTTGCATTATTATCCATTATTATACAATGTATTTATTTGCATTATTATTCATTATTATACAATGTATTTATTTGCATTATTATCCATTATTATACAATGTATTTATTTGCATTATTATCCATTATTATACAATGTATTTATTTGCATTATTATTCATTAATATACAATGTATTTATTTGCATTATTATTCATTATTATACAATGTATTTATTTGCATTATTATTCATTAATATACAATGCATTTATTTACATTATTATTCATTAATATACAATGTACTGTTTTTATTTGCATTATTATCCATTATTATACAATGTATTTATTTGCATTATTATCCATTATTATACAATGTATTTATTTACATTATTATCCATTATTATACAATGTATTTATTTGCATTATTATCCATTATTATACAATGTATTTATTTACATTATTATCCATTATTATACAATGTATTTATTTGCATTATTATCCATTATTATACAATGTATTTATTTGCATTATTATCCATTATTATACAATGTATTTATTTGCATTATTATCCATTATTATACAATGTATTTATTTGCATTATTATCCATTATTATACAATGCATTTATTTGCATTATTAGTAATAAAATATTTTTTTCTACTACAAATATTTTCTATTAAAAACATTTACTATAAAAAGTTCCCAACATTACACTCAAAATTCCAAAAAAATATTTTGTTGGTTTAGTAGGTGTCCAACAGTGTGTGGCTTAATTTTAACACCCTGTTACAACTAGCCCCTCTGTGTCATGTTTTCCTCAAAACTGGCTAGCAGTCACTGTGTCTTTTTTACATCTTTCAAAATGGTTTCATCTTTTAGCCTAGAAGACGGCAATCACAGCAATATGAGATTTTACGTCCATACTTTCACAGATTTTTTTTTAAATTAAAAAAAAAAATATTAACTATAATAAAAAATACTTTTTATGCTGCAAAAATAGTTTCTCCTGTGTTTCTCTTCCAGATTTCGCCAAAGTTTTTCAATAATTGGCAGGAAAACGTCTGCCGACACTGTGGTAAAAACCTTGGAAGCATGCCATGGTTAACCCTGAGCAAATACCTTAAAACTCTGTGTTACATTTTACCTTGCGTTACTTTGTGCCCCGCGCTCCCCTTTAATATTTATTGTAAAATATAAATATAATATTAGGTGTCATATTATAACATACACTCATAAATTGTCTTTTGCTGTTTTTTCAAACTGCTTATTTAAAATGAGTTGAATCAACACAATTATTACGTTTTTTTTTTTTTTGGGACAACTTAATTGTTTTATGTTCAATCCACTTAAATTTCTAAATTTACCTTAGACCGCAGTGGCCTCAAACGTAATTCCTTGAGGATCACTGCTCTGCATAGTTTAGCTCCAACCACCTCCAACTTACACCTGCTTAATAGTCTCTAGTAGACTTGAACACCTTGATTAGTTGGAGCAGCTGTGTTTGATGTTTGATTAGGGTCGGAGCAAAACTGCGCAGAGCTGCGGCCCTCCAGGAATCGAGTTTGATACCTATGCCTTAGAATGTTCTTCAGCCAATCAGAGTCAAGTCCTCAGCAGCCCTCTGTAATAAATGATGCAGCATTTTTATCACTTCTATGTCTGCTGCGTGACATGAGAACTTTTATAACTCTTTGATCACTTTGCTAATTATTGTATAATTTTTGAACATTTTTAATTCTTTGATCAAAATTTCCTTACAGGTCAGGTTCCCTTGGGTAATTTTAAGTGTGGTAATTTGCGAATTTACAAAAAATATAAAGGTCTTTTGCCATCTAGATAATAATAGTAGTATTTCTATTAAGGGTGTTATAACATTCATTCATTCATTAATTCATTCATTTTCCTTTCCACAATTCACCCAGATGAAACTCAAACACGTGGAGAACATACAATCTCCAGACAGAAATGCCAACTGGCCCAGCCCAGACTCAAACCAGCGACTTTCTTGTAGTGAAGTGACAGTACTAACCACTGAGCCACTGTGCTGCCCAGTTTTACAACATGTAAGATGGAAAATTTGATCTTTTATTCAATGTCCATGAAAGAAAATAATATACAGAGCACAGAAGTGCAAAAAAAATAAGGGATATTTCGCAATACATTTTTGCAAATGCAACCATAAAATGTAAACATTTTTCAGGTTGAGAACTAAAGAGGTGGGAACACTGATTATACAAGGAAGAAATGGGAAGCTTTTTGGATTTTATTTTTATTTTAGGAGTCTGTTCCCAAAAGCTATGAATAAGGACTTTTCATTCAAATATTTTCTGTCACTTGTTTGTGTTTGTTTTTCAGAGTTTGTTGTATTGCCTGGTTGTGTGGTGATTTTATGTGGATTTAGGTTAATTGGATGATTGCCACTTGTTCAGGTAATTAGGAGAGACAACTTGAGTCTGGTTTGTCAACTGTTTCTAATTTGTCAGTGGATGGTCTAGATCAGGGGTGCTCAATCCTGTTCCTGAAGATCTACCTTCCTGCAGATTTCTGTTGCAACCCATATCAAACACACCTGCCTGTAATTATCAAGTGCTGTTCAGGTCCTAATTAATTGGTTCAGGTGTGTTTGATCAGGGTCGGAGCTGAACTATGCAGGAAGAAAGATCTCCAGGAACAGGATTGAGCACCCCTGGTCTAGATTCTAGATGGAGATGTATTTTTTTCAGATGTATTCATAATGTCTTTGTGTGATGAGTTTTTAATGCCACAAGGAAGGCTTATAAGGCAAAGGCATTGCCAAAACCTTGAATACATTTAGTACAAGTAAGTGCTGGAATCTCCTTTTTCTTTTTGATACTTCCTCTCCTACAAAAAAATCTTTTTCTAGATATGTCTAAATGTACAATAAACACACACTCCTGCCACATATCACACATATACACACTCGTAGTAGACAAGTAGACCCGATGCTGATGCCAAGCTTGCTATGAATGAACTTCATGCAGCCATCAGCAAACAACAGACTGCTCACCCGGAGGCTGCTTTTATTTTTGCGCGGGATTTTAATCACTCGAACTTAAAGACAGTGCTTCCCAAATTCCACCAAAACATTTTCTGTCACACACGGGGAAACAAGACTTTGGACAAGGTATACACAAACATGGCTGAAGCCTACGCTGTGACCCCCCTCCCCCACCTGGGTCAATCAGATCACCTTTCTCTGACTACCGCACTGTACACTGTTAGACATTTCTGTAATTTGCACAGTTATTTACTGTATTTCACCCAGTATAATACTGCAAATTGTTTTTACAGTAAATAACTGGATTTACAGTTGCATTATGGGAATTTTTGTGACATCAAACAACATATACAGCGATTTACTGTATTTTTAAAAATTTGTGTATTATACTGTATTTTCCACAACGGCTTCGACTTCACCTTGTGGCGATTCGACTATCTGCACCACAGGATTTGCCAATTTTGTCTAAGGACCCTGGAGCAATTCTGGAGGACAATTTATCAATGTGCCTGATGAACATGCTGGATTTAACAAACTTTACTATGGTAAGCTTAGTTAGTGTTTCATTTTACAGAATGTTTTGTGGACGAGTATAGTAAAGTAATGTATAAAGTTGGCGAAAATGATCTGTTTCTGGTTTGGAGTTATTGCCCATTTGAGAAATTTAACATCTATTTATTGTTATATTTATTTAGTTTATTACATTAACACTGCTATTACTTTAAATAAGACTGTTTATGAGTATTAGCAATTGTTCTAATCTTATCTTTTTTATTTATTATAGGAATCGGTGTTGCAGCGGGTTTTGGTTTAGGAGGGAACCAAGAGTGATGCAGACAGTTTCGGAGAACACATTAGCACAAACAACGGTCCGACGGGGAGTGTTTTCCCCCAGAAGAATATGAATGAAAGACCAGCAAATGATTCAGGTAAAAGCGCTGTTGATTTGAGCACCTTTATTACTTGGTTAGCATTTGTTTGCTCTTCAACATTGGCTGAAGTGATCTTTAAACGGTAACGTTAGCTAAACTTAGACAAATTAACACCGACTTCAACTCAAAATCATTTTAACGAGCAGCGTTTAACTTCTATTGATTTTTTATTATATAGATTAGCTGTTGTGAAGTCATTTTTCTCTGGTTTGGAGTAGCTAACGTTAGCTTGAGAAAATAACATTGCGACGTAATGTATAACCATAGATATTTATGATGTATAATCATATATCTATGATGTATAATAACATTACTCACACTAAGGTATATCTGTACAATATGTTGATAACCACGTTTTTGCTAATTATTGTTTTGGATTTTGTTTGTTGGGTTCCAGCCAGCCAGATTTATTTTGTAAATTAATTTATTTTGTAAATTAATATTGACTGTAAAGGCTTCTAGGTGCAAATGTAGTCTTTATTTTATGAAGACGTTTTTATTTTCTTTATCACAACTGACATTTGATTTAACATAATTTTTACCATTATAATTTTTTTTTGTTTAGATATGAGCCAGTACAGCAGCACTTACAGGTTTTGTCTGAAGAAGGAAACAGCATTTTGTAGGAACATCTTGATCAGCACAGCCTAATGCTTAAAAATAAGCAAGAGCAGTAAACAATCAAGGTAAACATATTAAAAAAAGTTGTGTGGAAGTTGTGGATTGTAGCATTGCATTTTTATCTGTATTTTTTGCTTTTTCTATGGTTTCAATATAAAATACTGGGAGCCTGCCTGTGCAAACTGGAACTCATACAACAGTAAGTACTGTACATTTATTTGTTTCTCAATATAGTTGTAACAAGAGGTGTGACACTGACAACAGGGGTGAGGATCCAAATGCAGGTTTATTAGAATGGTCAGGCAAGCAATGTTCAACACAGGAGCAAACAGATGTATAAGGCCAATCCAGAGTCGTACTCAGATAACAGGCAGATGATCAGACGACAGGCAGCAGACAGGAATACACAGATAAACGAGGATCAAAACACAGGAAAACAAACCAGGAAACATGTTGTAGTGTCACTAACAGTAGACAAGACTCAGCAACTTCTGTGTGTTAGTGTGCTGACTTTATAGTCCATGTAATCAGTACTAGAGCAGCTTCAGCTGTGAAAGTCTAATCAGAGGAGACTTGGAGCAGGTGAGTGTGTGTGTGTGGCATGACTGGGTTTTGTAGTCCATATGAGGCAGGATTTGTAGTTCATGTGAATGTGAGTGTATTTACCAGCGATCTATGGTGTATTAGATTGCTGGTGATCATGACAATAGTACTTTAAATACAAAATGTGTCACGTGTTTAGTTGCTAGCTAAATTAAAGATTTTTTTCCCTTTTTATCAAGCACTGTAGTAGTTTTTTTATCTTTGTTTAATAAACTTTTGAGCAGATTGAGGTCTGTCATGGGTCAGACATTTCGTAAAACAATAATTAGTATTGGGATATATGCATGTCTATGTATTAAATGTGTTTTTTCCTCATTTCATGTTGCCTGAATTTTTATTTGTAGAAAAAAATCTAGAGGATGAAATTAAATGCACAGCAACAACCAGAGTGAGCCAGCAGAAGACAAGAAAAGTAGTGAAGAGAAGAATGACAGCCATCAACAACAGAGCGTTATCCTTCTTTCACCAGCTAACTGAGAACTTGGATTAGGTGAGACACTCTTAAGTAGCTGTATCAGCATTCAGTCTGCTTTAGTTTATTAGGAATACCTAAAACAAATGGTTTAATCTGTCCTGCAGTGAATCACCCCATCACAAATGCTACAATGTTTTTGTAAAGCCTTGTTGGGGAAAAAAAATAACAGGACATTCTGGTTGGTCATCTTTTAAACATGGTAGTAAGCTGGTCATGAGCAGGAGCCAGTTGCTCAGTACCAGCTGAAAATAGTTTTTTTAAAACAAGCTTGCATTATGCTTATGATAGTTGTTTCTCCATATCCAGAGGTCTCCATAATCCTGGACCGGGCTGAATCCTGACCAGATGCTGTGGAGGTCATGGAGGAGTGGAGAGCATGAGACTGATTCCCAGTGACAGACGAGTCTCTGCATTGATCTCGTGGGCCAGCCTGAGCACCCGCTGGTGACCTACTCACAGTTGCAGATTCTCCATGACAGACGTCCAGCTTTCTCCAGCCTCCGGTGACTAAACTGCGGCTTTGCACAGGAAGTTTGGCCCGAGGAGAACCGGTCATGCCCAATTGAGCCTGGTTTTTCTCAAGGGCTTTTTTTCTACACTTTCGTCAATTGGTGAAGTTTGTTCCTCTCTACTGTCGCCACTGGCTTCGTTTGTTGGATCGGTGGATTTGCTCTTCAGTGTTTGAACTTTCAGCAGTGACATTTACATTACACTGAACTTCAATTCTGAAAACCTGAGTGAAGCAGTTTCAACTTTTATGTTAAGCTGCTTTGATATCTTTGATCTACATTGTAAATGTGCAAAGAAATAAAGATGAATTGCATTTGCACATGTGAATTCAGACATTGTTGAACATTTGACATCAGAATTAGTAATATTTTAAAGTTGGGATCTTTCCGAGTCGGCTAATAGTTACAAATATGTATTTTTTCAACAATATGCAGTTCAGACAATACAATTATTATTGTACATGTATGTTCTTGTGCTTTGTGTAATTTATTTATTTTAAACCTGT
The DNA here is from genome assembly GCA_903798195.1 of Danio kyathit. Lineage (NCBI taxonomy): Eukaryota > Metazoa > Chordata > Actinopteri > Cypriniformes > Danionidae > Danio > Danio kyathit. Next base: position 58,231,925 of record LR812521.1, on the reverse strand, counting down.
TGATTTAAATGCTTAATGTAATTTTCACACCTTTTCCTTAAGTGCTTAAAGCATTGTCAATGTTTTAAAGAATGGAATATTTTGTAATTGTGTCTGGTTTAATATCAGTAGTACTAAGTACATTTTTTTTCCTCAACAATATGCAGTTCAGACACATGTATTGTACATGTATGTTCATGTGCTTTGTTGTTTTAAAAGTTCTTTTTCTTAAAATATAATAATTTGGATGATTGAAATGTAATTTTTTTTACACATTTTTTTTAAATGTTTTAAGCATCTCCAATGTTTGAAATAAAGAGTGTTTATTTTGTTAATATTTTGTAATTGTGTCTTTTTTAAGATAATATTAATAAAATTATATTATATAATCTTTAGGACAAATAAAAAGGTTTACAGTAGCTAACTGTTTTCTTATTTTTTACAGTAATTAACCGTTTTCAGACATTATATAATTACGGTAACATGCTGTAAACTGATTCACGGTTGTATACTGTAAATCTCAAATACAGTAACTTACTGGCAACAGTGTTGCCAGTAAGTTACTGTAAAAACCCTGTGAAATGTCTAACAGTGTAGCACTCACACCCATCCTCATGAAGTGCTTCGAGCGGTTGGTCCTGGCACATCTGATAGACTCTCTGCCATCCACACTGGACCCACATCAGTACCGTGGCAACAGGAGCACAGAAGATGCAGTCTCCATAGCACTGCACTCTGTACTTACACACCTGGACAATAAAAACACTTATGCACGAATACTGTTTGTTGACTTCAGCTCAGCATTCAACACTGTCATACCCTCTAAGTTAATGATCAAACTTAGAGACCTGGATATCGACACGTCTCTCTGCAACTGGGTTAAGGACTTTCTGACTAACAGACCTCAGAATGTTAGATCAGACCACATCTGCTCCACCACCGTCACACTCAACACTGGTGTACCACAGGGCTGTGTGTTGAGCCCCTTCCTCTACTCCCTTTTTACCATCGACTGTAGGCCTGTGAACAGTTCTAACACCATCATCAAATTTGCAGATGACACCACAGTGATTGGTCTAATCAGCAACAATGATGAGACTGCCTACAGGGAGGAGATACAGCATCTGGCCACTTGGTGCACCAACAATAATCTGCTCCTTAACACCGACAAGACCAAGGAGCTCATTGTGGACTTCAGGAAGGGACAAACAGGCTCACATGATCCTATCCTCATCAATGGGATGGCCGTCGAGCCTGTCTCATCCTTCAAGTTCCTGGGGACCCACATCTCAAAGGACCTTTCCTGGACCACCAACACCTCCAGCCTGGTCAAGAAGGCTCACCAGCGCCTATTTTTCTTAAGGCAACTTAAGAAGAACCAGCTGTCATCAGCCGTCTTGGTGAACTTCTACCGCTGCACAATAGAAAGCATCCTGACGAACTGTGTCACAGTCTGGTATGGAAGCTGCTCTGTTGAGCGTAAGGCACTGCAGCGGGTGGTGAAAACTGCCCAACGCATCACAGGGACCACACTGCCAGCCATAGAGGACATCCAGAGGAAACACTGTCTGCGCCGAGCACGCAGTATTCTTAAGGATTCCTCTCATCCTGCTCACAGACTGTTTTCTCTCCTGCCTTCTGGCAGGCGCTTCAGGCTCCCCCGGACAAAAACCAGTAGAATAAGGAACAGCTTCTTCCCCAAAGCTGTTTCCCTTTGGAACTCTGCCCCCCACTGACTCTTTGCCCCCTAATACACCCCCCACTCTCCTCATAACTTATACTCCTCATAATCATTGCAGTATTTAAAAATTGCACATATTCATTGCACTGATTCATTTATTTGACCTGTACATACCCACTGCACATTTGTAATTATGTACACACCCACTGTACATATACATTTGTAATTGTTTATCTATCTGCACATTTCTAATTATTAATAGCAACCTGTACATATATCCATCTATTGGAAATCTCTGTTCATAGCTAATACATCCTGTATATAATGTTCATAGTACATCCATCTGTAAATATCACCATAGTTTTTCTATAACTGCACTTTATAACTTATACCTGTATCCTACACTTGCTGCTATTGCACTCCTGGTTAGACCTAAACTGCATTTTGTTTCCTTGTACTTGTACATGTGTAATGACAATAAAGTTGAATCTAATCTAATCTAATCTAATCTAATATATACGCACTTTAATAAACTGACTGAAAGCAAGTTAATGCGTTTACATGTGCTGCCAAATCAGGGTAAGGAGCAAAAATCTACCTGTGTAAATCAGTTTATGCTTAACCATGAACTTATAACCTTACTCCAATAAAGGAAAACAGGTAAATGCGTTTACATGATCACGTGCATTGTTGGCTTATTAGAACGTACATTCGTTAGGCTCGTTTGAGATGGCCAAAATCGACGCAGAATCGATCACCGGTGCTCTTCAAAGACTGCTCTCACTAAAAGCATGATGGGAAGCAACTGGCTGATGACACAGCTTAATGCTCATTGGATGAGACTGACAAACAGGTTATTCTCTATTTTGTTTTTACTAAGATTTATCCTGGCTTTGTTGTATACCTTTTTTTGTATTTTCGTTGATAATTAAAAAAAAAGTCATAAAGAGCATTATATCTGTTTATTTATTTAGATTTACACGCAAACAAAAAAAAAAAAAAACACAGCTTTGTTAAAACATAATGTGACCTATCTATCTAAATGTTACAAATAAATCATTAGGATGTGCATGTGCTTTATTTTATTTCTCAGTTTAAAGTCCTGTTTGTTGTCATTTTCCCTTTTTTGTATGTTTGTGTGAGTTTTGTATTGTAATTTTTATGCAACGTTATTCCATAAAAGTCAATCCTAAACATACATATAGGCATACATGAGGTAATCAGACTGTTTTGCTATTATGCCTCATCTTTGTGTGGTTTCATGAAAGGGGTGTAGTAAACAAAACACACACACACACACACACACACACATACACACACACACACACACGTATGTGAAGTCAAATGTTCTATTTAATAGACCAAGAACATTTTCCTAGTATTTCCTACAGCCTATAGTTTTTATTCTGGAGAAAGTCTTAGGCTGTTTATTTTAGTTTGCCTGGAGTAAAAGCTGTTTATATAGGCCTAATAAACATGTCATTATAATTAGTCCCTTTAGAATTTATTTATGTCTACAGAACAAACCACTGTTGTCCAATGGCTTTCCTCATTATTCTTTAACATAATTAATCTATAGTACACTCTTTAAATTGCACTTTAGGCTGAATACTAGTATCTTGCAAAAAAGCTAGTAAAATATTATGTAAAATATATAATATAATACTGTCATTATGGCAAAGACTAGACAAATTAGTTAGTAGAAATTAGATTATAAAACTGTTAAACAGCACTTTTACATATTTGATGCAATACCATTTTTTATAAACTTCATAAGAGGGCTAAGAATTTTGTCTTCAGTTGTATTTCCCTTTATACCTTCTAAAGCCCTCTATAGAATCAATAAAGTTCCAAATAAAATGCCAAATTCTATGGATATTCTTAGCAAAACAAATTAACAAACAAACATTTGGTATGACCTGACACTCAAAAGCATCTTGCAGGTACTTAATTTATAATGTAGCCAAATTAGATTACTTGAAAGCTTTATTGCTGTATAAGCTATTTATTTTATCATTCTTTTAATGTTTACCACTGTTGAATATACCGATTTATATTTTAAATACACCCTTTTAAGTAATCAGCTGTTCACCTTCTGTGATTATGACCATCTTTTTGTAAAAACAGTGATATTTCAATTGCATCCACTCCCACATTAAAAAATACTATGGTAATTTATAGGAATAGTGTTTTTGAACCATATAATAAAAATAGCCTATTTAAATTCTACTGTATAGTTGCTCTGGTATCACAACAACTATAAACATAACCCAATACTGAAAAAAAAAACATGTTCAAAAACACTATAATATGTACTATAAATCAACATAGTATTTTTTCATGTCATTCGTCCGCGATAAAAAACGTGAATCCAATCTCCACCACTGGTGACGTTTCCAGGCGGCAAAACAGCTAGATTCTGGATTTGGCCGACTTCTGATTTATTTTTTGGGCCCTCCTCTTATTGCAGCCGCTTGCTCTCATCTACATTGCAGTCAAGGCAATGCGCACCTCAAACGAGCCTTCAAGTTGCGCTATTTGCAAATCGGCTATAAATATGGACCGACATTGAGTCGGGGAGAGGAGACTTCACTGCCAGCCATCAAGCTTCATTTATTTCCTTTAATTTCCAGTTTTTTTTCCTTAAGTCTTAGTTTATTATGCTTTGTTAATTGTTGGGTTGTTAGTCTTATGTTAGTGTTGTATATTTGTTGTAGAATGTAAGTTTTGATTCTTTATTCATTTTTGCTTAGTTGTGACACATGATTTTGATTTGATATTTTTTGTTGTAATAAATTTACTAGTTAGACAACTTGATTCATGTGTACTTTTTATGTTGTGTTCCCTTGATGAATTAATTATTTTGTGTTTTTGAAAAAAAGGGTTCGTAACAATAAACTACAGTTTGTAGAGACTGTATTCTGTTTTATTTGGACTGTAAATCTTTTGATGTCATAAAAAAAAAATTAAATAAATGATGATGACGCCATGTGATCGGTCATCATGACTGCTGCAACTTTGAGCCCCGAAGTGTTCGGCTTGACGGGTGCATTTTCAACTCCATTCCTGCCTGCGGCAGGCTAATCTAGTTCATCAACGGCTGCAGCCGTGGTTCAAGTCGAATGCACCTTTTGACTATCATAGCCAGCAGGCTCAGGATGTCTAAATGACGAATGTCAGGGCAATGTCCAATGTCGGACTGACATTGCATTTTGGTTACTTTTCAATGCAACCTAAAAACAAATCTTAAAGCTTGATGTTGTGTGGGCGTTACCACTATGACATCTATCAGACATTGGATTTATGGATAAATGTCAGTATTTGACGTCAATATTTTGTTGGTTTAAATTGTTAAATTGTTAAATTTGACGTTGGATATTGGTCACTTTCCAACATAACCTAAAATCAACCAAATATCAATGTTATTTCTAGTCGTTATTGGACATCAAAATGACATTGTTCTTAGATGATAGCGACGTAATTCTAACTAAATATTATCGTCTTATGATGTTGTGTAAACTTTGCTGGGTAAACTCTGCTAGGTAAACTTTATGATTACCTCAAATATATGTTAACATAACAATGATCTTGTAATTGATTTTTGCCAGTACACTTTTTTTGTTTTTAAGAGCTGAAGTGCACAACACTTGCACATTGAGTAAAATAAATGAGACTTCTTGTTTACTAGGGAAAGAAAACAGCATAGTAAATCTGAAAGTCTTTCATCTCTGCGCTTGTGGCATGAATAACCTCTTTAGTGAATGATGTTGCTTTTTTGACATTCAAATGTGGCTATCTGATATCCTTCTGGTGCTGTTAGCATTGATTGAGAACAAAGCTAACTGGGGCTAACAGGCCAAGTTGCTGTTAAAGGGATCAAGTCCAGGTTGTGACCTGCAGGAGCCTCCCCGTGTCTGCAGGGGAACATGTGTGATCAGCCAAAACCACAGCTTCTCCGCAAACAGTGTCATTTTACCATACATTGAGAAGGAGTTGTGTTTGAAGCTACGTCTCCCTACTGCTAATTAAGAACTTTGTTAGCAGTGTTTTGCTTCATAGACTGACTTCTAAAGGAGCTAATGTTAGAGGCTAAGAGCACTGTTATTACGGATCACATGCCTTTACACTAAAATACTGGGATTAAAACGCTCTTCCAGACTGGCGTAGTTTAGAGTACAGGCTGTTTGTTCGATCTTAAAAGGGTCCTGGAGTCATGACCGTCCCTCACACCTTGGCTAATGAAAATGCTGTGAAATTAGACACGATAACAATTTGCAAGTCTAAACAGGAAAGGCTGTTTCTAGACAGATTGGGTGACAGAATACAATGGCTATCTCTAAACTTTTGAGACTCGTAAATGCAGGGCAGGGCAGTGGATCTGATAAGCCAGTGTGAAGTGTGACCTCTTCTTTGCTCTTGGCGTCACTCCAGACATATATTTATCACCTTTTTTCAGCTTGTAGTTAGCACAGAATGTTTTTGGGAGGAGAAAATGCTCATCAGAACCATACTTTATGAATTTATACAATGCTGTCACATGGCAATTTGTATCTTTTTGATTAATACCTAATTCCTACTAATTTGTATGATCTCATTTCTACATTTTAGTAAGGTTTGTTCATCCCCAAATGAAGGGTTGGTTTAGGGGTGGAGTTTGGGGGAACACCTCCTTTTAAAAATTGTACGTTTTCATAGGAATTAAGTAAAATGAATTAAAAACGAATTAGCTATTTTACATCTTGTGGCAATGTTTCCTTGTGATATCAGACTGTTAAGAACTCTTAAATGCACAGCACAATTCACAGTTACAAAATCCAATTTGTAAATTTGTAAACACAATTAGTGAATTCACAAGTAAAAATCATAAATAGTTTCACCAAATGAATTGAATTTGCGTATTTTTGAATCATGGTTTGAGTTAACGAATTATATTTGTGCAGTTATGAATTGTGTTTTGAATTTATGAATTGGATTTGCATATTTTTGAATTGTGTTTTGAACCTACGAATTAGGTTTGTGTATTTATGAACCATATTTTTAATTTACGAATTGGATTTGTGTGTTTATGAACTGTGTTTTGAATTAACAAATTAGATTTGTGTATGTTAACTGTGTTTTGAACTTACAAATTGTACTTTGTAAATGTGAAATGTGTTGTGGCTGTATTAATTTTTTTTTGTATATGTATTTTTTTTTTAGATTGATCTGGCTCCATATGTATGTACTTTGATTTTTTTTTATGTTTGTCAACATTGTCAGCTGTCATAAATACATAAAAAGAAACAGAGATGGAACAAACTACCACCTTTATCCATTTCACACATTTGACACTGTTGTTACTCAGACCTGCTAAGAAACAATCTAAGACCCCGTTTACACTAATACGTTTTAGTTTTAAAACGCATACATTTATGGTTACGCCATCCGTCCACACTACGCCGGAGTTTTCGAGCCCCGAAAACAAAGCATTTTGAAAATGCTGGAGAGGCCATTTTTATTCTAAAACGCTGTTGCTCCGTCTCAGTGTGGATGGGGGAAAACGGAGATATCTGAAAACGGCTGCAGACATTCGTCTATCTGATTGAGGCTTTTTCCTCAATATTAAGTAGCCTTCACACAGTTCAGTCCTGCATCCTCTCCTTGTAAGTTCAGACTTCGCAAGTTTGATAAGGAAAACAAACTCCCGAGTGTGTAATTTATAAAGTCATTCACATCAGCCTGATGTGCAGAATCGGTGCTGCGGTTACAATAATTAAGATATTAACCTAACTTATCTTTGCACTCAGCCAAAACACGTTACATGGGAACAAGTAATAGATTCAAAAGACCAAAGTCGGGGAATATTCGTTAGATATAGACAACAAAATGAATTAAATATCATGTTTAACAAATAACAAATTATCAAATATAGTAAGATTAGATCCAGCCAGAGATCCTTGATGAACAGTCCGTCACACAGTTCTCATATGGGTATGTGCTCAAAGCACGCTGCAGTGCATGCCAGAGAGTGTGTGTGGTCACGTGATGCACGTTTTCACCATTTTAATGTAGACTGAGAGTTGTTCAGAAACGCTGGGTGAAACGCTAGTGTGGATGCGGATTGTTTTCATTCTAAAACGCCGTTTTAAAACTAAAATGTACTAGTGAAAACGGGGCCTAAAAGAATGTTAGCGGCAGCCAAAGTCGGTCTGTAGGTGACAGGTATGTATATCAGGTAAATGCTCAGGCAAGGCCACCTATGAAGTGTAACATCTTGTGGAATTAGTAGTGTTTAGTGCACACCTTAACACAAACACACACACCTAGGCAAATGACCAAATCTGTGTGGCATGTTTATGCTGATTTAAAGAGTAAAACAGTGACATAGGGCAGACATTTAGGCAAAAAAAATTGTGTTGACACTGATGAAAGCAAGTGAATACCGAAGCAAAGCTGTCTTTGTTTGGCTGTTTAATGACATCATGAACTGAGGCTATTCATTAAACTACATAAGATGGTTTGAGAGCAGATTGCCCTCCATATTAGTGATGGGTGCCAGATATCTGCTTTGCTTCTGGTTTGAAAGATTAAAGAGGTGTTCAGATCATGCTGGATTAGATGATGAAAGATGGATGAAGTGATTTGGTAGCTTTTCCAGAGTATCTGGGATCTGTGTTTAAAAGTATAATTAATTTACCCTAAATGAACCTCTTTTTATTCTGAAGACAAAACACATTTTGAACCATTTTTTATTTTATTTCTGTACTTCAATCACAGTGAAGGTGGATACAGGTGCTGCATATAATTTTAAATGCTCTTTTTCCATTATAGGCAACCTAACAAAGAGTGCCTGTCAAGTAAAAAAAAAAAGAAGAAGCAAATAACATTCCCTAAAAAATCTAAAGGTCCTTTAAAGAACAGATGTATTCTCTGACATCTTAGATAACTATGTTTATTACACAGTTTTCTGGAATACTTGATTATGATTGGTCAGTCATGATATTCTAAGATATGCTATCCTGAGATAACTACTGCTGAAACTAATAACACAAGTTCACTCGGGCACTTTGAATCATCTTGACGATGACCTGCACAGTTTAGAACCCACTTTTTTCAAAACACATGCCTGGAGGTTTCTAGTATACCTAGAAAGAGCTTGATTAGTTGATTCAGGTGTGTCTAATTGAGGTTGGAACTAAACTCTGCAGGACATCGGCCCTCCAGGATCGAGTTTAGACACCCCTAATCTTGACTGTAATTATGTTCACATCCATATTTATATTCTTGTCTGCCACGTCACTGTTTTTGATTTTTTGCTGTCATCTTGTGAATAAATATTACATAGGTTAGTGTATGCTCCATTCAGCTGTTTTCAGCTTTGCCTTTAATAAAAAAATAATAATAAACTATTACAATGTTTTGTGTTTAATTTTCAGGTTTTGTGGGAAGAAGGCTTGTTATAACCCAGCAGACACACAACATCATAAGATGTTAATATTAGGTTAGATTTAGGTCACCAGTGTCTAAGGACAATGTTATTTTGACATTGATATTTTATTGATTTTAGGTTGTTTTGGAAAGTGACCAAAATTCATCATCGAGCCAACATCTTACACCAATGTCACATTGATGTCAAATACTGACACTTATTCATTAGGTATGGCAACCAAAATACAATGTCTGGTAGACATCATAGTGGTAACATCCACACAATATCAAGCTGTAACATCATTAGGCATTAAGATTTTGTTGTTTTTAGGTTGCGTTGGAAAGTAAGCAAAATGCAATGTCTGCCTGATGTTGGACATTGATGTCGGCTTGACGATGGGTTCTGACGTCAACCCAATTTACATTTCCAAACAAGATGCAAAAGCCAAATGACAGATATCACATCTCACATCAGTCCACACATTTTTAACTATACGTCAGCATGGGAACAGGAGCATTTTGAAACAGCTGTTCAATGAATTAAGATTTGGTTAATTTCAACATAGAATGCATTGCAATGCAAATATGTCTAGATATTTGGACTAGAAGAAAGTGGACTCTAAATAATAAAAGCATTTTTTGCCGTGTACAAACAAGGTAAAAGTGCCAAAAGCTGTCCTGGCATACATAATACAGTGTTTTTTAGCCAATCATGTGCATGTGAAAATGCAAAACATTTTGAAAACATTGTCATGAAGAGTTTTTCAGTTTTTTCTGTTCTATGTAAACGTAGCCTTAGAGACATCTCTTCTAATTTTGGTTTGTGGTTAAAAAGGTCATTGATGACTTCAGGTGATGTTTGGACTAAATCCCTGAGCTTTACAGTATTCCAGAAGTATTATTACCACAATAACATAGCTCTGCCATACCTACTCGAAGCATCTTTTTAAAAACCTCAAGATGAAAGCTCTCCTGCTTGAAGACTCCTGAATACTAGTAATATTCCGGCTTTATTCTCACTGAAATTTGGCCTGAAGAATGCAGGCTGCCGCTTTAATTGTGTTGCTTTAATGGATGACCTTGCTTCCCTCAGCCTCTGGTTGAACTCCATTTAGATGAGACAGCAGTCTGTAATTTAAGGAAGCCTCTTATCATTTCTCTCTCTCTTTCCGGCCTAAGGCGACATACGGTTCACTGACGGTCACAAACTTCAGGGTATGATATGTTGGCGGGGATAAATGCTAAAGAGAAAACGACAAATTAAGTCTAATATCATGTTAGCGATAGAAATTGATGGCAGATGTTTTTTCTTTAAGCAGATGTCTTTATTTGATGATTTAGGATGAAGAGGTTTTACATTTCTGAACGTGACGTCCAGCCCCTCCTTTTCACCATGTTTTGACTGGGGACGGCTGAGTGCTCAGGGTTAGAGACCTCACAGGTTTCTCATCTCAGACCAGATCAAAGACAACAATAGTCTTGGCCTCTGCTGAACTAAAAGGTGGTCTTCAGCTTGAAGAAAATCATACGCTACAGAAGCTGCAAGAATATTGTAAAAGTAATGAGTATGAATAATGCAGAGCCCAAACTACACATGGATTTTTATTCTTAAGGTATATGCTTGAGGCAAATCATCATTAGCACAGAATGCATAATCAGGTTAATCAGGTAATCAGGGTCATAAATTACTAAACGTCTATCCATCCATTCATTTTCCTGTGTCACCACAGCGGAATGAACCTCCTTACTAAACAAAATAACAAAAAAAAACTATAAATAAATAGCATCTATGTTTAATATGAGTTAATTTGAAAAAATGTTGGGATTAAAAGAGATAGAGATATTTACATTTTTTACATCTAATATCTTTAGGAGAAATACTGTAAAGCTTGGACACTGGACAAGGCTAAATTTTTCTTGAATAGTAGTTCTCAGTTCTTGTCTTTGCAACCCACTGATCTTCACATTTCATTTGCTTCTCTTATCACTTCATTCGACAACAAATGCCCTACAATGTTGATTCGCAATTATTAAATATGTTGGTTATTGACAGAGGAAACATTACATCATGTCATACTTCTCTAGTAAGTGTCATCTGTGTCTGAAGTCCTTGCAAAATCAGTGAGTGAACATTCATAAGTGAAGAAATGATTGCAGAATCAGAATCAGTTTTATTGCCAAGTGTGCTTCACACACACAAGGAATTTGTTTTGGCAACAGAAGCTTCCAGTGTACATAAAGGGAAGAGTGACAACACAAAATTAAATATTAGAAAAGAAAAAGTTGATAACATTAGACATTAAACAGAGATGCAGTAAGTAAAAAAAATATCTGGATGTTGAATTGTATGTACAGATGTGTTGTAAATTTACAGCAGTGGTGTAAAGTACTTGAGTAAATGGACTTCGTTACTTTACTTAAGTATTTTTTTGGCTACTTTGTACTTGTACTGAGTATCAAAAATATAAGCAACTTTTACTCTTTACTTGACTACATTTTTGATTGAATATATGTACTTTTTACTCCACTACATTTGAACAGATGCTTACCGTTACTCGTTACATTGCAATTGTGCCAATGACTGTATAAAATATGGACGACGCGACAGCGCCATTTTCCATTAAACGCTGTGAAGAAAAAAACGCCTCGTGACGGGCACAAACTGTGGCAGAAGACTGCTGAAATTGGAGCCTGGGCATGCACAGAATGACTGCCTGATGGAGCCAGAGGAGGAGCTGCGGAATCAAGCTTCCAACCAAACGCTTGTACATCAAATCAGCCACGCCCCCCGAACTGCTCACTTGACCGCCGGTGTCTGCACTATAACAAAGGCTCGCTAATGTACACTTTGCGTTTACATAGGAGCCTGGTTTGCTGTTTTATCAACACAAATGGTTGTAATAACGTTAACAAAGGTGCGGTTTATATAATGAAGATTTAATCGCGCCAGCTCGCTAACGGCCGCCGGATCTGACCGGATGCCTATGGACACACTGCCCGAGTCAATCGGGCCAGATGCGGCGGCCGTTAGCGAGCCGACGCTGCCGCATCCGAGCCGGATCGGCCCGCGAGTAATGTGCGCGAGTAGGTACAGCAGACGGAGTCGGGCCGAGGGGTAAGTCTCCGGCAGGCGAGAGTGTAGCCGGAACTGGCCCGAGTGTATTTTGCTATCTGGGTGGTAAGGCGTGTATCAAATAACTGATAAAGCCCCCTGACCCTACCGAATAAACAGTGTTTCACCAGATCCTGTATGTCAGAAACTCTAGTTTACTGCTGAGCAACTCATTTTATCATGGTAAAATAACACAGAAATGGAATAATAACACTTCAGTCTCCTGCCGAAGCTCCGGCGTCTGCTTTGAGAAACTGTCAATCACAGCTGTCAATCACGATGACACGCCCAGCATTAAATTACTGCTCAACACATACTGTTTACAAAACTACTCAAAATAAAAAATATTGCCCCCCTCTGATACTGAGAGATGAATCACATCAAAGTCAGCTCTGATTTTTTTTACTACGTTTTACTACTTTTTTTTTTTGTTGATAAATTGTTTGTGGCTTTTTTGAACATTTGAGTTTGACAGACTTTTTGTTCTATTTTTTAAATATATTTTGTTCTGCCATTTTGAAACATTAAGGTGTTAAATTTAATTTATATATTAGGAAAATAAACCTTTCTTGGTGCTCTTTGAGCCTACATTCAGTATGAGTAAAATACTTAAGTTCTTTTAAAATCGGATACTTTAATACTTTTACTCAAGTCTTATTGGAATTGGTGACTTGTAACTTGTAATGGAGTAATTTTTACAGTAAGGTATCTGTACTTTTACTCAAGTATGGTTTTCAGGTACTCTTTACACCTCTGATTTACAGGTTATAAGGTGCTGTGTACCAATGCGAATGGAGAAAGTATTGCATTGTATATTGTTATAAGGTGCTGTGTACAAGTGCGTATGAGAAAGTATTCCACGTTTATTGCCCAGTAGGGGAAAATATAACTGTTAATGAGGTAGATGGCCTGAGGAAAGAAACTTTTCCTGTGTCTGGCTGTTTTTGTTCTTTGTGCTCTGTAGCGCCAACCAGAGAGTAACAGTTCGAACAGGTAATGTGCTGGGTGCGAGGCATCCAGAGTGATTTTGCGAGCCCTTTTACTCACTCTGGAAGAGTACAGTTCTTGAAGTGTAGGAAGGGTAGTGCCAGTGATTCGTTCAGCAGTCCGGATAATTCGCTGTAGTCTACGGAGGTCAGTTTTGGCAGCTGAGCTGAACCAGACGATGATTGAAGTGCAGAGGATGGATTGGATGACAGCTGAGTAAAACTGTACGAGCAGCTCCTGTGGCAGGTTGAACTTCCTCAGCTGACGAAGGAAGTACAGTCTCTGCTGGGCTTTCTTCACAATAGAGTCTATGTGAATGTCCCACTTCAGATCCTGAGAGATGGTGGTGCCCAGGAACCTGAATGACTCTACTGCCGCTACAGTGCTGTTCATGATGGTGAGTGGGGGGAGCGCAGGGGGGTTTCTCTTAAAGTCCACTATAATTTCCACTGTTTTGAGCGTATTCAGCTCCAGGTTGTTGTATCTGCACCATAAAGCCAGCCGCTCCACCTCCTGTCTGTATCCAGACTTGTCACCGTTACGGATGAGGCCGAAACAGTAGTGTCATCAGCAAACTTCAAGAGATTAATGGAGGGGTCTTTTGTGGTGCAGTCATTGGTGTACAGGGAGAAGAGCAGTGGGGAGAGAATGCATCCCTGGGGTGCACCAGTGCTGATGGTGTGGCTGTCGCATGTGATTTTGCCCATTCTGACTAGCTGTTGTCTATCTGTCAGAAAGCTGGTGATCCATTGACAGACAGAACTGGGGACAGACAGCTGGGTCAGTTTGTTCTCGAGCAGTGATGGGACGATGGTGTTAAAGGCAGAACTGAAGTCCACAACAGTATCCTTGCATAGTTCCCTGGTTTATCCAGATGTTGTAGGGTATAATGCAGTCCCATGTAGACTGCATCATCCACAGACCGGTTTGCTCTATAGGAAAACTGCAGGGGGTCCAGCAAAGGTCCAGTGATGTCCTTTAGATATGCTAGCACCAGTCTTTCGAATGACTTCATGGCCACAGATGTTAGGGCAACAGGTCTGTAGTCATTGAGTCCTGTGATCTTTGGTTTCTTTGGTATTGGGATGATGGTGGAGCATTTGAAGCAGGATGGAACTTTGTGTTGTTCCAGTGATCTGTAGAAGATCTTTGTGAAAATAGGAGCCAGCTGGTCAGCGCAGGTGCTCAGACAGGCTGGTGAATGATGGCTGTGTAGGGAGATGGTCCGGGTGGGTGTGGAGTGTCTGTTCAGAGGTGTCAAATCTACAGTAGAATGTATTCAGCTCATTTGCAAGATGTTTGTTGGTGTCTGGGGGGGTGGTGTTTAAGTTGGTAAGGTCTTTCAGGCCTTTCCACACTGATGCAGGGTCGTTGGCAGAAAACTGGTTTTGCAGCTTTTTGCCATAACTCTTCTTAGCCACACCAATCTCCTTTGTCGGTGTGTTCCTGGCTTGATTGTACAAAAACCTGCCCCCACTCCTGTAGGCATCCTCTTTTGCGTGACAAAGCTGTCTAAGTTTTGGTGTGAACCATGGTTTAGCATTGTTAAATGATAAGTAGGTCCTGATAGGGATGCATAACTCCTCACAGAAACTGATGTATGATGTTACAGTCTCTGTGAGCTCGTCCAGGTCGGTGGCTGCAGCTTCAAAAACACTCCAGTCCGTGCATTCAAAACAGGCTTGTAAGACCTGCTCTGTGTCGTTGGTCTATCTCTTAACAGTCCTTAATACTGGTTTAATAGTTTTAAGTTTTTGCCTGTAAGTTGGTATAAGCTGAACCAGGCAGTGGTCGGAGAGTCCTAGAGCTGCTCTGGCGACGGAGCGATATGCATCCTTTATTGTGGTGTAGCAATGGTCCAAAATGTTATTGTCTCTGGAGGGGCATGTGATGTGTTGTTTAAATTTAGGCAGCTCATGTGTGAGTTTTGCCTGATTAAAGTCACCGAGAATGATAAAAACAGAGTCTGGGTGTCGTTCTTCAGTCTCTGTGATCAGATCAGATAGCTGTTGTGGTGTAGCAATGGTCCAAAATGTTATTGTCTCTGGAGGGGCATGTGATGTGTTGTTTAAATTTAGGCAGCTCATGTGTGAGTTTTGCCTGATTAAAGTCACCGAGAATGATAAAAACAGAGTCTGGGTGTCGTTCTTCAGTCTCTGTGATCAGATCAGATAGCTGTTGTAACGCAGTACTCACGTGTGGTTGCGGTGGAATTTAAACACCGATGAGAATGATCGAGGAAAACTCCCTTGGTGCGTAAAACGGCTTGCAGTTTCCTCTGCTCAGGTAGAAACCCAGCAACCACACAACATCTTAAGATGTTAATATTGGGTGAGATTTAGGTCGTGATGTCAGGTGAACAAAAGTCAATGTCTAGCCAGCATCTAAGGACAACGTTACTTTGAGGTCCAATAATGATGTCAAATGACGTTGATATTTGGTTGATTTTAGGTTGTGTTGGAAAGTGACCAAAATCCAACGTCAAGCCAACATCTTAAACCGACATCATATTGATGTCAAATACTGACATTTATTCATCAGGTATGGCAACCAAAATCTGATAGACATCATAGTCGTAACGTCCACACAACATCAAGCTGTAACATCATTAGAGGTTGATATTTGGTTGATTTTAAGTTGGATGTTGGACAATGACGTCAGCCTGACACTGGGTTTTGACGTCAACCAGATTTTCATTTCCAAACAAAATTCAACATCCTCCGATGCTGGGCTACAACGTCAATCTGACGTCATGTTAACCTCCTGTGCCTGCTGGGAAGCAATGTAGGTACTGTAATGTGTAGGTACCTTGTCAATGGGAGCACATTTCATTTATGGTTTTCACTTCTAACAAGCTAGTTTTCTGAATCAGTTGTTTTAAATAATGCTAAAAAATAAATAAAGTTCACACTGCATAATTTTCAGTCATTAAGCATAAGCTTGTTTGAAACCTACAGGTAAGTCTGTTGGACCAGGGTTGGAAGTAAACTGTGCAGGGAAGCAACCCTTCAGGAACTGAGTTTGACAGCCCTGCTATAGGTCATCGCTGTGTTTTAGCCAGAACACTTCTAGGTCTGGATATTTAGCATGCTAGATTTTTTTTTCCCAGCTATCAGTGGCACATCATAGATTTTCTCTGTTCGCTTCTTTGATAATTCACACTGTGTGACTTTCGCTCATGTGAATGAGCAAAGAAATGCCTCTGATGTTGGCCATTTGACTGCGATTTCCCAAAACCTGTTGGAGAGTGAAAATCAGGGCTAAAATGATGCAGTGTGAACTCTGCATAAAAGACATGCAAAATATGTGAAGCTGTGGAGCAAGAGGACCAGAAATGAGAACCACCGTTCTAGAGCATGTGTCAAGAAACTGTGTTTACACAAGCTATTAAACTTTGGACACAGACTTTGAAAGGCTGTGTATACAATAAAAATATCTGAAGTAAACTTTGGTGTTAAAGGAAAGATTAAGGCCCCGATCATCATGAATGCATTTTTATTTTTTATTTTTTTGGTGAGAGGCTCCTTTTTAAAGTGGTCTTTTATTGGCACAGAGCGTTGTGTGCTACAATTATGCATTCATAATTATGCATTATGCATTTGCTTAAGCTGTATGCTGTGCCTCATGTTTTGACAGAGCTCTCTGTATGCTCTTCTGTACCAAGGACATTGATGTGGTTGCCTAGCAACATAAAAGCACAGTGCACTGCTCTTTCAACAAAAACGCAATGCAATGTGTTTGTAAAAAACCTGCCACTGCAGGTTTCAAATATGAAAGACACATGTTTGTGTCTTTCATATTTGTTTGTGTCTCTTTAAATGCAAATGATTTTCTTCCTTTCTAGAAGAGGGCAGTGGTTTTATAGCTTGTGCACCTTGGTTTTCTCAAAAGCACACATGGAACACAAAGGTTTACTTATGGCTCGTTTCCACTGACTGGTTCAGTACGGTACGGTTCGGGTCGGTACGGGTCACCTTTATCAGGCTTGCGTTTCCACTGCTAAAAGGGTACCAAAGGTACTCTTTTGGTGGGTGTGGTGTACGACAGAAAGTTTCAGTCAACTCATTTTCGCTCGAGAAAATGTCTACAATAAAGCTATACGGGTTGCTCACATATCATATGAGAAGCACTTCTCACAAAACAGATGCTTTATACACAAATACTTCAGTATAAAAGTTTATTACTAAGTTTTCTATAAACATAAGTTGATTATAACTGCACATCAATGACAGTGCAAAATAGCCTACTAGTAACATCTGTAATTATATAAAATAAATAAATGCAACATATATGAACACATGTAGACCCTTACAGTCTCCGATATGTTACCATTTACAGAAAAACTACACACAGCATACATTTAGTTCTTATTTAGGTTCAAAACAACACGAAAAAGCTCAGTCAGTGCAAACCTCTCATGATTAAATGTGTCTTTAATCTTCAGCAGCACGTGTAGCCTCTTGTTAGAAAGTAATTCCGTCATTCCAAGTTCATAATAGCCCAAAAGGTGATGATAATAGTTAAACATGGCAGTTTGTTTATGTTTGCTGAAAAAAATTATGTGCTCCTTTTTTCCGGCTACTCCTTTGTTTTTTCGCGCTTCACTCTCGCGTTTGTCAGTTTCTGACAGGATCCGGTTTCAAAAGCACGTCAATAATCAAGCGCACGTTATTATCATCAGCTCAAGAAGTTTGTTATTTCAAATATAGATGCGCGGCCAGCGCAAGCAAGAAAGCGAAACCGCTCGCGCTTCAGACTGTCTCATGAAAAAATACGGGGCACAGGGTAAAATCTGCTCTTCTTTTTGGCTTTGTGGCTCTTCATCAAGACGACGACAATCTTCGTTTGATATATATAATTAGTAATTACGCCGTGATCTCTCTAGGCTGTTTATTAAAAACATGGCGGCTTCTTTGTTTTCATTCTGGCTTGTTGCGTGAGTGAATGACATATCTCTGTAAACCAATAGCGTTGGCTCCGCCTTTTGGTACCCTTTCTCATTTTTTATACCCTTTCGTAAGGGTGCCGAAAAAGTGGTACGGAACGGTTCCATTAATGCTTGATATTTCTGTGAATGCCAAACTGTTGAGGCCTTAGTATCATTAGCTCTGTGAAACAGTGTCTCTTATGCTGCATTCACACCAGACGTGGAAGAAGTGTCAAGCGCGAGTGATTTAAAGTAAATGCAAAGACACGAATAGAGATCCTGCGGCGCGATACGTGCAAATGATGCGGCGCAAATGGAGTGGCACGAGTTGAGCGTTTTGCGCGATTGACCCGCTTAACGTGCATATCGAGTGTTTCCCCGCGAATTGCTTGAGTTCGAAAATCTGAACTTCAGCGAACATTCGCACCTCGTTAACCAATCAGGAGCTTGCTATTGTGGGGCGTGATTATAAAGTAGTGCCTGTTGTTGGTGTCCCGGGGGAAAATCCTCTTGACAACAGCAACAACAGTTCATCAAACTGGGCTCGGCTCAGTCAGAAGCACCGCTGAAAGCTTCCATTATTCAGGTTAAGTTTCTGGAGGAGTTTATGAGCTCACAAAGCTGGGTGCAACTCTGAAAGAATCTAGTGGACTCAAACACAGCACCAAACGATTCAACGTTGTTTTTCAGTCTTCATAAAGCACATAAACACAGCTATTAGGTGCATTCGACTTCATGCAGCGCTGCGCAGATCGATCAAAATCTGTCTGAAAGCGGTGCATGCTGGTTAGAAATTTTGTCCGAATTGATGCTGCACCAACGCCATGTGACTGTCACATGTGGCATTAAAGTACCGCGACAGCGCTCCGAGATCAGATGACTGACTCAGCCCGCGCAGCATCTGAAGAGCATCTGCACGAGCTCTGATGACGACATCGATATTACACGATTGGCCGAGTTGACTGCATGACAACAACCACGTGTGTTTCGGGTTTATTATTGGACAAATTCCGTCTCACAAATTTCAAAACAAACAATTAACTTTTCATACCATCTCTATCTTGTACACATCATGCTTTTTAAAAGACTACAAATATTTTACTGCAGTATCATCTTTAGTTAAATAATCTGGTTATAAAGGCTAGATTGTTTGCACAGGTTTATTTTCGACCTTTTTTTATACAGTACAGACTATTTACTGTATTCAGCTCCATAAATGATTTAAATGATATATTTTAGTAAATAACCTAAATATTAACTCAAAAGAGTCTTACAGACTTGTAATAAAATAATTATCATCATTGATCCTGACACCCTAAAGGTTTCTTAACAAATAAAGAACTATTTTATTAAATAATTATAAAATAATTTTTAGGATTATAAAATATATATTTTATTTCCTGTCTAGCTGTTTATTCAGTTTTAAAAGTGACACTGATGTACCTGCTCTTTCTTACTTCTACTTAAAGTGTAGCTCACTTATTTTAGGAATGTCCTTTTGTTCAATCTTTTTGGATTAAAATGCTTCTTTGAAAATGCTTTTATTATCCAAAATAATCTTAATCATTGTATAAATTAATCAAAACACCTTGCTTTGGGTTTTACACAATTATCTATTGAAAAGTTTTATATCTATAAATGTAAATAAATGTAAACCCCTTTTTAGCATATTAAACAAGAACTATTAGCCTAGAGTGATGTTTAAACTCCTAGAATTTGTGTTTATTGCTTTGTATTTAATAGGCCTGTTCGTTTTTGTGTTTATATTACCCGCTCGTTTCCCCTTATTTCTCTCATGCGTTTGTAATATTTTTAATTCATAAATCACTTATTGTTTAAAAATGAACTATAGTATGTAAAGACTGTATTGTGTTTTATTTGTAAATATTTTATTGTTATAAATAAAAAATGATGAGGACGCCATGTGATCGGTCATCATGACTGCAGCAACTTTGAACCCCGAAGTGTCCGGCTTGACGGCTCCGTTTTCAACTCCGCCCCCGCCTGCACTCGGATAATCTCGTTGATCACCGGCTGCAGCTGTGCTTCATGTCGAACGCACCTAATCTCTCAATCAAATCCATGTTAGCCATTTAACAACGAAGCTAGAGTCAGCGGGCAGACAGCAGCCCTGCCCATCACGCGGATTTGCGTCTGCATATTGCAGGGGTGTCAAACTCATATCCTGGAGAGTTTAGTTCCAGCCCTGCTTTAACACACCAATTTGTAGCTTTCGAACAAGCCTAAAGTCTTCAATTAGTTTGATCAGGTGTGTTTAATTAGAGTTGGAACTAAACTGTGCAAGAGCTACGTTCCTCCAGGAACTGAGTTTGACACTTGTTGCATGTTGGGACCTCTTTAACACCAATGAGAGATTTCACTGCTGGAAGTTGTCAGAAGATTATGTGTTAAACTTTGGACCATTTATAGCAAAATAAAAAAGCTGGATCCATGCATTTCAGATTACCAAACAAGCATAATGTGATTTACCTGACTTCCATCGAAGAATCCTGTAAAAATATAAATAATTAGTACAATCAGCCATAATCATCAGAATTGGAATTACACCGTGGTTTTGATGCCAGATTTTAATGCTGATTGTTTTAAAACAGGCAACGCGCAGTGGCACAGTAGGTAGTGCTGTCACCTCACAGCAAGAAGGTCGCTGGTTCGAGCCTCGATTGGGTCAGTTGGCATTTCTGTGTGGAGTTTGCATGTTCTCCCTGCGTTCGTGTGGGTTTCCTCCGGGTGCTCCGGTTTCCCCCACAGTTCAAAGACATGTGGTACAGGTGAATTGGGTAGGCTAAATTGTCCGTAGTGTATGATTGTGAATGAGTGTGTATGGATGTTTCCCAGAGATGGGTTGCAGCTGGAAGGGCATCCGCTGCGTAAAAAATGTGCTGGATAAGTTGGCGGTTCATTCTGCTGTGGCGACCCGAGATTAATAAAGGGACTAAGCCGAAAAGAAAATGAATGAATGAATAAATGTTTTGAAACAATATTATTCTACTCTAATGACTGCTGCCAGTGAGTCATGTCTGAGGGGGGAAATAACTGTTTACCCTGTTCCTTTCCTTGCTGTAAAACTACCTACAATTTTTTGAACATTTGACTAGTTCACTAAAGGTATGATAATGTAAATTACATAATGGGGTGCATGTAGGGTCCTAATTTTTCCCCCAAACTTCTTCACTACACACCCTTAGTATCTTTCACAATTTTCTGGAAGGCAGTGTCTGTTCAGTGTCAGAGTTATGCTCCTCTACTTCCTGACCAGTGTCTTGGGGTAGTTTGGCACAACGTTTTCAGTGCTGTTTTTTAACAACACTTCCAGAGAGCTCAAACCCATCCCAGGATTCATTGCAGTCTTTGTGAGGAGAGAACTGTTGTAAAACAACCAAAGAAAGTTAGAAAGAAAAACTTTGCCAAGACAAACTTTTATGTTGGCTTGGTAAAGCATTGTCTGAAAGTTTTGAATGCATCTCATTGTTGGGAGTTTATTTGGGGATTTTATTTTATTTGAATACTGTAAGGTCTGTACAGCATTAAGTGTTGGATAAGATCACTGATCAATTTTTTGAGCTTTAAATCAGTGAAACAATTTTCATCACCAAAGTCAAGCAAAAGGAGCATTAAATATTGTTTTAATATAATCTGTCTGTGTGTGTGTCTGTCTGTGTGTCTGTCTGTCTGTGTGTCTGTCTGTCTGTCTGTCTGTCTGTCTGTCTGTCTGTCTGTGTGTCTGTCTGTCTGTCTGTCTGTCTGTGTGTATGTCTGTCTGTCTGTCTGTCTGTCTGTCTGTGTGTCTGTCTGTCTGTGTGTCTGTGTGTCTGTCTGTCTGTCTGTCTGTCTGTCTGTGTGTCTGTCTGTGTGTGTGTCTGTCTGTCTGTCTGTGTGTGTGTCTGTCTGTCTGTCTGTCTGTCTGTCTGTGTGTCTGTCTGTCTGTGTGTCTGTCTGTCTGTCTGTCTGTCTGTCTGTCTGTGTGTCTGTCTGTCTGTCTGTCTGTCTGTCTGTCTGTGTGTATGTCTGTCTGTCTGTCTGTCTGTCTGTCTGTGTGTCTGTCTGTCTGTGTGTCTGTCTGTCTGTCTGTCTGTCTGTCTGTGTGTCTGTCTGTGTGTCTGTATGTCTGTCTGTCTGTCTGTGTGTCTGTCTGTCTGTCTGTGTGTGTGTCTGTCTGTCTGTCTGTCTGTCTGTCTGTGTGTCTGTCTGTCTGTGTGTCTGTCTGTCTGTCTGTCTGTCTGTCTGTGTGTCTTTCTGTCTATCTGTCTGTGTTTCTGTCTGTCTGTCTGTCTGTCTTTCTGTGTGTCTGTCTGTGTGTCTGTCTGTCTGTATGTCTGGCTGTATGTCTGTGTGTCTGTCTGTCTGTGTGTCTGTCTGTCTGTGTGTGTGTGTGTCTGTCTGTCTGTCTGTCTGTCTGTCTGTCTGTCTGTCTGTCTGTCTGTCTTTCGTCCATACTTTCAACAGTTTATCCTTTTCATGTCTGTTTCTGCCATCCATCCATTTTATCCATCAGTCCTTTCTTTCATCTGTTCCTTTCCTATCTATCTATCTATCTATCTATCTATCTATCTATCTATCTATCTATCTATCTATCTATCTATCTATCTATCTATCTATCTATCTATCATCTATCTATCTATCTATCTATCTATCTATCTATCTATCTATCTATCTATCTATCTATCATAGCATGTCGCTGAAGAGAAGATGATGGAGGTTTACTGTATGAGGACCGAAATGACCTAAACACCCAGCAGGCACAAGACATCAACATGACGTCATATTGATGTTGTACTACAACATTGTGAGGATTTTGTATGTTGTTTGGAAATGAAAATCGGGTCCAACGTTCAACCTAAAATCAACCAAATATCAATGTCTAGTAATGATGTTACAGCTTGACGTTGTGTGGACATTACCACTATGATGTCTATCAGACGTTAAGCCTGTTTCACACCGCAAGCGACAGCAGCACGTGAGCAGAGCATGTTTTTTCGGCGTTCATGTTAACAGATTAGAGCTTTCATACCACACGCAAAAGCAGCGTGTTAGTGCAAGGCGTGAGCGTCACTGAATGCAGCAGTGCCGCCATAGTTTCAGCGCTGGGTCTATTTTTACCACACTGCTCACGCTAAATTAAAGTGACAGTGCATTGATAATGACCGAAACACATTGAATGACAGTAAAAAGTAGCAATTTTACCCAATAAATGTGTTAATAATATCAACTGAATTATATATAGTCAATTAAATAAACTTAAACGATTAAAAATGGCAACAAATATTTATTTAGGCCCGAACTACAAAACCAAATGTAAAACAATTTTAGTATCAGTTTTGCTTAAGTTGCACACTAATGTTGCAGGAGAGGGGAAATAGAAGTGGCCGCTTTAAGACTGCTATTTACGGGAGTTGTAGTCCATAGCGAAGTGTATTGTGGGTAGTGCAGTTCGACACATATGCTGGATGATATGAGCTCGCTGTGTGCTGGGCAGTTGAAGCAGAGGAGGAAAGCTTTATTCAGCTTTGTTTTATGTTCACTCAAGTTATTCCACCCAGGAGCTGTTTGCACTGTGACCCTGACAACATGAAAATAAGTAAAAGAAGGGCATGCATTGATTACTTCTGTCCATCTCATCCTTTGCACGAGCTGTTACTTCGCCACTGGACATTGCTGAAGCGGAGAAAGTAACACTAGTTTGATCATGTATAAATATCAATATAGCTATATTGTATGTCATTATAATTAGGCCTACAACATCCTGACAATCAAAAACAAAAAGACCTGATGTCACAGGCGATTGTCTTCTGAGTGCACCAGACATGAATGACACTCCTCATGGAGTGTGAAAAGCATGATCTATAAAATTTGTAAAATAAAGAGTCGCAGGTTAAGGAAAGAGCATAGGAGGAAGTTTCCATGGGCCTTGGGGCAGATGAAAAGTTTTAAAAAAAAGTGTATTTGTATATAGAGAGAGATAGATTGATATGTGCAGCAGCTGCCGAAGAGCTGCGCGCTGCAGACGCAGCTGGTGTGAAAGGCAAATGCCTTAGATTTTGGTTGCCATACCTGATGAATAAATGTCAGTATTGGACGTCAATATGACGTTGGTTTAAGATGTCGGCTCGACGTTAGATTTTGGTTACTTTCCAACCTAAATCTAACCTAAAATTAGCATCTTATGACATTGTGTGCCTGCTGGGCAACAACTAAATGCACTACAGAATGTTACGTTTACACACACATCCACAAATTACATGTAAATGCATTAGCTTTTTACAGCGTAATACTCACTACTCTTGAGTACTTTTGAAAGGTCTTTTTACTCATACTTTGAGTAATATTTACCACAGAAATTTTTATTCTACTTGCACTACATTTTTGGGCAAGTAATAGTACTTTTACCTAAGTCTGTTTGTCCTTTCTTTTGTCTGTCTCTTGCTTTATCTATGTCTCATCCATCCATCCCTCCATCCATCCATCCATTCACCCATTTCTTTCTTCTTTCTTTCTTTCTTTCTTTCTTTCTTTCTTTCTTTCTTTCTTTCTTTCTTTTGCTCTACCTATGTCCTTCTTTTATCTATATGTCTGTTCATCTATCCATGTATTTTTCCTTCCTTTCTTTCATCTATTCATCCATCTATCCATCTTTCTTACTTTAATCTATTTGTCCTTTCTTTTGTCTGTCTCTTGCTTAATCTATATGTCCATCCATCCATGTATTTTTCTATCCTTTATTTCATCTATCTTTATATCTATCTATCAATCAATCCATCCATCCAACCATATTTCTTTAATCTGTTTGTCCTTTCTTTTGTCTGTCTCTTTCTTTTTCTATATGTATGTCCATCCATCCATCCATCCAAGTATTTGTTCTTTCTTTCTTTCATTCTTTCTTTCTTTCTTTCTTTCTTTCGACATGGGATCAAAGTGGACTCCGCTGTTAGTGAGGAGGAGTGTAGTTTGGCTATAGGTGAAGTTGTGGGCACTGAAAACATCCTGTCCGCATCTCGTATTAATAATGTGATTGTAGTGTTTGTAAAGACGGTTTTGGTGAATCAGTTAGTTGAAAGTGGGATAGTTATTGGTGGAATTTTCACCCCAGTGCTTCCCCTGTCTACCCCATCTAAAAGAGTAACTTTGTCCAACGTACCACCTTTTATTTCGAACGAGGTGCTGACCGGAATGCTTTCTCGCTACGGCAAACTTGTCTCCCAGATAAAAATTATTCCAATTGGGTGCAAGTCGCCGTTGTTAAAGCATGTTGTATCTTTTCGGCGTTATGCCTATATGATGCCTATAGAAGCTCTGAGTGCGGTCCAGATAGAAGTAATGAAAGGGCTGGGTCTGCCTCCTCCGAGGGCAGCACTTGCAGGCTCACTGCCTGGTCTCTGAATGGTGTGGTAGGAACCTTGGACACATATACAGGCCGGGGTCTCAGGACAACGTGAGAATAGGCCGGCCCGAATTCTAGGCACAAATCACTGACCGAAAATGCCTCCAAGTCCCCGACCCTCTTGATCGAAGCCAATGCGACCAGCAGAGCTGTCTTCAGGGACAGAAATCTTAAAGATACTGAGTCGAGTGATTCGAATGGATCTGTACGCAAGCTCGTGAGAACGAGGGCGAGATCCAAGAGGGCATGAGTGTGCAGGGCGACAGCCTGCTCTCCAGCTTCTCTTGGAGAAAAGAAAGCACAATGCTGATCTGGCAAGTTCGGGGGTCTTCTCTGCGAGAGATGCACCATTCAGTGATACGCACCCATATCAGCTGAATCGACTCGGGGTGGAGTCTCCATTCTCCTGGACGTAAGGGCTGCCGTGAAAGCGCGTCGGCTGCACGGTTAAGCTCGCCTGGAATATGAATGGCGCGCAGCGTTTTCAGCCGCGTATGACTCCAGAGAAGCAGACGGCGAGCGAGCTGAGACATTCTGCGAGAGCGGATACCCCCCATACGGTTGATATACGCCACCGCTGCCATGCTGTTCATCCTGACCAGCACATGTTGTCGCTCCAGCGCCAGAAAAAAATGGCGGAGAGCGAGGAACACTGACAAAAGCTCTAGGCAATTGATATGCCAATGCAGCTGGGTATCCTTCCACAGGCCAACGGCTGCATGCTCGCAACACACGACCCCCAGCCCGTCCTGGAAGCATCTGTTGAGACAACAACATGACTGGATGCCTGTCCTAAAGGCACTCCGGCCTGTAGGAACGAGGGGTTGTTTCAGGGGATGTGGGATGTGCGACACAGCACAGTAACAGAGACGTGGTGTGTGCTCGCGTGTCATGCATGTCTGGGGACTCGATCGTGAAGCCAGTGCTGTAGTGGTCTCACATGAAGTAAACCGAGCGGCGTGACGGCGGCTGTGGATGCCATATGCCCCAGGAGCCTCTGAAAGGATTTCAGTGGGACCACTATTTTGCTGTTGAACTCTCTCAGACAGTTCAGCATTAGCTGTCATGGTGACTGAGTCCAGCTCCAACCTGAGAAAAGAGATCCTCTGTACGGGGACGAGTTTGCTCTTTTCTCGGTTGACCTGAAACCCCAAAAGATGGAGGTGCTGGAGCACCTTGTCTCTGTGCACAGTCAACTGATCCTGAGAGTGAGCTAAAATCAGCCAGTCGTCGAGATAGTTGAGTATGAGGATGCCCGTGAGTCGAAGGGCCACTGGGGCACCCTCCGCGAGCTTGGTGAAGACCCGCGGAGACAGAGAGAGCCCGAAGGGGAGGACTTTGTACTGCCAAGCTCGGCCTTCGAACGCAAACCTCAAGAACTGATGGTGGTGGGGAAGGATGGAGACATGAAAGTATGCGTCCTTCAGGTCTATCGCTGCAAACCAATCCTGAGGACGAATGCATCGGAGGATGTGCTTCTGCATGAGCATTCTGAACGGGAGCCTGTGCAGACAGCGGTTCAAAACGTGCAGATCTAGGATTGGCCGTAACTCACCGCTCTTTTTGGGTACGATGAAGTACGGGCTGTAAAACCCGCTCTCCATCTCGGCTGGAGGGACCGGCTCGATTGCATCCTTCACCAGGAGGACAGCAATCTTCTCTCGCAAGGCAGGGGCGGTGACCCTGGTAAAGAACACGCCCGTGAATTTCGGGGGCCATTTCGCAAACTGAATTGTATAGCCGAGTCTGATGCCTGAGCCCGCGCTAACCAGGCAGGCAGAGCCCTCGCTAATGGACTCATCGCTACAATCGATGACGTACCTGCAGTGGGAGCGCGGAGTGGGAGAGCTGATCCGGGAAGCACTGGGGTCCCACGGAAGAGCTGGAGATAAGAGAGTCACACTCACCTTGCTCCCGAACTCCGGAGAGGGGGCTTGAGGAGTGGGAGAAGGGAGACCTCCCAGGTCCTGTGAGCCATTGGCGAAATGCACCGAACCTGCGAGCCAGAAGGCATAGCGTCCTGGACTGGCAGTGTTCGGGCTGTCACATCCGGAGAAGTGGAAAAGTGCTCTTTCATTGAGGTTTTTATGGCACTGAAAAGTGCTGTTGGAATTGGAGCCCGGCCCTCCACCGGGGACTTAGTGGTCCGCAGAGCATAGTTGGTTGCGGTGCGGAGCTCATGTAATAAGCCTAGGTTGGAACCACCCTCGTGCAGCTGGGCCAGCGCCTGCGCTTGGTAGCACTGGTAGGTGGCCATAGCGTGCAAGGCGGAAGCAGCCTGGCCAGCAGCTTTATAGGCTCTGGCTCCGAAGGAGGCAGATAACCTACAGGTTTTGGACGGGAGAAAAGGCAGACCCCTCAAGGAGGAGGCGCCACGCGGACAAAGATTGACCGCAATGGCACGCTCGACCTTCGGGATTGTCTCGTAACCCTTGGCTTCTCCACCATCGAGAGTGGTGAAGGTGGAGACGCACGCAGCTCGGGCAGAAAAAGGTGCCCTCCAAGACTGCGTGAGCCTACTTTGCACCTCCGGGAAGAAGGGGACAAGAGGCTTCGAAGGACTGGCCTTCTTATCCTCAATGTAGCACACATCTAGTCGGTCCGACCACGGAGCTGGGAGATAAACCATCTCCAACCCCATGGCCGAAGCAGCCCGGGAAAGCACGGCCATCATATCCGACTCAAGATCCTTGACAGTGCTCCCCTGCCCGGAGGGAGGGAGCGGGTCTGGATATTCATCAAACATTGACAGCCCACCCTCCAATGCAGCAGTGGACGTCTGGTCATCGAAGCTCATGCTTGGATGGAGCGCCTGGAGGAGCGGGAGGTCCGCGAGCCCGGGGGCGGCGGATAGTCTCTCACTGGAACCCTCAGACCTGCCCGAGTGCCCACTGCAGTGCAGGGGACAGCTGGGGTGGTTAGCCCTTTTACAAGAGCTAACCGCGATCTTAATTGCGCAACAGTCATGCCATCGTGTGACGGCATGAGCTGCCCGCGAGCACCGCATTAACATGCCGGACCCCCAGACATGCCACGCAGCGCTCGTGCCCATCATCCGGGGACAGGAAACCACCGCATCCAGAAACGCACGGTCGGAGCGTCATCTTGAAAAAGACGCGCTGCACGACTGTGTTGCTCTTTTAGGTGAAGTGCAATACAAACTGCTCTGGGACGACCGGACCCAAAGGACCCAAAAAACCCAGCTCAACCTTCTGCCACCGCGTGTACCACACTCTGGACCGCGAGACCGCTCTCGTTCACTCTCTCTTGCAGATTTGACTGGAAATCGGCTGGAGGAACCCTCATCGACTCTCTCAGAAGGCTGTGAAGTCATCTGAATCGAAAAGGAAGCCAAATTAATTGCAACGAGCCACAGCTGCCCAAGCTGAAGCTGCTAACTCATTGGCATTTCATTGGCCCGTTTACATACTCTTTCAGATGATTGGCTTTCTGAACGAAATCCCTATAGTGGAAGTTTCCACATAGCATTGAAGTTCCCCTTCCGAAGGGGAACCAAACCTCCCAGATGATTTATTTTGGACCAGGGAGGGTTTTAAATATCTGGGAGTGTTTTTAGGAAATGAAGCAGTTGTACAAAAAAACTTTGAAGGTGTTGTTGAAAAAATAAAAGGCCGTCTTAGTAAATGGAATTTTTTACTGCCAAATATGTCTTATAGAGGCCGCATATTAATAATTAATAATTTGTTGGCATCATCTTTGTGGCATTGGTTAATGTGTGTGGATCCTCCTTTTAATTTTTTGTCAAAAATTCAGTCAATTTTAATAGATTTTTTTGGGATAAGCTGCACTGGGTTCCGAAAGCTGTGTTGTATTTGCCCAAAGAAGACGGTGGTCAAGGACTTGTGCATTTGCAGAGCCGAACAGCAGCTTTTGGCTTCAGTTTGTGCAAAGACTTTTGAATGGACCATTGGATGCAAACTGGAGATCCATAACCTTTATGCTAATGCAGTCTGTTGGAAATGTGGGCATTCAGAAAACTTTGTTTGGCTGAATCCTAAAAGGATGGATTTATCCAAACTCCCAATCTTCTACCGTAATATCTTCAAGATATGGACTTTGTTTACTGTGCACAGACCCTTAGACACAACGTCTTTACACTGGCTGTTACAAGAACCTCTAATCTGTGGTTCACGCATGGACATATCCCTTAGGGGACCTTTTCCTGCCTCGACGAAATTCTTTCATCGGCTAAAATAATAACTCTTGGGTGTTTATTAAAATCAGCTGGAAAAGACTTTAAAAATGCAGACTCAGTTGCTGGACATTTGGGTCTTCATTCTAAACGAACAGTTACCAAACTCCTTGAACAATGGAGGGCTTCTCAACTGAAGAGATTAAGTTGTTGGAGGACTATTATGAAGGGTTATAAATTGTAATGATGTTTTCCCCGTTTTTGTTATTATCTCCCAACTTAGAAAACTGTGAAGGGGTGTTTTTACATTGTAAAGATGTGTTAAAGTAACATGTGTTAAAGTTTTTAACAAAATGGGTCTAAACAATAGAGTGGACACTCCATGGCATGAGGTTTTAAAATTGAATGAGGATGAGCACCCTCAATGGCGATCATTGTACAAGTCACCATTAACTAAAAGACATGGAGATTTGCAGTGGAGAATTTTGCATGGTGCTATTGAAGTTAATGTTTTTATTTAAATTTTAAATCCTAATGTTGGTCACGACTGCCCTTTCTGCTCGCAGTTTTTCACACATTTACACAATGTTCCAGACTTTAGCCTTTGTTTACTGTTTTACAGAATTTGATTATATCTTTTGGAGAAACCTTTTCCACTAAAACTTTCATTTGTGGGTTCAAATATGTTCAGAGGAAACATTTTAAATGTCAGCTCCTTAATTTTTTATTAGGACAAGCTAAAATGACAGTATATAGTACCAGAAAGCAAAAAAAATTGAAGGGAATGTAAGTCACAACTTGTTGGCAGTTTATGTTAATTCTGTCAAATCAAGAATTCTTGTTTATTTTTAGTTTTTTAAAGCTATGGATGATCTTCCTTCTTTTGACTTGATGTGGTGTTACGCTGGTGCTCTGTGTGAGCTTTATGAAAATGAGTGAGCCATTGGCTAACCATTTTGGGTAAATTTTTTTCTTTTTTCTTTTTTGTGAGTTGATTGTTTGAATAATGTATTAATGTTTTTGTAATAAAGTGTTGTCAAAATCATCCATCCATCCATGTATTTGTTCTTTCTTTCTTTCTTTCTTTCTTTCTTTCTTTCTTTCTTTCTTTCTTTCTTTTCTTTATTTCTCTTGCTCTACCTATGTCTCTCCATCCATACATCCACCCATGTATTTATTCATCCATCAATCAATCTTTCTTCCTTTAATCTGTTTGTATTTTCTTTTGTCTATCTCTTGCTTTAAATCAGTCTTGCTTTATATCTGTCAATCCATTCTTTCTTTTGTCTATCTTAAACTTTTTTATACAATTCTCATATTATTTCTTTCTTTCTTTCTTTCTTTCTTTCTTTCTTTCTTTCTTTCTTTCTTTCTTTCTTTCTTTCTTTCTTTCTGCTATAGAGTTTGTAGAGATGTGACTCCTAAGGAGTCATCGCAGAGTCTCTGAGAAACAGAACCAGGCCAGAAGTCAGAGGTCAGAGCCACTGAACACACAATCCTCCTGAAGAGCCTCTCAGCTCAAATGATTAAGTGGCCTTGGTGCTTTATAACATTTGCCAGCAGCAGCACAAGGACAGACTCACAGGGTAAAGCCCTCTCTAAAGGATAATGCCTCAAAATCCATGCAGACTTGGACCACAGAGCAGAAGATAAGGCAGAAGTTCGTCAGGCCGGTGGGAATTTATAGACATTTAAAACAGTCTTAGCCTGATCAAATTACCCTGAAGCGTGACTTAAGCACCCTAAGCTGTGTGTTGATCTGCTTTTCTGCATAGTTAATGAGCCTGTCATTAACGTCACTGGGAATCTGCTCTTCCTGTTTGTGTTCCCTCTGAAGACAGCAGCTAATGAGGGCACCGGGTGCTTTGTTGTCCTTCTTTATTCCAGTTGCTCATAATGCTGCAAATATTTGCTAATATAAATGGATAAATTAAACATACAAAACTGCCTAAGACATTGTCAAAGGAATATTATGGTGAAAAAACATATATTCAACATAAAAAAGAAAGACAACCGAGACACAGGGCACGACAAAGCTGTGGATTAAACATCAAAGAGCATAATATCATTTACCCTAAATCCCAGGATATAAAGGAATTTTAGAAGAACATTTTCCATAATCAGGATCAGAAAAAGACATGGAAATGAATGAACAGTTGAGTACAACTTAATATAATGAATTAGTTCTACATGAATGAGTCTGTAAATTCACTCAGGGTTTGATACTGGGATACAGTGGCGGCTGGTGTTAAAAAATGTGAGGGGGCGCATTTTAAAAGCCATTAAATGCCATTTTTCAGGTGATGTACCAAAAAACAAAAATGACTAAAGCATACAATAAATGCATCACAAATCAGTTCATTTTAGTTCAATGTGGGTTTATCAGTAATGAAGTAGTCAAGATAATCAATAAACACACACACACACACACACACACACACACACACACACACACACGCACACACACACACACACACACACACACACACACACACACACACACACACACATAAATGTTGCCTAATCACTGGCCAGTAGCACTACTTAAAAATAATTTTTTGCTCTCCTTTCTTTCTGGCTTGCAAATTTCTTAATGAGCTTTTGGTTAAAGTCAGTCATCTCAGTCACCAGTCTCTTCTCTATTGACAGCATGGCCAATGCAAACATGGAAAACAGTAAAAGGCATGACTTACATCACAACCTGCCAGCCAACTCCGTTTGTCATAACAGGTGCTGGAAAAGCCAAGGGTGTACGCGCGCTCGCCTTCACTTCACTACTGGTGAATTTGTTTTCATTAGTTTTGCAAGGAAGGTCGATCTGGTCCAAGCTCATCGATTCTTTTTTTTTTTTCTTCATCCAAACGCCTTGTGAACGGATATCTTTGCAAAGATACAACAGAATTTTCCTTCATCTTGCACTTGCTTTCACTATATGAATAAAGGTCAGCACAGCTAACTGACGAGCTGCTGCTGAGTGAACGGTCTAAGTGAGAATGGTCCAATCACATAAGGCCAATCATATAAAAACAAATATGATTCGTTCTAACAACAAAATGGGAGGGTTCGGGGCGCAGAGTGCTGCGCCCTAAGGACAATTTAAAACCGACCAATTAGAGCTTATCGTCATATCACATGCTTTGCAAAAGTTTGTGTACCTACATAGACACCCATTAGTCTGGCCCCGTACACATAAGAAAAAAAATTGTTCATACATTTTTTTTTTTCAATAAATGTTAGTATGACTACAATAAATGTTAGAATGTTATAATTAAATCAGTTTATTTTGTTAATATTTGTGATAATAAATATTGACATATTAAAGGAGTCTAACTTGACGGGGGC
Source organism: Danio kyathit (assembly GCA_903798195.1). Taxonomy (NCBI): domain Eukaryota; kingdom Metazoa; phylum Chordata; class Actinopteri; order Cypriniformes; family Danionidae; genus Danio; species Danio kyathit. Next base: position 58,198,941 of record LR812521.1, on the reverse strand, counting down.
GGCGCCCCAGCGCCCTCTATTGACCAGCCACCACTGCTGGAATAGCTGGTTTTTGGAATTAATAAGAATTCAGAATTGAGTGCCTAATTTCCATTCCACTCAACTGAAATCAGAGGTATTGGGAAATAGGGAATTGGAAATATGTTTCTTTAAATAATGAAATGAATAGGCTATTAAAGCAGAAAGTTGCAAGCAAAATAACTGTAATGTATAATTACTGTATTGTCTAACCTGCTGTCTGTGTGGTTTTCTAACCATGTTTATGATGTATGAGCACCTGTTATGAAGCAGACGGACAGACTGGGTAAGTGAAAGATGTAACAGTTTATTAAGACAACGTTGAACACAAACGGGTGAGAAGACAGTGAGGATGAATGAGCTGGATGGTAAATGTCCTTTTCCTTGGCAGATTGGATGATACACAACGGGGAAGACGGATAGCACACACACCACAGACTGAAGACAGGAACAACTAGGGGTAAACAGAGACACGGTAAGTACAAGGATATAAGTTTGTGAGTGTTAGCCAGAAGAGTGAACACTCAGAGTCCACTTCGTATCAACGAGCCCGGACACTGAGTGAAGTGAGGGGTGTGCTTTTATGGTGAGACAGGGAATTGGATGCAGCTGTGAATGATTAGAAGACAGGTGACGGTGCTCGCTAAGATTGGGTGCAGGAAGAGCCTGGCCAATCCGTGACATTACCCCCCTCCCCAGGGCCCGCTCCTGAGGGCCTAACATTCCGACGCCATGGTGGTCTACCTCGTCCACGAGGTGCCGGGAACTCTGGGTGATTGGAGTGGAATTCTTCCATGAGTGAGGGATCTAGGATGTCGGATCTGGAAACCCACGATCTTTCTTCTGGTCCATATCCCTCCCAGTCCACTAGATATTCTAGTTGACCACCACGACGCCGGGATCGCAGAATTTCTTGGACGGAATAGATGGAGCCTTCTTCCAGCAGCAGTGGAGGAGGGGGTTCCTCTTCGTGGCCAGGCTCTGTGGAGGGAATCAGAGGGTCGTGATAGGGCTTCAGGAGTGACACATGGAACGTGGGGTGGATTCTGTAATGTGGAGGGAGTTGGAGTTTACAGGTGACGGGATTGACCTGTTCCAAGATGGTAAAGGGACCAACAAACCGGGGACTGAGCTTCCTGCGAACTGTACTCGAAGTTTGGGTTCTAAGCCGAGCCGATATGTGGTGAGAAGAGATTGCTCATTCCATCCACTAGCTGCCGCCAGAGTCTGAAATCGTAGAGCATAGTCTTGGTCGGACATCGTACCTTGTTTTAGATGATATAGTTGTTCTCCAGCCGCTACTTCACCATCTGATCGACCAAATACCTCTTTAAAGTACGTTGTGAATGTTTGGATGGAACTTTGTTTGGATTGGCCCGCTTGCTGCCAAATGGTTTCGGCCCATCGAAGAGCAGGTCCAGATAGAAGGGAGATGATATAAGCAATTTTGGATCGATCTGTGGGATATAAAGCAGGTTGCATGGTGAATACTAGAGAACATTGTAACAGAAATCCATTGCACTCCTCCGCCCTGCCGGAGTAGGGCGCTGGTCGAGCCATGGGACTGGAAGAGGTGGTGTACGGCGAAGAAGACGATGCGGAAGTGCTCGGGACTGGTGATGCTTCGGGAAGTGGTGTTGAAGGTAACAGCTGGATGCAGCTGTGAATGATTAGAAGACAGGTGACGGTGCTCGCTGTGATTGGGTGCAGGAAGAGCCTGGTCAATCCGTGACAGCACCTCACACATGTGCTTTGAATTGTTGAATTTGTTTTTTTATAATATGTCAGCACTGAACAGGCCATTGATTTATTTTTTTCTTCTTCTTACACCCTTCAATGCATACGTTTCAAACATTAAAATATACCCAAAATAGCATCTATGGTTTGTGTTATAAATTCTGATGTCTATGAACACATTTACTATTCTTCTTCCAGTTAAACAGCCACTTATTTTCATGTATTTTAGGAAAAGTTGATGAATTAACATGCTGTAAATGCAGCAGCTGTAGGCTTTGCAGCACTCACCACATCATAGATCAAATAATATGATCGTTATTAAGCTGTTTAAATGTCAAAATACATGTTCTTACACATATTTTAGAATCAGAGTATCAGATAATTAGGATGTCTGTCTAATTTTGAAGAATACAGAAATATCCAGACACAACTGCATGTGTGAATGGTAAATAATGGATATAAGTTACTGCCCTTTATACAATTTTGATAACAATACATTTAGCAAAAAAGCACAGACGCAGCAATTTCTTGCATGATGAACTGTGACTTAGAGGATCTGACAAAATGTAATATTTATTACAAAATGGATTGTGCACTTTTTGTGGAAGCTTTTATTTTTATCAATTATGTGACGTTGGGGATGTTTTCATCCACTCTGGGGTATTTTGAGTCTTAATTTGGCCATATTTTTTTCTGTGCGAAATTATTTTTGGTGGCAAATCTTATTTTGAAGTTTAAAAACAAAAAAGGTCAACGATACACTAGGCAAATTTACAACCTTTTTGTTATGTTAGGGATGAAAACATCCATTAAATTAAACTGCTGTAAAAATGCATCAGATTATTAATATTATTTTTTTTTGTTTGTTTTTAAAAAGTCAGTGCATGAATACAGTCTTTATTTTTGTTTACTCCATGTAGTTCTGACAGCTGATGTGCATATTTTGATTTTCTCAGTCGCATCAAGTTAAGTGCACAAAGGTCACTCTCATACACTCACAGGCACACATAAACACACTTTAAATTGCTGTAATACTCCATATAACTCTGTATAAAATCCATTAACTAAGCTTTTTTGCACAGGCCTATCTAAAGGGTTAATGATGCCAACTGAGGATCAACAGTAAACATTACAAATTTGACCTCTTCTCAACAGGGAAAACCACCAACAATCAAAAATGCATGATTATACTGTATGATGGCATGGCTTTAGAGTCAAAAATGTGGTTATAATGGAAGTCAATGGGGCAAAAACGGACACCAACAGTAAATTGGTGCCCAGTTGTCAATTCATTTATTTGTTATAATGTTTCTATTTATTTCATTATTTGTTTATAACGTCTTTATTTATTTGTTTAAGCTTATAACGTCTATGATCCTGCAAGGATAGTAATTTTCTCCTTGAGGATCAACAGACTATTTGTTGCACTGTGTTTACTAAATACGGCGTCAGCCGCTAATGCGGAGATCCACGAGTTCGCGTCAGTGGACCGCAATTGAGTATCGCCAACGACCCTGGACATGCCAGATAGCTCCTTGAGAAACCAGGATATCTCAGTGACACCCCCCTGCTGACTCTCTCCTAATTCTCCACTCACTATAGCTCCGCTTATAGAGCATTCCCTGGCTCCGGTAAGAGCTAACTGTTGTTTATTTGCCCTTTGGGCAAAAGGGCAACTGTATTTTATGCCACTATGAACGCAAGCACCGACACAGGCCTACAAAGGGGTTTTATTTATTTCTTATTTTCCATTTTATATGGACTATTTGTGAGCTTTTCTAAATGAACTGTTGATTTTGCTGTTTATTTGAGTTGAAAAATGAAAACCAAAAGCTTTATTTGAAACAAGCCTTTATTTCTTTTGTTTGTATATTTTTGTTTGTTTAATTGTATTTAAGTAAATTTGGAAAGGTAATTTTATATCAGATTGGTTGTGTTTATTATTTATATTAATTGGTATCAGGTTATGGGTTTCTTTTTGGAGTTAAAAAACAAATTAGAGCAATCTAATTTATAAGAATCCAGGGCCCTTACCTTGTCATAGGAAAAGGGCGCTACAAAAATATTTAGTAGTTTTGATCATGACTGAGCTTGATTAACAGATTTGTGCAAAAAATAAAAACAAAAAAAAAAAATGATCTGATGCATTTTTACAGCAGTTAAATTTAGTGGATGTTTCCATTCCTAACATAACAAAAGGGTAGTACATTTGAACAGTGCATAGGGGTTAAAAATATATCCATTTGGCCAGTGTTTAGACACAAGTATCATAAAAAAATAAAATAAAGAATAATTAAACAATTGAAAAAACAAAAACTACCACTTTCTTGTTTGCAGTCATAATGTGCAAATACCCAAGTATATCAGAGAGTTTTGAAAATATGTTTTACAAGATTGACAGGGGAATTGATGAGCTTTTGGGAAAATCTTTATTGAAGATAAGACTTTTTTTAAGTTATGCTTTATGGCATAAGCTGTTTGTGTAATACTCAAAAGCAAAAGTGATTTCTGAGTGAATGAGTCATTTAATTTGCTCATGAATCATTCTCAAAACTTTATTCTCCCTTCTCCACTGGTGAAAGTTACCCAAGTTACAGAAAACTAAAGAAAGGTATCTAAAGTAAAAACCACTTTCCACTTTTCTCTGACTTAGCTTTCTAAACTTATAACCCTGCATTAAATATGCACAAAGCACCAAATGTTTGCTTTGTTAATCTTTTGAAAATCCCATTGTATAAATGATGACAATATAAGCTACGATAAATTATTCATTAGCAAATCAGATTAAAAAAATAAATAAATCGTTATCACAAATGTTTGTAAACACTATATAAATGTCATGAAAATCATTTATCAAAAAGGGTGGGAGGCCTTAATTTACATTATGTTATTGCACAATTACATATTTTTGACCATATACTGTAAATCCATTACAAATATTATAGGGTTCTCCACTGTTCCATGTTTTTACTATTTGTAGTTAATGACTTTTGCTATTGTTCGCTGCAGTCCCAATGCTTTTTAGTCATTTTCTTTCTAGTTTGTTTTTAAATTACTTTGGATCTCGACATTATGTCTCGCTTTTGAGGATCATTTGGTCTACTTCCCTTTGTCAAACAGGCGCTATTTAAAAGTCCCATGAAGTGCTTTGAAATATGCATTTTCATTGGATGTTTGATGTAATTTCAACCAAAACACGAAGAGAGGGTGGGACATAGTGTAACTCCTCCCCTTTTAAAAAAAACAGCCAATAGCATTTTGTTTTATCACTACTCTGCCAGTGAGACTGGTTGAGCTCAAGGGCATTAAATAAAAAGCAAATGAGCAGCGTCTTGAAGGGGCGGGCTTAAAAAATGTCTTAAAATGTAAACAACTCATATAAAAACAGCCCATAATGTAAATAAGTTGTCATTTAATAAAAATATGTAAATACTCAATTTTGACAAAAATGTCAGATAGAACCTTATAATTCTAAGGTGACGATTTTCTAAACACAATTATTGTGACTGTTTTACACACTAGCTTATAGATTTATAAACTTGTTCAAGCACTTGAATAGAAAGCATTCTATGCCAATACTCGTCACCAAGGAGGACACCAAAAACACAAGGGCCCAGCTCAGCCTAAACAGGCTAAATTTAATTTTTGTGCAGGTTCGAGAGAGAAGGTATCTTCTAAATATCAAGAGAAGCAGAGCTGCTTATGGGGCCGTTCACATTAGGTGTCTTTTGTGCATGCAAGTTCATTATTTTTAATGTAGGCGCGTGGCTTGCACACATATATTGCGTGTGCTTGCATTTTCCAGGTGCACCAGTTAAAAACTGAGCGATCAGCTTCATGCTTTGTATGGAATATACACATTTCGGTAGACTAATTACCTCAGACAAAACACAGAACACCCAAACACTGCAATGCTTTCACAGACTATGAATGTCAATGGTTACAGGTATCCAGTTTTCTTCATGTCTTCTTTTGTGTTCAAAGACAAACAGGTTTAGAACAAGTGAATGATGAAAGAATTTTAAGTTTTGGGCAAACACTTTAAGGGCTCTATTTTAACGATCTAGGCGCAAAGTCTAAAGCGCAGGGCACAAAAGCATTAAGGGTGTACCTGAATCCACTTTTGCTATTTGAAGGATGGAAAAATACGCTCTGCGCCCTGGCACATGGTCTAACAAGGTTGAGCTTATTCTCTTGGGTGTGTTTTGAGAATAAACCAATTAGAGTCTCATCTTCCATTCCCTTTACGAGTCAATTGAGCGCGCCAGGGCGCATTTGCTATTTACATGGCAGACTTTGTAAGTGGAAAAACTAAATGCTTCCCTAGCGAGAAAACAGTTAAACATCATCTGCAGCGCCAGGATAAAGGACGAGCCTCCTCCAATCAGCCTTTACTTTCACTTTCAAACTGCTCTCTTTTGTGGATAAGGAAACGGTGTTGTAAGTGCTCCGCTAAAGACATGCATTAGCCTACATAATTAATTTTGTCTGTTAAGCGCAAAGATTTGTTTCAAAACTATTTCTAAATTCAGTTCTAATTTCCAGCAAATGAATAAATGAACAATAATAATGAAGTGTGCTCAAAAAACTGAGTTATATCCAAACACATGTCCTGTGCCCCATATGGTCTAAAACCTGATATTTTGGACAAAATTTGCTTACAAAACAAGCTTACAAATCTAAGCTTGTTTTTATTAAAACAAATATAAATATATTTAAATAATAATTGAAATATAAATATTAATAACATCATACCAAAGTAAATTGTCATCAATAAACTAAAAAAAGCCCTCCAAGATAAAGAAGGTATGAAGGCAGTGGTTTTTTTTATTTATGTAGAAAATAATATTTTTTTTAAATATTTTAATCTTTTAATTCTATTTCATTTGTAAAGATATCTATGTATTGCTGTACATCCTGTGTGTATTAAGCCTTGTTTAAGCGAGACACACAACTAACGCGCTCTGCGTCTTTAGACCTGCTCTCAGCTGGTCTATTGAACAGTCCATTTTAGTTCCTCAAAATAGCAATGCGCCAACAATGTGCTTTAACACACCTCTTTTCTAGACCGGAACACCCATGAGTCCACAAAGTGGTGCAAATGGATTTGCTATTTAAACAACGTGGTGAAAAAATGGGAAAATTAAGGTTGCGTTAGTGCCGGGTGTATGATAATACCCTATGGCCCAGTTTCACAAACAAGACTTAGCTTAAGCCAGGACTAGACCTTAGTTAAATTGGGCTATTTAAGCCACATTTATTAAAATGGCCTTAGAAAAATATATTACTGGTGTGCACCTGGAGAAAAAAAATGATACTGATGTATTTTAAGACATCTCACTGCAAGTTATTTTAAGTTGAGACAGCTCAAACATGCAATTTAATCTTGACTAGCCTTAAACCTTGTTTGTGAAACCGGGGGTAAGTCTTTTAAATATGTAAAGCTGCTGTGATCAACCCATTGTTTTTTTCAGTGAATATGAAATTACTGAAGGAGCTGCAGTTTATTTTGTATTTTTTAGGTATATTTTAAATGTTTTAAAAGTAACTTCAAAATAAAGTAATTAGTAATCTGATTACTTTTTTACATTAAGTAATTAGCAATGTAATCAGATTACAATTTTCCAGTAGTATTCAGTAATTTGCAATCTATTACTTTTTTAAAGTAACTTACCAAAAACTAACATCTAAAAAAGCTTTATTTTAATTTCATGGGACCTTTTAAGTGATTTCTTGATTGCTAACAGGTGTAGCAGTAATATAAAACGAGGCATTAATTGACATTATTTTAATGCACAATTATTTACAGTATGTTTGGCCATATACTTTAAATTCTTTGCATATAGTTTAGTAATGGTCTTAGTATGTGATTTATTGACAGACAATAGGAAGACATTTGGAAGAGATGTATAAATGTATAAGTCATTTGATGGTAGAACCAAACAGCTCCTCAACCTCTCTGAAATGTTTATGTGTGGGTGTACAATTTTGTGACATTAAAGGACACAATTGTAGAATAAAATCTGTATGACATATGTATTACAAGGAGAAGTTGACTCATGAAATTATCCTTTGTTTTTTGCTGAGAAAGCAAATTTGCAATTGATTTTGTAAGGACAGTGGTGTAAAGCAACACATTACAAATACTCAAATTACTGTAATTGAGTAGTTTTTCTCAGGAATTGTACTTTAGTAGTTTTAGAAATTTGAACTTTTACTTTAACTTGAGTATATTTTTAGTGCTGTATCGGTACTTTTACTCCACTTCCTTCAACCTTTTGCTCCCATTTTAAGATTATAAGGCTGAATGACCAGTGTTTCTCTATTGCAATCAATATATCACAATAATAACCCTGAAAAAGCCAAAGCAAAGCAAACACTACTAGAAAAGAGAAAGATTGACTTAGAATGCCACCTACTTGTTTTATAATGATTTGATCAGCTGTAGTTTGAAATTACGCTGAGTTTTTTACCCTAATCCTGTGAATCCCATCCAATCAAACTGAATAGAAAAAAAAAAAAATACATTTGCGCTTTATAAATGCAGTAAAATTAAAAGTGTCTAAGAAGATACAAAATCATTACATACAAAGACTGAGAGACCATTTAGATGATGATGTTGAGAATGGCTATAGCATATGTCTCAAACTCGATTCCTGGAGGGCCGCAGCTCTGCACAGTTTTGCTCCGACCCTAATCAAATATCAAACACAGCTGCTCCAGCTAATCAAGGTGTTCAAGACTACTAGAGACTATTAAGCAGGTGTGAGTTGGAGGTGGTTGAAGCTAAACTATGCAGAGCTGCGGCCCTCCAGGAATTGAGTTTGAGACCATTGGTCTACAGTATGAGGATTAAAACAATGGCCTTAAACAACCCCAACATTTTCTACAGAATGTTATGTTTTCACACACAAATGCACAAAAAGCATGAAAAGGCATCGGCTTTTCACATTGTAATAATTGCTGTAATAACTACTCTTAAGTACTTTTAAAGGAGCTATTTTTTACTCATAATTTGAGTAATATTTACAACAGATTCTTTTACTTGCACTACTTTTTTGGCTAAGTAATTGAATATGATTTTCCAGTACTCTTTAGACCACTGTGGTGTAGGTCCATAAAAATACAGTTTAAAACCATTACATCCAAGGAGTGTCCCCCCCAATTCACAAAACAAACCTGTGTGTGAGTGTGTATTTATGCATAATGAAGCATAACGGACTGAAGTGATCTGCCCATATGGCCTTCCGGATACTGAAGCAGTCTAAGGTCTCCAGGCCCTCAGGTGTCTTTTGTTCCCATCACGGTGGCCCTCCCTTCTAGTCACCAAGGAGCTTTGAAGTGCCAATCAAATCAAAAGGAGGTGCTCACAAAGAACTAACCGCAAACATAGTGTGTGCTACTTTTTTTCTTTTGTCTATCTTTTTCTCTGTGTCTTTGGGTGTATTTTTCACACTTTGTCAAACTCTTTGTGTTCATTAGCACATTGACAATAAAAAGATGATATGACACCGCTATCATTGTAATGAAACATAGGAACAATGATAAATGTAAAAAGCAAAATGAGATGTAATTGTGTAGCTTGGATACATGTATGTTCAAATTACAGACATGCCAACATAAATAGACTGTCTGACATCCCATCAAAAACGTCAAATAACTTTACAGATTCATTTGCAAAAATAGATTAACATGCTTTTTTTATTAATGTGCTTTTAATCAAGAAACTTGGAGCATAATACAAATGCATCATGTTTAGAAAATGAAATTTAACATTGTCCAGTTCTGTCTTTTGTCATGTCACACTCTTAAAAATAATTCTTCCTTATTGACATTTTCTTTCATGAAGAACATCCCTGGGATGTTTCCATTGCCCTAAATTGTGTATTGAAGTACCACTTTTTAGGGGGTACTAAAACTACTAAAAAAAGAACCAAAAACAAGGTTTGAAAAGCAGTGGAAAAGTATTGACAATCCACTAATGAGGACATTTTACTGCCCTCACTAATTAAAAAAGCTCATAGATCTGTCAGAACATGTTTTTATTAGTATGTAATGATAGACACATTTCTGCTATGGTTGGGTTTAGGGGTAGGGTTAGGCAATAGAAAATAATCGTTAAAAAGTTTCAGAATGAGGACCATGTTAGAATAATGTGTGGACATGTTGGCTGGTCCTCACTGTCTGGTAATTTTTTACATGGTTGTTTGAGGGGTACAATTTAGTTTTAAGGTCAATGTGACATTTGGGTTAAGATTAGGTTTAGGTAAGGAACTAGAGCAGGGGTGCTCAACCCTATTCCTGGCGATCGACCTTCCTGCAGTTTTCAGTTGTAGCCCTTATCAAACACACCTGCCTGTAATTATCAAGTGCTCCTCACGTTCTAAATGATTGGTTCAGGTGTGTTTGATCAGGGTTGGAGCTGAAATCAGCTGGAAGGTCGATCGCCAGGAACAGGGTTGAGCACAACGTTTCGACCTACATGGTCTTCATCAGGTGATCATTCACCTGATGAAGACCATGTAGGTCGAAACGTTGTGTTAGCCTATTAAAGACTTTTTGAGAGCTAAAGTGGCAGTGTTGCCGATTTTTTTCATCTTTTGCTACAGCTCCACAAGTCTGACACCAAGCAAGCCAGTGGCAACAGTGGTGAGGAAAAAACTTCACCAACTGACTTCACCAACTCACTTAGTTGATCAAAAGTGCTTTTCAGACAGAGGTTCAGCAGCCTTTGACTACATTTGTTCTATTTAAAAGGAAAATACTAGATTTACATTAGACAAATACTACATTTTATTTATTCATTGCTCTGTCATTTATTTTCAGTGTAAAATTATTACTTTTTTAAATGTCAAAAACTGTTTTTCACTTATTTTTAAGTCCAAAGAGAAATGGACTTATGTTTGTTTTTAATTATTGTTTTGTACTGTATTATTTGGTTACTGAGCAGCAAAAAAAAAAATACTGTAAAATATAAGGAGTTTTCATGTGATTTTCTAAACTAGTTGTGTTTTGAAATTAATGAATACATAATAACCGTGATAACATGAAACAGCGATTATTTCTCAGACTATAATCGTACAACCAAAATCTATACTCGTTGCATCCCTACATGGCAGTGTACACCTATTCTTACACACATTTCTGTCCAAACAGCTTTCAAAAGTAGATTTTGAATGATAGGAGTCTTTAACATTTCTAAGACTGAGCCTGAATATTTAACACAATAAGTAAATACACAAATGTGAATCATAAAAACAGCCGGGTTAGTTATTTGAAATTAGGGTATCAGATGCATAATCTGAAAGCTAAATCAATAAGCTTTCCTTTTATAAATGCAACTATTTGAACCTGAGTACATTTTTGAGAACATATTTCTGATGCCTGAATTAAACTGCAATGGTCAACACTGTGATGAGAGAGACTAAAAAACAGATATTCTGTCCTTTTTAGAGTTCCATCTTGTGAAATGGTGTCCTGTTTTGGGTTAGTTTAGATATCCGTGGTTCATGTTGTATTCATTATTAAGTCAAACAAAACCAATTTAAAAAGAGAGCCACCATTTCAGCAGTTTCTGTTTGGTGTACACTAGGGGTCTGTTTACAGTGTCCACACTTTTTTAACTTAACTGCTCTCACATAGCAATCCCAATAGAGTTAATCAAACCAGATCTGCCAAGTGTGAACACCCTTTAAAACATTAAATCCACATGTCCATTAAGTGATAAAACAACAATCAAGCTTTAAAACTACAATCTCAGATTTAAGTGTTTGTTTCATCACTTTGTTTTGTAGAGAGACTGAACTGACAGGAAGCAAATGTGTTTCAGACTCCAGGGAATCCAGGAAGTGTAGATACAGTCATCATCTCTCTATCTCTCTCTCTCACACACACACACACACACACACACACACGCGCGCACGCGGTGTGGCAGATGAGATAAGGGGATTAGTGGGCAGCGGTTGTGCTTCTGCTCATTCTCTGATTGACAAGGCGGCTCTGGTGTAATCCTGATAATCCCGTAGAAGCTACAGGTGCTGGAGGTCCAGAGACCCTGACCTGAAGCCAAAACACACGCACACAAGTTCAGATGCGTGTCTTTTCAACAGTTCCTTAACCCACTTTAGAGCAACATCATCTATAGCCTGAGTCTCTTTTGATGCTGAGTTTGCTGCCACTGTGACATGTTTATAGCCGAGAGCGAGAGGCGAGCAGCGGGAGATGCACAAACATCTGCTAGAATCCTGCCTAAACAATTCTGCACCCGAGAATCCTGTCATTTCTCTCGCACAACGCTTAAACAAGCAAACAGAGCTGTTGTTCATTTTTTATTGCACAGCTCATTGCTTGAAGGATTGCTTTATACTCTTTTGGAGTCATTCATCAAGAAGAGACTTGACTTTTTTAGAGCCACATTTGCCAATGTGATTGTCAAAGCAATTATGATAAAACTTGCAATACAAAGTGCTCACATCCTTGTAACATTTTGCTAAGGACAGAAAGACAGCTGTTTTGGATCATATTTTTTATTGTTGTTTAAGTTCTTAAAACTTTGATTTGATTTAGTTTTGCACATTTGATTTTGTGTTGATTCATTCATTCATTTTCTTTTCGGCTTAGTCTCTTTATTAATCAGGGGTTGCCACTGCCTAATGAACCGCCAACTTATAAAGTTTTTTTTTTTGGATGCCCTTCCAGCTGCAACCCATCACTGGGAATTTTTTTTTTTTTTTTTTTTGCCGTATTAAATTATTTTATATATTACAAACATAAACCAACAAATAAAAAAAAATAGTAAAACTTCAGTTTGTTACAATTACCACTATTAACTCTTAAGCTTGTTTCACACTGCAAGCGTGAGCAGCACGTGAGCAGACCATGAGCAGCGCATGTATTTTTCGGCATCCAAGTTAACAGATTAGAGCTTTCATACTGCATGCAGAAGCAGCGCGTCTAGATAGATAGATAGATAGATAGATAGATAGATAGATAGATAGATAGATAGATAGATAGATAGATAGATAGATAGATAGATAGATAGATAGATAGATAGATAGAATAGACAGAGATAGATTGATCTGTGCAGCAGCTGCTGATGAGCAGAGCTGCGTGCTGCAGACGCAGACGTTGTGAAAGGCAAACGCCTGCAAGCTGCTTCTGCTCTCCATACTCATTGTGCATGCGCTGCTCATGCTCTGCTCACACTTGCGGTGTGAAACATTTATGTGCTGTTGGGGATGTTTTCATCCACTCTGGGGTCATTTTGAGTCTTAGTTTGGCCATAACTTTTTTTTCTGTTTCAGCTAGAGGAATGATTTTTGGTGACAATTTTATTTTGACACAAATTTTGGGAAAATGCTTTTATTAAAAAAAAAAAAAAAAAAACTCAACTCAACGATACACTCTGGGCAAATTTACTACCTTTTTGTTATGTTCGAGATGAAAACATCCACTAAATTAAACTGCTGTAAAAATGCATCAGATTAATATTTTTTTTAATATTATATTTGTGCATATGCATTAGATTAGTCAGTACTGAAGCCAAATCTAGAACTTATCTAACAAAATAACTTACAAATATGGTCCAAAAACTAGTACACCCAAATTTATATGTTATAGAAAAATATTAAATACAAATTTTAAAAAGAGGAAAAATCAAGAGAAGCAAAACAACTGAAAAAATTAGTTGAAATTTTGTAGGTTGTAATTTTTTTTTTTTTTGCAATATTTAGCTTGAATTTAAAGGTGCAGTATGTAAGTTTGACACCCAGTGGTTGAACTAGGTATTGCACTCCTAGATCAAAATAAACGCATGCGTGGGATGCCAGATTGAGTACAGGAGCGAGTGATTTAAACCGTGTTCTAAATTAAAGCAACGACACGCAATAGAAGGAATATTTTCCATATTAAAAGGAGTTTTAGTTCTAACCATCACCTCGAATTGATATATTAGAAACGGCTTCTATTTCTCACAGCTGAACATGTGAAACCTATGACAGTGCACCTCAGGTAAGCCTCGTGTGTTTTATTCAGTGCTAAATGCTAACATTGTGAGTTTGAATGGATTCTAAACCTTACCGTTTCGTGAGTGAGTGCACAATCTGTGCTTCTGAAAGGCTGTATTTAAATTTCTGTCGTGTTTTGTCTGGTGCAAACAGCCAAACTGCTGTTTGCGTGTTGTTAGGACACGAGATTACAATGTAATCTGCTCACCTAATGTTTACGTTCGCAATATTTATATCATTTGCTAATTAATAACCTCATGTGGAACTGAATCGGTCTCATTTCGACGTCTGATACTGTCCATTTCGGTCACGGACGCATGCTTTCAGAGCATTTCTGAATGAATGAATGAAATACGCTGTTTTCCAACAAGGCAACCCGGATTGCTGAATTATAATTGGCTAAACTGGCATTCTGCAGGTTAACTTTACCTAAACAAAGACAGCGTTCCGGCACGGAAAAAACATTTTCAAAGCAGAATATCTAACTTCAGCATTGTTTTTCAGTTAACCAAGTATGTTCACTTGGGATGTTTCTTAAATATCTGCAAACATATTTTGGTATTTTTATGCTTTAGAAGAGTCAAAAACTTACATACAGCACCTTTAATTGTATTATCTTTCAATTTCTAAATATGATTGGTGACTAAAATATTATTTAAATAATTATATTTGTTTAATAAATTGGTTTTGTTTAAATGCACCAAAATACATTGCCTATATTCACTCTGAGAAATGGATAAAAATATTCATTTTCAAAATGGGCTGTACTCAGTTATGCTGAGCATGCACTGTATAAATCTTACTGTATCCAAACTTATAAACAATTCAAACCACTCATAATTTGCAATCATTTGTGATCATATTGCAAGGTGTCAGCTGATTATGATGCAATTAATATACCTTTTTTATTTTCCTCATATGTATTCTAACAAGAGGTGGTGAATTGTTTAGTGGTAACTTCCCAACATTCCTCAATTTTGGCCCACATGGCATCTCTTCTCTTTGATGGGTACAAATGCTCAACAGCAATTAACAGCTATATGCATGTAATTACATACATTATGTATGTGAGTTTTGATAAAACGTAAATCAAAGAATGAAAAAGATAATGCTTTGGAACTTGACTCTGTGCACTCATTGGTCAATCCCGCTGCCAATCACACGCCCCTCTCTTTTAAATACCATTTACGGCCTGTGGTTCACTCAGATGACAAGAGAACCAGAGGGAGGCGTTGGAGTGATGCGAGTGAGACGCGCTCGTGACTTCCTTCGTCTCTGGCACTGTCCAGATACCAATGAATACATTTTCCGGGGACCCATGCCCTCATCTTCCCCGTCCCGCGGAGATGCCTGCACGTTACAGGGACTTCTGCAGAGGAACAAATAACTTTCCCAATATGTTTCATTGGACACTGCGCACAGAAGAGCCCTATGGAATATAGCGCGCACTTTTACCCTGCTCAGCCGGTGAAAAACAAACTTTTCGTGTTCAGCATCATGCTCTCGCTGTGGGTCTACATGCTGTACTGCTGCGTGGGCTACTGCTCCACCACGCCGACCTTCATGATAGACAAGAGGAGCAATAAGAAAGCGCTCCAAAGACAAAACCCGGAGATGCTCCTCAAAAGCCAGTCCAGGGACCTGCTGAACAACGATAGCGATGTCGACAGCAGAGGAGACGGCTGGGAGGAAAACAAGGGCGATGCTGCTTATGACGAGGAGGAATCGGGGATAGCAGGTGCCCTGAACGGCTCCGAGAGCAAAAAGTTGCCCCAAGCGATAATAATCGGGGTGAAGAAGGGAGGGACGCGCGCGCTGCTCGAGTTTCTGCGCCTGCATCCTGATATCCGCGCCGTGGGAGCGGAGCCGCACTTTTTTGACCGCAACTACGAGAAGGGACTGGAGTGGTACAGGTACGTTTTTTTTTTTCTCCACACAACACGCTGTTCACACTTGTTTTTGTGTACGTCGTGGGAGGATAAACGTGGATTATGGATTATGCGGCTCATAATCGTCGCGCTTGTGAGACATAAACATGTCAGTGTTGTTGTTTTTGTAAAAAAAAAAAATAAATAAAAGGCTTTCAGTGACTTTCTCAGTTCTCAGTGACTGATTAAGGCTATCGAGAAACACAAACATAAACTTTGGATGTCCCCAATGTATCTTTATTTATTTCAGGTTATCAGAAAAATGTAGAACTTTAGTGGCACGTTTTCGCTTCAACCTAATTTATCCTTAAAGTGATCATTTTCATTTATTAAATTTCATGTACTCGTCCTCCACTTGTTTCAAATCATTTTGAGTTTCTTTCTTCTTTGGACACAAATGAAGATATGTTGAAGAATAAAAATCCAAAATCAAACAAGTGCTTAGGGGTAGCTTAAATAATGTGTCCGTGCTCTTTATGTAAGGGATTATTCAGAATAAACAGCAAAAATCAGTATATAAAGGCTTATATATATATATATATATATATATATATATATATATATATATATATATATATATATGATATAGGCTTTTTAAAATTATTTCCACACTTTTTCGAGTGCCTTGGACTGATTTTTTTTGTATATATTGAAGAATGTTGGAGAACACAGCGATTGGCTTTCATAATATTTTTGTTCCTACAATGGATGTCAAATACTTTTCCACCCTAACATTCTTCTGAACATAGTGTTTTGCGTTCAACAGAAGAAAGACATCAATACATGTAAATCCACTGTGAGTATTTTGTGAGAACTGTCCCTCTAAAGGTAGCCTATATATTAGTACCGAAAATGTACTTATTATTGTGTAGGGGGGTGATGCACATTATCATTTGAATACATACATGTAGCTGCATCTTCAATGACAGGTTTTGTAGCCTATAGTGTATACATAATTTATAATTACAATTAATATTTTTAGGAGTGTAAAAAAATCACAAAGATGTAACATTTTCTTTTAAATAAAGCAATTAAAGGAAATTGAGGAAGCTCTCAATATGAAATAAAATATTTTCCCACAATTGCATCCCTCCTAGATACTTACATATGTAAATAATAATACATTCCTATTGATATTTACATTTGTGACACACCAAAGTGGAGCATGAAACTGTCCAGCCATGAGTTTGTTTAATTCATAAAGGTATAAATATGTGTTTAAAATGGCCACATTTCCTAAACTATTAATTGCAAATAAATAAACAAATAGATGAATGAATGAATATATTAATAAAAATTAGCAAACAGTATTACTCAACATTTGAAGTGGATCAAAACCTTTCTTCATTGTCCTAAAGTTTTTGAACAACAATCATTCTTTTCTTTCTGATTTACTTCAAAAGCTGACTACTATACAAACTTAAAAACAAAAAATCATGGTTCATAAACACAATATTAAAGAAATATTATCTAAAATATATGAAAAAGTATAGGAAACATTAGAAAAGACACCTTATGACCAAAACATTTTAACTCATTGAACTTTCAACAAAAGCAATTTCAAACCAGTTAACATTTTAATTCAAGAATTTAATGTAATGAAATTTAATTTAATAGTTTTGTTTGCTTTAATTGTCGTGGTCCACCAGGCCTGAATAACAATTTTACCTTCAATAACTTTGAAAAACAGTCGTTTCTTTAAAAACATTCTTTTAACAGCTTGCAAAGTCAGAACTATATTGTTAATATATTTATATAAAATATTACACATGTACCATTAGTTATTATACGATACAAGCAGAACTAACACTTACAGAACATGTACTGTTTAGCCTACATCGCAACTTCAGGCAACTTGTTGAGTGTGGACATTTGGATTTAGTCACCCACGCTGTTCTGTTGATCTTGTGGGAATAAATCCTTTCCAGCACAGTGTGGTTTGGTAATGGTGAACTAGACCTAGATAAAACGTTGGAATGACTAAAGGCAAACATAGACTGAATAAACATATAATGCTTGTGTAACAATGCTCATAGGCAGGTGCACTTGCACAACAGTATCAATTCCTTGAGGAAACAATTTTTACCAGACAGCTGGACCATTTAAACATATGAAATGAACACTTTGAATTGTTGGTTTGACTCAGATATATGATATTGCTACACAGCAAGTGAAATAGCCAAGTCAAGTCAACTCAATTTTTGTAAATAACTATGGTTAAACTTTTTGAATTTAAAGTTTAATTCTGATAATGATGAAAGTCACATTTTTAAATAACATGGGTGTGTATTTACTGAATAATTACTCAGTTTTTGTTTTGAAGAGGGAGGTCAAATGACTAATTTCATCTGAGATTCAAGCAAAGTTAGACAGGGATTAGTCAAATATGCTGACTTGAGCAATTTTTGTTGCCTTGTTTGCCAATAGTGACTGCAATGTTGTGACAAAAATTATCATGATTATCAATATCATCATGGTTTTGTTCAAGTGTGTTACATATTTTTCAAAATATGTAACACTTAAGGAGGTTTTTTAGGCTTATCTGATACTTACACCTTTTACTATTGGCTTATTACCTGACTATATTTAATACTTATTATCTATTAGCACCTATAAAGTATGATCTTATTTTCATTCTTTCGTTTTCTTTTCGGCTTAGTCCCTTTATTAATCTGGGGTCACCAGAGCGGAATGAACCGCCAACTTATCCAGCACATGTTTTACACAGTGGATGCCCATACTCTCATTCACACACATACGCTATGGGTAGTTTTAGCTTACCCAGTTCACAATTCACCTGTCCCGCATGTCTTTGGAAACCCACGCAAACATGGGGAGAACATGCAAACTCCACACAGAAATGCCAAATGACCCAGCCGAGGCTCGAGCCAGTGACCCTCCTACTGTAAGGCGACAGCACTACCTACTGCGCCACCGCGTCGCCTGATCTTATTTTTGTAAATAAAAGTTATGATCTCTAATCCTACCCAATATCTAAACCCAACTACTACCATACTGTTAATATGCAGCTAATTAGTAGTTTATTGAGCTAAAGTTTTAGTTAATCATTTGATAATAGCGTTTTAGCATTTGAAAGTGGTAGTTTATAAAATCTTTTGATAAATAACATAAACATAGACCCCTGAGAATGATCAATATCTTAAATCAGAAAATCAAATCAGTCTGCAATCTTAAATTCTGGTTCAAGTGTCTATGTATGAATGTGCCATCTTAAAAAATGATTCATTTTATTAAAGCTATACTCAGCATGAACAAGCTCTGAATGACCATCTTTGATTAGGTTTACTTAATAAAAGCCAAACTATAACCACGACTCAGATTAATTTATTTTATTTGGCGGAAGAATCTCCCAAGTGTTGCCTTCTTCAGCTATGTCTTTTTCCTCATTTAGACAAAGTTGCACTTGCAATAAATGTTTTTCCATGGTGACTGAGAAAGCTCAAATGTGCTGCAAGTTAAGAAAAAACCTCCATCAATTTAACAACACACATACACACAAATTCTCACAATAAATGCAAATAGAGAAACATGCAGCAAATAGTGCAGACCACAATGGAAATGTGTCGGGAACCCCAAAAAGTGACGAACATTTCTTTCTGTTTTGAGTCAGCGGTGTTCACTGAGATCTGAGAGATGAGATTTTTGAGATATTTTTTTGTTTATTTTAACATCCTGATTAAACTATTCCTTGTTATTTTTATATTTTAAGTTCTGAGAGTAAGGGGCAATTCACATATAACGTCTTTTTCCCACGCAAGTTTGTTATTTCCAATGGAGGTGTGTGCACGCAAATAGAGACACAGCATGCTCGTGTTTTCAATGTACACTTACAGTAGTTGATAACATCTCAACTCTTCAGAATGTGAGCACACCTCTAATCATGTGACTATAACTAACCAATCATCTTCTTACTTTTTATGTATATTGTATATTTCAGTATGAACGGTAGACTAATTGCCAAACAAACACTGAGAACCCTTCTTAATTATCTCCATTACTAAATCTTGTATCAGAGCTGCAGCAATGGTTTGTCTGTTTGTCATCCTCTGAGAAAACGGTTTATGGTTACCTTACAATGACAAATGCCATGGGAGCATGAGCGCAAAGCGACAATGGTGAAGGAAGCAACATGCCTCACACTTTCCACATGCTTTTAGATGCTATATGCAAACGTTCCCTAACTCTTGCTAACTTGACATTAAAATAATGTTTCATTTTACATTAATTGGGAAATTAGTCAGCTTATTAGGGCTAAAATATACAAACAACAAAGCAACCATATGACCATGAGGTTAAAATAAACAAATAAACCAAATCTCCAACAACACTTCTCTCTCTAAACAGGTAGCAGCTGGGTTTGCCAATTTTTTGGGTCCCCTGACATATTTCCGTTGTGATCTAGACTATTTACTGCAGAACATTTCTGTATTTGTTGTGAGAATTTATATGCATGTGTCTTCAAACCGATGATGTTTTTAAAATTCATATTTCTTAATTTGTATTTGTCAAATATATAGTTCAATTCTTACAATGTCAATCGGAAATACTATCAACACAGAAATGGACCTTAAAGCTATTTTATTGTTCAAGCCAGTTCAGGCTTTCAGTGGAGGAATCTGGATACCCAGTTCTATCAGCATTGACGCACAGTGGGAAAACAAGGAGGAGGCAAAGAGCAGGATGAGAGGCTTTATCCAGGCAGCCAAGCAGGCTAATTGTGAAGCAGAAACATGGAGAGAGAAGCATGTAGCCAGGTGGCCAAGTGTCCTGCGGAGGTATTGAGCTCTGCTGCGCTGTTAGTCCAACACAGAGGAGGTGTCCATGTGCTCCCTGTAGGAGGCGTTCAGATGGGTGACTGAGCACAGCATTCAATAATAATGGGCAAAACACATTGGATGACAGTATAAAGTAGCAATTTTACCCAATAAATGCATTAATAATTTCCATCAATTTTTCAAATGAAATTAAATGGTTAAAAAATACAACAAATAACCCAAACTACAACACTTCACGCTATCACAGCGTCATTTAGCAACTTTTAGCAACAACATTTTCCACCTTTAGCTACTTCCTTTAAAAAATAGTTGGCAACAGTGATAGAAAATGTACATGTAAAAGTAAATGTTTGATCATGTTGATCATTTAAAGACATTGAAAAGGTATAGAATGTAAAACAATAGATTATTACTATTACTAACATGACAACATATACTTTAAAGCAGGGGTGCCCCAACTTATTCGTATAAAGGGCCAATAACCAAATATCTTTATGAGCTGTGGGCCGAAGGTAAATATACCAAACTATATTATCATGTTACCAAGTTGCCATGGGGAATTTCCTAATTTATTTCCTAATATTTAAAAATAAATAAATACAAAACATTACTAATCGTATTAACTAATGCATTATAACTTTTAAAATTATAACTTATTGCAATAAGAACATCAGTGAACAGTGGAGTTCAATGCTAAACACCCTAGTCAAGCAGAATCTGCCTTTGGCTTGATTTGCTCACCAAAGTCTCTGCATTGTCCGGTTTGTACATTTGATTAAACATCTCATTTCAATTAGCTTTTAACAATAAAACAAACAAACAAACAAAATATTACATTAAATTTGAAATGACAATCTCTAAACCATCCCCATAATTCTTCCTCTCTTCTCAGATAGGATGGTGGGCCAAATCAAAGGTTACCATGGGCCAACATTAGCCCGTGGTCCTTAGTTTGAGCATCTCTGCTTCAAATAATAATTTAATTAAATTAGCATTGCAATTTAGATTTAAATAGCATTCTGTTTAATATATCTTAAATGTTTGAGTGCAAACCACTGTCATTTTCCTATCTTTATTAAAATTTGAGACTGTTGGTTTCACTTGTGAAATCATTTGTTAAAATCATACTTGAAACACACATGGAACACTTTGAAACATTTTCATATGAACAAAAAAAAATGTTGGAAATTCTTTCAAAGCTGCATGTTCCATGTGCTGTTTCTAACATTTGAAGCTCGTGTGATGCTTGTGTTTTTATTTTTCTGTAAGGGCAAAATTACTTCATAATGTGGCATTAAACACAACTGTCCCATTGAAAGATCTGACAGAGACGTTTTCATGCTGAAGCTGTCTGGCGCCATCATATTACTTATTGACTCCAAGGCAAACCACCCGACAGTCTGATAGAGTTACAAGGAGAAGCTTGTTTGTGGATGGCAGATGCTGGCAGTAAATTGAAAGTGAGTCTATTGAGTGAAATACTGAATGTTTCAAAAGAGGATCCGCTAAACCCCCCAAGGTTCTGCATTAACCCCGGTGAGAAAGAGCAGGCAATTAGAGTGAATTGTGTTGTTTCTTTCTTCACTTTGTATGCAAATGTGCTCAGGGGGTGAAAGTGCTTTTTGAGAAACACAGCAGGGTCTCCCTCAAAAAAAAAAAAAAAAAAAACAGCCCTGAGAGGAGCAGAATGAGGGGATTCTTAAAAACACGCACATAACTTTTCCTCAGTCTTGAAAGATGTTGCCGTCGTGTTTACTGATCAAATTTGCTGCTAGCCTTTGTGTGGGATGCTAAGACACGGCTAGGAAAGACAGTGATGAATTTCCTCTGTGTAAAAAACGCACACCGCCAGTTGCTTATGATCATTTATAAACTGTCATCTCTTCTTTCTACTGGCACACTGAGGGGGAATGTTCTTTAACCTAGTCTTTTGGCTAAATAATGAACTGAATTGGAGCCTCTTGAGTGAGTCTGATGTTGCTAAGCTATGATATAAATAACAATATGGTCACACTATATTTTAACATACAAATCATGCTGTATCAAGCCATTAACTGAAACTTTTAGCTTAATAAACTACTAATTAGCTGCTTATTAATGGTAGGGTATTAGTTTAGGTATTGGGTAGGATAGGGATGTAAAATAAGATCATACTTTATAAGTGCTAATAAACAGTTAATATCGTAATAATAGTCAGGTGATAAGCCAAGCAAATGGTTTAAATTGTTGAATAAACTAAAGTGATACCAAAAATATTTGCAGCACAAACAAATATACCAGGAACACTTACACTACAATACAGGAGATGTACAGTAGTTAAAAAGAATTTATTAATCATAGTTCAACATTTACTGATACATTATATTATAATCAAATGCTGTCGCTGTGCTTGTTTACATTAGTTAATTCATTGTGAGTTAACATGAGCTAACAATGAACATCTTTATTTTTTATTAACTAATGTGGTAACACTTTATTTTGATGGTCCATTTGAGTATTAGTAGACTGTCTGCTTAATATCTGTTGATACTGCTGCTAAACAGACATTTAACTGACAATAAGAAACTTTGCAAGTACACGTCAACTTACACTAACCCTAACCCCAACCTAACAGTCTACTTATAATCTACATTGTAATGAGAATTAGTTGGCATGTAGATGCAATGTAACTTCAATTCAACAAACAGACCGTCAAAATAAAGTGTGACCACTAAGGTAAATCACATGACTAAATACTGTAAATGCACTGTTTGCTGTTTGTTTGAGTTAGTAAATACAGGGAAAGTTTAACCAAAAATGAACATTTACTCACTATTTACTTTCGAATCTTTGAGTTTCTTTTTTTCTGTTAAACATAAAAATATTTTGAAGAAAGTTAAAAAAAAACTTGTAATCATTGACTTGCATAGTAGGACAAACAAATACTGTGGAAGTGAGTGGTTACCGGTTTTCAGCTTTCTTCAAAAAATCTTGTTTTGCATTCAAGAGAAGAAAGAAAATCCTGGAGGTTTGAAAGTTACTGACGAGTTAGTAAATGATTACAGAACTAACTTTTTGTATGAACTATCCCTTTAACTACTTCACACTGTATTGTAAAGAATTTCCCATTATAATCAGATGTGAAAAGTGGAACACACATTAAACGTTATAATCACTCATATGATTACAAATGAACAATTATGGGCATGTGGAAACTTTGGTTTCACATAAAAGATCTTGCAAAACCTCATGCTCCACATGGGTGCCAATACTAACTACCTATTTAGGACATTCAAAAAACATGTACAATTCACTTTGCCATAATAATTGCAGAATAATAAAGGTATTTAATGTTCCCTTGAATCGTGCATTACTGAGCAAACACATTTTTAAAACACTCAAATGTGTTTTAAATCCTTAAAGAATGTTTAGAAATGTCTTTCCCTAGCAATGTTTTTATAATTTAGACAATAATATTACTTGTATTATTATCTGAGCATGCTATAAGTACATATATACCAAGACATCAAAGACATATAATTTAAAGTGTCATATTGCTTTCAAATGTGCCTAAAACATCTTTAAATGCCTGGACACAACAACCCGATGGTCGCTTTTGGGGCTTCGTCGTTCCACACATTGCCTTTTATTAGGTTTATGTTGGAATGAGTTTGCTGATTCTGCATGTAGAATCGGCATCAGCCGTCAGATGAAGAAAGCGTTCTGATTGGTTATTCAGCAACAAATCAGAGCAAGAAAATCAAAAACTAAAAGGATGTAAATAAGTAAACAATTCAAGATAATCTTATGGCCTTTTCCAGAGGTACAGTAACGTAGGTGTCGGTACGGGTCACCTTTATCAGACTGCTAAAAGGGTACCAATGGTACTCTTTTGGTGGGTGTGGTATATAACAGAAAGTTTCAGACAACGTCATTCTCGCTTTAGAAAATGCCTAAGTAAAGCTGTACTGGCCGTCCACATATCATATGAGAAGCACTTCTCACAAAACAGATACTTTATACACATAAATACTTGGGTATAAATGTTCATTACTAACCTTTCTATGAACATGATCTGATCATAACTGCAGATCAATGATAGTGTGAAATAGCCTACTGTAACGTCTGTAATTATATAAAATAAATAAATGCAACATATATGAACACATAGTCTTTTACAGTCTCCGATTTGATACCAATTACAGAAAAAAACTACACACAGCAGACATTTAGTCCTTATTTGGGTTCAAAAATACGCAACATGTAGCCCACAGTCAGTGCAAACCTCTCATCTGTGTCTTTAATCTTCACCAGGAAATGTAACTTCTGTTAAAGAGTAATTCCATCCTTCCCAGTTCATAATAGTCCAGAAGGGGATGATAATAGTTAAACATGGCAGTTTGTTCATGTTTTAGGTTGCTGAAACAATCATTTGCTCTTTTGTTTTTTCCAAAGTTTGTTATTTCTAATATAGACGTGCGGCGAGCGCAAGCGAGAAAGCGAAATCGCTCGCGCTTTAGACGGCCTTGTTAAACACTACAGGGCACAGGGCAGATTCTGCTCTTCTTCTTGGCTTTGTGGCTGTTCATCAAGATGACGACAAGGTTTGTTTGAGCTTGGGTCGACCATGGCTTGTTATTATATGGGGTAGGGGTTTAACCCCGGCATCCTGGCCAAATCTGCCCACTGGCCTCTGTCCATGATGGCCTCCTAACCATCCCCATATCATAATTGGCTTAATCACTCTGTCTCCTCTCCACCAATTAGCTGGTGTGTGGTGTGTGGTGTGCGGTCTGGCGCAAAATGGCTGCCGTTGTGTCATCCAGGTGGATGCGGCACACTGGTGGTGGATGAGGAGATCCCCCCCCTATGTGTAAAGTGCTTTGACTGCCCAGAAAAGCGCTATATAAATGTAAGAAATTATTATTATTATTATTATTAAATTATATGTACATATTATTATGGTGTAATGTCTCGGCTGTGTATTTAAAACATGGCAGTTCCTTTGTTTTCATTCTGGCTTGACCTGTCTCTGTAAACCAATAGCGTTCAGCTGTGCGACTGACTCTGTACCCTTTTGTTTGTGCTAGGTACCCTTTGCAAAGGATACCCAAAAAGTGGTACGGTACGGTTCGCTTTTAGGTGCCTTTTGACAGTAAAAACGGCCATAAGAGCGTGCCGAACCGAACCGTACGGTAGCACTCAGTGGAAACAGGCCAATAATGAAGCTGATTGCTGCTTTGTTTACGCTTTTGTCTGTGTGCATTTCATGTTCCAGTTTCCCTTTGTGGAATGAGAACATAGATTACTGCTCACCACAAATGCAGAAAGACTCGTCCTCTCACGCAGAAACAGAACACTGAACTCTTTCAAGTCAGTTTGGTGTCAACGGTTTGGTGTGTTCATGTGCAGTTTTTAAGGTCCAATCTGGACCAGATGCTGTTTACGCAAGTCGGCATTATAGTTGTTTTTTGTCGCCGATAGTTGCTTGACGTCAGCTTGGTGTGTCCTGGCAATAAACAAGTTGACTGGCAAATCTACATCATTATGATAATCATACAGTATATGGGAGTATATGAGTCACACTTTATTTTGATGGTTCGTTTGTTGAATTTAAGTTACATTGCATCTACATGCCAACTAATTATCATTAGATTAAAAGTAGACTGTTAGGTTGGGGTTAGCGTTAGGGTTAGTGTAAGTTGACATGTACTTTCAAAGTTTCTTATAGTCAGTTAAATGTCTGTTGAATGTCAGTATCAACAGAAATTAAGCAGACAGTCTACTAATACTCAAATGGACCATCAAAATAAAGTGTTACTGATATAAGTAATGCAGATCAACACAGGTATGAAATGAGAATGTGTAGCACATTTTGAAGTGCAAAATGTGACAACAAAAACCCTATACTGTTGCCCAGTAGAATAGAATAGAACAAAATTACACCTGAAACACTTTATCACTAGGTGTCTTCTGTTTTCACTTAGTGTCTTCAAAAAGACAACAACAATAAAAACCATAAGGAACACATTAAACAATGTTTGTTGTAAATTTAGAAATCACTACTTTTTTTTTATTTGCGTTTCTATGCTGTCCCAACTTTTTCTGATTTGCTGTTGTTTGCAAATGTAAAAGTCTAAATGTTTACATGGAAATGAAAGGTTATATGAAACCCAGATGTCTCACTAATTTTAGATGCAAAAGTCAATAAAGTAATAGCTAAATCATTAGTTTAATACATCCAGTGTTTTCTTTTAGCTGTCATTAACTGTAAAAAATTACTATCAGTTTCTACAATAATTTTGTTTAGACCAGTTTTTCTTTAGTGTAGAAGTACAGAGATTTCTATTTTGCATAAGTTTGTCTTTTATCAGCAGACAGAAGTGAATCGTGAGTGTATGATAAGACGTTAAAGTCCCATTCTGAAAGGACCCACAGCTCTGTGTTTTGATGTGGGTCTGGAGCTCATCCCATTGAAGCTCTGTTAGATTATTTGGAGTAGCTGCATACCAGCACTTCTCATACCCTCCTGGCTTTTTTTTTTTTTTTTTTTTGATAAAGTGACATTCCCAGAACAATTCACTCCCAGGATGGGTCAAATGATCATTGCTAAAGTGTGCATTTTGCTTTTGAACAGTTAGGTGGGATATATTTAAGAGGGAATTAAAGTGCTATGATGTATATTAAAAATCACAACTAAATCACTTGTAAACATGTTATTGACTTAAACAAATTAGAATATTTGGCTGATAATGCATAAATTAACCTTCCAGTTGGGTGGGATATGTGTTTTATTGGGGCAAAATATAATACAAATATTTGGTGGTTTTCTTCCAGGTTGTATTAAAGGGATAGTTCACCAAAAAATGAAAATCCTGTCCTTATTTACACATCCCCCACTTGTTCAAAGCATGTTTAAGTTTTTTTCTTCTGTTAAACACAAAGGAAGATCAACAGAGGAATGTTGGGGAGAAAACAGTAATTTTTTTGTTTCTACTATAGATGTCAATCGCTGCTTTTTTCCCAACATTCTTCAGAATATTGTGTTTTGTGTTCAACAGATGAAAATAAATTCATAGAAGCACTTGAGTGAGTAAGTGTTCATTTTGGGTGAACTGTCCTCTTAGTATGAGAAAGGAGGAAAACCAAATGGTGCTTTTTTATTACAATTTAATATTTTCAATATAAATTGATTCAGTTTTTATTATACATTTTAATTTTAAATACAAATAGTTTTCTGCCTTAAATGTAATTTAATTTTATGTATTCAAATCTGATTTTTAAGCATCATTACTCAGTCTTCAGTGTCAGAATCAGAAATTATTCTAATATGGTGATATGATGATCAAGGAGGGTATTCCTGAAAGCTGGGTTAACTTACCATCTGCTAAGCCCTGAACACTCAGTTGATTAACCCAAAACCTGCTTACCACGATTATGTCGATTCCAAAACACCTGAGAAGAGTTAGTTTAAACAACATCCTAAAGATAATCGCTGGTTAATGTGGTTTGTCATGTTTGATTGCAAAAGCTTTGTTAAATAAAGTAACAATTCTTTTGAATAACAACTACACTCATTCAAATATTAATTCGAATATGAAAAAAAAACCTATGTGCGCTTATAACGCTTTCACAGTGAAAAAAAAAAAGAAGCCAGGTATGTCACTTAACCTGCTCTCTGGAATATCCCCCAAGAAACATTATTATTATTGTTTTCAATGTTTTGCTGGTGAGTGTTTTTGAGTAAACCAGCATCCTTTTTTTTTATTTAAGAATAAGAAGTTCAAATGTATTTTTAAAAGTATTTATTTGAAGGAAACAAACAAAAAAATATAGTTTGTAGAATGTAATGTTAGGAAAAAGGAATATATTTTTTTTATTATTTTTGCCTCTTTTTCTTTTCATTAAACAATTGTTTTTGTATTGCTTAAGGTGACATATTAACCAAACTTCTTTTAGGTGTGATTTGCCCTGCATACTATTGAAGCATTTTTGCAGAAGTAGAAGAAGCTGATTGTCTAAAGGCCTGATTGTCTAAAATTAACTTGAGTTCTACAGCTAAGCTGAGAGCAGAGATGGGTTGAAACTGAACACAGACTATTTGCAGTTGAGAAGTTTTATGCTTTTAATGTTGTGCAGAGAATTTGTAGAAAGAGAGGAGGTACATTTGGGTGCAGCCGACGGAGGACTGGGGAATGATTGACAGGTGACGAATTTTACTGAACTCCACCTGTTGATATCAGCTGTGTTTAAAGGCTGGAGTCAGGAAATGTGAGTTGTTGCGCACCTCCTGAATGTAACTTTTGCATTGCATTGAGGATAACAGAATTATTCTTTTGTATCTAATAAATTACTAATGTTTTTTCCATTAAAGAAAACCCTCTCCTGACCTTTTTTATTGAACATGCATGGAATTTATTAAATATTCCAACAGTAATTGAACTAATTAATTTAAAAAAACAAATCAAATCACTTTTATGGTCACATCATCAGCAGCACATGTACTATGATGAGTGAAAAATTTAGGTGCTGGCTCAAGACAGTGCAAAATACAGACAGTGCAAAACAACAACATACTCCAAAAAAACAAAACAATACACAATAAATGTAAGTTTAAAGGTTTTATTGTGAGTCTCACACTGACCTAAAAATACTGATCACAAACTTATAACATTAGTTTATCTGCTGGGTTCCACACAATCAATTTAATCAAAGTAAACATATTAATTTTCCACAAATTTAAGTGGTTTAAACATAAAAACAATTAAGTTGTCCACCCAAAAATCTCAAGAATTGTGTTGTTTCAGCTCAAGTTAATTAAGTAGTTTGAACAAACAGAAAATGTCATTTTTGAATGTACATAAACACAAATATAGTACACTACAAAGCAAACTAGCTGTGCAACTGAAGCAGCGATTTTAAACTAACAACACTAAGGGCGTACTCACACTATGCTATCCGAACCGTGCCCAGGCCCGTTTCCCGGATCGTTTGAGAAGTGTGAGTGCTCTGAATCGGGCTCAGGCACGGTACACTTGGCCGGCCCTGGCCCGGTTGGAAGAGGTGTGCCAGAGCGCGGTTCACTTGGGCTTTGGCGCGGTACGCTTGTGTGTGAGTGCAAAACGCGCCTGAGCCCTAAACTGAAAGCGAGACGTGACTTTTAAGCGACTGTTTCATATGGATTAATTAATCATTCGTACTGTTCAATGAACACAAACTGTCGTAGTATATTAAAGACGCAAATCCCTCACTGCACCACAGCTGCGCCTTCAGCAAACCTCCTAATTCCTGCAGCACGAGGACTTTATGATTGTTTATGAGTGTCAAAAGTGGCTGATCTGTTCGGCGAAATGTTTGACTGCGTGTCACCGCATATCAAACGACTTAAAAACGACATAATTAAAGAAATCTCCACTGTGCTGAGCGAGAGCGCTTCTGAACAGCGCGTCATCGCTGACGAAAGCTTGCCCAGGCCCGAATGTAATGTGAGTGCGGGCCGTCGGGGGAGACGGGAGGGGGGACAAGCGTGCTTCGGCCCGGTTCAAGGCAACTGTACATAGTGTGAGTACGACCTAAAAGCATTAGTACATTCCAGGGAGCAGTTGCATAAGCAGACAGAAAGACAGTAAATCCCTGCTGTAAAGTGCTCTTCTATGACAACCGTCTTTTCAGCATCTTCAGCTATCCTGAGGGAACTTCAAACAACACAAAGACTTTAAAGGCACAAACAACCGCCTTTGAATCTGCCATACCTGATAGCAGATAATGTAAACACAGGTTTACAGAGAGCGCTTCAAAAACAAGCTCAAGAGCCGAGACAAGCCTCAGTTCCCTCTAGACAAAACAAGGTAATGCATTTCACACAGCAGGGAACTCTCATTTAACCCTGTGCTGCTGCTGAGCTATATGAGGCTCATAGAGTGCAGTTTACTCTTAAACTGCCTTGTAAAGACTGTGCGTCTGGTTTTTCTTTCCATACATGTGAATGAATCGATACAGAGAGGTTCTATCCTATATACTTTTATGTACATCATATTAGATTTTTTATTCATTATATTTAGTTTGATTAAAAATGTTTTGACGTTCTAAAGCTGGAACCTGGCACCGCACACCTCGTGAAACGGACGAGGCTTTTATACTTGCTGCGTTCGCCGTTGTGATATTCTTTAAAACGACATGGGGCGGTCAAAAGAAACTGACCGTAAAGTCAGACGGA
Source organism: Danio kyathit (assembly GCA_903798195.1). Classification (NCBI taxonomy): domain Eukaryota; kingdom Metazoa; phylum Chordata; class Actinopteri; order Cypriniformes; family Danionidae; genus Danio; species Danio kyathit. The sequence continues at coordinate 58,168,262 of LR812521.1, read as the reverse complement.
TAAACAGAGAAGTAGAACGTTTGCAGATGTCATATCATTAATATCATTCAATATTTTTAAACTTATTATTTTTATTAATTATTTTAATGATTATAAAGATTTTTATAACAATTCAAGATTTGTTTTAATCAAACTTTGCTTTTGTTCATATCTCGCACAGTTTTACCTATTAAAGTTTATTAAAATATTAATGACAACAGAACATGTTGCTCTACAAATATATATTTTTTATTATGGCAAGAATAAAAGCAAAAAAAACACTTGCTAAAAACTACAAATATTTTTTTCAGATTTAGCCCACTCCACAATTCACACATTACTGTCTGGCTAGTTTTTGTCCTATACTTATGCTAAAAAGGCAATAATGGCCCAACATTCCTGACCATTATCACCAATAAAGCCTAGAAAAACAGGGCATCAGTATATTGTAAATCAAAATATTCTTTTCCAGTTATAATAAAAAAGTATTTGTTCCTTAATTATAGTTTTGTAACTATTAAATTATTTTCAATTCAAAATTGTAACATATACATCAGTGTTTAACCTGGAAAAACATATTCTGTGATTGTGTACATGGGTCTCCACTTTTGCCATGGCCTCTTTTTCTTCAGAGTGATTTAAATTCAACTCAAATCAAACGTGGCGTAAAGGCGAACTGTTCGCTCGAGTTAAAAAAAAAACCATGCGCTCCGCCAGCCGAAATCATGTCACGCGCACCCAAAGCGAACCTCCGCAAACACATCGATGACGTTACATTCACCAAGTGCTCTCAAGCGACCTAGCGGACGCGTTGAGTATAAACCAGGCTTAACACTAACAATCCTTTTATATTTTCTATTTACTATATAATACTTTTATGATGTGACTGCACATTTAATTCAATAAGGCACACTTTTCACAAGGGTCAAGTCAAAAAACCTAGTTGCTTATTATTTAATTTAATTTAATTACTTTTATTTTTATTTCTTTACATTTTATATTATTTTAATAGTTGGACAGTCATACCTTGAGGGCTGCACAGTCCATGAAGAACAGTAAATTGCCAAAAACCCACCACTCCTTTTCCCATCAGCACTTATATGGGGTCTGATTTAAACACAAGACCCCACGTTTGTGTCTGTCTGCTTGTATGAATAATGCCTGCGCTTCTGATGCAGGCCTGTTTTGCTCGGGGACCAGGTGGAAAGTTTTGATGGGTTGTGTTTTGTAAGTCCCTGTGGGCTGCTGAAAAAGCCTTGTGTGTCTATGGACTGTAGAGGTAATTGTAGAGATATAGAGACCTCCTCACATGTGTTTTGGTGTCATCATGTTTGTTTTTGTTTTTGTTTGTGTTTTCTTTATTAACACTACACTTACTGGGGAGTCATTAGAAAAAAAAAATCCTCTTTGCAATTTAATACATTTGTTAAAACAAAAATCTGCACTGCCATGACTTTTTTAAAAACATTTGTGTATATTTCTAAGTATTTCTACCTCAAATGGCCTTATGGTAAAATTGACTAAATACACATTATATTTGGCATATTATTTCAGTGCAGGCTACTTAATTTAATTCTTACATTTTCAAATGAATTAGCATAATATGGATCTATATTTTCTGATCTATACTTCTATTATGGTCTGATCTATCTATATTTTCTGATTTATAAGTCTCAATATAAGATTGTATAACGTAAATGTGACAAAAAATGACTGTCCAATATACTGTCCATACATGTAAATGATGGTTACACATAGTTGTAGATTATAGGTTCTAGCTTTAGAATTATTAATTCAAGGATTAATGATTAGAGTTCAGAAAAACAAAATAGCAAGAGGGGTTTCTTAGATTACATAAGATGCAGCACATCCTTTTTTTAGTATTGTAGTTAGTGTTTAATGAGCTCGACCTGCTGAAATTAATCCCTCAACTCCTCAAAACATGCTCTTTTCCTATAGTACAAACTCTCACCGCCTCCATACTTATTGCCAGTAATTACTTTGATATTATCTAATAAAAGTAGTCTTGAAGGAGAGGTTAAGACAACAGGCTTTGTCTAGTAATGCGTGTGTATATATAAATATAAATATGTTGTTAATGGCGTAATCATTGTGGCAACATTTCTTTCAGCCCCAGAGCTAATTTTACTTTCAGACATCTGTCATTGTCAAAACCCTTGTCACTGGGAAACTATAAAAGGCTTCAGATAAATCTGTTGTTGTTTGAAGGGGAATATTTGACAGGCTTTTCCAAATATTGTAGAAACATAAATCTTGTTTGACAGGGCGCATATTATATGATTGTAAATGTTTTCTGAGAAAACAGTTTATGAGCACTTTCTGCCCCTTTTTCCATAGAAGTTATGTGGGTGATGATTTGAAATGCCAAATACTGTATATACAGTGTTAAAAATTGTCCTGTTAAAAAAAACAGTAAAGAACTATCAGCATGGTTGACAGCAAGTTACTGTAAAATTAACGGTATATTATTGTTTATTAAAATTACAGTTGTTTACTGGTTTTTTTTTCTTTTACAGTAAAGAACTGTGAGCATGATTGCCAACAAGAAACTGTTAAAATTAGCGGTATAATACTGTTGGTTGAAATTACAGTAGTCTACTGTTGACTAAAATACAGTAAAGAACTGTCAGCACGGTTGCCAACAAGTAACTGTTAAAATTAGTTGTATAATGCTGTTGGTTTAGTGTTTACTAAAAAAAGTAAAGAACTGGCAGCAAGGTTGCCACTGCCAGCAAGTAACTGTAAAATTAACTGTGTATTACTGCTGGTGAAACTTACAGATTTCTACTGTGTTTGCAAACACAGCATAAAACTGTTTCTACATTCAAAGTATATATCCTAAAAAAGCTTGACATTTAGTTTTCCCTATAAACCATCTGATTTAATAAACTGAACTGTTTTATACAAAACATCATGTTTTATTGCCATGTATAAATGTATGTGTTGAAAAAAGGCTAAAAAGGGTAACAAAAATAAAACCACTTTCAATTGTTGTTTTAACATGTCTTTTTTTATTAAATGTAAAAAAAAAGGTTGGCGGTTGGACCTCACAGCTGCATTTGATTTTATTAAATATTCTTTTTGATAGCCTTGAAAATTATTTTGGTATTATTTGGGCACGGTGGCTCAGTGGTTTGCACTGTCACCTCACAGCAAGAAGATCGCTTGTTCGAGTCCCAGCTATGCCAGTTGGCATTTCTGTGTGGAGTTTGCACGTTCTCCCTGTGTTGGCAGGGGTTTCTTCCGAGTGCTCCGGTTTCCCCCACAGTCCTAAGACATGCGCTATAGGTGAATTGGATGAACTAAATTGGCCATAGTGTATGAGTGTGTGTGTGTTAATATGAGAGTGTATGGGTATTTCCCAGTACTGCGTTGTGGCTGGAAAGGCATCCACAGTGTAAAACATATGTTGGAATAATTGGCAGTTTATAAATAAGGGACTAAGCCAAAGAAAAATGAATTAATGAATTATTTGAACTCCATTGGCTTGGGTCAAGTCCCTAACAGAACAGTACACTGTGGGGTACCACAAGGCTCCGTTCTTGGTTCCTTACTTTTTACATTTATATATGCTACTGCTAGCGCATATATTTAAAAAAAAATAAAATAAAAAAGTGTTATGCCAATAATAAACATCTCTATATATCCTTACAGCATGATAGTTTGTATCATTGTATGAATAGATTGTATAGCAGATATTAAAAATTAGATGACTAATAACTTCATTTATTCATTCATTTTCTTTTCGGCTTAGTCCCTTTATTATTGGGTTGGGCTGTCTGGGACGGTCCTCAAATGGTTCAGATCTTATCTTGAAGGGAGAGGTTACTATGTCAGTATAGGTGACCATAGGTCAAGGTGGACACCCATGACATGTGGAGTCCCACAAGGCTCGATTCTGGCACCTCTCCTGTTCAACTTTTATATGCTCCCTCTGAGCCAAATAATGAGAAAGAACCAAATCTCCTACCACAGCTATGCTGATGACACTCAGATCTACTTAGCCTTACTGCCTAATGACTACAGCCCTATTGACACCCTCTGCCAATGCATTGATGAAATGAACAGTTGGATGTGCCAAAACTTTCTTCAGTTAAACAAAGAGAAAACTGAAGTCATTGTGTTTGGGAACAGAGATGAGGTTCTCAAGGTGAATAGTACCTTGGCTCTAAAGGTCAAACAACAAAAAATAAGGTTCAGAATCTTGGTGTGACTCTGGAGTCAGATCTGAGTTTCAATAGTCATGTCAAAGCAGTTAGTAAATCAGCATACTATCATCTCAAAAACATTGCAAGAATCAGATGCTTTGTTTCCAGTGAAGACTTAGAGAAACTTGTTCATGCTTTTACCAGCAGCAGGGTGGATTACTGTAACGGCCTCCTCACGGGCCTTCCCAAAAAGACAGTCAGACAGTTGCAGCTCATCCAGGATGCTGCGGACAGGATTCTGACCAGAAGCAGAAAATCAGAGCACATCACACCTGTCCTCAGGTCTTTACACTGGCTCCCAGTTACATTCAGAATAGATTTTAAAGTATTACTACTTGTCTATAAATCACTAAATGGCCTAGGACCTCAATACATGACAGATATGCTCACTGAATAGAAACCTAGAAGAACACTCAGATCTCTAGGATCATATAAACTAGAAATTCCAAGAGTTCAGTCAAAGCAGGGTGAATCGGCTTTCAGCTACTACGCCCCTCGCTGCTGGAATCAACTCCCAGAAATGATCAGATGTGCTCCAACATTAGGCACATTTAAATCCAGACTGAAAACACATCTGTTTAGCTGTGCCTTTACTGAATGAGCACTGTGCTTCGTCCGACAAATTGCACTATTATGTTTTTCTTTTCTTTTTCATTCTTTTACAACCTGTTTTAACATATTTTTATCTGTTTTTATCTGTTTTTTATTATCTGTTTTTACTTTTTTTTTCTTTTTTGTTCCTGTTTATGTAAAGCACTTTGAATTGCCACTGTGAATGAAATGTGCTATATAAATAAACTTGCCTTGCCTTGCCTTGCCTATTAATCTTGGGTCGCCACAGCGGAATGAACCGCCAACTTATCCAGCACATGTTTTACGAAGCGGATGCCGTTCCAGCTGCAACCCATCCCTGGGAAACATCCACACACACTCACTTACACTCATACACTACGGACAATTTAGCCTACCCAATTCACCTGTACCGCATGTCTTTGGACTGTGGGGGAAACCGGAGCACCCGGAGGAAACCCACGCTAACGCAGGGAGAACATCCAAACTCCACATAGAAACGCCAACTGACCCAGCTGAGGCTCGAAACAGCGACCTTCTTGCTGTGAGGTGACAGCACTACCTACTGCGCCACTGCGTCGCCCTGTCTAATAACTTTTTATTACTAAATTCAGAAACTGAGGTCCAGCTTATTGGACTATAAAATACTCTCTAACCCTTGATGAATTTTCAGTTCAGTCTTTTTCATCAGTAAAACATTAAAAACAAAATGGAGATGATATTTGAGAGCAACCTGTCAATTGAAAGCCACATTTAAATTTTAGGTTGTGCTGTATTTATTATTATTATTATTATTATATATTATTTTAGAAGATATGGCGACACGGTGGCTCAGTGGTTAGCATTGTCGCCTCACAGCAAAAAGGTTGTGTGTATGTGTATGAGTGTTTATGGATGTTTCACAGTGATGGGTTGCAGCTGGGAAACACTGCGTAAAACATATGCTGGATAAGTTGGCGGTTCATTCCACTGTGGCGACCCCTGATAAATAAGGGACTAAGCTGAAGGAAAACTAATGAATGATATAAGAAGATATTTTATTCATCATGACACCTCTACCATTTATTTGTAGTAACTGTACAGTAGGTGTGACTGTACAGTAGATAACAGCATTCATATCTTGTCCTCATTGCACCTATTCTGACCCTTCATCGACCCCTAGTTTGTTCTTCTCATGATCATGTGCATTATGATAAGTGTGTAGTCTTATAAAACCTCTCTTGACCCAGTTGAATTTTAAAAACTCTTTTGCCAATTGCAGCAGCTGCTCTGATTCTGCTGATTCAGGCATCATGGGAGCCAAACGAAATTTACACACACAAGCACAAAGCTAGAAATAAAACATGGGGGGGACAGGAGGATGGTGTATTATGTACATGTTGAAGCCTTTATGCGATTTATTTGGTGATCTGCATTCAGCCACAGCATGTGTCGTCACACAGGAGGATTATTTTAAGACTGTAAGAAGGATTAAGGGAAGTATAAGGAGGAGGAAGTCTTTTCTTTTGGGGGATTAGTTAAATGTATTGATGAATAGTAACTTTATAAAATACTGTATACAAGTGCAGTTATTAAGTCACTAGTGCTCAAGCATAGATTAACTTCAGTGGCTGTGTATAATGTGACTTTTTGGAAAGATGTCCAATCAGAAATCTAGCTTCATTTGGCTCTACATTGATAATTTGATAACCATAAATTGTTTAACTCGCAAAAGGGATATTTTTTAGAATGTAATATAAAAATTGTGTTATATTGTAAAAATACCATGTCTGAAAAATGTAATAAATGGCAGATTTTGTTGCTGACCTTAAAGCAAAAAATATTTTAATGTAATTTATACTATTTATATAATATAAAAAAATTTGCAAAAAAATCTTATAAAATTCTGCATGTTAAACATAAACACTTATTACATTTTACTTGTTAGAATGCTGTTATTATAGAATAATGTTATTGTATTTACTTTTGTACTCTGTAAAAACAATTATATTATATTATATTATATTATTCATTCATTCATTCATTTTCTTGTCGGCTTTGTCCCTTGCGGGGTCGCCACAGCGGAATGAACCGCCAACTTATCCAGCACGATTTTACGCAGCGGATGCCCTTCCAGCCGCAACCCATATCTGGGAACTTCCACACACACATTCACACTCATACACTATGGACAATTTAGCTTACCCAATTCACCTGTACTGCATGTCTTTGGACTGTGGGGGAAACCGGAGCACCCGGAGGAAACCCACGCGAACCCAGGGAGAACATGCAAACTCCACACAGAAACGCCAACTGACCCAGCCCAGCCGAGGTTCGAACCTGCGACCCAGCGACGTTCTTGCTGTGAGGCAACAGCACTACCTACTGCGCCACTGGGTTGCCCTATATTATATTATATTATATTATATTATATTATATTATATTATATTATATTATATTATATTATATTATATTATATTATATTATATTATTAATTTTCTTTTTGGCTTAGTCCCTTTATTATTCCGGGGTCGCCACAGCGGAATGAACCGCCAACTTATCCAGCACATGTTTTATACAGCGGATGCCCTTCCAGCCGCAACCCATCTCTGGGAAACATCCATACACACACATTCACACTCCTACATTACGAACAATTTAGCCTACCCAATTCACCTGTACCGCATGTCTTTGACTGTGAGGGAAACTGGAGCACCCGGAGGAAACCCACGTGAACGCAGAGAGAACATGCAAACTCCACACAGAAATGCCAACTGACACAGCCGAGGCTCGAACCAGTGACCTTCTTGCTGTGAGGCGACAGCACTACCTACTGCGCCACTGCGTCGCCATTATATTATATTATATTATATTATATTATATTATATTATATTATATTATATTATATTATATTATATTATATTATATTATATTATATTATTCATCCGCTTATACGGGGCCGTGTCACGTGGGCCACAGTCTCAGGAGAGAACCCCAGACCTCCCTCTACCCAGACACTTCCTCTGAGACCAGCCGATAGACATAGTTCCTCCAGCGTCTCCTAGGTCTTCCTAGAGGCCTCCTCCTGGTGGGACATGCCCGGAACACTTCCCTAGGTAGGCCAACTTAGCTGACTTCTCTCGATGTGGAGGAGTATCGGCTCTGAGCTCCTCTCCGAGCCCCTCTCGGGTGACAGAGCTCCTCACCCTATTCATAAGGGTGCGCCCTGCCACCCTGCGAAGGAGACTCATTTTGGCCGCTTGTATCCAAGATCTTGTCCTTTCGGTCATTACCCAAAGCTCATGACCACAGGTGAGACTAGGAATGTAGATTGAACAGTAAATCGAGAGCTTTGCCTTTCAGCTCAGCTCCTTCTTTACCACAACAGACCAATACATCGACCGCGTTACTGCTGCCACTTCACCAATCCACCTGTCAATCTCACATTCCATCGTTCCCTCACTCGTGAACAAAACCCCAAGATACTTGAACTTCTCCACCTGGGGTAAGGACTTTTCTCCAATCTGGAGATAACAAACCACCTTTTTCCGGTGGAGCACCATGGCGTCGAACTTGGAGGTGCTGATTCTCATCCCAGCCACGTCACACTAGGCAGCAAACCACCTTATGTTATATAAATACAAAAAAAAATAATAGGTGACGCAGTGGCACAGTAGGTAGTGCTGCCGCCTCACAGCAAGAAGGTTGCTGGTTCGAGCCTTGGCTGGGTCAGTTGGCGTTTCTGTGTGGAGTTTGCATGTTCTCCCTGTGTTTGCGTGGGTTTCCTCCAGGTGCTCCAGTTTCCCCCACAAGCCCAAAGACATGTGCTGTAGGTGAATTGGGTAAGCTAAATTGGCCGTAGTGTAAGTGTGTGAGTGTGTATGAGTGTTTCTCAGTGATGGGTTGCAGCTGGAACGACATCCGTTGCGTAAAACATATGCTGGATAAGTTGGTGGTTCATTCCGCTGTGGCGACCCCAGATTAATAAAGGGACTAAGCAGAAAAGAAAATGAATGAATGAATGAGTTACATAAAACACAACATGCAAATAAAAAGCCATCAGCCTTTTAATTCTTTTCCATTGGATTGCAACCTCATGGGTTATTACATTAGATTAATAAAATAGTAGTGTTAGTTGCAGCAGATTGAGTTTACGGCACAATGTTATACTGACACCTTTACGGCACTCACATACATTAAAAATAAAGGCCACGACTGAACAAGTCTCCAAGTGGCTGTCTTAAACATTGTGCCCACCATTCTCATTAGGTGAGGTTAATATTAAATTCAAGAAATGAATAATGACTACAGTATAAACAACTATATGGTTGTTAGACTGTTGCACTTTTTTGTGTTGTCAATAAACTTGTTTATTTCCTACATGTGTGTGTGCACCGTTGTGTGCAATGTTTGTATGTTTATAACCACCTGCAATGATAGTGGGGGTCGCAAGTCACTGGAATTGTTATTTTGGGAGTCGTGAGCTGAAGAGTTTGGGAACCCCTGGTTTAGAGCCCACAGCAAAGGTACATTAAGGGTCCAAACTTAAAATTTCTATTTTAAGACTGGGAAAACACAATAACAATGAACAAATGTAAATTGTTGTTGTCATTGCTGGACTGAAACTAGCAGAAAAATATAATTTATTATATTATATTATATTATATTATATTATATTATATTATATTATATTATATTATATTATATTATATTATATTATATTATATTATATTATATTAGGGCAACGCAGTGGTGCAGTAGGTAGTGCTGTTGCCTCACAGCAAGAACGTCGCTGGGTCTCAGGTTCGAACCTCGGCTGGGCTGGGTCAGTTGGCGTTTCTGTGTGGAGTTTGCATGTTCTCCCTGCGTTTGCGTGGGTTTCCTCCGGGTGCTCCGGTTTCCCCCACAGTCCAAAGACATGCAGTACAGGTGAATAAGCTAAAATAAGCTAAGATAAGCTAAATTGTCCATAGTGTATGAGTGTGAATGTGTGTGTGTGGAAATTCCCAGAGATGGGTTGCGGCTGGAAGGGCATCCGCTGCGTAAAATCGTGCTGGATAAGTTGGTGGTTCATTCCACTGTGGCGACCCCGCAAGGGACAAAGCCGACAAGAAAATGAATGAATGATTATATTATATTATATTATATTATATTATATTATATTATATTATATTATATTATATTATATTATATTATATTATATTATATTATATTATTGTTTCTACCCTGTACAAAAAATAATAAAATCAAGAACTGTTTTTTTTTTTTTTTTTTTCAGTTTACAAATATCATGTTTATGTCAATGCCCTGGGGTATGAATAATTTTGGGCTTAACTGTGCTTGATGTTTCTTTGAAACAATTTCTGCAATATAATAGCAACATTTGATTAAAATTGAGGTCAAAGTCCATCCATAAGTATTTCAACTTATTACATTTTTTTAAAACATTTGGAGGTTTTCTGAAATAATAATTTAAAAAATGAAACAAAAGTATGGTGTTCTTTAAAAACAATCTGCAGACTGCACAAACATCTTGCCCACTTAATGTGAAATAGACTTATGCATAGGTGTACATTCTGATGCAGAGACTCTCCTCTTTAAGCGTTTTTAAGACAGAAATATGTGTGAATTATGAGCCTCCTGCTGCTTTTCATATCTGCATTTCACATCTGCCATGTCAAATCCTCTTTTGATCCTCACCAGTGTCTCTCTTGTCCTAGGGAACTAATGCCTAAAACCCTGGATGGTCAGCTGACTATGGAGAAAACCCCCAGCTACTTTGTAACCAAGGAGGTTCCGAGCCGGATCCACGCCATGTCCAGAGACACCAAACTTATAATCGTGGTGCGAGACCCAGTAACCCGGGCCATCTCAGACTACACACAGACCCGCTCCAAAAAACCTGACATCCCATCCTTCGAGAGCTTGACTTTTAAAAACCTCAGCGATAATGTAATCGACACATCGTGGAGCGCGGTGCAGATTGGCATGTATGCTAAACATCTGGAGCAGTGGCTGCAGTTTTTCCCCATGAGCCAGCTGCTGTTTGTGAGCGGCGAGCGGCTGATTAGTGACCCAGCCGGAGAAATGGCTCGAGTACAGCACTTTTTGGGCCTGAGGAGGGAGGTGACGAACAAACACTTTCACTTTAACCCCACCAAGGGCTTCCCGTGCCTCAAAAGACCTGAAAGCAACAGCAAACCGCACTGTCTGGGCAAAACTAAAGGCCGCACTCATCCCAACATTAACCCTGAGGTGATTCAAAGACTGAGGGACTTTTACAAGCCATTTAACAAGAAGTTCTACCACATGACTGGCCAGGATTTCGGCTGGGACTGATTTTTGTTGTTGTTATTTAGAAAATAATGAATTGTAAAAAGTATAGAACTCTATTTTGTAATAATTTATTGAAGATAATATACTCACTCGGCTGCCTATCTTGTTTGTTGTGTATTCTGTACATTTCTAACTTTTTACATTCCAGTTGAATCTGTAAGCTTGGTATTTTGTCTTTTATATAAAAAAACGAAAAGTGTATTGGCATTGGAATTTAGACAACGCAGGCTCATTCTGAAAACGTACTGCTATATGCATTTCTGAAAAGTGTGAAATATGTTCCAGAGGGAATGTTTTTTTTTTTTTTTGAGTTTTTGTTTTCACAAATCCACCAGAGGCTGCTATGTATGCTTTTTTCAGAGGCCGCTGTCGACTGACTGACTGACTGACTGACTGACTGACTGACTGACTGACTGACTGACTGACTGATTGACTGACCCACCCTCCTCCTTTCCTAAACCCAACCAATAGTGTTTTCAAAAGCACCGATTGACCCGCCCACCCACTTCTCTAAACCCAACCAACAGTTTTCAAGGCAATCCAGAAAAAGAAAAGCCCTCGGCTGATTTTTACCATGTTCTCAGATTTTACCACATACTCACCCTGTTATTTACTTGTTTATTTTGTTTTTTGGCTTCTGTTTTTGTCTTACCCGCTTTCTGGAACCGTTCTTTACCAGACTCAAACCCTGTTGTTGTGGTCAACGCCTCTCTGTGTCTCAAGTCCGCCAACGTACATAGCGAGTTACTGGACAAACTGGTATCAGTGGGAAGACCGTCCACATGAAGGTAAGCGTCAGCTGGTAAGCACAAAAAGAAACTGTTACATATCGCCGCATAGCTTTCATTTTAAAGATGAAATGAAGCCATACGTACTTCTGGCTACATAATTCGCGATCTCCAGAAATGTATATAGGGCTACGTTTTCAGAATGAGCCTATGTTAAATTTAGAAGAGGAAATGACAATGGAAAAAGCACAATGGAAAATCCCACTTTATGGTACAAGTGTCTTTAACTGTTATGTAATTAATTGTTTGGTACAATGCTAATATCGTGTTCATGATGTGTCATAAGGCTGTTGCTGCTATAGAGGTGGGATATGGTTAAGGTTAGGGAAAGATTTAGTATTATGGGTAGGTTTAAGTCTTGGTTAAGATTAAAAAAATGTATACCTACTATTTACTCACCCTCAAGTATTTTCAAAACCTTTATGAGTTTCTTTGTTCTGTTAAACCAACGAAATCTCATGGTAATTCTTAACTTTTTGATTTAGTGGCTAATTCGTATGAATTTGTACGAACTCATTGCTTATCCTTGACGGTTGGCTTTAGGGGTGGGGTTGAGTGTACCACCTCCTTTTTAAAATCGTACATTTTCATATGACTGAATTAGCCACAAAACGTACAAACACTTACATTTCCTCATGAGATCAGGCTGGTTAAACACACTGTTAACAATTTCCTGAAGAATCTACAGTAACTTGCTGGCAGCAGTTCGCCAGTAACATACTGTAAATTAATTACAGCAAATATACTGTATATACAGTATTGTATATCTTTACTGTAAAATATACAGTAAGTTGTCACAATGTAACTTTAAAATACAGTAACATACTGCTTAACAGTCCTACAGTAAAATACAGTTCTAAATACATTAAATACTTTGTGATTTACAAAAATCGTTAACAGTGCACAAAAGAAGATATTTTGAGGAATGTTAGAAAACAATCACCATGGACTTCCATTGTGTGATTAAAAAACAAACATCATTGAATTCAATTTTTCCAAATATCTTCTTTTATGTTGAGCAAAGGAAAGAACGTCAGGTATGGAAAAAGTAAATGGTGAGTAAACAGAATTTTTATTTCTGGGTGAACTGTCCCTTAAAGATTAGGGACAGGTTATAAGGTGTGGTTAAGCTTAAGTATTCCCAAAGGGTTGATATTGTAAACAATCAAGGTTGGGGATAGGTATAGCAGAATGATTATTCTTAAGTGGTTCTAAAAGGGTAAAAATAGAGATTTGGTCAGGGTTAACAAGATATTATGGTAAGATAAGGTCTAAAGGTTAGTTAAAGGTGGGATAGAGTTATAGTAAAGGTATAGGTATGTTAATATGTGCATAGGGTTAAGTGTGAGATAGTGTCAAGATTTAGGGTTTATGTTTTTGAATAAATGTGGAGTGTAGTTAAGTTTAAACACAGATGTATCATTAGTTTTAAAGGAACAGTTTACCCAAAAATGAAAATGTACTCTTTATTTACACACCCTTAAATGGTTTCAGACTTTTATGGGTTTTGTTTTTCCTGTTGAACACAAAGGAAGTTGTTTTGAATTCCATTGTAGGAAAAAAAAAAAAAAAAGCTAATACTATGGAAGTCAATGGTTACAGGTTTTCAACATTTTTCAAATTATATTTTTTGTTGAACCGAAATAAAAAGAAACTCAATCAGATTTTGTGACAAGTGAAGGGCAAGTAAACAATGATAGAATGTTCAGTTTAGGGTGTTAGTAATGCAGTAGTAAACTATTACTTTAAAGGTGGGATACTTTTAAGATTAGGGTCTTAAAAGTAGTTAAGTTATAGGGTAAGGGACAAATTCAAGGTGTATGGATATGTTTTCATGTAATTACAGATCTAATTAATTACAAAATGTGGATTGCAACTGTAATTAGATACAGGTATTTAAAAATATAAATACATCTATTTACACAATAAGTGCATTGTATCAAATTATTAATTTGATTATTAGTACATAGTATTTAAAGACATAATATAAAGTGGGTTTCAATGAACAAATTATACGGGTATATGACAAGTCATGGAAAACAATGTCTGTTATGTTTTGTAGTAGTGCCTATTTTTTTATTTTGATCAAATTTTCCCCCCTGATCATACCATCCTTCATTTTTTAAGGGTTTTAAATGATCATTATTTAGTCTCAGCTGTTCCAACGCCACATCAATACACATAAAGCGATATGACATGTCAATTATTGCAGAAAAAGACCAGCTATTCATTCATATGAATTTGTACGATCTAATTCGTATAATTTAGTATGATTTGCTCATCACCCAATGACTGTTGGCTTTAGAGGTGAGGTTGGGTGCTACGGCTCTTTTTTAAAAACGTACATTTTCATATGACTGAACTCGTTAAATTAGCCACTAAACTGACAAAACGTAAAATAGTTACGTTTCTTGTGAGATCAGGCTGGAATTGCACACAGGGGCTTTTATAAGATGGTCATTTCAACTCTAGTACAACTTTGCTTGTTATTCTGTTACAAAAGTCTGAGATTTTATTTGTGATTTCCAAGACGAGTGAACGGACCACTGTCTTTAGAATGACTTCATGGTACTGTACGACTTTTCCTGTCATGCTTTTCAGTATGAATATGGAATTAAGTTCATAAATTCATTTCATACCTAACAACGATTGCAAAAATGAAATGTGAAGCAAGTATCTTTTATATTTGAATGGTTGAGTTTTAATTAACCCTTATTACGTGCATTGTTTTTATAATGAATCTGAAGATAATGAGTACAAAATAAATATTTCTTCCCAACTTAAACAGTCCTGACAGGGGTATGAGACACTGAGTATTTCTGAGCTGTGATCAAATAAATCTATTTTTACCAGAGTGTAAAATGGAGTGTCTGTGTATATTCATGCAAATATAAAATGATATAGGTATATAGGTACTGTAGTGCAATATATATATATAGCTCTACAGTACCTAAACTGTAAAGTACAGTAAAGTTCTTTTAAATATTTATTTAAGATCATGTTTGAATGGTTTATGAAGGATCGTTTGACACTGAAGACTGATGAATTGATGCAGAAATTGCATATGATCGTTATAAATGGTGATAATATCTCATAATATCAGTGTATTTTTGATCAATGACATAGTTTTGGTAAGTGAAATATACTTTTTTCAAAGATGTATAATTTATATATATATATATATAATTAACAGTTGACTTAGTTTTGTAACCTAATGTAATTTATTTGCAAATCATATATTTCACTGTACATGTACTGATCTATAATGTATGGACCTTATTTTCATTCATTTATTTTATTTATTTATTTTAAAAATGTTGTTTTTTTATTTCTGATATTTATGTCTCTAAGTTCTGATTTCATATTTCTTTCTATCCTCACAAAAAATATATGTATTACTACACATATCTTAATCATGTATGTATGGATTTTTTCCATCTCTATTATTGAAACACTCAAATAGTGACACCAGCTCACATTATCACCTCCAGCTTCTCCAGTATTTTTCACTTTGCTGAGCTGTTTTGTGGGGCTTTGGGATGCAGCATAGCCTTCAGCACTTGTTTTTAGGTCACTGGAGACCATTTTAAAGGTGGAGGTTTTTCCCATGGGCTCCTAAAACACCTGCTGTCTCCTGAATCTTCATCAGCATCATCATCATCAGAGTTACCATGGAGATCCAATGATCCAGTGATATACTGTATAACTTAAGTACTGTAAATGGCTTGTATTGACAAGTCTAAATAACTTATCGCTTTACAAATGCAAACAGGATAGTGTTTTACACTTCTAGATCTAAAAAAAAAATGTCAAAAGATTTAAATCACAAGCAAACAGTGATTTTCTCTATCAAGCAATATTTAAATGGCAAACAAATTATCCTCATTTTGTGACACCTGTAAATGTAAGGATTCGTTTCAATTGGACGGTGATTAGCTTTCAGGGTATGCTAATTGCTAAGCTAACAATCCTTGATGTAGCGTAGTAATTGATTGCTGTTGACACATTAAATTAAAGTCTAAACTGGTCCAACGAGCAGTGATTTCCTGGGTTTATTATCAAACAATATTTAATGGTGTTCAGATGGCAATAAAAGCAGAAGAAACAAACTGTAAATCCGTTTTCCCAGCTGGGGGATTGTTGTTTGCACTGATACCTGCAGGCTGAGATGTGCAGAACTGCTGTTGTTTGATGGCTGAGAAAAACACACACCTGACAATCCACAACATGAGTAAATTCCGACAATCCCTGATACTTGGACATGAGGGAATAATGTTGAAAACTGTCCCATCATACTCTTTCATGTAAAAGGGGGTGGGTTGTTTTCATTCTGGGACAAATGTTTAGTTTTTTTTCTGAAATGTCAGACGGATCTCATTGGAATTAATAAATATCTGTAATTAACATTCATTCATTCATTCTTTCTCCTTCGGCGTAGTCCCTTTATTCATCAGGTTGCCTGTCAGACCCTCGGCTCGTTCCTGCTCTCCCAATCATCATTTTCCCTTGCCAGTCACCTCTCACCACACCCATGAACAGTCACCAGCATACTAATTACCCGCAGTATATATATATATATATATATATATATATATATATATATATATATATATATATATATATATATATATATATATATATATATACTAATTACAAAGACACTTCTCTTTATCAGTGAGATGGGTACAAAGACTCAGAAGGAACATCCATGGAAGAAGAGAAGAGGAAGGAGCTTGGGCGAAGACAACCATTCGACTTCAATACCGGTCGACGAGTGAACGGAGGAGGTGAGTATATATAGTGTCCAGGCTGATGATGAACAGGTGCGGATGGTTATTACTCAGGGGAAGGTTCTCGTGATTGGATGGGACTGGTATGAGGTGGTGAAACTGGATTGGGTGAGCAGGAACGAGCCGGGGATGTGACAGTCGGGGCTTGAACCAGCAGCCTTCTTGCTGTGAGGCGACAGTGCTAACCACTGAGCAACCATGTTGCCCCCTTATTATTTACCCTTATTTCTATTCTAAATAATTATGGGTTGTTTTAGAGTGAAAATTTTGGTTAATAATAATAAATAAATAAACAAATAAATCACCCAAATGTTTGGTCGGGTCATATTTAACCCAAATTTCAATAAAAGCAACCCAAAATAGTTTTTTTTTTATTCTTTTTTTTTCTTGCTTAGGGGGGTGGGGTTAAAGCGTAAATATGTTTGAAAATACATTAATGTTTAAGGGGGCCATTGAATAACAATGTGGAAACATTTACACTGTAAAAAATATGGGTTGTCTTTTTACAATTAACTGAAAACACGTTGTTATGATTAATTGATCATATGATTTTTTTAGGGATAACTGAATAATAAACGTTGAGTCCATGGTAATGACATTCAGTGATTTTCAAACTCACTCTCATTGTTTTCTTGTTCTCACGTAAATCCAGTGAGTGTAAAATCCTGGTGAAAAACAGGCAAATCTCAACAAAGCATCAATTATAAAGATCCACACAAGATCATTAGTATACACACCCTAGGCTGCATTTGATTAGTCACAAGATTTCCTTGTGAGATTACAGCAATGGTACTTTTTCTTTATTTTTAAACTTTTATTATGTGGACTCGCTTTAAAAAAGTTATTCATATATTTTTTTTTGATGCGGTAGCCATGTATGATCTCATCTGTTCATAGCATGTAAGTAAGAAAAATGCAGAATATATGGATTATAAATATATTCAATGTCACCCTAAATGTTTAAATGTATTTGTGTTAGCGTAATGTGTAGATTGTGAAATTTGCCACATATGTTTGTAATGATGTGACAAGCACATACAAACCTCACAGATAAAAATAGATAAATAAATAACCCAGCAGTTAGATTTGTCCATATCTTGCCAAATTTGGGTTGAAACAACATATGTAACAGGGTAAAACAATTTAAAAGGGTTTTCTGTTTAAATATATATTTTTAAATATTAATCACTATTGTCATGCCAAGCTGAATTTTCAGCATAATTTCTGACACACGTATATATAGGGATTTGTTTTGATTGGGTTGTGAACAAATTATGATATTTACAAGGTTTACATGCATGTGATTGGATTCAGTGATACAGACAAACAGGGCCAAAGTAATGTTTAAGGATGGGAAGATGAGAGAAATGTACATTGTAAAAAATAAAATAACAAAAAGTCATGAAAACAAATGCTATGTTACTGTATTTTAACTAATTAATCAGTTAATCATATTGCAACAATTTTTTTTTAGTTCTAGTCAGTTTAACTTGATATTTTTATCAGTTTGACTGACGTAAGTTGATATGACTAAACAAGTTTCTTTGATTCAACAATAAAATATTTTTTACAGTGTATACAAAAGATGTATAAATGTGTATAAAAGTACAACAGTTACTTTACCTTAAGTTATTACTATGGACCCCTAATTCTGTACCTTTATTTCTAAGAATGTACAAAATCTATATAATGATGGCATGTGCACTAAGAATGTATTTAGAGATTATACAGAGACAGCCACCTGTTCCTATGGACAGACAAAAACATTGGTTAAGTCCTTTTTGGTCGACTAAGGAGTCTATAAACTGGCTTTGTCCATGGTTAACTTAAAGACACCTAGAGCACAACATGGAAAAAAAATTATTCTCACAAACATTAATAACAGATTAAATACAACATGCAGTTGCATATATACAGTTGAAGTCAAAATTATTAGCCCTCCTGTGCTTTTTTTCCCAAATGATGTTTAACAGAAAGTGTTAAACTTTTTCACAGTATTTACACTTTTTTCCTGGAGAAAGTTTTTTTTTTCTGGACAAAAGTATTTGTTTTATTTTGGCTACATAAAAAATAAAAAATAAAAAAATTAAGGTCAATATTACTAGCACTCCTGAGCAATGTTACTTTTTCAATTGTCTACAGAGCAGACCGTAGTTATACAATGACTTGCCTTATTACCCTAACTTGCCTAGTTAACCAAATAAACCTGGTTAAGCTTTTAATTTAAGCCTTAATTGCACTTTAAGCTTAAAAATATCTTGAAAATATCTAGCAAAATATTATACTGTCATCATGACAAAGATAAAAGAAATCATTAGTCATTAGAAATTTAGAAATTAGTTACATAATAATAATAAACTATTAGGTTTAGAAATGTTGGTAAAAAATATATACATAAAGATATTTGGTAAAAAATATATAAAATAATTCAAATTGAACAGGAGGGCTAATAATTTTGACTTTAACTATATATAGCGGTTGGAAGAGTACTGAAAGTTTTGACTGAAGTATATAAATTGCTTAAGATATGATTCATGAGTACTGAAACAAGTGCTGAAAAATTTAATTCACATTTTATTTGTTACATACAGGCATACACATCACCGTATGCAGTGACATGTTTATACAACCTCCCATGAAAATTAAATGATGTTGTATAATGAGAAATAAAAACCAGATAGTTTTATATATAAATATATATCGGACAAAGCAAATGTAGAAAACATATAAGTGTTTCTAATAAAGGGCCTGGTGCATAGAGAGGAAAGAAAGTATGCTACAGGTCGTTTGTCAAGCCCACTCACCAACATGGAAGACACTCAACATTACGTATATATGCACACTTGAACACTTAACACACCCCACACAAACTCTTCCATACCCCGCACTGCACACCATCAAGATGTAGCATGCACTGCACTTTAACAATCCATACTTAAAACAATACTGCCTACGTATCGCTGTCAACATTGCCAAATTTACATTGTCTAGTTTTTTTGTGAGTATGTTGTTGTATATTGCACTGTCTGTATTTTGCACTGTCTGTATTTTGCATGTCATTGTATTTACACTGTCTGTATTTTGCACTGTCTGTATATTGCACTGTCTGTATTTCGCACTGTCGTTGTATTTACACTGTCTGTATTTTGCACTGTCTGAAGACAGCACCTAATCTTTTCACTCATCATAGCACACGTGCTGCTGATGATGTGACAATAAAAGTGATTTGATTTGATTTGCATTTTAGGGTACTTTCTAGCACTTTTGGTCCACACCCTGAACACTGTCTGAACTCGGGTGCGCACCCGTGAACCGTACCCCAGACCACCTCTTTCAGGTTCATGCGAACTCTGGTACGGTTCACTTCTGATGTGAATGCAATCGTACCAAATAACAGAAGTAAACCACCAACTGTACAACAAACTATCATTTTCATAGTGTTCATTCGTGTGTGTGTGTGTGTGTGTGTGTGTGTGTGTGTGTGTGTGTGTGTGTGTGTGTGTCACGTATTTTACCTTGGTGACAAGCGGGACTGAGCCAGGGCAAACACAGTGATACACAGTGATGTCTGCTTGTCTCCTCCAAAAACAGCTTCTGCAGACACTGTGTGATGTTCTGAATGTTTATAATATTTTTGCGGCAGATGGTCGCGAGTCGCTTTCTGTATGTCCAAAACTAAAAGATTCAGTAAAAGCCATAGATATATGCACTAGATATCACATAGGGACCCTGAGCATGCGTCAATAGCGCCGCCACATTGGTACAGTGCTCCTAGGACAAACGTCATTCAACCGCACTAGTCAAGACAGTGTGCCAATGTGAAGATGCTGGACTTTAGCGCTGTGTACGGGTGTAGTAACGAACAAACAAAGCACAAAGTCATCACATTTCATAGGTAAGATTTCGTTTTTTATGTTTTTGTATGTTATGAACTTTTGTGCTTAACAAGTAATGTTATTGATGATAATACAGTCTGTTACTGCAGTGACCATAAGGCAAAGTAGCACCAACTCGCACTAAATTCTAAGCTTATGCTAGTTTTGTTGAATAAAATAAGCAAACAATGTTATGAAATATGACAAGACGCTGCGCTGCCAGAAACTTGTATTATTGTCGGCTAATTGAACGAGCCGTTCATAACGGAGATTCATTCACAAATGAATCGCTCACTCCGTCAGAATGAGAAGTGAAAAGGTGCGTTCGACATGAAGCACAGCTGCAGCCGGTGATCAACGAGATTAGCCGTGCGCAGGCGGGGGCGGAGTTGAAAACGGAGCCGTCAAGCCGGACACTTTGGGGCTCGAAGTTGCTGCTGTCATGATGACCGATCACATGGCGTGATCATTTATTTATTTTGTTTATTTATTGCAATAACAACAAAATATTTACAGTACACATGAAACAGAATACAGTCTCTACAAACTACAGTTCATTTTTAAACAAGGGAATTATGAACAAAATTTAAGTAGCCTACATAACAAACGCATGAGAAATAAGTGGAAAACGAGAGGGCACATAAAAAGGAAATACATATCCACAAATAGGGCTAATAAAGAAAACAATAAGCACAAATTCTTGGAGTTTAAACATCAGTCTTTGGGCTACTTGATGTTGAATGGTATGTCAATACTGCTCCAGTGCTTGTTTGAATATGCTAAAAAGGGTTTACATTTATTTACATTCATAAATATATAACTTTCCAATATATATTAGTGTAAAACCCAAAACAAGGTGTTTTGATTAAGTCTTAAACAATGATTATTTTGGATAATAAAAACATTTTTTAAAAACACTTTAATCTATAGAGATTGAACAAAAGGACCACGATAACTAAATAGAAAATACCCAGAAAGAGCAGGTACATCAATGACACTTTTAACATTTCTGCATAAATGGCTTGAAAGGAAATAAAATATTTCATAATATATTTTTATATTTAATAAAATATTTTTTACTTAATTTGTCAAGAAATCTTGATAGGGGTGTCAGGATCAATGATGATAATTATTTTATTATAAGTCTGTAAGACTTATTTGAGTTAATATTTGGTTATTCACTAAAATGTATAATACAGTAGTCTGTATAAAAAAGACAGAATAAACCTGTTCAAACAATCTAGACATTATGAACAAATTATTTAACAAAAGATGATCCTGCAGTAAAATATCTGTAGTCTTTTAATAAGCATGATGTGTACAAGATAGAGAGGGTATGAACAGTTAATTGTTTGTTTTAAAATTTGGGAATCGGAATTTGTCCAGTAATAAACCCGCAACACACGTGGTTGTTGTCATGCTGTGAACTCAGCCAATCATGTAACATCAGTGTCGTCATCGCAGCTACAGCAGGCGCTCTTCAGGTGCTGCGCGGGCTGACTCAATCGTCTGATCTCGGAGCGCTGTCGCGGTACTTTGATGCCACATGTGACAGTCACATGGCATCAGCGCAGCATCAATCCGGCCAAAATTTCTAACCGGCATGCACCGCTTTAAGACAGATTTCGATTGATCTGCGCAGCGCTGCATGAAGTCAAACGCACCTATAGCAGGAGAGGGGGTGTGTTTCAGGACATGGATTAGATCAAATTAAACAGGGGAGGGTAATGCATTTCCATGCCCAAAAACACTCACTCTTTGTCAAAAACCCATGCGGTCACACCCATCAATGTAGAAAGTGATGTAAAATTATAATATTTCGTAATTTAAAAAAATATTTGCATACGGACCACCGGGGAAAACACCCGATCATAGATATTTGTGTATATGTGTATATCTCTGGCTTTGGATGGTCACAGTCCTCCACTTCACCTTAGTCCTGCATTCATTTCAAAGGAGCGCTAGAAGTTGGCAAGGGAGGACAATCGAACTTGGGTACGGTCCAGGCAATTTAACCAAGTGTGAAAGCACCCTTAAATAAACAAAATAAAACAAACCAATACAATAACGAGGACAATAATGTAAAACATATATATTTGACACTTTCAATGTTTCAATGTTCAATTTATTGTTCATTAAAATATGCCGGGAAGGTCAGGTCAACATTATTTTCATTATTATTAGTTTCAAAATTGTATTACTTTCAATATAGTTTTTATCAGATTCACAAATAAGACAAACTCTACAGTTGTATGACACTGTTTCTAAATTTAAGCGCAACAACTTATTCTCAGAAACTATGAATATGTTCAATTAAAATTTAGAAATGAGCTTTAGTGCCAACATATTAAAGATGAAGATATACTGTAAATCCTTATTATAAACTTTCGAACCAAATTAAAACTTTGCACTATAAGGCTTGGTAATGCAATACAACATGGTATTCTTCACAGAGTTTAAATCCCTTTTGTTTCAGAGCCCTTTAAACTCATCAAGCCCTTGTATGCTGGGTAAAGCACTTGACTTTGTTAATACTAGCCATGCCAGAGTTGAGGCTTTAGCAAATAAGATTAGTGAATTTTACATATGGTTCTCAACATGGGCTGTAATCCGAGTTTGGGGGTAGGATGAATTTCCCCATTATAAAAAAAATCGTCATTGCTGACCGAAAAGGCTTTATATAAATACAGTATTACTAAGCCAAGAAAAAAGAGAGATCTGCTCAATTCATGGTTAATCTGTAACTGGGAAAAAAAGATGAGATGTCCCATGTTTTGAAGTCCACATTAAATTAAACTTACAGAAGGGATACTGTAAACACAGATAACAAACAGACTAAATAAAATGTCAAAATACCTCCCGTCAGAAACTGGGAGGATTTGAAAGTGTTTTCTAATTTTGAACAGTGTTCTTCATCATTTAAATTTATATTCCATATGGAAAAATGATACATGAGAATATATGCAAATGACATATATGAGATACATGATCGTATTTGGATTTTACATTTATCAAATATGTCATATATGCAACATATATTGCAAATTGCATATATGAACATATTGCAAAATGGCTTTATATTATTTTCAACCATTGGAATTGCAAATACAGTATATACATGTTCAAAAATATTAGATATAATAATATATGGTCATCACAGTGGCGCAGTGGCAGCACGATCACCTCACAGCAAGAAGGTCACTGGTTTGAGCCTCGGCCGGGTCAGTTGGCATTTCCGTGTGAAGTTTGCATGTTCTCCCTGTGTTAGCGTGGGTTTCCTCCGGGTGCTCCAGTTTCTCCCACAGTCCAAAGACAAGTGCTCTAGGTGAATTGGGTAAGCTAAATTGGTCGTAGTGTATGTGTGTGAATGGGTGTGTATGGATGTTTCCCAGTGATGGGTTGCAGCTGGAAGGGCATTCACTGCTTAAAACATATGCTGGATAAGTTGGTGGTTCATTCTGCTGTTTAATAAATGATTAATAAAGGGACTAAGCCGAAAAGAAAATGAATGAATGAATGAATGAATGATAATATATATTCATGTATGTTCATAGTTGGCATTATATAAACACAAGTATAAAATTATAGCAAATTTCATTGAACATATGTACATATGTTCAATTCCAATGGCTCAAAATATATAGTATATTTGCAAGTAGCCATTATTCATATATTTATTCATTTTCATTTTGGAAATGCCAACTGACCAGCCGAGGCTTGAACCAGTGACCTTCTTGCTGTGAGGCGATCTTGCTACTCTCTGCGCCACCTTTTTCATGTGAAATCCAAATATGAACGTGTCATATATATAATTTGCATAAATTGCCATATATCAGTTATCATATATTTATTTATTTATTTCATTATTTTCATATTTAACTCATTGAAAACTGCTCTTTTTCTAATGTTGGATTATTTCCAATTGGACAGTTAATTTTAGATTTTTTTTTTTGTTTTGTTTCCTCTACTATATAAAAGAACACATAATTATACTAAAATCTATAATATTTTAAATTATTCAAAACTCCTTGCTAAAACAATCATCTTAAAACCTTGAGTTTTGAAGAATATAATAAATATTTAAATAATACATATTTGCTAATAATAATGGCAAAGAATAAAAATGGCAATTAATGAGTATTTTGAGGTTGCAAATAGTCTTTTAATTTGTCATCAAATGATTCTTGTAAATATGCCATAAATATAACTTTGGTATATGAACTGTTCCACTGAATGACATTTGTGGGTGTGGGTGTATTCTGTAAATAATGTTAAAACAAAACAACAAAACATAAACAAACTATTATTATGAAAATAAACCAGACATATTACTGTAAGAAATCAATCTTTGTTATAAGATCGATTAGGAATTATTAGCTCATATCAATGACTCGGATCTTGAAGATCCGAATCATTGATTCGACTCAATTGACTCGGATTGAATCAGATCAAAGATTCAAACTTTATCTGAAGTTTGTCCCGCAAATAGAGACATCACATTTTACTAATCTTGTCTATATTATTTCCGTGGCCAACTATAATAACATAACACAGAATAGGGTTAACTTTTAGCAAGGTAACACGATCTATAGCTTGAGGCAATGACTTAGAAGCACATAAACAAGAACACAGTTCTTACAAAGGAGAACAAAGGTTTATTGAGCTACACTACGATACATGAGGCTAACTACGTAATAAACGAGACAACAACAAACAAACGCACACACACGTTCACACGTTCACACACACACACATACACACACACACACACACACACACACACACACACACACACACACACACACACACACACACACACACACACACACACACACACAGGCAGTTCAGAGGATGCAAAATGAGTTGACAAACAGTCCCAAGTCATCGAGAATTTCGTACTAGATCTTAGAATCACCCGAGAAACCACAAAAACTCAAGAAACACAAGATTTGACTCATCTTTAACAGCTTAAGAGCATAGGCACCAAGTCAGAAAGAGACAACAGTTGTTGTGATACTTGCGAGTGTGTTGAAGTCTTTTGATTCGAGTTTTCCCTCGCCGGGCTGGAGTGAGGAAACATGTGGTGCTCAAGGGTGGCTTCTCTGTGACGTCGCTGGGATTCACTCGGGCGTAAGTGGAGCTCGTTGTCTTGGGTTACCGGGGAGCCGACTCTGCCCAGAGTCAGTTTAGCGGAAGTTTCAGCGGTCCGAAACTTAAGAGGTTTGCATAAAGAGTTTGTGGTGACCCGATCTCGTGGCAGGCGACCGGAGGCCGAAGCACAGATATGCTCAAGCCAGCTAATGCTAAAAGCTCAGATTTGGGGCGGCAAGGGCGTTTTAAGGGACACGTATTGATCCATCCCTCTAACACTGTCACCCACTGACCGACTGCCATGATGGGCGGGGCCACGCCCCGTATCAGCGTAGCCGCGGTCAATTATTAACAGACTTCAAGAGATTGAACGTAGTAAAATCTCTGGTAAGATTGTAACTATCTGACATCAAATGTTACAAGACGAATACAGTTCGTATTACTAAATTTTCATTTTCACCAATGTATTGCAAATAAAGAACATTTTGGTTCAACACCAAACACGAAGCATTTCAAACACATACAGATCATTCTAACCTGTTATAAGGGTAATACCACATTATTAACCTGGTTGGTTGGAATAAACACAGCACATCAGTACCTATAAATGTCATTCAAAATATCAAATTTTGCCATGGCTATAACATATAAGAGAATTGTATTTCTTAAGACTCTCATTCATTTGCAGAGATCTCTTTGTCTCTGAATTCTGTCCATTTAGCAGGATGTGAAATGTCTCGAGGGCAAACACATGGCCACCAGATCACATGATCGGTCATCCAAAAGTCTCGGGATGGGGAGGTAGTGAAAGCTCCCTTGTCAAGATGGTTAACGATTAACCAAAATTGCGGCCGCATTTTGTCGATCTTGGCCAGAGTATTGGGGGAAGAGAGTCGAATGAATTGTTATCCTGATGGTAGAAGGCCTGGAGCGAATGAAACAATTTGCGCTCCCAATTCCAAGCCTGATTCGAACTGGTTTTAATTCAGCGAGTCCCTTCATTACTATATACAAAAATAAAGTGTATTCACCAAATGTAAAGTGTAAACAAAGCAACACATTTGAAAAATAAATGCAAAAAGCTTATCTTTCAGAGAAACATTCGTTTGACAAAAATCAACCCCTTTGACATGTGGTTTTAATTGTCATTTAATTGCTTCCTTTCCTTAGCAAAAGATATGCCAATGCTTATTTACATATGAAAACTTCAAATTAGGGTCCCTGCGGTGATTATGCCATCTTTACATGGAGGAAGATGAAGCATTCTTGAGCTCCTGCGGGGAAAAAAAATCACAACAAGCCTCATTTACTAAAGATGGTAAATCACTGTTCCAACATTAACAGCAGATGGTAATATGTATCCCCTGCTGGCTTCAGGCCTAAAATAAGCCTGATCATTGTTCAAGAGTACAAAAAGAGATAAAGATCCTCTATTTCCCCTGGAGTCCTGTAACCTTGACCCATGTCGTCCTCATAATCCCAGTAATGGGTCATGAAGACCCCTCTGGGATTAGAGAGACCCTCTGTTGTCTGTCCTTGTCATCCTGTACCAGCTACATCCCAAGAACAGTGTAAGCTATGCTTCAAACCTTCAGGAAGCTGTAAATGTAAAGGACCCTGGCGTATGTTTGACGTGCTGTGGGTCAAGCTTGGCTCTAAGTGATAAGGATGGTTATATTGGCCGATCCTCTATTTCTTTTTCTCATGCTTATTCTGTCTCTTTAAAGTCACCATAAATTAAGAGTCAGTCACAACTGCCCCATATCTATAGGTTCATTTGAAATAGGTGCTTCAATGTACTTTTTTGTGAAACCACAAAAACATAATTCTCCATCTGTTTTTCTGTAGTTTCTAGATAAAACACACACAATGGGGTAGTATGACAGCGAAAACTTGTGTTCCTTTTCACACTAATGATATTTTCAGGGACAAATAAAGGATTGCATTAGGCAGTTCTTTGCACAAGACCAAATTATGTAGCCAGAGCTACATATGGCTGCATTTAGTCTTTTTTAAATGAACGCTATGGGGTGGTATGACGCCGCTTACTGCTTCTGTTTCTTTTTGCACAACCAGCTAACCATGTGGTCTGCTTTTCCACTGTTACCAGTTTGCCCAGTAGCTCTCCATGTACATTGGTGGACTTAAGATGCAGATGCAGGTTCAAGTCCAGCGAAGAACTGTTCCAGAAAGCAGGTAACACAAAAACAAAGTAAATAACTGAGAATCTGAAGCTAGAGTAAAAATCAGGCACCGCAAGGGCTTTTCATTATATGGATTGCTTTTTTAAAACACTGTAGGTTGGGTTTAGGGAAGAGGGTGATTGGGTCAATGAAAACACTGTCGGTTGGGTTTAGTGAAGGGGGTGGGTGGGGATATCAGTCGGTCGGTCAGTCAGTCAGTCCGTCGACAGCGATTTTTGGGGGTTTTACGGGAGAACAGCAGGCACAAACGGCACTTGCAAAAGAAATATTAGATCTGAAAAAGCATATACGGCGGCCTCTGGTGGATTCGTAAAAAAACAAAAACTGCAAAAAAAAAAAAAAAACTCCTGGACCGTATTTTACAACCTCTAGAAATGTATAAAGGGCAACGTATCAATAATCAACCTGGGTCGCCTACATCCTATAATATACTGAATATGTTCCACAATCAAAAAATATTTAATATTTTTGACAAAAGTGCTATAAAAATAAAAAATATGACTTGATTGGACTGCACACTTTTTTCACTTTTGATTAACATCTAGTTGAAATTACTTTCAAAGATTTTCTGAACAAAAAAATAAATAAAATCCCAGTTAAATGGGTGGAGATAACTAAGGCCATATGGTATTCAGACAACACATGCAATACGTGTCTTGAAAGCACAAAAACGTTCTTTACTGTTCGTTTGACTGCAGTTTCTAGGTAAAATGAACACTACCTGCCAGTATGACACCAACAACTTTTGTGCCTTTCACACTACTGATACTTACAGGGATATACTATTGAGGGATGCAGGATTATTTTGTGCAATTCTTCGTACAACAATGAATAAATACCACAAAACAACTTAAATGTGTCTGTCATTTGTAGACCTATTTACATCCGCATCTGCTTATTGTTACGGTCTGTGTCATTTTATTTATTTATTTTTTTTGTGTGTCTTTTCCTTTTTTTTTCTAACCCTCCCTTGTTTTCTTGGCTTTTGCTATGAGTGCGCATGCTTGCCCGTGGGTGGACGCCCCTATTGGTCGTTTTGGGACAGATTGGGAGAGTATAAGAGATGCCAACGAGGAGGCGAAAAGGAGAAGACAGTTTTAGTTGGACCAGCCAGCATTGTTTTGTGTGTTTTTCTTTTTGTTTCGTTTGTTTGGAGATTTATTATTTCAGTCGTTATTCATTGTTTTGGGGTAAGGATGGTATTGTTATTTTTGTTTGGTTTTCTGGTAACAAATAAATTGATTTAAACGATTATTATGTCTGTTAAATTTTTATGTTGCTTTCTCTCTGTTTAAAACGAGCCACTTTTGAAGAGAGGTTGTAACATTATCTTCATATCGACGACTTTTCTGCCATGGTCAGTTTTCCCGGTAGCTTACATTGTAGAGTTCGAGTCCATGTCTGGTGAATGGCAATTTTAGAAAACAAGTTAAAGCAACGATGCCCAAACTAGGGCCCGCGGGCTATAAAGTTGACCCATGGTAACCTTTGATTTGGCCTACCATTGCATCTGAGAAGAGAGAGAGAATGATGGGGATGGTTTTGAGATTGTCAATTCAAATTTAACTTAACCCTTTGTTTGATTTATTGTTAAAAGCTAACTGAAATTAAATGCTTCAATTAAATGGTATAATTAAATCAGATTTTGTTTAAATGTGCATACTGTCACCTGAAAATGCAGAGACTTTGATAAGCAAATCAAATCAAAGGCAGATTCTGCTTGACTAGTGTATTCAGCATTGAACTCCACTGTGTTATAAATGTGATTTATGTTTTTATTGCAACAAGTTATCATTTAAAAAGTTATACTGCATTAGTTAATAAGATTTAAAGTAATGTTTTATATTTATTTTGAAATATTAGGAAAAAAAATAGGAAATTCCCCATAGCAACTGCAGTTTGGTATATTTACATGCCCACGGCTCTCAATGATATTTGATTTTTGGCCCTTCATGCGAAAAAGTTTGAGCACCCCTGTGTTAAAGCACTGTAAAATTATGTCAAAAATATTCAGCAATTTTACACTTTGCAAAAAAAAAAAAAAAAATGTGTTAATGTTGTCAGTCCAATACACAACACTAAATGGTGTAAAATGATTTCCAATATTTAGAATTTGTCCACAATGAGACATTTATCACACATTTAACCACATTGCTTTGACCAAAATAAAGCTACCCAGGAAATAAAATGTATTGTTTGTTTAAGAAAGCAGAGGTCCATCTTCAGATGTTTTCATAAATCACTAGAAAGGCCAACAATAAATTTAATTAAAAACTGTATACTATCTGCCCCTAGAACATTGTCGGTCCCAATGACTGTATAAAAAATGGACGACGCAACAGCGCCATTTTCCATTAAAGCTGTGAAGGAAAAAATGCCTTGTGATGGGCACAAACTGTCGCAAAACACTGCTGAAATTGGAGCCTGGGCATGCACAGAAGGACTGCCTGATGGAGCCAGAGGAGGAGCTGCGGAATCGAACTTCCAACCAAACGCTTGTACATCAAATCAACCACACCCCCCGAACTTCTCACTTCACCGCCGGTGTCTGCACTATAACAAAGGCTCGCTAATGTACACTTTGCATTTATTAACACAAATGGTTTTGATAACGTTAACAAAGGTGAGGTTTTATATAATGAAGACTTAATCGTGCCAGCTCCGGGCCGCAGCGCACATTACTCGCAGGCCGATCCCACCCGGATGCGGCAGCGTTGGCTCGCTAACGGTTGCCACATCTGGCCCGATTGACTCGAGTAGGTACAGCAGATGGAGTCGGGCCGAGGGGTAAGTCTCGGCAGGCGAGAGTCTAGCCGGAACCGGCCCTAGTGTATTTGCTATCTGGGTGGTTAAGCATGTATCAGCAAACTGATTAAGCCCTGACCTTACCGAATAAACAGTGTTCCACCAGATCCTGTATGTCCGAAACTATAGTTTACTGCTGAGCAACGCATTTTATCATGGTAAAATAACACAGAAATCGAATAATAACACTTCAGTCTCCTGCCAAAGCTCCGACGTCTGCTTTGAGAAACTGTCAATCACAGCTGTCAATCACGATGACACACCCAGCAATAAATTACTGCTCAAAACATACTCTTTTCAAAAATGAAGATCTGCACCTATATCAGCACGATAACCAGTGCCTTAACTGACCAGAACCATCTTTCGGGACATTTTATTGCAAGTATAATAGTTTTTTTTTATTTGGTCTCCTTCTCCTTTGGTTTACATGTCTCCTTCATTAACACAGAGGAGGCGGGCTTCATGACTTGTACTGCAGCCAGCCCCCAGGGGGCGATCTAATGGCCGAGACCTTCACTCAAAAGCAGGCTTGTGGCACACTTGGTCGGTCCTGAAGTGTATATGTTGTGTTTCTGTGGAGACTCTTCCGTTCTGCTTGGAATACTGGAGTCCAGATTCGTTACAGAGCTACTTTACAGAATTCCACGTTTCCCTGGTTTCTTGCCTGGGCATGTCATTCCCTGTCAGCTCGGCAACACTCTCTTTATTCATCACACTTTTGAGGAAAGATTTGAAAAAGTTTCCCCTTCTCAGCTGCATGCTTGTTTCTGACAGAGGTGGGCAGAATGAAGACTCAGAAAGGTGGAGGTGTCGCTCAGTTTCAATGAGGTGCCAAGCAGATGCAGTATGTAAACTATTCTCTCCAGGTTGAGTGTTGGGCTAATGACCCACCTCGTACATGGTGCAGCTAAATATCATCTTCGATATAAACGGCCCTGGGAGTAAATAAGTATTTACATTTTTTATGAAGTATTCAATATGCATTGTATCAGTCTTCCATTCACTTAACTAAATTTAACAAAATACCATGGTTTTCTGATTAATCTGCACAAAGAAAACTTGCATGGGGAATAGACTTTTGAAATTAAAACTATTTCTATTTTTAGACACTTTAGCCTGCTTAAAAAATACAAAACACTAAACTTTTTTTTTAAATCTATGTTGAACCTAATCTTTCTTAAACACAAAAGTGTTACTGAAAATGCACATATATAAAACACATATACAAATATATATTTGAAACAATGTTTAGAGTATATGTCAACCCAGGCTCATTCTGAAAATTCATTCTATATACATTTCTGGAGAGCCTCCCAGGAGGTAGTTTTTTTTTTTTTTTGCAGTTTTTGCAAATCCACCAGAGGATCTCAAATTTCTCTCGCGAGTGCCATTCGCACATGCTGTTCTCTCGTAAATCCACCAGTCGACTGACTGACTGACTGACCGATCGACTGACCCACCCCCCTCCTTCCCTAAACCCAACCAATAGTGTTTTCAAAAGCACGGATTTACCCACCCACCCACTTTCCTAAACCCAACTTCTCAAGTCCATCGACGTACATAGTGAGCTACTGGATAAACTGGTAACAGTGGGAAAGCCGTCCACATGGAGTTAAGCGATCAGCTGGTAAGCGCAAAAAGGAACAGCGTTTGGTGCATGTAAACAGCTGTATTGAACTTAACATAGTTCTGTTTTTTAAGTCTAGCTGAGATCACACCACAACTGGAAAGATTCTGACAATATTTCAATCTGTTTTTCTGTAGTGTTATTTCATGTGTAGGTTGTATCTACACACAAATGCAAACACCTCTATCTCAACAACAAATAACATAAGTCAGTAGGGATATGATTTTTTAACATATATTGTTTGCGTTCAGTTTGTCTCTCGATCATATCTGCACCAGTACAGCTTTAATGTTCCTGACATGGGGAATAATGAAAAGGCACACGGCATCTTTCTCATCCTTTCACACAGCACAGAAAACAACAAGAAGATGATAGTATCATCAGTCAAGCAATCGCTACTGTCTGATTCTGACATAAAATCTACAAAAGTGCAAAGGAGGATTTGACAGATCGTCAGCTTAGAATTATAAGGTTCTATCTGACATTTTTGTCAAAATTTAGTTATTCACATATTCTTATTAAATGACAGCTTATTTACATTGTGATGTATTTATATAAGTTGTTTACATTTTAATACTTTTCATTTTAAAAACAAAAACTCTTATTTTGTGTTTCTTTCTGGTCTATCCCACTATCAACGGAACAGTCTGGTGGAATGACAAAGAAAGCTGATCCTGATTGGTTCTCGTGCATGCAATTGAAATGTTGATTGGCTCACAGAAAGAGCCTTATAGAGCCAAGCTAGAGTTCGACTTTGTAGATAAACAAAACTTGTTTGTTTTTAAAATGAAAAGTATTAAAATGTAAAAAACTTATAAAAATACATCACAATCTAAATAAGCTGTCATTTAATAAGAATATGTGAATAACCTTAGAATTCTAAGGTGACGATCTATCAAATCTGCCTTTGTACTTTTGTAGGTTTTATGTCAGAATCAGGCAGTAGCGATTGCTTGATTGATGATACTATCATTTTCTTGTTGTTTTCTGTGCTGTGTGAAAGAATGAGAAAGATGCCGTCTGCCTTTTCATTATTCCCCTTGTCAGGAACATTAATTGGTCAAATATGTTTAAAGTAATAAGTTAAATGGTTAAAGGGACAGGTCATCAAAAAGTGGAAATCAATGTTACTCAACCCAATGCTCTTCTAATAGACTTATTTTATTCATAAATGTATGCGTTTTTTATTTAATTTTCATACAGTTATTATTTTTGATTGATTGATTGATTGATTGATTGATTGTGGCTGTGACTGTTGCTTTAAATAAACTTTTAATGAAAACATACCAAATAGTTGTTCTGTATACAAAAGGGGTTTGATAAAATACAAATTAAAATGAAAATTGTAATATATTAAATTAACAAACAAACAAATAAATAATTAATTGGTCTTCATGCACAAAAACACAAGTTTATTTAGATTGTATTGTGTATCAAATTTGAATTAATCTAGGCTATTTTTCTTGGCAAGTCGAAGAGAACTGTCAGAGAAGACCAATAATCAAATGCAGTTATTACTTCAATAATTCATCAAATTTTAGGTATGCTTTCCTCCTATTTCTTTGTCACTATGTGTTTACAGGACAAGTACATGCAAATTCTCAAAACACATGCCAATACAGCAACATGCTGCACATTGTGTAGACCACAATGAAAATGGTACCACAAAAAGTGATGAACCTGACTGCTTGTCTGCGGTGTTGTTGGAGATCAGAGAGGAGAGTTTTTTTGTTTTTTTAACATCTTGGACATGAGGTTACTTGTTGTCTGTATTTTTTTTGTCATAATAATATGACAAATTGTACAATTAATATTAAATAAAACATTATTTTAATGCCATGTTAGCAAGAGTTATTCAGTTAAATTCATCTTCATTTCTATAGCGCTTTTACAATGTAAAATATAGTCAAAGCAGCTTAACATAGAAGTTCTAGTGAATTGAAACTGTGTCAGTCCAATTTCAGAGTTTAAGTTCAGTTTAGTCCAGTTCAGTGTGGTTTAAAATTTCATTGCTGAAAGTCCAAACACTGAAGAGCAGTTTCACAAGTCCTAAAACCAAGCAAGCCAGTGGCGACAGCGGCGAGGAACAAATTTCACCAAGTAAAGAAAGTGAAGAAAAAAAACCTAGAGAGAAACCAGGCTCAGTTGGGCACGACCTTTTCTTCTCTGGCCAAACTTCTTGTGCAGAGCTGCAGTCTAGTTGTGATAGCTGTTTGTGTTGTGATATGTGTTTGCATGTATTTGTGTTTTCAAAGTGATAAAGATATTTTCTCAGTTTGTTAGTGTTTTTCTATTTGCATGATTTTTTTTTTATTCAACTTGCAGTGCATTTAAGCCATCTCAGCCACCATAGCATTTTGCATTAAATTATGACTTAATTTTCATTTTGAGTGGACAATCTATTCAGGAGTATTTCTCTGGTTATCTTCTGACTGGGGCTTCAGCACTTTCTGTTTATCAAGTGGTGTCATTTCCACTTTATGATCTATTAAATAATTCAAACCTCAGTTTCTCTGTGAAGTGTCATTCAGCACTGTATATGCTGAAGTAAAAGTATGAATTGAGTGAAAAGGTCCAGTTTGCTTTGAGTTTGACAATGAAGGATTTGTGCTGTATATGTGTTTGAGAGAGAGGTACACATGTGTTTTGCTATCAGGAAGATACAACATTCTGCTGTGGCAACCCCAGATTAATAAAGGGACTAAGCCGAAAAGAAAAGGAATGAATGAATGAATAAATGAAACCAGGACCCTATAATTTTTTCAGTGTTTTGGGTCATGTGCGCACTATTACATTTTCATTTAAAAACTAATAATTTTCTCTCAGTTTTGGCCTTCAGTCCACAATGAGACAGTGTTTTTAGCAAACAAAAACATATCTTTTTGAAAAATGCAGTTGACCACGACAATGGGGTTTGAGTCAGACGAAGAATGGTTCCAGAAAGCTGGTAAGTGTAACCCAGATTACTAAAGGGTTATATTTGTACATTTATAAAATAATACGAATGATGAGGGGATAAAACAACAGATAATTGTGGATTCATTGTTCTAAATTGTTCTTTTTAAGAAATAAATTGTTTAAAGATTATAATGTTAAATATTTACGTGTTATTGGTTTAGCCAATCAGTAGCTACTTTTCCAACCACCTAGTTTTATATGCGCATTTTAGAGATGCGCATAAAAAAACGGTTGATGGAAACGCTAAGATGCACATAAATGTTATAACTGAGTAGGATAAACCTTTTATTCGATAAGAGAAGATGCGCATAAACTACAATGGAAACACTTTTATCGCACAAATTCCAGTATTCGCATTAAAAAAAGGTAACGTGATTTTTGTTATAAGAGATCATGTGATGATGAAAATGTGTGCGAATAGACAAACCAGCGGCTGAGCACACTGTAAAACATCTGAAATGTTGTTTTGGTCATTCTAAAACGCCTTAAACATTTCAGTATTAGTGTTATTATATTATTAGTTACCTCCAGAACTGTCAAGAGCATCTGTGCTCCGCGTCTCATGCCTTCAAATGCCACCGCACGTTCTCTGCGTGCCAGGATTGCCTTCTGAGGCACAAGTCATTTATTAAATTAAGAAAAGATTCATGTCTTTGACTCGTTGGATGGAAACGCTGCTTTATTCGCACGCCCTTTTATGCAATAATCCAGTTTTGCGCATAAAGTTAATTCGCATTTTTGGATGGAAAAATAGCTAGTGATGTGTGGGAGGGATTTGCGCTTGCTGACGCAGTGGGAAAAGATCGCAAGACTGTAGAGGAGAGCTGCACTGTGGCGCAGTGGGTAGCACATTCCCCTCACAGCAAGAAGGTCGCTGGTTCGAGCCTTGGCTTGGTCAGGTGGCTTTTCTGTGTGGAGTTTACTAAACCATCTGTTGTGTGTGTGTGTGTGTCTGTGTGTGTGTGTGTGTGTGTGTGTGCGTGCGTGCGTGCGTGCGTGTGTGTATGGATGTTTCCCAGTGATGGGTTGCAGCTGGAAGGGCATCCACTGCGTAAAACATATGCTGGATAAGTTGGCGGTTCATTCCGCTGTGGCGACCCCAGATTAATAAAGGCACTAAGCCAAAAAGAAAATGAATGAATTAATGACTGTGGAGAAAGATAGATCATTAGATTTGCTGATTTAAATGGAGAAATTAGATTATAACTGAAATTAGTTCGAGGAACTTTCATAGAGAAAGATTTTAAGAGGATTCAATCCTTTTTTTTTATTATTATTTTTACTATTATTTTTCCACCTCAAGGTAAAAAAAGTTTTTTTCCCGTTTCTGGATAGAGACTGTTCTTGTTTTTTTCCCTGAGAACTGTTAAGAAAAAGACTGATACCAGCGCAAGGACACTTAGAAATCAAACTATTTTGCTTTTGAAGTGTGAGAGTATCACTGAGTTTGTTGATTCTGAATAAGTTGTTGTTTTTAAGTTTTTCGGTGTATTGACGTAGTTTCAATTGAACTTTATTTTGTTTTACTGTATTTTATTTGTTTTATTGTATTGTGTTAATTTATTTTGGGGAAAGATCTGCAGTTAAACAAAAATTAGAAATATTCCAAATACTTACCTCAATTGTAATTTTCTGTCATTTTTCAGCAAATGCTCATTACCTCCAGTAGTCGAATCCTAGGCTTCTGATGTCCAGATTGATTTGATAGTGTAACCTGTTACATAAGACAAAAATAAAAGGTAAAACTTTGAAATCAACTAGTAAATAACAGGGTGAGAATGTGGTCAAATCTGAAAACGTGGTAAAATCAGGCTGCCATGAGGGCTTTTCTTTTTCTGGATTGCTTTTGAAAACACTGTCGGTTGAGTTTAGGGACGGTGGTGGGTGGGGGATTGGTGCCTTTGAAAACACTATTGGTTGGGTTTAGGGAAGGAGGAGGGTGGGTCAGTTGATCAGTCAGTCAGTCAGTCGACAGCGGCTTCTGGTGGATTCAAGAAAAAAGCAGGCATGAATGGCGCTCGCAAGAGAAGTTTGAGATCTCAAAAAGCATACATCCAGGCCTCTGGTGGATTTGTGAAAACAAAAACTGCAAAAAAAGCATACCTCCTGGGACGTATTTGGCATTCTCCAGAAATGTATATAGCGGTACGTTTTCAGAATGAGCCTGGGTTGCATGAATTACCCACTTCTGTTTCTCAGTTAATAAGTCCATTATCTGGGATTTAAAGCACCCCCCCCCTTTTTTTTTTTTTTTTAGAATCTCTAGTTTGAAAGCACTAAATATTTATATTGCAAAATAGTTTACACTGTAAAAAAAGAAAAAATGTCATGACCAGGGCTTAATTTGTGCCAGAACAAGCTGGATCTGGATCAGGCACCTCTGAAATCTGATCCAGCACCTCATTTTACCGATACCCCTCCTCACACGCACCCCTGCCCTGCCCCGCCCCGCCCCGCCCCGCTCTTCACTTACCTCTATGACTCCCTAACATGCCAGATCCATTACCTCGATCTGTTCTGGGACCTCACAATTTACAAATCAAGCACTGGTCATAATAACATATTTTTGTTACTATAATTTTAATCAGTTAATCAGGTTTCAAATAATTGTTTGTAGTTATACCAAGTTTAAATTCATATTATTAGTCAGTTTGACTGATGTAAGTGGAGATGACTATAAAAGTTTTTACAGTGTAGTGCATAAATATGATTTGGGACGTGACTTATCTAATAAAACCAGCCTGATCTTATGAGGAAACATACCTATTTTACATTTTATCAGTTTAGTGGCTAATTTGTACTAATTCTTACGATTTTAAAAAGGAGGCGTGGCACCCAAGCCCGCCCCTAAACCCAACCATCATTGTGGATAAGCTAATCATACTAAATTGTATGAATGATAGTGTGAATGATTCATACAAATTCACCACTAAATCATAAAGTTACGAATTGCCATGAGATGTGTTGAATAAAACACATGCAGGATCTGCATCTCTCTCTATCTTGATTTTTTTAATATTGGTGCCGTTAAATTACATACAAAACTAATTTGATCATGCTACCCTTTTTTTGAAATATTGTCTATAAAATATAAATGTTATGTCTATTGACATGATGCTACATTAGGTAGTATATACATTATAACAACTAAATTCCAGTATATTGAATTTTGCTACAGATTTCCTGTGAGGGTTGAGTTCAGGGGTAGGGCCATACAATAAGCAGTTTTACAGTATAAAAAAACATTACGCCTATGGAGAGTCCCTCTAAACCACCAATACCAACATCTCTCTCTCTGTGTGTGTGTGTGTGTGTGTGTGTGTGTGTGTGTGTGTGTGTGTGTGTGTGTGTGTGTGTGTGTGTGTGTGCATGCATTTATGTGTGTGTGGCTTTCAGATTGTGATAGTTGATGAATTACTTAATGGAAATATGAAATCTTCTGGTAAAAACCTGAACATTCATTCCTTCTCTCAAAGTTGCACCCATCTGCCAAAATAAACCCTCCGTGAGCCCAGGCTTTGAGCTCTGTTGTCTGAGGCCCTGCTGTTTTCTGAACTTTCTATGTAAAAAATCCAGTGTGGTTTAATGGCATATAATAGAGTATTTCTAATTTGTCACAAGTCCTGGGAAATGGTACAGCATGTAATTATAATATTTCTCTAACTGTTCATGTTGGATTTATTATTTGCAACTATTTCCTGTATAGCAGCTTTTGGATTATCATCAACAATTTACAGAGGGTGTTTCCAGAGACCCTCATATATGAATACATCTGAAGAACATTCATTAAAGAAGTAGTTTCACCAAAAATTAAAAGCCTGTCATCATTTACTCACCCTTGACTTGCTCCAAACCAGAGTGGGGTTTTTTTTCTCTCTGTTAAACACAAAGTAATATATTTTGAATAATGTTGGAAATCTGTAACCATCATTTTTCCTATTATGGATGTCAATGGTTAAATTCAGTTATGATTTTACTAAATTATAGCAAAATAATGGCAAAGTTAGGAACATATTTCATGTATGTGGCAATGCACAAGTACATGTAACTACTCAGGCCGTTGTAATTTGCAATTATATTAATCAAATATCGGTTTACAATAACAGTACATGAATTATGATGTATTAACATGTAAACTAAGCTTTACTTTATTATGAACTAATGATACGTTAAGGCATACACTAATCATGAACTAACTTTAACTACAACATGAGTAACATGAGTTCATGTTTTGAATAACATCTACCTTAATTAATTGTTAGTACATGTTGTTAATTAATGTATTAAGTACCACATTCCTTCATGCTTAATTAAACCATCATGAACTCATGATATGTTAATGTATAATTATATCATGACTTCACTTGGAGGGGCACATCATCATTAGCCAATTCTTAACTACTCATGCACTCCTTATGCATGTCTGTAGTGCGTTTACACTGAATAACAACAGCAAAAGTGTTCTGTCAACATCAACTGTTTAAACACAGGAGTTCATGAGTAGTTAAGGATAAGTTAATGGTGACTTGCCCCTCCAAGTAAAGTCATGGCATAATTATAGATTAACTGCTCATGAGTTCATGTTGGTTACATTTAGGTTAAACTTAAATGTTAAATAATATATTAATTAACAACAAGTACTAACAAGTAATTAAGGTAGCCATTATCTACTCGTGAACTCTTGTGACTCATGTTGTTGTTAAAG
Source organism: Danio kyathit (assembly GCA_903798195.1). NCBI lineage: Eukaryota > Metazoa > Chordata > Actinopteri > Cypriniformes > Danionidae > Danio > Danio kyathit. The sequence goes on along the minus strand of LR812521.1, from coordinate 58,128,326 downwards.
CTAATTCATGATTAGCCCATGCATTAACTTAGAGGTGGGCAAACTACGGCCCGCAGGCCATATTTGGCCCGCTGAACACTTTCATCCGGCCCGCGAGGTGATGCAATACAAGTGACCGCCTTTTGATGGCAGTATTGCACGCGGTACAGTTAGCGCAACCAGTAGAATTAGAACACACTCTCGGATATTAAAATGCACTCAACCGTTAATGACTGAAAATGAGTCAGGCAAAAAAAAAGAAAAAACTGACTCTGAATGCTGTGTGTTTAAGGAAGAATAGACAACAAAATACTTCTTGACCAATATCGGACAGAAAGCGGTATGTCTAATATGCCAAGAAAGTATTGCTGTTTTTAAAGACTACAACCTAAGTCTGCATTTTTTAAGCAAACATTCGAATTATGCTTTCAACCAGTCACCTGCAGAAAAGGCAAACAAGGCTACAAAACTTGCCACAAACTTAAAAGCCCAGCAAAACAAAAAACATTTATGACACAGAGCTCTTTTAAGAGTCTGTAACGAAAGCTAGTTATGTGGTGGCACATAAAATTGCAAAGCACTGCAAGCCTTTTTCATATGGATTTATTAATCATTCTTACTGTTTAATGAACGCAAATTGTCGTAGATTATTAAAGACACAAACTCCTCACTGCACGACAGCTGCAGCTTCAGCACACCTAATTCCTGCAGCATGAGGACTTTATGATTGTTTATGAGCGTCAAAAGTGGCTGATCTGTTCGGCGAAATATTTGACTGCGTGTCATTGCATCCCAAATGATATAACGATATAAAAAAATCTCCACTGTGCAGAGCGAGATCGCTTCTTAAACTGAACAGCGCATCATCAATGTTGTAAGCGTGCTCAGGCCCGAATGCAATGTGTGAGTGCGGGCCGTTGGGGGAGACAGGAGGGGGGACAAGCGTGTTTCGGCCCGGTTCAAGGCAACTGTACATAGTGTGAGTACGCCCTCAGATTCTTCTTCCATTTTATTTCATAGTTTTATGATTAATATGAGTATACTGTATTAATACAAGCTCAAATGAGATTGTTGTGAATTTGACTCAAATTATATAATAATTGCTGGTTAAATGTGTTAATTTCATAGAATTATGTTAAATTCATGGAATATATTTTACATGCATACATCCACTTTAAAAAGTTCTTTTATCCAAGATTTGTGGTTTCATCAAGTTTTATGATGATTGATCTGTATATTCTAAAAGCAGTACAAATTAGATTATTGTACATTTGACTGAATAGTAAACTTTAAGAATTATTTTTAATGTGTTAATATGAGATGTTTTTCTATCAGACAATATCTTTTCGATTCTTCACTGTAAAAATTATTACATTATTATTATTAATATTATTAAATTTTATAAGGGATTATTTTATTGTTTTATGATGATTAATAAGTTCCCAGAGATGGGTTGCGGCTGGAAGGGCATCCGCTGCGTAAAATCGTGCTGGATAAGTTGGCGGTTCATTCCGCTGTGGCGACCCCGCAAGGGACAAAGCCGACAAGAAAATGAATGAATGATGATTAATAAGTAAATATAAATAGCAGTGCAAATTAATTTGACTTGAAAATTTGACTCAATAACTATTAAAAAATCTGTTTTGTGTTAATGTGACATGTTTCTGTCCGATATTACATGTTCCATGCATACTGCCACTATAAATAAAAGTTATTTTTTTTAAAGGATTTGACATGTGGCCCTTCACTTGGTTTGCAAAACTTGATGTGGCACTCGGGTCTAAAAGTTTGCCCACCACTGCATTAACTCATCATTGATTCATAATAAGGTAATGTTTAGTTTACATATTAAAGGGCACCTAGGTTACCCCTTTTTCGAGATTTAATATAAGTCTGTTGTGTCCCCAGAATGTGTCTGTAAAGTTTCAACTCAAAACACCCATCAGATTATTTATCATAGCTTTCACTAGTTTGTATTTTATAGCTCTGAACATCTTGTTGCTGTTTTTGTGTATTGGGCTTATAAGGCTAGTCCTCCCCGCCCACCATTCCCACGTGCCTGTCAGCGTGCCTCAGTTTTCACCCTCGGCTGCCTCAGACAACAGACAAACATAAAGAAAGCAGATCTCACGTAACGTTTGTGAGAAATATTAAAGTAAGGACTTTCCCAATGATTATTTGATGCATTTGTTGTGGAGTTGCAATGATGAGTCACACAAAATGTCGCTACAAAGTTCACGCACACACACACACACACACACACACACACACACACACACACACACACACACACACACACACAGCGCGGACACACACACACAGACAGCGCGCGTGTTTAGCTTTGCACTGTTTTTGCACGCCAATGTGACAGGACACAGGTTAATCTCCACTGCTGTATGGTTATCTGTTATGTTAATGTACAAAATAAACCTGATTTAACGTCTGGTCGTGAAGCGTCTTCTTTTATAATTCTACTGACAGGCGGCTGTGGTGATGAAGTAAATCTGAAGTAAATCGCTGCAATTCATTACACACATGCACTGTTTTAAAACATTGTAAACTTGTAAAACTCACTCTTGATCACATTTAATGATGATTGATGATCCTAGCAAACTGAACAGACATTTTATTCCCGGTTGCTTTGCTCTCGTCCTGTCTTGTTGATATGATTATACGCATTACTACGCAGACAAGTTAATACTAAGCTGTCAATCAATTCGGTGGGCGGGGGGACCGCACTCCTACGTCAAGTTGCAGTCGGTCTCAAAACCGCTCCAATTGGTCCACTGTTTTTATGTTGTTAAATTGAAAAAAAAAAGACTGGGTGTGTTTATATCACCCCAATATGACGGTCTATACACTATACCTACACACTGTCCAAATAGCTTAAAAAGTAGATTTTTCATTATAGGTGCCCTTTAATACATCATTTTCCATGTGCTGTTATTGTAAAGTGTAACCGAAATATCTAATATAACCACAAATAACAATTATTTTTATTGCCAATCTCTTCCAAAAACTCTTTTTTATATATATAAAAAGGTTTGGGAGTTTTGAAATGCCTTTGTGTCACATGCAAAGAGCAATGGTATGCATTTTTGAGGTTTTAAAAAAACTTATTTAAATGGGCTTTGATACTGATACTGTTAATGTCTCAGAAGTATTGTACAAAAGTCGGATGCACAAAGTGATTGTGGTTTTTACAAATAGCTTTTGAGGATAACAAAAGTAAAATTTATGGTCTACAAAAAAATGCAAATTGTTGCACAGTTTTGTGTTTCTATCATATTTCACTTTCATACCATATGCATACTCACATTTCTATCTGGAAACATCACAAAAGTGGAGACAAAGAAAAGCCAGAGCATGTGTTGTTGCTTTTGGCACGTTTGACTCTAAATCTGTACCCCTATCCCATGCAGTTATAACCCTGCAACCCTTTCCTATCCCATAAGGTAAGGATTAGGAAGTCTGTCCATCACAAAATGCCTGCAGCAAAATTGTACATTAATCAGATTCAGAAGCAAATCACAAAAACCTTAAGATCAAAGCAAATCCAGCTTTATGGAATCTGCATGCAAGGGACGAGATAAAATAGTGATATTCTTACAGTGTCAGTAATGTGGATTCCACCTGGCCCAAAACTATTTTTAAAGGACTGGTTTCAGTCTGGCTCATCTGATAATTCAGTGTCCTAAAATAAAACGATGACCTCAACCAGCAACAACATGACAGTTAATTCAGAATACTTGTGTATAGAATTTAATTGTAAACACTTATGTGACTAGCTAGACCTACATATTTTTTATGTGTATAAAAAAGCAGTAGTGTAAAGAGTACTGAAAAATTATAGTCAAGTAAAAGTACAATTATTTGGCCAACAATGTAGTGCAAGTAGTGTAAAAGTCAATAGTATCTGGATGCAGTCTTGATGATGCAAGCTGAGATTGTATATCTTAGAAATGCAATTCCAGACACAGTGGACTCAATGGAGCTACGTCACTGTGAAGGGTAAGGTTAGGGGTGGGGTTAGGTGTTCGCATTGCATGCATCTCAGATTGCACTGCACCAGGTCTGCATTCAGACCCATCTCGTAGAAGTATCTGTTGTAAAAATTACTCGACGTATAAGTAAAAATTAGCTCGTTTTAAAACTACTCAAGAGTAGTAAGTATTACAATGTGTGTGTGATAACATAACATTCTGTTGGGAATTTAGGCATTTTTGAAGGCCAATTGGTGATTTCAGTCCTCATATAGGTGACATCTTCATCTTTATCATAATCTAAACAGTCTCTTAGTGGTTGCATGTAATGATTTTGCCTCTTCTTGGACACCTTTAATGCTTCATACTGTATATGTTTGCTGCATTTATAAACCACCTGTGTCTTGAGGTTGTTCTTTATGATGAGATTTTTCTGAGCAATTTGATTGGATGGGAATCACAGGAACGATTGTTCTACTTAGCCAATCAAATATAAAAAATATAGCCTAAGTAAAAAACAAAGTAGTGACTGCAGGTTGAAGGAAAATAGTGCAGTAAAAGTACAGATTCAACACTACTTAAGTGAAAATAAAAGTACACACGTTTAAAACTACTTAGTCAACAGTAATTGAACAGTAATTTGAGCATATGTGATTTGTTACTTTACACCACTGATAAAAAGTGTTGATCGGAAATGGCAAGATACAACAAAAACATTAAAATGGGTATAGAAAAAGTGTTAAATTAAGGTGTATATCCAAAATAGAGCTTTTGTGATCACAGAAATATTCTGGGTTCCCTAAAGAGTATTTTCAGTCAACAGATCATAAAGGCACAAAATAAATGTAAATTCTGTAATTATTTTTGTCACAACACTGATCAATTAAGTTCATCAACTTCATTGTTTTTACAAATTTAAGTGTGTGTGCAGAAATGTGTTCTTGTTGTGTCATAAATGTACTATTGAACCTCTGATGATGCATGGACTATTTTGACTATGTCATTGGTACCTTTCTGAGCTTTGGAAATTTTCAGGTCACTTGCTGTCTATGGAGGGTCAGAGAGCTCTCGGGTTTCATCCAGAATTTTTTCATTTGTGTTCTGAAGATGAACGAAGGTCTTAAGGCTGTGTTCACACTAGCAGCGACTTTGTAGCTGCCTGTCGCCCTGGGTGGTGATTGAAGTCACTAGTAGTTGTTCCAACCTTGAGATTGCTTAATATTTATAATTATTTTCACTGAGAGTGAATGAGTTTACGTGCTGTTGAAAATAAACGCTGTTCGGGCAAGTGCAAGTGCAGGTTTCCAGATTGATCACTATCAGCGTGATGACTATCGAGCCTAAAGGCTGATTTAAATCATGTTCTAAATAAAAGCAAGGGCACACGATAGAAGGAAAATTTTCCATATTTAAATGAGTTTTTGTCCTAACCAACACCTCAAATTGATATTTTAAAAACTATATTTCTCACAGGTGAACAACAGAAAACTTACAATGATCACCTCAGGTAAACCTCACATGCTTTATTCAGTGTTAAATGCTAATAATGTGAGTTTAAATGCCATTTTACGTGACATTTATTGCCATATTACTGAAAGCAGCAGCAGATAAAATAAACCGTTTGAAACTGAACTTTAGAACTTTAGACTCAAAACAACACATATCAATGATTCAGCATCTACATTTAATAATCTTAAGGAGGTTAATATGTATTAATTCATTCATAAACCTTACCATTTCGTGAGTGAATCCATATTCTGTGCTTCTGAATGGCTGTACAATATTTAAATTTATGTCGTGTTTCAACTGGTTCAAGCAGCCAAGTTGCTTATCATTGCAAATCTCATCACGTAGTGTGTTGTTAGGACACGGAGTTACAATGTAACCTGCTCACCTAATGTTTATGTTTGTAATATTTATATTACTTGCTAATTAATAACCACCTCATGTGGAACTCTGAATCTGCATCTCATTTCAGAGGCTGTTACTGTCTACCAGAGGTTGCATTTCATGCATACTTTGAGAGCCTTGTTGACTGAATGAATGAAATACGTTGTTTTCCACCATACCCCGCACTGCACACCATCAAGATGTATCATGCACTGCACTTTAACCAATTCATACTTAAAACAATACTGCCTGCAACTATGTGTATACCTATTCATCGTATGTATCGCTGTCAACATTGCCAATTTTACATTGTCATGTTTTTTGTGAGTATGTTGTATTTTTCACTGTCTGTATTTTGCACTGTCTATATTTTGCACTGTCGTTGTATTTGCACTGTCTGTATTTTGCACTGTCTGGAGCTAGCACCTAAGCTTTTCACTCATCTGCTGTTGACATGACAATAAAAGTGATTTGATTTGGTATTTTTAAAGCAGTAAATTTAACCAGGGATCATTCTGATTACTTACCCCATATATATTTCTGGAGAGCACCAAATACGTCCCAGGAGGTACTTTTTTTTTCACCAGAGGCTGCTGTGTATGCTTTTTCAGATCTCAAATTTCTCTCGCGAGTGCCATTCGGACCTGCTGTTCTCACGTAGATCCACCAGAGGCCGCTGTCAACTGATTGACTGACTGACTGACTGATCGCCTGACCCACCCTCCTCATTCCCTAAACCCAACCAACAGTGTTATCAAAAGCACCAATTATTTGTTCTCGGCTGCGTATACTGACGAAACCCCTGGTTTCCGGTTAGACGTAGGCTGTTTTTCAATTCCAAGAACGCAGAGAACAGACTTACATTCTTGTGAAGACCGGTCTTGCCAGGTGTCCTCGGAAGAACAAGCTTGGGAGACCGCAAGAACAGAGAACGCGTCCTATGAGAACTGAGATGCTGCGTTCTTCCTGATGGTCACGTGACCTTAACATGTTTTTAATGGAAAATTATTTAAACATTACAGCATTCAAACAACGATTTATTGTTTTTCCTTTTTTCACAATATATACTATGCATAAAGACGTTACAAATATACGTTGCACAATATAAATAAAACATATTTTAATATGAATTTCAGCAAATAAACACACTTAATGTGTTTATTCCTTTATTAAGATTTTCATGGTAATGTTTATATTTACCGTTTCATTTAGGGAAACTCCTGAGGTAAATAAGTTATATCTCTGAACTTTAATAATAAATCTATATAAAATGCTGCGCTTACCACCTCCAGTCGCAATGACTTCTGGGACTTCTAGAGCGAGTTCGGTGCTCAGGTCTGCATTGGTGCGTCCTCGATATTAAAAAGACATCCGGAACTTTCATGCTTCCTCTGTTCTTGCAGTCTTGAGTATTGGAACTGAACTTTGACAGCTGATGATGACGTTACACGGGAACACGAGGACGCAAGATCGAGGACGAGGACAGTCATTCAGTCCGTCTGTTATATGAATTAGATTTAAAAACTTTATCTTTTGCTTGAAAGTCTCCTAAAATGTGTTTACATGTTCAGTGAGCTGTTTTAAAGTAGAGTGAATTCATAATAGTGTGTCAAAGAAGTTTATATATATATATATATATATATATATATATATATATATATATATATATATATATATATATATATATATATATATACTATTTTGTTTACAGTTTTGATATTATTAGTACTAATAGCTTTATTTCTTCAGTGTAATTTTATACGATCTGTTGAAGTTACTGTACACTTTCAAATGCAAAGTCCTAGTTTAAGTAAGCTAATTTCTAGCACATACAGTGTATTTTTGAGTGTCGAATAATACTTTTAAATAATTTACATTTGTGATAGTACTATGTCTCAGGGAAACTAATGCAATATTGCACTGTTATTTGTAACTGGTAGGATATCTACTTTGATTTGAGTGAATGTGCAGCACAAAGTTTATATATGTCTGATTGGTAAAACTAATTAATGCAAATGCACTTTATTTGTGTTTAAAATACAGTAAATATGCTGGACAGTGAATGCATTTATTGAAAGAAATGTACTTGAAACACGAGGTCCTGTGTTCCTTTCGTCTCATTGTTTTCATTCATTTTACAGATCACAATTATTTTTGTTATTGCAGCCACCGTGCCTGGGGCCCGTAACAAACACATTTGTCAAACAAATTCCTCGTTTCACAAAAAAAAAAAAAAAAAAAAAAAAAAAGTGACTGCCTCCCTAGATCATATGGTCATAGTCTAGAAATAAGTGGCCTGATCTCAATGCAAACCACCGCAAATCATATTAGTTGTTCTGAAATTCCTCAACCAAGAGTTCAAGAACCAATTCGTCAGAACAATTTCTCACAAGATTAAGTATCTGTGTGCAAGATAACACAGCAGCACTTGTTAGTGTGTATCACAGAAAAGGAGTCAACAGAGCATAAGCTTCCATTTATATTATTGCTAATTTGATGATTATTTGTTTATTTGAATGGATGCAGTTCTAACTGACAACTCTCACATAACTAACGCAGTTTTTACAGTTCTCTGGCTCTGATGAGGTGCTTCTTTTTACCTTAGAATACAAAGAGTCTCACTCCCCTCGCATCCACTGAATGGACTGTTAAATGCAGTGACAATAATGTGATAGATTGTAAGCTTGGGAAGATATTTTGCAATGGAAGACTAATTACAATGGACTGGTCTATAGAAACATTCCTTAATAGCCATTAATTTCTCTTTCCAGTGTAATTTATGGCACCCAAATCTCTTGGAATGTAGGTATAGCTCTTCATATTTGATTCAGCACTCAGATCACCCAGTTTTAATGGGCCCTTTACTGAACATAAATATGAAGTGAAGTCCTGAGATCAGACTACATAAGCCTTTTGAGCTCTAAAGCAGCTTTTCAGGCCACAAGTTGACAACTCAAATGTTGAATGGCCATGAACGCTTCCAGACTTCAAAGTGCCAGAGAACGTTGAGTAAAAACATTATTCTCATTCATCAACACTTAATGCCAAAACTGTTGGGGATGCTGAAGGAGATGTAGGGAAAGTTTTAGTGTGTAACACAGCTCTAAGTAAAGTAAAATATCCAGCTAAGGCTTAAATATGAAAGTGCACAGTGCTTAAAACTATTGATTCATTTATAAAAGAGTCGACTCATAGGGCTTCAAATGAATCGTCTTGATAACGAGTCTTTAGCCGTTTCGGCGTGACGTCGATACGAAACTTAAGCCCCTCCCAGTTGTTGCACGTGCAAACCCGGGTATTGAAACCTGCGGCCCTGCCCACAAACACAGTAGCAGTTGAATCAAGTCATGAAGACGCTGTTCTCAGCTGGATATTAATGGAAGTGTGAGGGGAAAGTTAGTGTTATTTTCTCTACCCAAAGATGAGGCTGTGAAGAGTCAGTGGTTGAGATTTATTTTTGCAAAAATACCTTAGCATTACAGGCCCGTGGCCAGCCTTTTGAAAGGGGTGGTTCTTTTTTCTCAAAAAGTGGACCTTTTTGCAGTTATACGCCTCAGTTTCTATTGAACTATTAGGTTAAAAAACAGCATTTTAGTGACATTTTAAGCAGTACTTTTTTTTTTTTTTTTTTTTTTGCTGGATTAGCTAGTTGGATGTCATCATAACCACACTTTTTGATATACTAAAAATATTTCCTAAAAATTAGCAATAAAGAAAAATCTAAACTATTTTTTAAAATACAAATTTATTACATCATATATCAAAAAATAAACTGGCCAGCACATTCAACTGTCCTCAGTCACAATTTGGCCATTTCAATAAAAAAATATTAAAACATAATAATAATAATAATTTAAAAAGTACATTTGAATATTGCTGGATATCAACAATAGCCAAATTATATTCAAATTAATTTAATATGGTCTACTTCTGGTGCTTCACATCTTTTTATTGCTCATTTTTATTTCAGGAATAAGGTCTAAGATTTAGAATAAAAGTTCCCTGTAAAATGTTTTCTCTGTTTAAAAACAATACAGTAGTGAAAGAAGACTTCTCACCAAAGCAACAGACAACAGAGGATTCTGTTTGGTCTTAAAGCCTTTTTCGATGGATTATTTTCATTATTCATAATGGCATAGCAGTCAAAATAGGACAAATGACAAATGATTTTCTCCGGGTCATAATTGATTTTATTTATATTAATTTTGTCTAAAAAATGATTAGACCTGTCCAGTTTTATCTGGAATGCATCCCAGATCACCTGAAGTGGTTTGAGCGATCGGATTCATATCCGATAAGAATAAAACGAATGAAGTGACCAAACAGCCTCAAAAACACAGACGTGACGGGATTAACGCCTTTTGCTGTGAAGTGACATCTGACGGCTGGGGACTCCGCTTGCCATAAAAGCCTTCGTCGGACAGTTATTTAAAAAAAATAATGGCAAAAATAACAAAAGGGAGGTCATGTACTGGACAAGTCAATAAATATACAGGACGTCCTGGCTAATGCGGCCAGTTAGCCTAGAACCTCATGGATAGGGACAGATTTTCATCTGTTAGGAAGTAAGTAGCCTTACCCTGTTTGGCAGTCTTTTTGAACTTATGTTCAATAATTTGTGATCATGACGCCGCTGCCTGCCTTTTCTGCTTCTCTTGCTCTTTTCGACCCATAGCGTTACTCAGTATGGATGTCGCATCAAAGATTCAAATGTTGCCACTCAGTGGGTTATGTCACAAGCGTCATATTATTGTGGCTTTGAGGCTCCATGGGATTCGAATCACTGGCCATAGTTATTTTAAATGACACTTTATTACAATATATATTAAATATAAATATATTGTATTAATTATATAATAAATATATTTTATAACATAAAATTACATAAAATAATTAAAAGGACAAATTCTGGACCTTTTGGCCGTTAAGGGTGGTTTGTTCCAACCACCCAAACCCCCTCTGGCTACAGGCATGCATTATCGCCCCAGCCTTGTGCTGTTCCCGTCATTTTTCTGACAAGTGCTTCTGGAATCTACATGCTTACAAGTGGGGGTTTGTCGCCCTTTTGTTAAAGGGTCACGAAACACCAAAACACATTTTTTAAGCTGTTGACAGTCATATATGTGTCTGTCATAAAAACAGACACATATCTGTTTGTCTAGTGAAAATTGTGAAAATTGGTTGTTTTTGCATTATTTTGAGCAAATTTGTTCTTCCGGTTTGAAACGAATTTTTGAAGCTACCTCACGGCCATGAGATACTTGCATGTAAATCCAGAGTGGCGAGTGGCTGTCTGTACCTGCGAGTACAACATGACGTATCTGAGGGTGCGGCATTAATTCATGAGAAAATCTTTGTTCAAACCAATCAGTGCGCTCTGTTGTGTATGACGTGCAACTTCATTAATATGCATGATAGTTTTGAATACTGTTTACCTCCTACAGTGTTCAGACGGCAGAGAGACGCCACGTTGTGTTGCCTAAACAAGTGAAAGATCAAAAATTTGGAGACACGGTCGTCGGTGTTGCATTTATTATTGCGCTGTGTTTATTATTGTGCTGCATCGAAGGTTTTGTTTTAATTTTCCCTCTATGAGAGAGCTGCTGGAATCACGTGTGGATTATAGTGCACACGACACGCTACAGAAATGCGTTTGTAAGGAACATTTTTTTTTTACCCGAGAGCTTTTTACATCTGCAAATGATGAAATTTCATGAAATGATGAACGGATTTGCAGCTCGTCTCCTTTTAAAAAAAAACAGTTCCAGTGTGATTGTCTGTCTACAGATTTGGTAAGTGTGTGTGAGAGCAGTGGCCTTTGTTTAACCCAGATGGCAAAGTTAGTTTGTATCATCAGCAGAGCTCTTTCAGTTTTTAGAGACATACCTCAGTAAAAATGATTTAGTTACTCAGTTTACAGTACATTAATATCACTGCAATATTATAGTACAATATCATAGACTGAAAGATCGGCTGTAAATGCTGCTCTCTGAGCGTAAACATGTTAACACAATCAAATTATTCCCGTCGTGCAGGACTTATGCCGCATTTTGCGAAAGGATAGTCTATACACACGACTTTCTGACGCTACCTACCGAGTGCATAAGTTACAAAGAAATGCGGAGGATTTTTTTCTCCCATTCTCCAGCAGTTCCTCGCTTTCAATATCTCGTTTGTCACGGGCGACATGCAGGAAATATTCCTGAATAAAAAGTTAAAGTGCCGAACTGCAGTTAAAGTCGACAAATTAATAATTTGATAAATAATTCAATTACAGATGTCCGTGTAAACACAGTCACTGTCTTTCTCCCCTGCGTCTGTGTTTGTTTTGCCTGTGAAATCAGCGTGTGCCCAAATGGAAACTCCCTTCTTTGCAAGTCTTTCCCTCTTTCCCTCCCCCGACACTCCCACACTCCCAGAGCTGGACACGCCCACTTTCCTGACTTTTTTCAAACTAGAGATGTGAAAACACCCTGCTGAGACAGGGGGTTTCATGGCCCTTTAAAGGAAGGATCAAAAAAGACTATTGATGTGTGGGACTTTGTCAGAGCTCGACAAGAACAGACAAGAACTACACAGTTCATGGATCAGTTTCTTCCTCCATTTCACAAGTATAAGTAAGTGCGATTAAAATGGTTGCCTCCTTGTTTTCTCTAGCTTGCAAATTATGTATTTTTTGTGTTTTGTTACTTGTAAGCACTTGTACTGAATCTGATTAACTCTTTATATTCTCATATCGCGTCTAATGCCACGTTGAAAACACAACACGTGCCGCTTTATTTACGGATTTAAATGCGTTTGTAAGCTCACGTTCCACTGCTGTTTGTCATTGCTATGGCCACCGTCAGCTGTTCCTACACACGTGCAGTGGTCAAGATACAAAATAGTTCAGCTTTTGAGGCTGTGTGGATTAATACTGAATGTGTGTCATGGTTAAGAATAGAGCAATATGCTGGTGTTTAACGGCACTGTTTTAATGCACTCCTGCATTGGGCTCACATACATACTGTACCTGCCAACATTTGTTGCTGAAAATCAGGGAGACCCGGGGGGTTAGGTTCAGTGGTGAGGTGTCTGAATAACACTGTTGAGAACCAGGTAGTGTGTACTGTGGTGTTAGTAACTACAATTTTACTCTGTCTTGCACTCGCCACCAACAGGCTGTTATCGGTCCAATCAACGCAGATTAGCTTCGTGCTAAGGAGGGGTTTGGGAAGAAATGAATCACCAAACGAATCATATGGGAGTCGCTGGGATAATTAGGTAAAAATAAATGCACATTTTAGGACAATGAAATTGTCTTGCATGCAAATCAGCCTGTTGTTGGAGACCCTTAAAACCAAAATATTACCCTTTTTAATGTATAATAAAAGGGTATAATCATGCTCTTTAAACATGACATATAATCATGCTCTTTAAATATGACATATAATTCATTTTGGGTACATCTACCGAATTTTGGTATAGTAAATATATTATTTGTTTTAGAGCAAACAGTTATGTCTCATTTATATTTATTTAGCAGTATAGTAGTGTTTGAAAAAAGGATTTTGTAATGTAAAATTATGTGGTTTAGAGTTTGTCATTTTAGTTCAGATCACATTTTACACCTTTAGATGACACCAAGGGATGTCAATAGCAGATTTTATTTTGAAAGGGAATGAAAAGGACTTTAGTTTTACTTTTTAACGAGACATTACCAACACAGTCATGGTAGAAATATATGAAAAATGAGGATCACTTTCCACAACAGACATTCAAATGAACGGTTTACTATAAACAATAAAGAACAATTGTTAATAATGGTATTGTACTGTAACAACATGAGTAATTACTAACAGGATTTGCATGTTTATCATATTTTAGTTTGTATACAACGTGCAAGGTTTATGTGTGTGCTCCAAGTCTTCTCCATTTTGTGAGTATCTTTTTTGGGAGAATTACAGTGCCATGTACCTGTCTGGCATTTACTTTAAGTCATTTTTTTTTAAACGAGGCCAAAAAATAAAAAGAAAAGTCAAAAAGAAAAGCTTTGACGTTATGTGGATGTATTCTAAATCTCTAACCCTAATTATGATTGGTTCAATTATTAATTAGTGCAATTAGGACTGTCCATACAGGCATACAATAACTCAATTCAATTCCTTTGCATTAGCTGTCTATAAGGGTCATTGTGACCTCTCCGAGTTAGTTTAACCCCTTTGACCTTTTTTCCCTACAGCCCCTAGAGTGTTCGTGTTGAAGTGCTCCAGGTTTGTGTTGCTAAAATGGGTTTGTTTGCTTGGCCCCTCTGGATCCATGAGTAATGATGAGGGGCCTGGAGGACATCGTCCAGGAATTAGATGAATGAGAGCACACATTACTCCTTTAGTAAACATTTTAGGCCAAATGACTGATGGAGACTTTGGTAAGAATGGCACAGACAGGTTAATCTCCTGACCAATGACTGACACATCTGGAGACACCAAAGATCCACTGCCAAACCAAATCAGTTGTGGCTGTTAGTATCAGTCCTTCTTAAAGACAGACCAGAATTGTTTGGCAGTTTTGGTAACCATAGTGGTTACCTTGTGCTAATTTATGTATATCTAATTATGTGATGGTTTTGAGTAAAAAATAACATTTTTGTTTTAATCTATAAAGTTGGGAGAATTTTTTTTTTTCAATTTAGATTTTTTATTATTATTATTTTTTATTCTTTTAGAAAATAACAATTGGTCATAATAACACTTGGCTGGCCTGTCTGCAATCCTGACCTGTCTCCAATAGAGAATGTGTGGAGCATTTTGAAGCATAAAATGTTACAACAAAGACCCCGTACTGTTGGCCACCTTAAGACTTGTTTGCAGGAAGAATGGGACCAAATTACACCAGAAACACTTCATCACTTGGTGTCTTCAGTCCCTAAAGGTCTTTTAAGTGTTGTGAAAAAGAATGGCAATATTGCAGATTGTAAATATTGTAAATGCTTTACTGTTCCAACTTTTTCTGATTTGTGGTTGTATAATTGTGTACCAAAACCTACAAGGATACTTAAATGTGTTTTACATGCTAAAACATATACACTGTCAGTCAGTGTACATTATGTTTTTTTTTAGCTGTTTCACATGTTGATTGTGTAAATACCCTATAATTGTCCATATGATGGATGGCTGTTTATGGGTTTATATTTCATTTAATACTTCAGATAATTCTTCAATCATTGTTTTGCATTTGACAGCATATTCTACTGTACATAGTCATTTCATCTTCCAGCCATACTTCTCACGGATGAGTTGGTTTTGAAAAGATGTGAGATCTGCACACTCCTCCCAGACCTTCAGTCTTGCAAGCTTGCAAGTTAAATGTGCCTGTCTGAGCTCAAATGTTGGAGAATTGTGGATGTAGCTTCAGATTAAGCACATTCAGGGTGATCAACACAACTAGTAAGAACATGTCATAGTGGTTGTACTTTAGTTTTTACTTTAAATGGGTAGGTAGTTCACCATAAATCTAAATTATGTCAGCCACATATTTTCTCGACTTGTTATCCTCAAC
This sequence comes from Danio kyathit, assembly GCA_903798195.1. Taxonomy (NCBI): domain Eukaryota; kingdom Metazoa; phylum Chordata; class Actinopteri; order Cypriniformes; family Danionidae; genus Danio; species Danio kyathit. The sequence continues at coordinate 58,112,937 of LR812521.1, read as the reverse complement.
AATCATGAAATCAAATAACCAAAGGCAAAGACGAGACATCCCATTTTGGTGTCTACATCACGCTAAATTTACAAAGATAACAACATGTACAAAGAAAATATAAAATGCAAGTGTCTACTTTGATATGTTGGTGTTCTAAACATGCTTGACAATATATTGACAATTACTACTGCACTAAAAAAAATTTTTTTTTAAAGGTTTTTTTATTACATAGTATTAGTTCTATGTAAAACTCATTTGTCAGTAGTTGATGAAACTTTTTAATACAAAGTTCACCTCAATAAAAATAATACTAAACTGGTACATGCAGTTGGGCATGTACACTGTAAAAAAATGTCCGTGATTTTAACAGTAAATCTACAGTGAAAACCTGTTAAAAGATTAACAGCTAATTTCTGCACAAAATACGGAAAATAGCTATAACAGATTTAACCTTTGTTTTCGAGAAACTAATCAGTGTGTCTGAAATCTCATCACACACCCTCATTCACTAGTCCCTAAATTAGTCAATTAGTTTAGTCCACTAGACAGAGTAAATGACCACAAATGACTGAATTCAGAGACTGATGAACAGCTGCTAACAAGCCCAATCACTGAAGGAAAGAACAAGAAGTAAAAACTCTGACAGCCTCACATTAAACCAACTGAATTAAAACAGAGGATTAAACAACTTCCTTTACCCATCGCCCAGACGCGGACGTCCTCGGGTCGCTGTTTTTCCACATGTCAATGTTTATCAATAGATTACATCAAGATGGACATGAGTAATCTTGACAAATTGTACATCAGTTTAAAGCTACAACCCTCGAGCAGCCATTGCAGCTAGTTGTTTTTCAATGGGAAGCTTATAAAAAATGTATTTGCTATATTTTGTGTAAGTTGAACAGAAAACGCTTATTAGACATGGAGCACATATCATAGTAATAACACACACACACACACGCATTCATTGCTGTACATCACGGTTTATTTTGAAAGGTAAGAGTCCACAGAAAAACATCCTATCAAGCACATTTAGTCCACCGACACAATAGTGTTGAATAATGGGTGGTTATTCATTTGTTTATGTCACCATTTCTGCTGGAGACCTGTTTTACCATGCTTTTCCATATTACTTACACGCGAAAACAGTGTCTTTGTAGTAAAAGGCAACTCGATGTCATAGCTTACAGTGTTACAGATAAAATGAGACCACAAACTGAATAAAAAGTCAAAGTAATAGTTACTAAAATCTAAAAAATAAGCCGCGTGTTTTGACCTTCTGCATGTCTCTCAGGCTGCGTCCGAAACCGCATACTTCCATACTATACAGTACGCTAAAATCAGTATGCGAGCCAAGTAGTATGTCTGAATTCATAGAATTCATAGAATCAGTATGCGAGAAGTACCCAGATAACTTACTACTTCCGGCGAGATTCTGAAGTGCGCATCCCATGCACGCTGCGCTATCCCAAGATGCTCCGCGAGATAATTCATGAATTGTAGTGAAACGACGCAACTGTCGCAGGTAGGTCACGTGACCATGATAAAATGGCGGATGTAGTGCGTCCAAATTCCATTCATACTACTCACATTCATACTGTATAGAAGGTACTTTTCTAACGGCCGCGTAGTACGTTTAAATTCAAATGCAGTACCTACTGAGTAGTAGGCGGTTTCGGACGCAGCCTCAGTCATTGCTATTGATCTTCCTACTTCCCAGTAGTTTGACTGACAGAGAATTTAGCCAATGGCTGCATGATTTTTGCTCTTATTGGTCAGCTGCACTCTTTTTGCTGTCACTGGCTCAGTGATCTGTCAATCATCACGCGACGCAACTACCATGCTGCACAGCAGCTAACAGTTTAAGCTAATGGCAGAGCGGCTGGTAAACAGAATATTTCTGAGGAGAACTGATACTTACATGACCTGGATGCAGAGTACTCTGCTATTTTCTAACGGTGAGTTGTATTACATTGTTTACATTTCAGTTCTTCTGTGATGCCTGCTTGTGCCTATAAGTGTGAATGTCTCTCCGGTAGTGATAATCGTTCAGTAATGTTTGTCATTATCATATGTTTGCCATTTATCTGAATGGCTAAGCTATCTGTAATAATTATCATATCTATAAAAGGGCATCAGAGTAAATCATGTTTGCTACTCAAGGGGGGGGGGGGATTACAATTGTTTACAATAGAATCCTAATTCTGTTTTTTTTTTTTTTTTGTCATGTAGCTGAATCTGCTGTGCAGTGGATTTCAAGCAGCAGCCAGGAACAAAGTGAGACAGCAAAACAACAACTCTTGTAATACTTTTTTGTTGCATATGCACTAGACTTATTTCACACAATGTACTTCTTGTGCTCAAATAAATCATTCATACTATACGCTTCTGTCTATTATTTTACAATTGAAAAATTAGTGGTATGTGAAAACACTAAAACGGTTGTGTTAGTAACCCCAGTACATGTGTGGTAATCAGACTGCTTCTCCACAAACAAGGAGAGGGAGAAAATCACAAGACGTTATCTCAGAAAAATTATTCCTGAAATTTCATTTTGCATGATATTGGCATCAAATTCAAAACATATACTCAGGAGATGTGTAGCTTTTGACCTATTACTTTTCTGTGTTGGTCCAGGACAGATTTCACATATTTGTTTATAAAATAATAAAATGTTTAGTACGGTGCAATTTTCTTTTTTACATTACTTAAGCATCTATAACTTTTTTTTTTCATTTTAAGCATTATAAACTCTAGATGATGGATAATAAAGCCCAGAGTGTCTCTTTTTCAAAGATACATACTGTAAACTGTGAATGTGTTAGGTATGGGACTGGATGGACACAAGTGCAGGTTCAAATTAGAGTGTTTATTGTTTCACAAAAAGAGTAAAGAAGGATTGCCACAATTCCAGGCAAAAAATGAAAATCCAAAACAAACAAACAAAAAAGCCTTTAGGGTCTCCACCGGCACAGAGGGTTCTCAAAATAATAAAAATAAGAAAGTCTCTCGGTCGTAAGTGTTCTGGACACAAGGGAAAAAACTAAACAAAACAGCTAGGGGTTAAACGGCAAAAAAATACTAGAGAAAGAAAGTCCTTACAAGTTTCCTCCGGTAGAGGGCGCACTATGGCCCGGCTGTATCAGATGCGGCCGAGGAAGAGAGAGAGGAAGGGGAAGCCGGAAGACAGGTTAGGCCGGTGGATTCAATGCGGAGGGGACGATGAAGCCTGAGAATGGAGAGAGATGAGCCGAAGGAAATACACACAAGGAGATTGCGCTAGATGATGGCCAGGCAGGACAAGACTGGATGAGAAAACACAGGGCGACAAAGACGAGACAAGACAGACAAACCGGAAGACCGCTTGCCGGACTGACATACAACGATCTGACACAGGATGACACACAAGAGCGCCACCAGGTGCTACAGAGAGGGGCTTACCTCGTTGCCGATGGAAGTCCTCAATCAGCGCCCGATCAAGTATGTCCCGAGCTAGGACCCAGCTCCTCTCCTCTGGACCATAGCCCTCCCAGTCCACTAAATACTGGAAACCCCGGCCCCTGGGTCTAACGTCAAGCAACCTCCGTACGGTGTAGGCTGGGGAGCCGTCTACTAGCCGGGGGGGGGGGGGGGGGGGGGGGGGGGGGTGTTTAACCCTAGATACATGAAAAATAGGGTGTACCCGACCAAGCTTGGGGGGAAGCTTGAGCCTTACCACCACCGGACTCAAGACTTTGGTGATCTGATATGGGCCAATGAACCAGGGAGCTAGCTTGCGTGAAGGCACCCTGAGAGGCAGGTCCTTGGTGGAGAGCCATACTCTTTGACCACACATGTAACGGGGGGCAGGAGTCCGGTGTTGGTCGGCCGCTGCTTTAGTTCGTCTGCCAACTCGGACCAAGGCCTCCCTGGCTTTCCGCCAGGTGCGACGACACCGCTGAACAAAAGCCAAGGCAGACGGAACTGCAGCTTCGGGTTCCTGTGAAGGAAACAGAGGGGGTTGGAATCCAACAGAACATTGAAACGGGGACAAACCTGTGGCTGACGATGGAAGAGAGTTGTGAGCGTACTCGACCCAAGACAGTTGTTGACACCAGGAGCTAGGATTGTGGGACGCCAGGCAGCGGAGAGTACGTTCCAAATCCTGGTTGGCCCGTTCGGACTGCCCGTTGGTCTGAGGATGGAATCCTGGTGACAGACTCGTAGAAGCCCCGATCTGTCAACAGAACTCCTTCCAGAAGCGGGAGACAAACTGGGGACCCCTGTCAGAAACCACATTCACCGGAAGACCATGAATCCGGAATACGTGATCAATCACTACTTGCGCAGTCTCCTTGGCTGAAGGAAGTTTGGGAAGGGGAATGAAATGGACTGATTTAGAGAAACGGTCCACCACCGTGAGAATGACGGTGTTTCCTTTAGATTCTGGGAGGCCAGTGACAAAATCAAGGGCCATGTGTGACCATGGGCGGGATGGGATAGATAGGGGCGAAGCAGACCAACGGGAGGTGCATTAGAAGTCTTGTTCTGGGCACAAACCGAGCAGGCCGCCACAAACTGCCTGACGTCCTTGGCCATGGATGGCCACCAGAATCTTTGGTAAATGACAGCCAGCGATCTCCGCACTCCTGGGTGACAGGCTAGCCTGGACGAGTGCCCCCACTGGATGACCTCTGAGCGAAGTTGGGTTGGAACAAACAGACGGCCCGCTGGGACCCTTCCTGGTACTCGGATCTTCTGTATGGCCTTCTCCACCCTTCTCTCGATGTCCCAGGAGAGAGATGCCACCACCATTTCTTTTGGTATTATGGTATCAACCAATCTCTCCTTTCCTGGGGCCTCGAAGAGACGGGAGAGGGCATCAGGCTTTACATTCTTGGTTCCAGGTCTGAACGACAGGGTAAACTTAAAGCGGTCAAAGAAGAGGGCCCAGCGAGCCTGTCGAGGGGTCAGCCTCCTGGCAGAACGGATATATTCGAGGTTCTTGTGATCCGTCCAGACCAGGAAAGGTTGGGCTGCCCTATCTAGCCAGTGACGCCACTCCCCCAGAGCCAGCCTGACTGCCAACAATTCTCGGTTACCTACGTCGTAATTCCGTTCTGAAGGGTTTAAGCGGTGGGAAAAGAAGGCACAAGGATGCACTTTCCCGTCTAGGCGAGACCGCTGAGATAGAACTGCGCCTGCCCCGACCTCAGAGGCGTCCACCTCAACAATAAATTGTTGTTCAGGATCTGAAATGGACAAAACAGGAGCAGAGACAAAACGGGACTTCAATTTATCAAAGGCCTCCTGTGCATCACTATTCCATTTGAACCATACCTTAGGAGAGGTGAGTGCTGTTAAAGGTGCAGCAATTTGACCAAAGTTCCTGATGAATCGCCGGTAAAAGTTTGCGAACCCCAAGAACCGCTGCAGAGCTTTACGAGAGTCAGGGGTTGGCCACTCGGCAACAGCCCTTATCTTACAGGGATCTGCCTGGATCTCTCCCGCTGAAATGATGAACCCCAGAAACGGAATTGACTGGGCATGGAAAACGCACTTCTCCGCCTTGACATAAAGTTGGTTCTCCAACAACCGTTGTAGCACCTGGCGTACGTGTTGAATATGTATCTGCAAGCATGGGGAAAAGATCAGAATATCATCGAGATACACAAAGACAAAACGATTAACCATGTCTCTCAACACATCGTTAACCAGGGCCTGAAAGACAGCCGGGGCATTAGTTAGGCCAAATGGTAAGACACGATACTCAAAGTGTCCCGTAGGGGTGTTGAAGGCTGTCTTCCACTCATCCCCCTCACGTATGCGGACTAGGTGGTAGGCATTCCTGATGTCAAGTTTGGTAAAAACCTTGGCTCCCTGCAACAGCTCAAAAGCAGACGACATGAGAGGTAAGGGGTACCTGTTTTTAATGGTAATGTGGTTGAGCCCTCGATAATCAATGCATGGGCGCAGGGAGCCATCCTTCTTCTTGACAAAGAAGAATCCAGCACCTGCAGGAAACGAGGAGGGTCTGATGAGACCGGCTTTTAGGGATTCATTAATGTACCTGTCCATAGCCTCTCTCTCTGGACCAGAAAGGGAAAACAAGTGTCCCTTAGGCGGAGAAGTGCCTGGGAGGAGCTCGATGGCACAATCGTACGGTCTATGAGGTGGCAAGGAAGTGGCCCGGGACTTGTTAAACACCTGGCGCAGGCCGTGGTACTCCATCGGAACCCCAGTCAGATCAGACACTTCTGCCTGAAACACAGAGGACACAGAAACAGGAAAAGGGGCACTGCCCAGACACGAAGACAAACAATACTGACTCCAAGACAAAATAGCATTACCAGGCCAATCAACGTGAGGGCCGTGCTGCACTAACCACGGGTGCCCCAACACTATGGGGGCACTCGGGGAATCTAGAAGCAGCAGAGTGGTCACCTCACGGTGATTGCCTGAAACAATCAGGTTAACAGGAGGGGTAGAATGGGAAACAGTGGTTATAAGGGAACCATTAAGGGAACGTGCAGGGATAGGGTTAGGAAGGGGAATGGCAGGAATCCCCCACAAGGCCGCCAGGGAAGAGTCCAAAAAATTTCCTTCGGCCCCTGAGTCAATCAGGGCCGAACACGAATTAGAGACATCACCCAAATGGATGGAAACAGGAAGGAGAGTGCAGGAGGAGGAATGTAAAAAAGGGGTAGTGCTCACCAGTATCCCCTTCTTCACTGGTGAGCCTCGACGTTTTAATGGACAGGCTACCGCAAAATGTCCAGGCTTTCCGCAGTAAAGACATAGTCTTTGGGTGAAGCGTTGCTGTCTCTGCAGTGGAGTGAGGCGAAGACGCCCTACTTGCATGGGCTCTGGATCCGTAGGGGAAGAAACAGATGTTTCTGCAGCAAAGACTGGAAGTGTATCCTCCAACCTCCATGACGGACGAACTGCTAGACGCTGACGACGGCGATGAAGACGTCCCCCAATTCGTAGTGCCATGTTAATCAAGTCATCGAGGTCCTGGGGAAGGTCCTGGGTGGCCGACTCATCCTGAATCTCATCCTGTAACCCCGCCTGGAACATAGACCTACACGCGCCTTCGTTCCAGTCGCAGGATGCCGCCAGGGTCTTGAAGGAGATGACATATTCAGTAACTGACTGTCCTGCCTGGCGTAGACGTGCCAGCTGGTCCGCTGCTTCCTGGCCCTGGACCGATCAGTCAAACAAGCGAACCATCTCTTCGCGAAAAAATTCAAACGAAGCACAGCAAGGGGCTCTGGTCTCCCACACTGACGTGCCCCAGTCTCGAGCTTTGCCAGTGAGGAGGGTCAAAACAAATGCCACTTTAGACTCCTCAGATGCATAAGTGCGTGGCTGCAAGGTAAAAACCACTGCACACTGAGTCAAAAAGGCTCTACAAGAATTGGGGTCCCCATTATAGGGTGGAGGGTTGTTGCAACGGGGCTCCGGCTCGTGATGAGGATGACCCCCCTGGACTGTCTCGCGCTGCAAGTCTTGGACGAGTGCAGTCAGATCCGCCACTTGATTGGCCAGAAATTCCACCTCCCTGGTGGTGTTGGTGAGTCTGACCTCATGTTGGCCTAACAGCGCACCCTGCTGGGTGACTGCAGTTCTGACCATGTCTGAGCCTGCTGCATCCATACTGTGGTCAGATCGTAATGTTAGGTATGGGACTGGATGGACACAAGTGCAGGTTCAAATTAGAGTGTTTATTGTTTCACAAAAAGAGTAAACAAGGATTGCCACAATTCCAGGCAAAAAATGAAAATCCAAAACGAACAAACAAAAAAGCCTTTAGGGTCTCCACCGGCACAGAGGGTTCTCAAAATAATAAAAATAAGAAAGTCTCTCGGTCGTAAGTGTTCTGGACACAAGGGAAAAAACAAAACAAAACAGGTTGTATCAGATGCGACCGAGGAAGAGAGAGAGGAAGGGGAAGCCGGAAGACAGGTTAAGCGGGTGGATTCAATGCGGAGGGGACGATGGAGCCTGAGAATGGAGAGAGATGAGCCGAAGGAAATACACACAAGGAGATTGCGCTAGATGATGGCCAGGCAGGACAAGACTGGATGAGAAAACACAGGGCGACAAGACGAGACAGACAAACCGGAAGACCGCTTGCCGGACTGACGTACAACGATCTGACACAGGATGACACACAAGAGGGGAATAAATAGGGAAGGAGCGTAACCAAATCCAGGTGGGACAAATCAAATTGTGATAATTGTAAAATGAGGTAACAAGGGGGAGGGAGGAATACTGCGGTGAACACATGGTGACAGACTAAAACAAACATCCACGCGTGCTCATGAAATGAAAACATAAACAAAGGCAGTGTGATCAAACCGGGGGTGTGACAGAATGTAGACCAAATTATTCAGCAACTGTTAATGTTTTAGTTTTGAATTGTCATTTTTGAGAAAGTGCCTCTGGCGGTGAGGGAAAGAAGGACAACGATATAGTCTCAGCAAACTTTTTTCAGAAGTCTCATTTTGCAGGCTATCTTCATCAAATTTGAAATATAAACTCATGAGACACTTGGCTTTCAACTCATATTTTTTTCTAGGACATTACATTAATGTTTTCCTATGTTGGTATATGGAAAAACAAATATTGAACACAATACAAGTTTTTTCTCATGACTTCATAATGTATAACATTTAATATTTTTTAACATGTACCTTCCCCTTTTACCACAGTAAAGCTCAAAGTGTCTTCTTTTCAATGATACTCAGTTTGTGTTTGTAGCTTACTGGAGTCAGGAACTGTTACTATTTAAAGTTAGGTAGGTGTAAATCCCCAAAATTGAGTGATGGGTAACAGATAACAGCATTACCAGCTTCACTAATTTAGTTTGACTTCAATTCTCTCATATCTGCAAGAATATTTGCTAATTAAAGAGGTTTATATTTTTTTATTGAAAATATTTCATTTGACCTCACCATCATGGAGATCAGAGGCTGCTTTAGTTGGGCTCTTGAACCTTTACTCTTCTTTCTTAAGGTTTCTCTGGCTGTTATAACTGTGAAACTTCTGAAACTCATAAGTTAATGCAAGAAAGGCAATAAGAAACTATACTGTGTGTATACTTAATCATTACAGATATAATTTCTAGTATTTTATAAGTTAAGCCATAGACAATAGTTTTATTAAGGATTGTTTGGGATATGTTACAGCTTCCCATGGAGGTTCAACAAACAATTATCAAGGAATTAATACAAAATTAAAATTTAATTACTTTTATGCACAAAACCTTGAGATCTCCAGCAGCACATTATGACACACAGACATCAAGAATCAGTATATGAACCTCAACCATGGTTGCTAAAAAATAATTAATTTAATTAATTTTATGCTGGGTGCCAGCATAATACAAAAATCCTTTTCCTTTATTTTATGTTGTTTTTGGGAGGTAATATTTCAGTAGATTGTTTTGTATTGTTCAGAGTTGTTTTTTATAAGATTTTTATTTTTTTGTTTGTCACCATTGCTGAGATTCAAAGACTAATTGTTGATATCTGTGTGTTTTTAAGTTCTGCTATAGATCAAACATTTCATTGTGAATGGTGCATTTAGGCCTTTGTCATTGGCTGCTGTAGGTCAAGTGGTTTCATTTACATATGGTATTCATTTCTCACTAATAACTAACAAGATGTTCAATGAGTGCACAAGCCTGCATCAGACTTGCTATTGCTTTTTTTCTTTTGGCTTCTCATGCTATACAAATAGTGTAATTAGCTCAATTAATTATAGCAGACAAAATAAAAACTAGTGTCAGAACCAAGCGGCAACCTCCCGCTCTTCCTTTGGGAAGCCAATACGGAAGTAACTAAAACTGCAATTCATCGACTCGCCTTGGGGGGCTGCCTCCAGGAAGTCCAAGTGCTTTCTGACTGCATTGGTAAATTGGCCATTTTTACAGCTGACAAAAACATGTTTACAGCCTGGTACAAAAGATGGTTTTGGTGCATTCAGCTAGGATTACCCTTCATGACAACTGTGAGGGGGGTGAATTTTTTTATAACTCATCCATTTTGTTTTTATTAAGTTATATTAAGTCTGCATAATTAAGGGCGTGGCCACTTGAGTGACAGCTAGCTCTCGCTGATCGCTGTCTCGTGACCTCAGCTGATTCTGGCTAATTAGCCGCTGAGCTCGGCATATAAATCGTATTTTTGTTTTGGTTAATGTTTCTTTACAGTCAATTGCCTTTTGGAATTATTTCCTGCAATTTTCAGATACTGTCAGGGTTCTGCCACTCTGGTCTTGTTAACTCTTGTTTTGGTGGCAGAGTCCAGACACTAGCTCGGTCTTGTTGTGCTCGGCTCGAGTTTTCTCGGGTCGTGCACTTGCGTTCTGTCATTGTGTGTGTCTCTGTGTGCGCGCGCTGTCGTGGGTGCGCGCGGACCGTGCGCGCTCCCGCTTGATGCGGAAGTGTACGGCCTGCGCGTGCTTGTGACGCGCGCGCTCGTACTCGTGTTTGTTTTGTTCTGTCTGCATCGCGCTGTTTCATTCTCAGCGTCTCAGTCTGGTTGGTTTTGGTTTCGGTTGGCGCTGAGTTGAAACATGCGCGGTGCTTATGTGTGAGCGCACGGTAAGGTGGTCATCTATCGTGTGCTCGTGTCTTGTGTTCAGTCTTCTGTTGGTGTTGTGTTTAGCACGTGACTCATGTTTACATGCGCCGCATGCTTGTGTGTCTGTCATGTGTTCGCCAGTCTATTGTCTAGCCCCACCCTTCTTGTTAACCCATTATTAGTTTATCATGTTCACCTGTTTGTGTGTTAATTTATGCTTCTATAAAATCTCCTCATGTCTGCTGTCCTGTGCCAGTTCGTCATCGTTCTTCACTGTATCCTGCCTTGTCCTGTCCAGATCCCTGCCAGCCTGCCCTGTTCAGTTTGTGTTGATTATTTATTTGTTTTATTAATGTTTTCCCCCTCGGGGTTGTTTATTTTGCCTCTTTATTTTATGTTATTATAAATAAATACCCATTGTTTCTGCACCTGAGTCCTCGCTCCTTTCCCCACACCCACAACCCTGACAGATACTATAGCATGCTGTGTGCACTTAATTGTGCTTACAAACCGTTCAAGTTGCCTCCATTTCCCAGGTGAGTGAAATTATATACTTATATACCATCTCTATAAATGTATTTGTTTTATTTAAGATAATTTATCATTTACCAGAATCTGACAGATTGATTAGCTGTAGGCTATAAAACAGTCATCTGAAGCGTTGTCATACAGTGTTATGCCTGGAGTTTATAAATAGCCTTGCATTTACTAACACAGACTATATTTGAAGTGTGTGGAAGTAATTCACGTTTTCCTCCTATCGAAAAATGCCATAAGAACAATGTTTAGTGGCTCAATGTGTTATAACGGTGTTTTTAACTTTATTGATATAGTGTACAACCAAGCACATGTGGTCAGAACACAAACGAGTCGCAGGTAATGAAGTATTAAGCATTCTCCCCAAGTAAAAAGTCTGTTTTAAATGTTAAAAACAGTAGATTGCTGGCAACCACAGCTGCCGGTATTTTACTGTAAAATCAAGAAAAAAAAAAGAAAAAAAAAACAGCAAAATACTTTAAAACATTTTTTTGGTCACCATTGTGGAGGATAGTAGCGTCTGCGTGCAAGTCCAAGATGAGCTAAGAGTATTTGAAGTTATGCTGCATCTTATTTTGTTTAAAGGTAACTGTGTAGTTACTAATGCAGTGGAAATCTGTTTGCTAATTGCAATCACACATGAACAAATTAGTGCATTGTATGACTTTAAGTTTTTATGCACTAAGCTATGTTTTTGTGAACTGAATATTGAATTGGTTCATGAAATACAGTTATTTTCCGTGAATTAACAATTCTATAAACTTCCATATTTTTTACGGAAAAATTCTGGCAGCCACAGCCACGGGATTTTTCAGTAAATTTAATAGTGTATAATGTTGTTGCATAAGCCTCAATGATGATAATGGTCACTGAACATACTCAAGTTTGATAACTATTTATTGCAAGGTTGGCAGTAAGTAAACAATGCTCAATAGATATGGATATTTCAGGAAGTTGTAGAAGGCCAGTTGAATCAGAGGAACTAACTTTCGGGGAGGGGGTGGGGGGTAGAGAACCACACTACACTCTCAAAATAAAAGGTACACAAACTGTCAATGGGGTGGTACCTTTTCAAAAAGGTACACATTTGTACTTAAAGGGTCCATATTGGTACCTCAAAAGTATACATTAGTACCTACAAATTTTAGGAGGAACACTTTTGTACTTTTTAAGTACCAATATGTACCCTTGAGGTATTAATATGGATCTTTTAGGTACAATTTTGTCCCATTTCAAAAGGTAGCACCCTAGAGACAGCCCTCGTACCTTTATTTCTGAGAGTGAAGGAGAAATACAGACGCTGGAGATCAGAGTGGATGAGAGAGGTAAGTAACCTGAAAATAAGCAATAGACACAGACCATGAGGAGAGTGTAGTCCTTCAAGTCGCAACGAGGCCAGGCACTGACTGAAATGATGTGCTGGGTTTTATGGGGCTACGGTGATGACTGGAGATGACGTGAAGGTGTGGGGCTAATCAGAATGCAGATGACTGGGATCGGGGTGATTACGGTGACTGTGAGTGGGGAGAACATGGCCTGGCTGTAAAGGCCGGCTCACATTGTGCGATTTTTAAAAAATCCTTAATGAGTTTGGCATGTCGGACTGCACAAACATGGCTCCCATGTCACACTGTAAGATCTCAGCTGTCATAAATTCAGACTGAACAACAATGAAGACTTGCCAAACACGAAAGAAAACGCCCCGGAGTTTGACGTCATGCACCCGTGACACTTTCACTATACCGCGTTCTGAAATGATCCTTTACAGCAAATGTAAACAAACTGTAGCGGCAATTTTGCACACAGTGTGCCTCAATAATAAAACCAGGAAGAAAAAAACTGTTTTGACATTTCCCTGCGGTCATTTGAATTGTAGCATGGATTGCATCATCAAATTCGGAGCTCCTATTGGTTCTTGGATTGACGCTCATCGCAGCTGTTGTCACACTGCAGAAAAGTGTCTGAAATCTTCGGACACTGCCAGAACTTCATCAGAGGGAAAATCTGATCGCAACGGGCACTAAGCGGCTGTCTGTAAACATGTCAAACCAGCGATCAAAGACTACAGATTTTAGCCTAGGTTTTCCGGAATCTTTTAGGATTTCCCAAATTTGTCTCAGATGACAAAATCGTGGCTGAAATCTCACAGTGTAAGCAGGGCTTTACAAAAGTAATAATAATAGTAATAATAATAATAATAAGAAGAAGACAAATATACAAAATATTATATACATTAGGCAAGGCAAGGCGAGTTTATTTATATAGTACATTTCATACACAATGGTAATTTAAAATTCATTCATTTTCTTTTCGGCTTAGTCCCTTTAATAATCCGGGGTCGCCGCAGCGGAATGAATCGCCAACTTATCCAGGACATGTTTTACGCAGCTGATGCCCTTCCAGCTGCAACCCATCTCTGGGAAACATCCAAACACACTCATTCACACTCATACACTACGTTCAATGTAGCCTACCCAATTCACCTGTATCGCATGTCTTTGGACTGTGGGGAAAACCGGAGCACCTGGAGGAAAACTACGCAAACGCAGGGAGAACATGCAAACTCCACACAGAAACGCCAACTGACCCAGCCGAGGCTCAAACCAGCGACCTTCTTGCTGTGATGCGACAGCACTACCTACTGTGCCACTGCGTCGCCGGTAATTTAAAATGCTTTACATAAACAAGAATAAAAGAAACACAAAAATGTTAATATTAATTATTCTAATATTAATACAATAAATAGTTGAATTACTAATATAATGCTAATATTTAAAAATAAATAAATAAATAAATATCACATAATATTGTTTGATTATTGTTACAAGAAAATTAACTACTACCACTACTACTACTACTACTACTACTACTACTACTACTAATAATAATAATAATAATAATAATAATAATAATAACAATAATAATAATAATAATAATAATAATAATATTTATTATTAATTAATAATAATAATAATAATAATTATTATTATTATTATTCGTATGACACTATATAATAAAGTAACTCTTCCTTTAAAATACAGTGTTATCCATAAATCCTGCAATTAAACCCTTCCTGTTCATAATGGAATGTAAAAAGAGACACAGACAAATGTAAAAAGCAAAACGCTTCAGGAATGTATAGACCTTTTATGTCCTGCACAAGTCCGATTGACATTTTTCAGCCTTTCTAAAGCTTTAAAAGCCTGCAAATTTAAACTAATAAGTCACTAAAGAAACTAAGTGACAGTGTTTGGGGAGTCTAGATTTCCATGTATACTGTAGGTGATAACATTGTTGCGTTTAGCATTTACACTGTCGCTGTTTACATTCATCTCACTTTGAGGTGTGCAAAGTACGTAAACAAAGACAGCCTCAATCTGTCTGCTTCACCCAGAGGACAATACCCTGATGGATTCTTTATGATGCAAATCTCAAGCTGTTAATGATGACACCATCTTGAGTATTACACCAATGCACTAACAACCTTATTATGGCTTTGTCGACAGGAGATTTACAGAGCAGTTTTACATTTGTCAAGTATGTGTATGAGCAATATCACACTCGTAGCAGTGCAGTGTGGCTGTACATCAACACTGCTGTGATTCGTGTGAAGTAGGTAATCACAATAGTGCTGATATACAGTCTTATGCCATGGCCTTTTGAAATTCTTGATTCTGATTGTCTGGAAGGTGCACAATAAAACTGTTTAATGCACAAGTAATTACATTCAGTTCTCATCACAGTTCGAAATAAATGTGATACTTTCATCGAAACCATAGTAACTCAGTGACTGCTGGACAAAAATAAATCACGATGAAGTGCATGCAAAAGTTTGTTTTGACACAGTATGTGCGTGTGTGTTATACACAAATATACACTAAAACAAAACTATATAAAACCAGTTTGTTACATAAATATAAATATTTTGTATCATATACATATATGTTATATCTATTTTATTTTTTATACATATATATTATGTCAAAACAACCTTTTTTTCTTTTTTTTTTTTTTTTTTGGGGGGGGGGGGGTGGATTCCATTAATTGCAGTTAATCTTTTCCCAGCATTAGATGGTGTTAACTTGTTAACAAAGGTTTGGCAGTGGAACCATGCCTTACTTTGTCTCCTTAACCAATCACCTACTCCCTGAAAACGTATTTAAGGCAGACCAGCCCTCTAGCACTGTTCTTCTCATTCTCTCGAACCAACCCTCCCTCCCTTCCTTGCTTTCCATTAACAATCCTTTTACCCTCTCTTCCCTCCTAGGTTGAATCGGGGGTTCAATCACTCTGCCAAAGTATTACAGAGACGGTACCCCCACCCTGAGTCTCTGGGCATCATTGTAGGATGCCCGATCAACTTACTGTACCTACCTTTTCACTGTTTATCCTCTTACTTCCCTTCCCCTTCATCCCACTGTTCCCTTACCAACCTTTTCATCCCTACAATAAAGTCTACAATAGTGCTCAAAGTGTGGCATGGTCCATGTTGGTGGATCAAGATTTGAAGCGGTTTATATATATATAAATATAGTGCATCTGGAAAATAATTCATAGTGCTGAAAAACATCCCCACAGCATGATGCTGCCACCACCATAATATTAGCAGGGGATGGTATTAGCCTGGTGATGAGCGGTGCCTGGTTTTCTCCGAATGTAACACCTGGCATTCACTCCAAAGAGTTCAATTTTAGTCTCATCAGACCAGAGAATTTTGTTTCTTATGATCTGAGAGTCCTTCAGATGTCTTTTGGCAAATTCCGGGCGGGGAGTAGCTTCCCTCTGGCCACTCTACCATACAGGCCTGATTGGTGGATTGCTGCACAGATGGTTGTCCTTCTGTAAGGTTCTCCTCTCTCCACAGAAGAACGCTGGAGCTCAGACAGAGTGACCATTGGGTTATTTATCACCTCCCTGACTAAGGCCCCTTCTCCCTGATCACTCAGCTTAGATGGCTGGCCAGCTCTAGGAAGAGTCCTGGTGGTTCCAAACATCTTCCGCTTACAGATGATAAAGGCCACTGTGCTCATTGGAACTTTCAGAGCAGCAGAATCTTTTTCTGTAACCTTCTCCAGCCTTGTGCCTGCAGATAACCCTGTCTTGGATGTCTACAGACAATTCCTTTGTCTTCATGCTTGGTTTTTATTTTTTTGGGGGAATGGGTGTCAGCTTAATTGTTTTATTTTCAATTCACTTAAACATGTAAAACAATTTCCTTCAAATCAATTATGTGGAACCCAGACTTTTTTACAGTGTATGACAAAAACTGTAAAACCCCATTAATGTTTAAAAGTTTACAAGTACATACAATGTCATACTGTAGAAATCCATCCTGGACCTTCATGGAATTCTGACTGGTTTATTGCAATTTTCAGCATGGCATGTATTAGTGGTATACAGCAACAGTTTTCAGTTGTGTTAAATAAAGAAAACAGACACAAAATATGCAGAGATGAGTCTAGACTAGAATTGCAAAGCATCTAAAAAAACCTAACCCTAACCTAATGTCTAACCCTAACCTTTTTTTCAATAGCAAAAAAAATTGTTCTTTTATCACAAAATGACATCAACTGTCTCTGTTCAACTGATTCAGCACAGAGATTGTTAAAATAATTGTTAGCTGAGCTGAGCTCAATTTAAAACCATTAAGACCTCCTGAAGTGAGATCTCAGCTTTTGTGACAGCAGAACATCTCTTCCAGCCTGGACAAGATCTGCACAATTGTGCTTGGTTAACAGTTATGGTTTCCAGAGAAAATACATAAGTACTTAATCATCTGCAATTTTTGGCCAAACACACCTATATATATGCAAAACTATATATCATCATCATTCATTCATTTTCTTTTTGGCTTACTCCCTTTATTAATCCGAGGTTGCCACAGCGGAATGAACCGCCAACTTATCCAGCACGTTTTTATGCAGCGGATGCCCTTTCAGCCGCAACCCATCTCTGGGAAACATCCACACACACTCATTCACACTCATACACTACGGACAATTTAGCTTACCCAATTCACCTGTACCGCATGTCTTTGGACTGTGGGGGAAACCGGAGCACCCCGGAGGAAATGGGCGCTATGAGTGGTTATCAGCTGATAGATATGGGCCAGTAGAGGCCTTCTGCACCTACAGTAAGCTCAGAAGGCTGTTATCATCCATCCACATGGTTAATCAGCTATACTAATAGAGAAAACTTCAGATCCAGATTTGTTTTTTACATCACTGTGATGGTTGAGTTTTGGGTTGGGGTAGGGGTAGACATTAATAAAAAAAGCAATTAATGGGAAATGTAATAAATAATATATATAATTATTGTAGTTGATTAGTTATGCTAACAAAGAAGACTCCAAATCCAGATCTGTTGTTACATCACTGTTATGGTTGAGTTTAGGGTTGGAGTAGAGGTATACATTAAAAATACAATTAATGGGAAATTTAATAAATAATATAAATAATTCTCGTTAACTTCCAGCCACAACCATATGTGATCTATAGCTAATTAACCATGTGGATGGATGATAACAGCCTTCTGAGCCTACCATTAGGCACAGAAGTCCCCTACTGCCCCATATCTATCAGTTGATAACCACTGATAACGCGCATTCAATCGAGTGATAACATTCGATACGGCTTTCTGCACAAGTTTTTACTTAGAAGTTTTACCTTTTTAGAAGCGTTCTCAAATCAGCACTAGATCCCCATTGTCATAAAGCAAGTGATTACATCTGGTCCACTGAGGCCACGTTTCCACTAATACATTTTAGTTTTAAAACGCATAAGTTTTGCTATGGTTACGCCATCCATCCACACTACACCGGAGTTTTCAAGCCCCGAAAACAGAATGTTTTGGAAACGCTGGAGAGGCCGTTTTCATTCTAAAATGGTGCTGCTCCGTCCCAGTGTGGATGGGGAAAACGGAGACATCTGAAAACGGAGGTGGGGCTGCAGACATTCTGATTGGGGCTTTTTCCTCAATATTAAATAGCCTTCACACAGTTCAGTCCTGCATCCTCTCCCTGTAAGTTCAGACCTCGCAAGTTTGATATGGAAAACAAACTCCCGAGTGTGTACTTTATAAAGTCATTCACATCACCCTGGCTATGCTGTTTCACTACCTTGACAATAAAATGAAAACATGATGTGAGAAACTGCCTATTTTCATTTTGATATTAGCAACTTAACAGACATCAAAAATGTTGAGGTGTCGTGTAGCTGCATGATATGACCATCATCTTCATGCATATTTATAACAAAACGGAGCCTATAACATTACTGCCTCCTATCATTTTCATTGAAAATACGAAACATACCCTCTCTCTTTCACTGAATATTCGTTTTAATGATCATATACAATATTTATACAATAGAGAAAATAAAAGCAAACAATCAGTCAGATGTGCAGAATCGGTGTCAGTGGTTACATTAATTAAGATATTAACCTAACTTATCTTTGCGCTCAGCCAAAACATGTTACCTGAAAACAAGTAATAGATTCAAAAGACCAAAGTTGGGGAATATGTCGTTAGATATAGACAACAAGATGAATTAAATATCAATTGTCGTTTAACAAATATAATGAGATTAGATCCATGCAGCAAAAGATCCGTGATGAACAGTCCGACGTGCACAGCTCTCGTTTGGGTGTGTGCTCAAAGCACGCTGCAGTGCATGCCAGAGTGTGTGTGATGACGTGATGTGCGTTTTCACCATTTTAATGTAAACAGGGAGCTGTTCAGAAACGCTGGGTAAAACGCTAGTGTGGATGCGGGTGGTTTTCTTTCTAAAATGCCATTTTAAAACTAATACGTACTAGTGTAAAGGGGCCTGAGAGAGCACATCTGTAATGTGTTCGCTTGTAGCATCATTATCAGCAGACACAGAACGAGCTGTTAACCTGAACCCTCCAGTGTCTGTTAACAGCTCTCAATTATTCTCTTTTACGCTGTCGATTGAAACTCTTTTGTGCTTTTTTTGTGAGTGACTTGTTCAAAGTCCTCAACATCAGTGTCACCATCGGTGCAAGTATGTGCTAATGACTCATTTGACCCTTGACCTCAGAGTGCACTGACTTCTGAGTGACCACTGTGTTTGCAGACTTGACGACAACAGGATTTTTATATTTACTTAACTTAATTGTTAAGAAGTAATAGGCTATTTTCAATGTAATTTGATGAGTATTTGTATGTATTATATGTAAAGTGTGGTTTAAAAGATTCATTACATGAGCTCAGTGTCCAACATTTTTAAAGATGCACTATTCTTATACATAAACTGCTGATTTGACTTTAAAATAACTATATTTTCACTTGAAAACTTGATTTTGTTGCATAGTTGATGAGTATTTTTGTAATTTTGCGGATTTCCCGTCTGCCATTAATCATCCTCATCCTGTGCATTTCCTGTGCAGCACATGTGAGTTGCAATAGGAACTACAAATGTTTGGGAGAAGCACATTTATTTCAAACTGTGATCAAAACTGACTGGAACTACCTGTGCGTTTCGACGAAAATAATACACACCCTCCATCCAATCAGAATCAATAATTTTAACAGACCCACCGACCCCTTGTGTATGTGTGTGTGTGTGTGTGTGTGTGTCTGTGTGTTTAACGTGTATCACTTGTAAGTTTAATGTAAGTTTATCACTTGACACACCACAGCTTATTTATTTTTTGCTCAATTTTTCATTTCTGCAAATTTTGACAAACTTCCTAATTATATTGGGAAACATCTGATATTCCGATTCTCAAATATGTGTAAGAACATATACCATATTCTTTAAACAGCTTAAAAATGATCATAGCTATTATTTGATCTATGACTGGTGATGGGCATAAAGATTAGAGCTGCTGGATTTACATGTTAATTAATCAACTTCTCCTGAAATATATGGAAGTGGCTGTTTAATTGAGTGACAAATAGAGCAAATGTTCTAATAACCTAAACAGCGTGTATCTGATGTGAATAAAACATATTTGGATGCAAAATTATTATTATTGCTGTATTCATGTACACCAGTATGCATTTTACAAACCACAAATACTATGTTTTGCTAAAACTTGTGTATTCAAATGATGTAAAAAAAAAAAAAAAACATTATTTATTTGAAAATACTGATAAATCTGGCTCAGTGCAAGACATCTATGGAAAGCAGTTTTAAACTTAAAAACTGATTGCATGATACACTGAACATTCTAATCACAACGGTGCGATTGTACGTATGTGTCAACGTGTTAACAGAATCTAAACCTGCGTGACAACACCCAAAATGTTAATTAATTTCATATGAGCTACTTCACAAATTTACAAAGGATTTGGGAAAACACAAAAGGAATCAATTTTATTGGAACATGCTTAAAGGTGCAGTATGTACGTTTGACACCCAGTGGTTGAACTAGGCATTACATTCCTGGATCAAAACAAAAGCAAGCGCAGGTTGCCAGATAGGATGGAGCGAGTCTGACGATCAAGCCTAAATGCTGATTTAAGTCGTTTTCTAAATAAAAGCAATGACATGCAATAGAAGGAATATTCTCCATATTTAAAGGATTTTTTGTTCTAACCAACACCTTGAATTGATATATTAAAAATGGTTTCTATTTCTTGCAGCTGAACAACAGAAAACTGACACTGACTCTGTTTACATGGACATCAGTAATCAAATTATTTGTCTTAATCTAATTTAGACATTAATAAGAGTAAGTCGTTTACATGAGTTACTTTTTGAATGTTCCTTTCATGACCCCGTTTTTCATGTTATAGCACATAATTCGATTAATGTCATCGCGTCACCATGCTATCCGCATTTCCTTCTGAGTTTCATGTAATTTTGGGTGTTTCATTTTTATTTTGTTGACTTTAACTGCAGTTTGGCACTTTCACTTTCATTCGGGAACATTTCATGCATGCCCCCCATGACAAACAAGACATTGGATGCAACTATGAACTCCTGGAAGAGTGTTGTTTTAATAGAAGTTCTACCGCATGCTGAATTAAAGAAAAAAACCTCCACATTTCACGATGCAGGTGTCTCTGGTCGGCATACTCCACATGTCTTAATTTGATTTCTCTTTAGTTCGATTATGACCCTAATGGGATTAAATTAATCAAAAATTGCTGTTTACATGGTAGACTCTTAATCAGAGTATTGTCTTAATCGCATTAAAATAGAATAATTGGTGTCCATGTAAACATACTCTATGATCACCTGAGGTACACCTCATGTGCTTTATTCAATGGTTAATGCTAACAATGTGAGTTTGAATGCCATTTTAGTAGACGTTATTGCCATACTACTTAAAGCAGAAGCAGATAGTTCACCGCAGATCTTGAAAATAAAATAAACTGTTTAAAATTGAACTTTAGAACTGAGAAATAATGTAAACCAACACATACAGTATCAGCATCCACATTTAATTCAGCATCTACATTTAATTAGGGCTCTGAACCGGTTCAAGGAACAGAAACGAAAAATGGAAACAAATGACATTTTGCAGGAACAGAAACGGAAAACGAAAAAAAGATAAACTTAATCGTTCTGAACAAAAACGTCTAAAGTCAACCGGTTAATTTTACCGGTTAATTTTAACCGGTTAACCGTTATTTTATCGTTCTCTATATTATATGAATTTGGGAGACAAAAAGCATTAATTTAAACCATGTGTACAAATGCGATGGTGACGTATACAACATGAAATGCCCGCGAAGCAGACGTCATAAGCGAGAGTCCTTTCTGTTGCGACGAGCTTGTCTTAAAGGTTACCGAGAACCTGCTCTTTCATGTACAAAGGTATGTTTCGGTTTAAGTTATTGTTACTAAAACTTGTATTTATACTAAATTAATTATTGATTGTCGATTGTTTTTAGATGGGTCTCCATAAAGAAAATCCTTTTGTTAATATTGTTAATTTGTTAATATAATAATTTTTCCTCGTTGGTCAAAGAGTCTGCAAGTTCTTGTTTCATGGATATGTTGTGAATTGTGATCATCGATGATATTAAGCATGTCGTAGGCTATTCGATGCGCAGCATAAAAAAGTCTTTCAGCAGTGCATGCAGCTCAGGCCCAGCGCCAGGATGTCATAACTGAGAGGGGCATTTTAATCTCAAAGGGGAGCTCTAGACCTGGTGACTGATTTTGTTCCCTCTTGTTTCTTTCATTTATGCTATTTATTCACTTATTCATTATTACTTTGCATTAATATATGTTTTATAGTGATGATAATAATATGTACAGTTTCGCTTTTACTGGTTTTATCAATGAAAGTTATGCAACGATACTGTTTACATAAACAGACAGATCATGGCTTCAGCACCAAACGAGTGCTTTAAATCATATTATTTTCTCCTTATTTCTTTCCGTTTTATTTCAAATAATATAAATGTTTAAAGTTTTAGGTAAAGACATCAAACTATGTCCACACATGCAAGCTGACTCACGGTTAGACTATTCTATAACCGGTAAATAAATATAGTGAAGCATAACCGTCATCACTGTCACGGATTGGCCAGGCTCTTCCTGCACCCAATCACAGCGAGCACCGTCACCTGTCTTCTAATCAATCACAGCTGCATCCAATTCCCTGTCTCACCATAAAAGCACACCCCTCACTTCACTCAGTGTCCGGGCTCGTTGATACGAAGCGGACTCTGAGTGTTCACTCTCCTGGCTAACACTCACGAACTTATATCCTTGTACTTACCGTGTCTCTGTTTACCCCTAGTTGTTCCTGTCTTCAGTCTCTCCAGTCTGTGGTGTGTGTGCTATCCGTCTTCCCCGTTGTGTATCATCCAATCTGCCAAGGAAAAGGACATTTACCATCCAGCTCATTCATCCTCACTGTCTTCTCACCCGTTTGTGTTCAACGTTGTCTTAATAAACTGTTACATCTTTCACTTACCCAGTCTGCATCTTAACAATCACGCTTTAACTAATCATCTATCAGTGTTAGGAAAAAGTGAAATGTTACAATCTTATATATAAATAATAAAACATTTAAAAAAATAGTAGCTAAATGTGTAACTTAGTTACATTAAGGCATTAGCCAGAAAAAGACCTAAAAAAATATATCTAAAAAAAAGAAATTCACAGTTATTACCGTGAAAATTGGTTAAATTTTGGCATAACACGCGCGACTCAACAGGTTATATAACTTTTATCATAATTTTAACGGTAAATAATTCGATTTATGTTAGGCTATCATGAGTGGGTTTTCATTTTCGTGATATTCTCCATTTGGCATTTGTAAAAACGGGTTAGGCCTACCCGTCATTTTATTTATTTATTTAGCCTAATTTAATAACTTGTTTTCAGGTTACATTTTCATTTTAGGGCCATGAGCTACAAGTCAAAATAAAATCGATATGCAAACTGTATTTAAGCCATTAAAATAGGCAGTATATTTTCTGGTGTTTAATTTTGCATGAGCAAATAGCAGTATAGCCTAAATTACATATTTTTTAAAGATTATCATTTAGCCTACCCGCAGCGCACGTGAGAGGTGGATGCGCGGCAAATCTACTTACTCCCGCACCATATACCTATTTCATTTATAACACTTTAAACAGCCAATTGTTTATCACTGCGAACCTCATCTCATAGCATGTTGTAAGGACACGGGGTTACAATGTAACCTGCTCACATAATGTTTATGTTCGTAATATTAATATTATTTGCTAATTAATAGCCACCTCATGTGGAATTTTGAATCTGTGTCTCATTTCGGAGTCTATCTCAATTTCGCTACTATCCACTATAGGTTGCATTTTGGTCACGGATACATGCTTTGAAAGCCTTTCTGACTGAATGAATGAAATAAGTTGTTTTCCACCAAGGCAACCCGGGGTGCTGAAATATAATTGGCTAAGCTACCATTGGGTGGGTTAAAAGAACCAAAACAAAGATTTCAGCATTGTTTTTCAGATAATCAAGAATGTTTACTTAGCATGTTTCTTAAATATCTGTAAACATATTATGGTATTTTTATGCTTTAGAAGAGTCAAAAACTTACATACAGCACCTTTAAAGTTTTACAGGTTGTCAAAGTTTTACTCTCACCTGTTTAAGTAAGTGTATCAGGATTATGTTAAAATGGTATGTTGAAGTTTTTGGTTGAGGGAGTAACACTTTACAATAAGGCTGTATTAGATAATTTTAGATATTGCATCTACTAACACAAACAATTCATTTATAACAGTATTTGTTCAATGTAAGTTAATGAAAATACAGTTGTTAATTGTTGGTTCAAGCTAACTCATCATGGTGCATAAACGAATGTTAACAAGCCTAAATGAGGATGTTAATAATGCATTAGTAAATGTTCAACTATGGTTAATAAATGCTGTACAAATATTATTCATAATTAGTTCATGCTAGTAAATACATTAACTACCAATAACTAGTTAAACATTATTGTAAAGTGTGACCAAAAATAGAAATCTAAAATAATAAGTGCATGGATACAAGTACATGTGTTTCACATGGGACACAAAAAGTTACAAAAACACATTGCGTTTCACATGTGGTTCCCATGTTTCACATGTGAAGCTCATGTTATATTTCTGTAATGGATCAATTAATTCACTTTTTTAATTAACCAAACAGCATGTTTCAACATCACTTAAAATGTACAAAAATGTGTTCCATTCCTGTAAATGTGAATCATCTATTTCTATCCTGTTTTCAATCACGTCTTTGAAACACTCTGTTTTGTTATAAGTACTGCGTTAATTTTCGAGGTAAAAATCATCTGTTATTAATACATAACATTTTTATGTATTAAAATAACAGATGAGCTTGATCGTTATGTAAAATTGTCATATTGTACATAAAAAAACATTGTAACACACTACTGTTGCGACATTACTATTAATTTACTTGGCACGTTTTCATTTTTTTATTGAGTATTTAGTATTTTTTTTTTTTTTCACCTCTTACTACATGTGTAGAGACTTGTGGAGCTGCGCATCAATGGATTTGCTCTTCAGTGTTTAGACTTTTAGCAGCGAAAATTAAACCACACTGAACTGAACTAAACTGAAGTTTAACTCTGAAAACTGGACTGACAGTTTTAATTTACTAAAACTTCTATGTTAAGCTGCTTTGACACAATCTACATTGTAAAAGTGCTATAGAAATAAAGATGAATTGAAAGATGAATTGTTTAGATGCGTGTTTAGGCGATGATGTCAAAGTAGGCAGGTGTTTAATCATTATCCATAATTGGCAAAATCCAGAATTATCTGTTTTGCCTACTTGGTTTCAATAAAAGCTGTAGTTTTGGACTCATGAGGTTTTGTGGTACAGTGACCAATCAGTGTTGGGCAATAACGCACAACTAGTAATGTGTTACTGTAACGGCATTACTTTTGAAAGTAACTAATACTGTAACTAATGCGTATTACTTTTTAAAACACAATAAAGAAGATGTGTCGTGTATGAGGCACCCTGTTATTTGTGATTGGTTCCTTCTGTTTCCTGGTTTTCTTAATAGGTGACTCATTATGGTGCAGCAGGTGCAACTAATCCTCCGGCTTATTTAAGGAGCTTCCAAGATGTGTTTGGGAGACTGCTTTGGAGGATTGTGTTTTCGTTTGGCTTCCTTTGGCTTACCCACCGCTTATATTATTTTTGTTTATTTGAACTTTGCTCCTATGTAATTTGTTGTTGTGAATCTTACGTTACACATTTAGTTTGGTTACTTTGATACCCTTTTGCACTTTACTTTATTTTATCATTTTGTTTATTTGTAACCTTTAAATAAATCTTTTGCATTTTTTTCATTCAACTTGGGTTCCCTTCATTTTGTTGCATGCTTGAGCCAGCACATAACACACCCGAACGGACAAAAGTCAAAGGGAAAGCAGAGAGACCGAATGCGTGCGAAGTACACCAAGGGTGCGCGCGAGAGAGACAGAATGCGTAGACTGACAGACTTTTAACGTTGCTATTATTAATTACTATTACTAATACTACTATGTTTTTCTGTTTCAAATAAGCACACATTTGTTATCTGCATAACAAAATGTATTAGTATTGTAGACACAGTGACACATTTCTGTTATATTTCAGAACACGTTATTTAAAATGTTTAGTGTTGAATTGCTGAAAAGCGTTTAATTTGTAGTTAGTTTGAAAATTGCTCATATATTTCATTTTTGAGCAGCTGTTACTTTTTTGTTTTGTTTAAAATGCATAAAATTTATGGTTGTCTATGATAGCAGTTTTCTGGTGCTGAGTTTCACTAAATTGATTCTGAATGATAATTCAGATTACTTTCATTTATTTATTTCATAAAGGTTTTGTGTTTGTTATATATTGTTGCTAGTTTTTATATTCAAGCTGTGAAGGAACATGTTTAATGTTTAAAAAACAACAACGTTTATAAGGCTTGTGTTTTTTTTTTTTTTTTGTTTTTTTTTGCTGCTGGTCTGACAAATAAATTAGTGTTTAAAAATACTTTTTGTTTCAGTCTGTTTTGTATTTCAGTTGTGAGAATGCAAATTAATTAAAACTGTGAAATGTTCTTTGGAAAAATAACTCAAAAATTACTTGCATAACAGAAATGCATTAATACATTACTTTTTGGTGTAACGCCTGTTTCACACCGCAAGCGTGAGCAGACTGTGAGGAGCCATGTGCAGCGCGTATGGAGAGCAGAAGCAGTGCGCAGGCATTTGCCTTTCACACCAACTGCGTCTGCAGCGCACAGCTCATCAGTAGCTGCTGCAGAGATCAACCCATCTCTGCCTATTCTGTCTACTTACCTATCTATCTATAAATACACTTTTTTTTTCTTTTTATCTTCACCAAGGCTACTTCCTCCTATGATGTTTACTTAATCTGCAAGTCTTTATTTTACAAATGATATAGATCCTAAAGAACTGTATGCTTCTTACGCTCTGTGAGGAGTGTCATTCATTCATGTCTTTTCAGGTGCACTCGGGTAGAAGACAATCGCCTGTGGTATCATATCATTTTGTTTTTGATTGTCAGGATGATGTAGGCATATAATTATAATATTATTTATACAATATAATTATTATAAGGGTATTTATACATAATCAAACTAGTGTGCAACTTAAGCAAAACTGATACTAAAATTGTTCTAAATTTTGTTTTGTAGTTCGGGTCCAACAAAATATTTGTTGCCGTTTTTAATCATTTAAGTTTATTTGATTGAATATATATAAATCAGAGGATATTATCGATGCATTTATTGGGTAAAATTGCTACTTTTTACTGTCCTTCAATGTGTTTTGATCATTATCAATGCACTGTCACTTTGATTGAGCTTGAGCAGCATGGAAAAAATAGACCCAGCGCTGAAACTATCGTGGCACTGCTGCTTCAGCGACACTCATGCTGAGGCACTGTTTCTGCGTGCAGTATGAAAGCTCTAATCTGTTAACATGGATGCCAAAAAAAAACATGCACTGCTCACACTCTGCTCATGCTTGCTGTGTGAAACAGGCTTAAGTAATCAATAAAGTAATTGAGTTACTTTTTTTTGCTTCCTGCTTTGCTACTGTTCGGACGTCTTTGCCTACTGCTCCGCTCTTTGCACACTTGCTTTTAAATTTTATGCCCTAATTTTAACTTGAGCCTATCAGCACAGTGCTCAAACAACACAGCTTGAAGATCAACATCGAATCTACGAACTTCCTGGAATATACTGTAGCTTTATTAATAAAAGCGGATTTATCGACCAAACAATCCTCCCGCTACCAGCTGCTTACATTCCTGAGACTGGAAAACACGGCTGTGAAAATGGCTCTGGATCGGATAACATCAGAATCTCACTGCTGTTCAAACTGCCACAAACTTCTACAAAAAAAGATTGCAGTTCTTGAAACAAAGTTACTTGCGATCCGACCAGAACTGCCGGAACATACAGGACTGCTTTATTGTGGACCGTCACAGCATTCAGCCGGTGAGTTCCATAAATTTACTCCTGCTACTGTTTTGAGGACAGAAAAACAGAATGAAACTATTGAAAATGAGCGAAACAAATGGCATAAACAGGGTGCGAGACCAAAGGGTACTCGCGGAGTCAGATCATATGCTGCTGCATTAGCGTGCTCTACCCCAAATACAGCTCGGACTCAAATACAGCTTCAGAACAGATATGAAGTTTTGAGTAATATGGGTGAAGAATCCCCAAATGCAGTCAGATAGAGATTGCATGTCTCAGCAGCTAATTCTACACGGAACAAAGGCTCAAGGCCGACTAGACAGCACCATTCTGCTCCAATCGCGCCTGAAATAAGAACACTCGTTGTAGGAGATTCAATAATCAGAAATTTTGGGAGCAGAGCTACAAAGACATACTGCTTCCCTCATGCAACAGTTTCTGATATAAACAAAGAACTTGAGGAAATTCTGAAAAAGCACAAGATTGCAAAACGGATAGTCATCCATGTGGGGAAAAATGATATTTGGAAGGAACAGTCAAAACTGCTCAAGGAAGATTTCTGTGAGCTCTTGGAAACAGTTGAAAGATTGAAGATTCAGTCATTCATCAGTGGACCACTCCCTGCAAGAGGGACAAATATGTTTTCACGGCTTCTTGGCCTAAATGTATGGCTGCAGAAAACATGTAACAGGAAAGGACTGAATTTCATTGACAACTTCAATCTCTTCTGGAATCAAAGACAACTGTTTACATCAGACGGCCTTCATCCAAACAAACTTGGTGCAAAAGTGCTAAAGGACAATATCTATTTCTCCCTCCATCATTCATCAACTGTGTGTGCCACTGAACTCACACACACACCTAGAAAATGCCTGAATGACCACAGGGCCTCAAATCAGCTCCCGAGTGGACTTGGGGCTGACGCATCACACAAGGACAGTGATAACGCTACGCAGCCAAAACAAGTACTACTGATAGAGACACAATTGCTTCCCCTCTGCTCAACACAAACAGACTGTGACGCTTCAGAACAGCATCAAGTCTCGTTACTCAACAATGATCCTCAGGAAAACAGCCAGGAAAACCTATTTCAGCAGCCAGAATCTCCAAACCCACAGCCTCTGTCACCAGACACATTCTCACTGTCACCCTGCTCGCCTCTTTTGGGTTTTTCAAAAAAGATGGAGGAACTGGTGTATGCTGGAACTAAACTTTCACACTCCATTGCTGCAAGCCCCCAGCTATCAACCAAAAAGCGGCCTGCTCCACAACCGCCTCTGAGCCCACCTGGAAGATCCCTCCGACTTTTGCCACACCGCCAGGGCCCAACCAACGCCCCATCATCAGCTGGTGAACACAACAGCTCACAGTGATGTGTGTCGGGGGCCTGCTTAGATAACAATGTCTTTATCAAATGTTTACAGAACAAGCAGGAACCCAGTATGTCTGTAGCCTCTATGCAGATATGTGTTGTTTTATGTGAAAGAAAACCGAAGACTTATTCAGGCCGTATAGCAAATCATTAAAATCTGGTGTCTATTAAATGTAATTCTGAGACTACTGTAGGGAAAACAGCTAAAACTGTTAAGTTAGCACTTTTAAACATCCGATCACTTAACAATAAGTCACTTTTAGTCAATGATTTTATCAACACAAATTGCCTTGACTTTATGCTTTTAAATGAAACTTGGCTAGATGACAGTTGTAGCGCAGCAGTTCTGAATGAAACAGCTCCTTTAAACTTTGATTATTTGAGTGTTTGCAGAGTTAATAGGAGAGGTGGAGGCATCGCTGCCCTGTTTAAAGATGTCTATGAGTGTAAACAAGTGTCATTTGGTGACTATTTGTCCTTTGAATATCTGAGTATAGCACTAAAGGGTGCTCCACGAATTTTACTGATTATTATCTACAGACCTCCAAAATATTCTCCAACTTTTATTGATGATTTTACAGAGTTGTTATCAATAGTAACCTCTGAGTTTGACTATTTTACTATTGCTGGGGATTTTAATATTCACATTGATAATCCAGAAATCAATGCTGTAAAAGAACTCATGAATGTCTTTAACACTTTTGATATGACTCAGCATGTTCATGGACCCACACACAATCGTGGACACACTCTTGATCTACTTATAACTAAGGGTCTACACATTTCATCGACTTTTGTTAAGGATGTTGCACTATCTGATCATTTCTGTATTTTCTTTGATATATTGATCACTCCAGCCATTAAAGACAGATTGTCTCTGTCAGAAAGAGATACATAAATGAGAACACTAGTGAGCAGTTTATGAAGGCCATATCACTAGCACCAAGTATATCTGCAGACTCTGTTGACTCTCTCCTTGATTTGTTTAACTCTAAAGTTAAGAATGTCATAGATGACATTGCTCTTGTTAAAGTCAGGAAGAGAACTGGGATGAAAAATGTGCCCTGGAGAAAAACAACAGCAGTTCTAATGATGAAAAGACAGTGCAGAAAAGCTGAGCGTATGTGGAGGAAGACCAAACTAGTTGTCCACTATAATATCTATAAAGATAGTCTTCATGCTTTTAATGTGAAACTAAAAACCGCTAGGCAGACTTTCTTTTCAAGCCTAATAAACAGCAATCTAAATAATACTCGCTTCCTCTTTGCAACGGTAGAGAGACTCATAAACCCCCCCAGTACGATTCCCAGTGAAATAATCTCGGAAAGTAAATGTAATGAGTTCGCTCATTTCTTTACTGATAAGATTAATAATATCAGAAAGGCAATCAGCTCATCTAATCAGCCAAGTTGTGTCGAAGTCAGACAAACTCAACCACAACTTAAGAAATCAGACATTATGTCTGATTTCATGGCAATTAATGGTAAAATCTTAGTGGAGATCGTGCAAAGTATGAAAACATCAACCTGCAGTCTTGACACGCTCCCCACATCATTCTTCAAAACGGTGTTTAACTGTTTAGAAATGGATCTCCATAAAAGTGGTAAATGCTTCACTTCTGTCAGGGATTTTTCCAAATTCACTTAAAACTGCAGTTGTTAAACCCCTCTTGAAAAAGAGCAATCTGGATAACACACTATTGAGCAGTTACAGGCCAATCTCAAATCTCCCTTTCATTGGCAAAATCATTGAAAAAGTTGTTTTCAACCAGGTTAACACGTTCTTAAACTCCAAGGGGTGTTTAGACAATTTTCAATCTGGTTTCAGAGCACATCACAGTACAGAGAGCGCTCTTATAAAGATAATCAATGATATCCGCCTAAATACAGATTCAGGTAAACTAACAGTGCTGGTATTGCTCGATCTCAGTGCTGCATTTGACACTGTCGATCACAGCATACTTCTGAATAGGCTGGAAAATTGGGTCGGGCTGTCTGGGACGGTCCTCAAATGGTTCAGATCTTATCTTGAAGAGAGAGGTTACTATGTCAGTATAGGTGACCATAGGTGTGTAGGAGTCCCACAAGGCTCGATTCTGGCACCTCTCCTGTTCAACCTTTATATGCTCCCTCTGAGCCAAACAATGAGAAAGAACCAAATTTCCTACCACAGCTATGCTGATGACACTCAGATCTACTTAGCCTTACTGCCTAATGACTACAGTCCTATTGACACCCTCTGCCAATGCATTGATGAAATGAACAGTTGGATGTGCCAAAACTTTCTTCAGTTAAACAAAGAGAAAACTGAAGTCATTGTGTTTGGGAACAGAGATGAGGTTCTCAAGGTGAATGCGTACCTTGGCACTAAGAGTCAAACAACAAAAAATAAGGTCAAGAATCTTGGTGTGACTCTGGAGTCAGATCTGAGTTTCAATAGTCATGTCAAAGCAGTTAGTAAATCAGCATACTATCATCTCAAAAACTTTGCAATAATCAGATGCTTTGTTTCCAGTGAAGACTTAGAGAAACTTGTTCATGCTTTTATCAGCAGCAGGGTGGATTACTGTAACGGCCTCCTCACGGGCCTTCCCAAAAAGACAGTCAGACAGTTGCAGCTTATCCAGAACATTGCGGCCAGGATTCAGAGCACATCACACCTGTCCTCAGGTCTTTACACTGGCTCCCAGTTACATTTAGAATAGATTTTAAAGTATTATTACTTGTCTATAAATCACTAAATGGCCTAGGACCTCAATACATTACAGATATGCTTACTGAATACAAGCCTAATAGATCACTCAGATCTTTAGGATCATATAAACTAGAAACTCCAAGAGTTCAGTCAAAGCAGGGTGAATCGGCTTTCAGCTACTACGCCCCTCGCTGCTGGAATCAGCTCCCAGAAATGATCAGATGTGCTCCAACATTAGGCACATTCAAATCCAGACTGAAAACACATCTGTTTAGCTGTGCCTTTCCTGAATGAGCACTGTGCTACGTCCGACAAATTGCACTTCTATGTTTTTCTCTTCTTTTTCATTCTTTTATAACCTGTTTTTTATTATATGTTTTTATTGTTATTTTTTCTTATACTTGTCTCTTTTATTCCTGTTTATGTAAAGCACTTTGAATTGCCACTGTGTATGAAATGTGCTATATAAATAAACTTGCCTTGCCTTGCCTTGCCTTTAAGTAGTAGCTTTTAACTAGTAACTGTAACTACAGTAGTTACTATTTTTCAGTGACAACACTGACATGATCTCAAAAACATCAAGTAAATCTTATACCAATTCATGACTGCTTAAACCAGTGCCAGAGTCTGCAATAAAGGAGGTGTAAAAAGTGTGCCACGAGGAGCAAGAAAGACAAGTTTGTTTAATATTGTAGAGGATGTCAAGGGTCTACAGCTGGTCAGGGCTTAGTAAAAGGTCTTTTTGGAGCAGTTCTTGGCCAGAATAAGCTGTAATGTGAATCAAACTTTTTGCAGTCTGGCACTGTGAGAGTACAAATTGATTTGACTGAATCCAACTCTCCTCAAGCTAATTGCAGAAAATAATGATCTAGCCATGCCATTTGTAGGAACTCAGAAAGAAAAGCACTCATGGGAAAAATAAAAAAGTGCTATCAAGTGCTGTATTATTAGTACATTTAGACATAAAACATTTTGTTCTACGTGTATTCTGTCACAGTAATAGCCTGGTCTGATGGTTTCAAAACAACTGAAAATAATATTTTTTATTTTATTTTAATATTTTATTTTATTTTATTCACCATAATTGTACTTTTCCATGTTGATTTCTGGAAAATTAAATCTGCTTTTGTGCTAACAGTGCTTTTACAGTATGTAAATATAAAAACATCTCAAATCCTTAACTCCAATCAGATTATTCAGCATTTACAGCAAAATGATAAAAATGTATGCCAGTTTTGTCACTGAACATTACTCAGCCCCCATTGAAACACTTCCAAAGCAAGCAGT
Organism: Danio kyathit; assembly: GCA_903798195.1. NCBI lineage: Eukaryota > Metazoa > Chordata > Actinopteri > Cypriniformes > Danionidae > Danio > Danio kyathit. The sequence continues at coordinate 58,079,580 of LR812521.1, read as the reverse complement.
TTGGATACACCTGCGGTAATAAACTACGATTAGTGGCGAGGCCCAAATAATTGCAGAGATTAGCATCAGCGCTGGTTCTGAAATCATCATCAAAAGCACATTAGACTGTCTGCTGAGTTTAGGAGAGCTGTGAGATCAGCACTCTAGGGCAGATCTTCATTATTATACATGCAGACCCAACTGTGCCCCGGTTACCCATGGGCACCAACACTGTCATTAATCTGAATGCACTCCTCTCCCTCACCCTTGGCCCTACACAAAAATAGCACAAAAAATAACCATAAAGAAAATTGGTAACATAACAGTACACTTATTTATACAGAAAATGTTTGATACTGGTCTTTTGGTTTTGTATTAAACACATACAGTGTTGTACAACCCCAAATCAGAAAAAGTTGAGACAGAATGGAAACGCAAATACAATAAAAAAAGTATTGATTTCCAAATTTACTTTGACTTGTATTTCATTGCAGATTATATGAACAAATATATTTTATGTTTTGTCTGGTTAACTTCAATTAATTTGTAAATATATATTTTTTTCTGTCATTCAGACCTGCAACACATTCCAAAAAAGGTTGTGAAAGGAGAAATTTAGGGCTAGTAATCAGGTAAATCGGTCAAATAATGATGTGATTTGAAACAGGTGATGTAAACAGGTGAGTGTAATTATGATTTGTAACAAAAACAGCATCCGAGAAAGGTCTAGTCCTTTAGGAGCAAAGATGGGCTGAGGATCGCCAGTTTACCTACCACTTAACAAATACTTGAGAAAATTATTGAAATCTTTAAAAACATGGTTCCTCAAAAAAATAGGAAGACATTTGGATATTTCACCTTCAACAGTGCATAACACAATTATAAGATTTAAGGAATCTGAAGGAATTTCAGAGACTACTTTGGCAAACCTTTGTCAAGTACCACAACACATAGTACTGTAGTCAAATGAATCAGTATTTCAGGTATTTTTGGGAGAAATGGACGCTGGACCAAAGAAGAAGAGGATATACAGACTTTTACCAGCAATAAGTCCAAATGCCAGGGCCTGATATGGTATGGAGTTACATCAGTGCCCTTGGCAAAGGTAACTTGCACTTTTGTGATGGCACCATTAGTGCTGAAAAGAACATAGAGATTTTGGAGCACAGTTATGCTGCCTTTTTTTCTAGGGACACCATGCATATTTCAACAAAACAATGCAAAAACACATTCTGCACACATTACAATGTCCTTGCTGTGGAGGAAGAGGATACAGGTACTTGACTGGCCTGTCTGCAGTCCTGACCTGTCTCAGAGAATGTGTGGCGCATTTTGAAGAGCTAAATTTCCTTAAGACTTGTTTGCAGGAAGAATGGAACAAAATCATACTTGAAACACTGAATAACTTGATGTCTTCAGTCCCTAAAAGTATTTTAAGGATTGTGACAAGGAATGGCAACATTACAAAGTGGTAAATGCTTTACTGTTCCAACTGTTTTTTAAATGTGTTGCAAGAATCAACATTGGTATGTGTTCATTCAAAAATATAAAAATAATAAAAATTATAAGGAACACATTAAATAATGTGCGGTTGCATTGTCTGTAATGAAATATGTCAAAGTAAATTTAGAAAATAGTTCATTGTTTTTTTGTTTGCATTTTCCATACTGTCCCAACTTTTTCTATTTTTTTTTTTAACTAAACTGATAGTGAATCTTAAATCCCAAGATCAGTGTTGTAATCTGTGCTGATTCAGATTATGTGTATGAATGCAGGAGAGAAGGAGAAAAGTGCTGCACATGCATGTTGATAATAAATTTTGGGCTATTCTAAATGAGCACATGTTTAACACCACTAAGATGTGATAAAACCCCTAATTGATGTGTGTCTTATAGCCCCAGGAGCTGAAATCTAGGCTTCCAGTTTTTAGTCTGAGCATGTGGAGAGAAAATAAGAGAGATAAAGCAATGCATAATTACAATCATAGGCCACAGAACTGAAGCCTGCAGCACCCGAAACCAGAGGATTAGAAACAACTCGACTGACAGCCGGTTGAAAAAGTAGGAGTTGTGTGCAACATTTTTCTGTATTCTGCTCCAGGAGTCAAGCAAGAGCCAAGCCAGCATCAACTACATTGCTTTAATCCAACTCACAACTCTTTCCCATGCCCTTATGGTACAGTAAATTCTGGAAAACCTGCCTTCAGAGGGTTTAAGACATTTTAGAACGACTCACCATCTTAAAAAAAATCTGTAAAAACTGGAAGGTTAGCCTAACAGTTAAAAAAATTTTGTCAGATTATTTAGTATAAACACATACAGTAATATGTATAAACACATTCAGAGATTGCTGTTGTTTGAACTGTTCTCAGCAGAAGCCTAGAAAGTCTACCTAAGGCAAAGTGAGAATGTGTGAGGTGTCAATACAGGTGTGGAGGAAAAACAGCAGAGTGTATATCCGCAGTTTCTACTTCACACCAACTAAGCTAAGTAATGCATTGATGGCAGACTCATTATGTCTGAAAATAGTTCTGCGGTTTGGAGCTCAAATAATTGATGTGGTTTATCAAACTTGCGAAGAGTCCTCCCTCTCATGTCGTTATTATAGCTTTAATGTGAATTAGAACTAAGCATTTCTTTGGGGCTCAAAAAAAAAAAAAAAAAAAAAAAAAAACACCAGTTAATTAGCCCATTTGTTTCCATTACTTGCAAGGACGAGCCCGTAGTGTTGTCTGTAGAATTGAAAGCTCCTCTGAGCTTTTGAAAGTCATAAAGCTTAAGAATACGGCTGCAAAAAACATTCCCCCAGATCACTTAATTTAGCTGACTGTGGAGGAATGCTTTGTCCCCTTTCAGCTCTGGCGAACCTGAGGACTGAATTGGAAGGCGAAGAGTTTACCCAGAAGAAAAGGAAGTGAGGGTCTGCAAGATGGGTAATTTAGCGCCTCTAAAAAAGCCTCTTCTCCACGCTCTCCATGAAACGCATTCCGATCCTTGTCGGCGGCAGAGTTATTATCCTTCTGTCTGTGCCAATGTGTAGACTCTCAAGACAAACTATCATTTTCAAGATCCTTTCAGTTCCTTATCTTGCTTTCCATGAGCATAAATAAGAATGACAATTCATGTGATCATGATTTTTTTGTGTGTGTGTTTAGGTGCAGATTTCACAATGGATTGGATTTGTCAGAATGCAATTTGGTTTGAACGATGTTTCAGTGTAAGTTGTGTTTCATAAATCACTGCAATACTGACACTTAAGGCTGGATATTTTTGCATATTAATAATCCTATTATTTTTTACTCTCTTTTACTAAGTAAAAAATGTACTCCATCGAAAATGTTGTCATGTGATTTTTACAGTGAAAAAAAAATGACCATGCAGATTTGCTGTATTGACCAGCTGTCTATATAGTAATCTCAACATGAGAGGCAGCTTTATAGTTGAATGTAGGCACTGAAGGTTAACTGCAAAATTTTACTGAAATATAATATAGTTTTTCACATTTCACTAGGAAAAAGCAAAGTGCGCAACTACCTTCAACCTTCAATCAGTTCCACTTTCGTCACTACCAAACCTACTTGACTACAACTTGATGTAAGTTTTATTTATGGAGAAAATTAAAGTGCAACAGTGTTTGTCTTTGGTAATTACCAATGTGTATAATCCATACAAAGTGTGAAGCTGATTGGTTGGTTCTTGTCACATGACGTGATGAAATTACGACATCAGCTACTTTTCCATCCATGTATTTTTATGCACATTTTGAATATGCGCATAAAAGATCGGTTGATGGAAACACCAAGATGCGCATAAGTTTTGAAAATGCAAATGTATGCACATAACTAAGCAGGATAAACTTTTTATTTTATAACAAAAAGATGCGCATAAATGGAAACACTTTTACGGAACAAATTCCAGTATGCGCATTAAAAAAGTCAAGTGATTTTGTAATAGGAGATCATGTGATGATAAAAATGTGTGTGAATGGACAAACCAGCAGGTTGAGCACATTGTAAAACATCTGAAATGTTGTTTTAGGCATTTTAAAATGCCTTAAGAGCTTCAGTATTAGTGTTATTATATTATTAATTATCTCCAGAACTGTCAAGAGCATCTGTGCTCAGCGTCTCAGGCTTTCAAGCACTAACATGTGTTCATTGCGTGTCGGCATCATCTTCTGAGGAGCAAAGTAATTTATTAAATACAGAAAACATTCACAAAGCTTCTCCTACTGCAGTAAATTCTGTTTTTACTGTTGATATTTGACGCCAGTTAATCAGGAAGTGACAATTTTGTTCCTTTTGACTCATTGGATTGAAACGATGCTATATTTGCACATCTTTAATACGATATTTCAGTTTTGCGCATAAAGTTAATTCACATTTTTGGATGGAAACATCGCTACTTAGATGTTTTCAACTCAATGTGCTGTAGGCTTGCCTGTAAAAAGCAAGCAAATCACGCCGTATGTACTTCGCTCCTTGTTTGCATACATTTCCATTTTTCACTTTAAATTAACTTGAGCATGCAAAAGTCTCAATATTTGAACGACCTCTTATCTGACTGCACCTCAAGGGAGAAGGGTCTGGCTGCAGACATGATGCAATCTCAGCCGCACATGCGCATTCAGAGTGATGCAATCTCAGCCCGACATGCGCAATCAGACAGCACTCAGGCGCACATGCGCACACGGGCACGCTTTCGCTCTCTGTGAGACAGATGCTTCACGTACGGTCACTCGTACTGTAAGTATATTTATTTAATTCGCAATGTTATGTGTTGTTTTTAATTATTAGGTGAATATTTTTAAAAATGATCGTGATATGAGTCTGATATATCCTGCACACAGGCCTCGATGTCATCCATGTGTTTTGAGATTAAGTAAACAGTTTAGAGATAGCTAGCTTGTTGACAGTAAATTCATTTATTCATAAGATTAAATAGTGTAACATTTACAGGAAGATTGCATTAGATAACGTCAGTTCATACATTAGTTAACATGAATTTACCATGAACAACACATGTTAAGCGTTAATTAATATTTGTTATGTTAAATAAACAAATGCATTAGTTAAAAAGTGTTTCTCATTGTTGTATTGTATCTCTTTACATTAACAGCTTAACATAATTAGCTAATGTTTACTTTCACATAGACTAATGTATTTGTTCATTGATTAAATAACATGACTAAACAATGAACAACACATTTATTCAGTAATACAAAATTGTTGTTAATGTAAACTTATACATGTGGTACTTAATGCAGTTAACATGAATAATTAATAAAAAATGAAATGTTATTCATGTTTGTTGACTCTTTACTAATATGATTGTCACTAGCAAAGCATTAGTAAAGGGAATTAGGAACCTTTATTGTAAAATGTACACTACTTCAACATATGTTACATTTGTAAAGTCTTTGCTGACTTACCACTAACCCAACATTATAGCGGATGTGTTACTAACATCTATGTGTTTATTACAAAGCTGTGATGAATGATTTTACTGAATCTTGAATCAGTAAAAACCATGTACAAATCACTTTCAGATCCTTTACTACATTACATAACATCAAGATTTTAAAGCATAAAAAATAAGCAAAATTTGGGAATAAATTGGGAAAATTAAGAACAAGAGCTTTGTGAAATAAATATCAGTAGAGAGTTTACAAATGTTACACAATGTTGGAGTGATGTACACTTTAAAATAAAGTTTCTGATTCCCTTAACAGATGGTTTGTTACTGATAAACCATGCTAGTAAAGAGTTTACAAATGCTAGTAACACAGTTTATTAATGTTAAAGTAGTGTACAATTTAGTAAAAGAATCCTAATTCCCTTAACTAATGCTTTGTATGATAAAATGTGTTAGTAAAGAGTCCACAAACATGAATAACATGCAAGTTGAAGGTTGTGTAGCACTGAATCTGAGTCATTGTTCATTATTTGTTCATGTTAACTAATGCAGTAACTGACATATTACAATATTAATAAGTTTAGATTAACCAAGATTCACGATTACTGAATAAACATGTTATTTATTGGTTGGTCATGTTATCTAACCCAAAAAGTACATAAGTGTATGTGTAAGTAAACATTAATTGAGCTGTTAAAATAAAGGGATACATTAAATTATACTATTAAGAGTATAATAACATTAAAAAAGCTTATGTAAAAATCATTGTTCACCATCAGTTCATGTTAAATTGATTTTATATATATATATATATATATATATATATATATATATATATATTAGGGGTGTAACGATACACTAAAGGCACGGTTCGGTTCGGTTTCTGTTTGCTGTGGGGTTAGGGTTGATGTCATCTTAACAGCAATGCTAAGGAACAATAGATTCACTTAATAACAAGAACAACTAAACTTTTTCTTTATTAACTTTGCCATCACATTTTAGTACAGTCAGGATACCAGAGTAAACAACAAAAATGAAATAAATACCTCCAATATAGACAAGTCAGAAAAAACAATTCTCTTTAGTGCAGCCATCTTAAGAAAGTAAACTCAAATTAAATAAATAACTGCAGTGTAGACTATAGTGAAAGATAAACAGGCTTGTCCTCTCTAAGAACATATGAAATCTTCAGTTAATTTCAGTTAAGATGAACACAGTTTCCATAAGTATACTTAACTGATAAATGTCAATGGCTCTGCATACAATGACTTTATCTTGCTGGAGTCTATAGCCGCCTCACTCCACCCCAGGACGCGTTAATGTCGCAAAACGCACAAAAACGCACTAAATCGCACTTCAGCAGCGGTTATTTGAAAGCCCACATAAAGATCTGCACTTGAGCGTGTATATTTGAGGGCGTGCAAGAAGTTTTGCGCACGAACAGAGGAAATCGGCGCGCAAGCAAAGAGAATACACTGCAGTTTTGTCTGAAACTAATGTTACGGTTCTAGCTGGTTGTATTTTAGCCTCCCGTTCGCTCTCTCTCTCTCTCTCTCTCTCTCTCTCTCTCTCTCTCTCTCTCTCTCCGTGCCTGTCATTTCTGTATTTCCACCTTCACGACAGCTAATTGGTCAGGAGAATGATCTATCATTACTGGGCGACTTGGCGCGGGGATATAAAAAGCCCATCAGGAAAAGCGGAGAAGAGCGCATCTTCCTTTGATCTCGTTTTTTGTGTATTTTGTCAACATGATTATGATTTTCGTTGTTTTTGCTTAACTTTCGTTTGGGCAAAATTATTTAGCATTACTTTTGCCCACTTTGAGATATTTTGTGATTTTTGTACATTTTTATTTTGATTGATTTGTTTGTTAGTTTATGGCTCAGCTATTGTTGGCTATTTCCCGTTACATTGAGGTATACCTCCTCAAGTTCACTCTTTTCTCAGAGTAAGGTGGATAGGGAAGATGTCTCATGACTTCCATTTTGCAAACACATAGAAAATGTATTGTTAAAGACATCAGGTAAGAGGTGAATGTCATATTTGTATTTATTTCATTCTACAGTTCAGTATAGGGAAGAATGCGATGCACGGCACTGAAAACTGCAATGTCAATATATTGCCTGCGCGCCTATTCTCTCCGTCCATGCACAAAACTCCTGCGTGCCCCCATATATACTCCGCTCAAGTGCGCCTTAGTGTGTTTATGTAACATGTATGTCTCCAACTTTCATTAGAAATATTTATGAATGTCTCCAATAGACCCAAGCGGCATAAATGCTCCCTGTAAAGTGAAACGGCTATAAAGTCCAGCAAGACAACGTCATCTATACATTTTAAAGTATTATAAAGCATTATCTGTTATCTATAAAGTATAATTATGGAAACTGTGTTCATCTAAACTGAAAGCGGTCGTATTTGCCGGCCTCACACGCTGCATGCACCTGTCAGTCAGTTACTGATGCGTGATGCGTAAATACACTAAATCGCACTTCAGCTGCGTGTTTTTGAAAGCGCACTTGAGCAGAGTATATATGAGGGCACGCAAGAATCCCGTGCACCAACAGAGAAAATCGGCGCGCAAGCATCAGTCAGTGGCAGGGTGAATTTTGGTGTGGCGCCCTGCCATGGAAGAATGAATGTAGCGGAAACCATGCAGTAATCCAGTGATCGCGCACTCACATGACATGACATGCACTTGGAAAATACTAACTTTAGAATATAATGTTTAGAACAAAACCTCATTACTAATACAATTTAATCAAATGTGATCAAATAAATATGTGCTTAAATTTGGTTTAATTAGTTAGAGACAAGTGACGTCAACCTCAACAATGGGCGGCAGGGGGCGTGAGAGTATCGCGGTACGCCACGCAAGTTTCGCGATTCGTATCGTGGTTGGTGTATCGCGATATTTCGGTTCGGTTCGAAGTATCGTTACACCCCTAATATATATATATATATATATATATATATATATATATATATATATATATATATATATATATATATATATATATATTATCTGATATATGTTTTTGATAATTTGGTATTTTAATTCATTTGTTTAGACAATAATGAAAACCGTGAATATTTTACTAGCTCTGTTTTGGGGTGTTGTTTTGAAAAGTAACAGGGCAGTTTGCAGGTGAGCAGCCTGCTCTATATCATTTGTTTAGGTGTTACTTAACATTATTTTATAAATGGATCTTTAAAGGAACGATACAACAGTTGTAAAGTAATTTGAATGTTGTTAACAAAAGACAATAATAAATACATGGACACAAGATATATGTGGAATACTGTCACAACCTGTCTTCCTCGTGTGTTTGTTTTCGTCATGTGACCATCCCCATGTGCTCCTTTGTTCTAGTTCCCGCCATCATTATGTTCATCACCTCCACCTGAGTCTTACCCCTGTATGTAATCCATGTCATCATCTCCTGTGTATTTAAGTCCCTGTATTCTGTTAGTTCCTCGGTCCGGTATTCTCTTCAGTTGATGTCTGTCTTCACCCAATGTTCTCCCTGTGTTCATCTCCATTCATTCATTCATTCATTTTCTTGTCAGCTTAGTCCCTTTATTAATCCAGGGTTGTCACAGCGGAATGCACCGCCAACTCATCCAGCACGATTTTACGCCATTCCAGCCGCAACCTCTGGGATCTCTGGGAGAGATCCACACACTCATTCACACTCATACACTACGGTCAATTTGGCTTACCCAATTTACCTGTACCACATGTCTTTGGACTGTGGGGGAAACCAACGTGAACGCAGAGAGAACATGCAAACTCCACACAGAAACGCCAACTGACCCAGCCGAGGTTCGAACCTGCGACCCAATGACCTTCTTGCTGTGAGGTGACAGCACTACCTACTGCGCCACTGCGTCACCTGTTCATCTCCATAAGTGTTGTAAATAAATATATGTGTTTTTGATAAACCTGAGATTCTTTACCTTCCTGTTGTGAACCCAGGTGTTACAAATTACAAATTATATGAATCAGAACCATTTTTACATCGGTCTCTTCAATTTATTCTTACAGGTGGATCACTCAGGTGTAAAACATCTGCATTGATTCCTCAGATATCCACATCTGCACTCCTCAGAAGTCCACATCTACACTCCTTAGACATCCACTTCTGCACTCATCAGACATCCACTTCTGCACTCATCAGACATCCACATCTACACTCCTCAGACATCCACATCTGCACTTATCAGACATCTGCATCTGCACTGGCTGACTGCAGATAGTAATTCACTAAAGTCATCAATCACCAACTGCTGTGTGTTATGGAAACATTAGCATTTATTGTGACAGAAGCATGATAAATCATTCATTCTTTTTCTTTTCGGCTTAGTCACTTTATTAATCTGGGGTCGCCACAGTGGAATGAACCGCCAACTTATCCTGCATATGTTTTACGCAGCGGATGCCCTTCCAGCTGCAACCCATCACTGGGAAACATTCATACACACTTATTCACACACACACACACACACACGCACACACACACACACACACACACACACACACTCACTCGTACTCTACGGACAATAGCCTACCCAATTCACCTATACCATGTCTTTGGACTTGTGGGGGAAACCAAAGCACCCGGAGGAAACCCACGCCAACACGGGGAGAACATGCAAACTCCACACAGAAATAAGCTAAATTGTCCGTAGTGAATGAGTGTGAATGGATGTTTCCCAGAGATGGGTTGCAGCTGGAAGGGCATCCGCTGCATAAAACATGCTGAATAAGTTGGTGGTTCATTCCGCTGTGGTGACCCCAGATTAATAAAGGGACTAAGCCGAAAAGAAAATGCATAAATGAATGATTGAAATACATTTATTGTGTTTATCTTTCTGCAATAAAGGAATATAAACAGGTCCTTGGTAATTATTTAATAAGTCATAGTTTTTTTTTGTCTGTTTGTTTTGCGAAGAAAAAATATAAAAAGGGTTTTTTTTTTATTTCAATGTAGTTAATAAACCTAAGTCAACTAAAATATTTTCTAGCTGTAGCATGTGTTAACATAAATTTTTAAATACTGTAATATAAATGGTATATTAGCGTACTACTGAATGGTAAAGCACTATAGCGTGTCTATATAAAAAAAATTTTATGTGGCAGAAATGTGTAGAAATGTTTTATTTAGTAATGCATTAACATTAATTAGTCATGCATTTTGCCAATATAAACATATTTTAGACTTGTGAAGTAATGAAATTAATAAGACAATATTAGAAATGCCTATCAGCTATTATTTTAAATAAAATCCTGGCCATGACCCAAATTTTTTACAATAGGAGTTTACAGGCTACCTCATGACATGATTATGTGTGTAGATACATAGGTATTTCTTTTTTCCGTCATACCTATAGTTTGTAAACCGTATTTTGGCGTATTTCTGTCTTTGATCCGCCGCAACGTGCACGAGAATACAGGTGTTTAAACGCACATGAGCAGCTAAGATTGCATCAATCTGAATGCGCATGTGCGGCTGAGATTGCACCGGTCTGAGACTGCATCATGTCTGCAGCCAGACTCTGTTGCCTCAATGCAGCATTTCACAACTTCAGTCATTGTGACCCAACCACTTTGCACATGTATGTGTTTTGCTTATTACTTCAAGAGTTGAATTGAAATGTAAGTACCTTTAAAAGTACTTGAACTCACTAGGACATTCCATCATGATTCCAATTTGAAAGTAGCATATATAAGCGTATACATTTCACTTAATAAAATGGTATAAATGGCGTATTGTCAATTGTCCATGCTTATATTATCGGCTGTTGAATACTTGATTCTGATTGGCTGATGAAATTCTAAGGTGTGCAGAGAAATACATGTTTTATTTCATTCCAGGCAAGTCTTGAGCGCATTACAAGTTTGCATCACTATGTTGAATGATTTCAGTTATTTCAACAGCCAAAATCAGACCAAAACATAACAAAAGGCTGTTGACGTGATGTGTAAGAAACTAGTCCTACACACAGTCGCAGTTTGAGAACAAAAACCTGAAAAAAAGGTCTTGGAATATAACATCTGAACAATGTCTTTAAGTCTCCTATCTTCCATGTCACAAAAATCACCTTCTTTCATTTGAGAAATATCGCTAGGTTACGAAGCATGCTATCTATCTCAGATGCAGAAAAGCTAGTTCATGCTTTTATGACTTCTAGGCTGGATTACTGTAATGCTCTGTTCCTTGGTTGCCCAGCATAATCTATTAATAAACTCCAGTTAGTGCAAAATGCAGCTGCCTGAGTTCTTACTAGGTCTAGAAAATAGTACCATATCTCCCCAATTTTATCCTCCTTACACTGTCTGCCTGTGAAGTTCCGTATTGATTACAAAACATTGCTTCTTACCTATAAAGCTTTAAATAATCTAGCTCCTGTTTATCTAACCAACTATCTGTCTCACTACATTCCATCTCGCTCTTTAAAATCTCAAAACTCAGGGCTTCTATGTAGCTGCACATTGATTGATTTGCTCTTCAGTGTTTTCACTTTCAGCAGTGAAAATTAAACCACTGAACTGAACTTCAACTCTGAAAACTGGACTGACACAGTTTCAATTTCCTAGAACTACTATGTTAGGCTGCTTTGACACAATCTACATTGTAAAAGTGCTAAAGAAATAAAGATGAATTGAATTAAATTGGTTACTGTAGTATTAACAGAATAATTGACTCTTGTCCTCCCGAGGTCTGCATTATTTTTTAACAATTCAATGACATTTCGATTATTCCTTACTCAAATTGTTTTTACTTGTATATTTATGTTATGTCACATTTGACACTTGTCTAGTAAGTGTTGTCTGTGTGTGAAAACACTGCAGGCAGAGACTTTGAGTAAATCTGTAAATGAACATTTTGAAGAGAAGTAAATATTTCCCATGCTCGGGGAGTAGGGATCAATGAACATTGTGTAGGGAACTTGTCAGTTGGAACACAGTTCATGCATGGATCTCTCCTCTGAACTGGTTCTGAATCAAGTGTGTTAAATATAAGAGACATGCAAAATTTGTGTAGAGATTGGGCAGAGATTGCTGGGTGTTCAAACTGTCCTCTGCTCACTCCAGCGGTGGTTTAAGTGGTGGGGTCAGAGTTCAAAGGCGTCTGAAATGTGCATCTGTAGCTGCTCGATTCTGGGTCAAAGCGACCATCCAGCCGCAACATAATGTGTATTAGCAAGACAAAGAGTGCAGGAGGGGCCTGGCTTTGATTTGTCTGAGATTTATGGCCATGATGAAATCGGGCCTGAATATACGCAGTTTCCCCATTTTCTATATAATTTACTAAGAACTAAATGGAGTGCTTTTGTTCCAGAAGACGGACGCCTGGAATGAAAAGGCGATCGACTGAAAGAGGGGGGCGGTAAGGGGAGGGTCCCGGCTGATCGGAGATGCTCTTTTCAGGTTTTCCTTCAGCTGATGTGGATCAAAGACGAGGTTTCACAAGAGAAGAAAAGACACGCTGATGCCTTCTACCTCAACTCCATGTCAAGATGTTTACTAAGCACATGATGAAACGTCTGTGAGAATTTTGGATGTTAACATATCAGTACACATTTTAAAAGAAGATTTTAAGAGCTTTTAGGAGCTATTTGTGATGTTTTAAAGTTGGAATTAGCTATTAGTGACATTTTAAAGTTGAAATTACAAATTCAGCACATTTCTGAAGGCAAAATACAACCATTTATACACGGTAAAACATGCTGGGTTACACACAGTTGATTTGTGTAGGGACACTTTAGTTTTTTACAAATGTAAAATGCAGTGGCGGCTGGTGTTAAAAAATGTGAGGGGGGCGCATTTTAAAGCCATTTTTCAGGTGATGTACCAAAAAACAAAATTGACTAAAGCATACAATAAATGCATCACAAATCAGTTCATTTTAGTTCAATTTGGGTTTATCAGTAATGAATTAATCAAGATAATCAGTAAACACACACACACACACACACACACAGACACACATAAATGTTGCCTAATCACTGGCAGCACTACTTAAAAATTAATTTTGCTCTTCTTTCTTTCTGGCTTGCAAATTTCTTAATGAGATTTTGGTTAAAGTCAGTCAACTCAGTCACCAGTCTCTTCTCTATTGACAGCATGGCCAATGCATTCAGCCTCTCTTGCGTTATGCTGTTTGAAACAGCAAACATGGAAAACAGTAAAAGGCATGACTACTCAACTTACCAGCCAACTCCGTTTGTCATGACAAGTGCTGGAAAAGCCCCGAATATACGCCCGCTCGCAATCACTTGACTACTGGTAAATTTGTTTTCATTAGTTTTGCAAGGAAGGTCGATGTGGTCCAAGCTCCTTGATTATTATTAATTTTTTTCTTCATCCAAACGCCTTGTGAATGGATATCTTTGCAAAGATACAACAGAATTTTCCTTCATCTTGCACTTGCTTTCACTATATGAATAAAGGTCAGCACAGCTAACTGACGAGCTGCTGCTGAGTGAACGGTCTAAGTGAGAATGGTCCAATCACATAAGGCCAATCATATAAAAACAAATATGATTCGTTCTAACAAAAAAATGGGAGGGTTCGGGGCGCAGAGCGCTGCGCCCCAAAGACAATTTAAAACCGGCCCATAGATATATATATCTATGAAACCGGCCAATTAGAGCTTATCGTCGTATCACATGCTTTGCAAAAGTTCGTGTACCCACATAGACACCCATTAGTCCGGCGCCCCGTACACATATGAAAAAATATTGTTCATACATTTTTTTTCAATAAATGTTAGTATGACTACAATAAATGTTAGAATGTTATAATTAAATCAGTTTATTTTGTTAATATTTGTGATAATAAATATTGACATATTAAAGGAGTCTAACTTGACGGGGGCGGCGCCCCAGCGCCCTCTATTGACCAGCCGCCACTGGTAAAATGATTGAACATAAAACAATTAAGTTGTCACCACCAAAATTAATAATTGTATTGTTTCAGCTCATTTTAAATAAGTTATTTGAACAAACAGCATACATCATTTTTTGAGCATAAAACAATACATGGCATTACGAATTTATAATTTTTTTTGCATTGTTTGTTCTGAAAGCTGTTTCGAATTTGTCAGAAAGTTTGATTTGAAAGTGGCTTATACATTTGCTTAGGTATTAATATGTACATTTTAAGGACCTGCTAGGAACAAAAATTTACCCTTTGAAAAAGTACCGCCCCAGTGACACATTTTGTACCTTTATTTCTGAGAGTGTAATTTTGTTAAATTTGTGAGGAGATTTTACATGTTGATCATGCAAATTTGCTGCACTGACCAACATAAAGTTGATTGATTGATAAGTTCTGAATGAGAAGCAGCTTTACTGTAGACAATGGGTTTTATCTGCAAAATATTTCCAAAATACCATTATTTGACTTTTTTGATTTTATTGCATAAAAAGGTAGATTCCTGAAAACTTTGCAGGTGCAGTGGAAACAGGTGTTCTTTGTCACACTGGCCAAATTATGGTGCCATCAGTTTTTTGCACAAAAGGTTTTATGAAAAAGTTATAGTTGTCAAGGTTGATTAAGTCCAAATTTGACAAATTTTAATGTATTATATTATATTATATTATATTATATTATATTATATTATATTATATTATATTATATTATATTATATTATATTATATTATATTATCATTCATATTCCCTTAGCTTAGTTTCTATTTCAGAGGTCGCCACAGCGGAAATAACCATCAACTATTCCAGCACATGAGAGCCCAGTTGTTTATGTTAGGTTACTTTTTATCGATTTCAGTTCAGCATTTAATTCAATTCAACCACATTAAGTTTTGGAAAAGCTGGTAAAACTACAAGTGAACCCCTTTGTTATTAAACAGTTTTATTCTTTTTTAACAGACAGGACACAAAATTGAATTTAAGGTTATCTGACGTAGCAACGAGCAGTACAGGGGCCCCACAAGGATGTATAAGTTCACCATTTTTGTTCACCCTTTATACAAATGACTGCGATAGTCAGCAGACAAATCAATATATTCTTACATTTTCTGATGACACTGTATTATTGCACCTTTTCACAAAAGATGCCAGCATCATGGAATATAGAGCGCCTGTAGAATGGTTTGTCAGCTGATGTAATGACCACTATTTGGAAATTAAAGATAAGAAACCGTTAAGTGTTTACCTTGTGAACTGTTGATGAGATTGCTACCATCTGCAACACCACTCTCCTGCTTCATCAAAGATAAAAGATAACCATCCTTGTCTTCCTTGTGTGTAACCGTGACTATTATATTATATTATATTATATTATATTATATTATATTATATTATATTATATTATATTATATTATATTATATTGATTTGATATCAATATTTCTTTTAAAAAACTTACTTTTGCAAACAGCTTAAATATGAATACTGGTCTCTGAAGCTCTCCTGTACTTGGCTATATAAAATAAATGTATTTATTTATTTATTTTATTTTTTTATATATATATTATTTTTTTTTATTTACATTAAAATAGCCTATACTATTATATGTAATTACTCTTGTGAAAATAAATCATAAATGTGTACATGACACACACACAAGGCAAGCAAACTACACAGCACAAATTACTGTAAATTAAATAACTTTTGAAATAAAGAATAAAATTCTTTAACATTCATTTGGTTAAAAAAGCAAACATTGTTTTATGTTTTTTTTTTTTTTTAGTTTTGTGTGTAGCTACAAGAAAGAAATAAATAAAGAAAGAAAGAAACTCTATGCACCTGTTGTTGTTTTGGTTGCCAAGTATTCACACATGCCTTCAGACTAACAACATAATAAAAATGAAGGTGTGAGATGTCATACATTGCATAGAATGATGTTTATGTTGTTTACATAAAGTAATTTTTAAAATAATTTTCAGAAATGCACACTTTTGAAATTTGTTTATTCAAAATTTTCTGCTATCAAGCTTTCAAAACACTGCTTTTGTGTAAAAGAATAGCCAATAAAACATCCAACATTGTGGGTTTTTAGTTGCTAAAACCACCCCAAGCAAATAACAAACAGTACAAGGTAGAAGGCTATGCTAAATATTCGATGTCCTGTTCATTGTTAGCTCTTCAAATACACCCTGCTGATTCCCAGATGAAAGTCTGCATGTCCTGTTGTAAATACTGCTCAACCATCGTGACCCAATGGGTGATAAATAACCCCAAAGGTTAACCACGTTTGAAATGGAGCTGTGAGGCCATTATAGGCCCCCAGAGTTTTCTTGACATTACCAATATGTTATCAGTGTGCTCCTCCTTGCTGGAGCACTTTTGATCGTTCATGTTTTGTGTTAAGGACCAGAATGGATGGATGTGTTAAACAAGCGAGGCTTTTAGAAAGTATTGAATCACATTTGTGTCTGCAAGGAGTTTCAAAAGCAGAGGGTTGATAAGGATGTCATGAAGATATGTGTTGGTGGGTGTACGTACAGTATAGAGTAATTTATTATAATATTATAATATATCTGTGTTTATTTTAATATTTATTTTCTGATCATTTATTTTCCTTTCTTTTTGCGGTATATGACATGACCTTTTAGTTATTTATATATTTGTTTTGTAAAAAGAAAACATCCTTAAATAAAAAAAAAATACATATGTTTTGATTCATGTATTTTTTTCTTCCTCAATCATTTCTGTTTTTGAATTGCATTATGAGACCTTGATCTTTCTTCCAACAACTTTTACGTTTGAAAAGTTGGAAAAAAATAAATTTTAACATTTAATAGTGTAATATTGTCTGGGTTGGTGTTGTATATTACAGTACAAAAACCTTGCATTTTCTGTTATTTAACAGACTTATATCTCTATATACTATTTCTTACACATTATATTATTTCAAACTACAAAAAAAGTCAATTAAAAACCACTTTGTTAAACTGTAGAGTTGAATTTCACAACTGTAAATAAACTGAAAATACACTGTGAAAAATCGTGCTGCCTACTTTTCTAGTTGAATCAAATTAACTTTTCTAGTCATATATATATATATATATATATATATATATATATATATATATATATATATATATATATATATATATATATATATATATATAATTTTTATATAGATTTTATTTTATTTTTATTTTATTTACATAGACAGCCTATGGCCTGTGACTGATATTATCTACAGTATATAAAATTGGTCTTGTCTTGTCAGTGTCTGAAAATTGCATGATTTCCCTGTGCAACCAATATTTAAGACTTCCAATAGAGTAATTGTCAAATAATGCAGAAACACAGAACATTGACATTTTGTAATGTCTATCATCAGGTGGCATCGTGGCTCAGTGGTTAGCACTGTCACTTAAGAGCAATAAGGTTGCTGGTTCGAGTCCCGGCTGGGGCATTTCAATGTGGAGTTTGCATGTTCTTCCCAGGGTGCTCCGGTTTCCCCCACAGTCCAAAGACATGCACTATAGTTGAATTGGATAAATAAATTGGCTGTAGCGTATGAGTGTGTGTGTGTGAATGCAAGAGTGTATGGGTGTTTCCCAGTACTGGGTTGCGGCTGAAAGGGCATTCGGTGCGTAAAACATCTGCTGGACTAGTTGGCGGCTCATTCTGCTGATAAATAAGGGACTAAGCCAAATGAAAATGAATGTATATCATCTAAATGTATATCACATCAAAATGAGCAGACTAGGACCACTACTAGAATGTTTAAAGATCTTTGCAGGTTCATTTTAATATCATCATCTGATAAAAATGGTCTAAACTACAAAAGTGAATATTCTCTTCTGACATATTTCACAGCAACTGCACTGCAAACACTCAGAAATAAAAGTACAAAACCTGTCACTGTGGTGATACTTAGCCTACCTTTTCAAAAGGTACACTTTTGTGCCTTATATCAAAAAGTACAACCGTGCACCTCATAGTACCTTAAAGATACAAGAGTGTACCCTTAAGGTATACAATTGTACTTTTAAGGTACCAATGTGCATATGTGTGTACAAAAGTGTACATTTTGAAAAGGTACCACCTCGGTAACTCCGAACAATCACACTTTTAAAGCATCTGGCGCCATCTAGTGGTCATATCTAACCAGTTGCAATTTGAGGAGTGTGGTGCAATTAAGTGTAGTGTAGCGCAGTGTAGTGTATAGCATGTGTGTGCGTGCGTGCGTCAAAAAAGAAGCATGAAACCAATAATTAATATGTATAGTTAATAATTACTCTAATGTATTTTTGTTATTGATAATGAAGACACAACTGATTTGCAGTTCAATTAAATAAAGAAGACAACTATGTATCTTTTAATGACGTTCTTTAAAAAAAAGAGACATGTAAATGTCCTTATATGTATTATATTTGGGAAAAAAAGTCTGTTTACAGATAAACATGGCTTTATTGCAAAAACTGACTTCAAATGTTTGGATTTTCAAGCTCCTTTTTTATTATTTGAGGGCCAAAACACATAAGAAAAAAACGCGTTTATAGTTGGAAAAAGTGCTGTTTAAATGGCTTCTAAATCTTCCATTTACATTTTCTGTTCATGCACCTACATAAACTAAACAGAACTATCATTGCATATCTTTATTTTTTTTTCAATACATCATACACACACAATATTGTAACAATATATTAACATTACATAAAACTTTTACATGTGAAACACTTAATAATACACTTTTTTAGACTTGTTTTGGACAGCTGAAGATAAACACCACTCTGTTGCCAGAGTTTGGAAATTCAAGATTTGTAATATAATCCGATTAAAAAAAAAGCCTGAAACACTTATAGGTTTAGGATGCCTTGAGGATGAGCAAACTGTGGGATAACTATAATTTCTTTATTATTTACTTATTTTCTATGGTCTTTGTTGATTCTTTTTTGGTGTTAGTTTTTTATTATTATTTATCTTTTTTCTTTAATTTCTTAATTCTAAATTCCAACATTTTACTTTAACTGTATTTATATATTCATCTCTAACCATCTCATCTAGCTAACATTTACACAATAATATGCAGTACATTTCCATATGTGTGGCCAGAGAGTGTAATTATTAAAGTAACTAGTTACTGTAATTAAACTACTTTTCCACAGATAAAGAAGGGGGTAACATTTTTTTTTGTTTAATTTAACTGTATTTACTTATAATGTACTTTACATATAACAGTTGTATATAAATCAATCCAGAGAAGCAGAGTGATATATATTTTGCTGAATATTTTCAACTGAAGAAAACCTTTATCAAGACGATTGCATATACTTTAGTCTGAAATTTGTTCAATACAAGGTATAAATTCAGAGAAGTAGAGTAATTGTAAAATTAAATATAAACTAGATGTACTAAATAATTGTAAATATATGAAGTAATTCAAAAATTAGATTAAATACAGTTGTAGTAATTACTTTTTTAAGTATCTTACCTACTTGTTGATTTATCTTACTGTAACCATGGATAGACGCTGACAAAAGGATGCGGATCCAAATGCAGGTTTTTATTAAAGGGTCACAAAACCCCCTGTCTAAGCAGGGTGTTTTCACACCTCTAGTTTGAAAAAAGTCAGGAAAGTGGGCGTGTCCAGCTCTGGGAGTGTGGGGGTGTCGGGGGAGGGAAAGAGGGAAGGACTTGCAAAGAAGGGCGTTTCAATTTGGGCATACGCTGAGTTTCACAGGCAAAACAAACACACAGACGCAGTATGTTTCATACCGCACGGCAAATGGGAAAAAAAAAATCCTCTTTTGACTATGGTATGTCTTTGACTATGTATCGTCAGTAGAACTCTTTAAGTTTTTAAAGACATACCAAACTAACTTTGCAATCTGGGTTAAACAAAGGGCATTGATCACACACACTTACCAAATCTGTAGACAGACAATCACACTGGAACTGTGTCTTTTTTTAAAAGGAGACGAGCGGCAAATCCGGATTTCATAATTTCCAGATGCGAAAAGCTCTTGGGTAAAAAATGTTCCTAACTAACGCGTTTCTGTCGCGTGCACTGTAATCCACACGTGATTCCAGCAGCTCTCTCATAGAGGGAAAATGAAAACAAAACCTTCGTTGCAACATCGACAACCCGTGTCTTTAAATTTTAGTTCTTTCACTTGTTTTGGCAACAAAATGGGGCATCTCTCTGCCGTCTGAACATTGTAAACAGTCTCCGGAGCTATCATGCATATTAATGAATTTTCGCGTCATACACAATAGAGCGCGCTGATTGGTTTGAAGCACGTCTTTGTCATGAATTAATGCAGCACACTCAGATACGTCACAATGTTCTCGAAAGGACAGACTGCCACTCTCAAGGCTGGATTTACACCTACGTATCTCATGGCCGTGACGCAGCTTCAAAAATTCGTTTCAAACCGGAAGAACAAATTTGCTCAAAATAACGCAACAACAACCAATTTCCCTTTTTAGTGCAATATATGTGTCCTAATAGTGTTTATAGCAGCGTGGGACACATATACAGTATGACTGTCAACAGCTCAAAAAATGTGTTTTGGTGTTTCGTGACCCTTTAAGGGATGGTCAGGCAAGCAATGATCAATACAGGATCAAACAGATGTATGAAGGCAATCCAGAAACGTAGTCAATATAGAAGGCAGATGGTCACAAGGCTGGCAGCAGACAGGGAGAAACAGATAATCAAGGCGAGGGTCCAAAGACGGCAAGAACAAGACAATGAAACGCTTAGAATTGTGACGGTGAGAAAACAACAAGACTCGGCCCTGGAGTGAGTGGGTGTGCTGCTTATGTACTGTGTGTAATCAGTCTTTGACAAGCCTCCGGTGGTGTGTGTGCAATCAGTCAGGATGAGGAACATGTGTGTGTGATTGGAGTGCATGTATGGAGTTGTAGTTCATTTGATGGTGGATTTGTAGTCCATGGGTGAGAGTGCATGTTAACGAGCGATCTATGGGGAGAAGATCGCTGGTGATCGTGACAGAGCCCCCCCTCTAAGGAGTGGCTCGGAGGCGGAACAGGGGGAAGGATGGAGGGCCAGGACCATGCAGCGAAGGTATGCCTAGGGCATGGAGCTGAGGAGGGCCTGGAGCGTAGAGCTGCAAAAGTCCTGTAGAGCGGAGCTGCAGAGGCCCTGGAGCGTGGTGCGTGGAGCTAGAGCTGCGTAAGGCCTGAAGAGTGAATCTGCTGAGGGCCTGGAGCGTGGGGCTGCGGAGGGCCTGGAGCATGGAGTTGGAGCTGCGTAAAGCCTGAAGAGTGAAGCTGCTGAGATTGAGGGCAAAGGGGCCTCTTGGGCTCAGACTGCAAGCCCAGGGAGGGTGGCTGGGCCCTGGGCAGCTCCCTGGGGTCAGAGACCCTGAAGGTGGGGTGCAAGGGGGTGCCTAGGAGCCCAGACTGCAAGCCCAAGGAGAGTGGCTGGCCACTGGGCAGCTCCCTGGGGTAAGATACTCTGGTAGTGGGGAGCACGGGGGTGCCTAGGAACCCAGACAGCAAGCGCAGGGAGAGAGGCTGGCCCAAGGGCATCTCCCTGGGGTCAGAGACCCTATAGGTGGAGGGCAAGGGGGTTTCTGGGGCCCAAACTGCAAGCCCAGGGAGAGTGGCTGGCCCCTGGGGTAGCTCAATGGGCAAGAGACCCATGAGATTGAGGGCAAACGGGCCTCTTGGGCCCATACTGCAAACCCATGGAGAGTGACTTGGCCCTGGACAGCTCCCTGGGGTAAGAGACCCTGGAAGTGGGGTGCAATGGGGTGCCTAGGAGAGCAGACTGCAAGCCCAGGGAGAGTGGCTGGACCCTGGGCAGCTCCCTGGGATCAGAGACCTTGGAGATGGCATGCAAGGGAGTGCCTAGGAACCCAGACTGCAAGCCCAGGGAGAGTGGCTGGCCCCTGGGCAGCTCCCTGGAGTCAGAGACCCTGGTGGTGAGGTGCAAGGGGGTGCCTAGGAGCCAAGACAGCAAGCCCAGGGAGAGAGGCTGGCCCAAGGGCAGCTCCCTGGGGTCAGAGACCCTATAGGGCTTCTGGGGCCCAAACTGCAAGCACAGGCAGAGTGGCTGGCCCCTGAGGTAGCTCAATGGGCCAGAGACTCATGAGACTAAGGGCAAAGGGGCCTCGTGGACACAGACTGCAAGCCCAAGGAGAGTGGCTTGGCCCTGGGCAGCAAGCCCAGGAAGAGAGGCTGGCCAAAGGGCATCTCCCTGGGGTCAGAGACCCTCTAGCTGGAGGGCAAGGGGGTTTCTGGGGCCCTGACTGCAAGCCCAGGGAGAGTGGCTGGCCCCTGGGGTAGCTCAAAAGGCTAGAGACACATGAGATTGAGGGCAAAGGGGCCTCTTGGGCGCATACTGCAAACCCATGGAGAGTGGCTGGGCCCTGGGCAGCTCCCTGGGGTCAGAGATCCTGGAGGTGGGGTGCAAGGGGGTGCCTAGGAGAGCAGACTGCAAGCCCAGGGAGAGTGGCTGGCCCCTGGGCAGCTCCCTGGGGTCAGAGACCCTGGTGGTGGGGTGCAAATGGGTGACTAGAAGCCGAGACAGCAAGCCCAGGGAGAGAGACTGGCCCAAGGACAGCTCCCTAGGGTCAGATACCCTCTAGTTGGAGGGCAGAGGGCTTCTGGGGCCCAAACTGCAAGCGCAGGGAGAGAGGCTGCCCCCTGGGGTAGCTCAATGGGCCAGAGACTCATGAGATTGAGGGCAAAGGGGCCTCTTGGGCACAGACTGCAAGCCCAGGGAGAGTTACTGGGCCCTAGGCAGCTCCCTGTTGTCAGAGACCCTGGAGGTGGGGTGCAAGGGGGGTGCCTAGGAGCCCAGACAGCAAGCCCAGGGAGAGAAACTGGCCCAAAGGCAGGTTCCCAGGGTCAGAGACCCTCTAGGTGCAGAGCAAGGGGGCCTCTGGGGCCCAAACTGCAAGCCCAGGGAGAGAGGCTGACCCCTGGACAGCTCCCTTGGGTCAGAGACCCTTGAGCTGTACTGCAAGGTACCCCTCTGGGGCCAAGACTGCATGCCAAGTTAGAGAGGCTGTCACAAGGGCAGCTCCCTGGGGTCAGAGACCCTGGAGGTGGGGTGCAAGAGGGTGCCTAGGAGAGCAGACTGCAAGCCCAGGGAGAGTGGCTGGACCCTGGGGTCAGAGACCCTGGAGGTTGAGATCAATGGGGCCACTGGGGCCCAAACTGCAAGCCCAGGCAGAGAGGCTGGCCCCTGGGCAGTTCCCTGGGGTAAGAGACCCTGGAGGTAGGGTACAAGGGGGCCTCTGGGGAACAAACTGCAAGCCTAGGGAGAGTGGCTGGCCCCTGGGCTGCTCCCTGGGTTAAGAGACCCTGGAGGTAGGGTACAATGGGGCCTCTGGGGCCCAAACTGCAAGCCTAGGGAGAGTGGCTGGCCCCTGGGCAGCTCCCTGGTGTCAACGACCCTGGAGTTAGAGTACAAGGGGGCCTCTGGGGCCCAAACTGCAAGCCCAGCCAGAGAGGATGGCCCCTGGGCAGTTCCCTGGGGTAAAAGACCATGGCGGTACGGTCCAAGGGGGCCTCAGGAGTCCAAACTGCAAGCCTAGGGAGAGTGGCCGGTCACTGGGCTGCTCTCTGGGGTCAGAAACCATGGAGGTAGGGAAAAAAAGGGCCTCTGGGGCCCAAACTGCAAGCCTATGGAGAGTTTGGCTGGCCCCTGGGCAGCTCCCTGAGCTCAGAGACCTTGGAGTCAGAGTACAATGGCGCCTCTGGGGCCCAAACTGCAAGCCTAAGGAGAGTAGCTGGCCCCTGGGCAGCTCCCTGGGGTAATAGATCCTGGAGGTAGAGTACAAGGGGTTCTCTGGGGCCCGAACGC